>JARGYO010000094.1:64007179-65207179 GCA_029206835.1 Rana muscosa
GGTGGGAAGGCAACCTGACCGGGAACGCTCACATGTTGTAACAGCAAAGTGGCAGTATAATGGGGGACCAGAGGTGCCGACGGCATCTGTCTCAAAGAGCGTAATGTGGCCTGGCCAGTCTGCACCCAAATGGGGGAGGCTCCCAGAAAGACTTTCCCTACTCCTCTGGAACCTTTTCTTGAAGCTAAGCCCTGACAGATGGGTGACCTGTCTCTCCTCTAGCCAGGAGCCAGGGTCCTAAATAAACTCTGCCTGTCCCAAGAAGGCTGCTAAAGTCACACGGGGTGCCAGCATCCAATCGGATTGCCTTCCTGTGACCGAGGAAACCATAGAACAGGGGTGCCCAACCGCTGGTGGCCCGCGGCGCCCTCTGATGTGGCCCGCCACGTCTTGCTCTGAGATGGCGTGTCAGCAAGCCCAGATCGCGGGTTCCAGACCTGCCATCTCCGAGCATCAGCGTGAAAAATGGAGCCGCCGCTAGAGGAAGCAGAGCCAATGCTTCCTGTATAGCGCCGGCTCCTTCACAGGCGGAGTGATACCAAATGTACTCCGCCTGTGACAGGAAGCACTGCTCTGCTCTCTACTGCCCCTGCATGCTTCTGTCACACTAATGCACGGGAACCCACGATCTGGGACAGCAGCCAGTACCAGTCACCAGTACCAGTCACCAGTACCAGTCACCAGTACCAGTCACCAGTACCAGCCACCAGTACCAGCTTCCAGTACCAGCCTTGCAGTACCAGCCAGCAGTACCAGTACCAGCCAGTAGTACCAGTACCTGCCATCAGTACCCGCCAGCAGTACCAGTACCAGCCAGCAATACTAGTACCAGCCAGCAGTACCAGTACCAGTCAGCAGTACCAGTACCAACCAGCAGTACCAGCCAGCAGTACCCGCCAGAAGTACCAGTACCCACCAGCAGTACCAGCCAGCACTACCAGCCAGCACTACCAGTACCAGCCAGCAGTACCAGTACCAGCCTGCAGTACCTGCCAGCAGTACCAGTACCCACCAGCAGTACCAGTACCGGTACCCACTAGCAGTACCAGCCAGCAGTACCAGTACCAACCAGCAGTACCAGCCAGCGGTACCCAACAGCAGTACCAGTACCAGCCAGCAGTACTTTCCAGAAGTACCAGTACCCGCCAGCAGTACCAGTACCCACCAGCAGTACCAGCCAGCAGTACCAGTACCCGTCAGCAGTACCAGCCAGCGGTACCTGCCAGCAGTACCAGCAGGCAGTACCCAACAGCAGTATCAGCCAGCAGTACCAGTACCAGCCCTGGAGGACAGCCACCAGCCACCAGCCATAACCGCCTGGGGGACAGCAGCAACCAGTTGCAGAAATCCTGAGAAAGAAGTGAAGATTGAGGTCAGTTGAGGTGCAGGTAAACCGCTGTGCATCAGGGCGAAAGCAGCCTTAGGCCCCTTTCACATGATCGGTCCGATCGGGTCTGCCTGTCTGTTGTTCAGGCGTACCCAATCGGACCCTCCATTCACCTCTATAGAGCGGCAGATGTAAACAGACTAGTGTCTGTTTACACCCGCCTATCTGCAATCCGATCTGCTTAAAAAAAATCAGAAGGGGATCTGTCCCCTTATGTCTGGGCGGATCGGAAGGCCCTTAGGGTAGAGCAGCCTGCATCCGTGTCTGCTCTACATATGCAGAGTGGACACAGACCTGCCATCTGACCGCTACGCTCATTGTGGCCCGTGACCGGTTACCAAGCTGCTAAAGTGGCCCTCGCTCCTCAAAAGGTTGGGAACCCCTGCCATAGAAGAATTGGGTTCCTCTCGACTTCCTCCCCTATCTGCATTGCCGCTGCGGTTGAGCGCCACCTGCAGTGAAGAAAATAGACTGCACCTGCCTACATTCCTTCCCCCCTTTGACAGATGCTGTCCTCAGGATGAAAAACACAGGTGAAACAGAGCATAGGATATAACAACAGCATAAAGACAAAAACATACCAAACTCAAATGACAGAGTATTTTGCAGGAAGCTGCCCACGGTGGGAACATAAAGGGCGGCAAGACTCAGTGTCCTTGTTTAAAGTCCTGTTGAAAATCATCAGCTTCTGGTTGAGGTTCTGGGGCCCCAGGAGGATGATAACTATCCACATCTCCCATGTCCTCTTTGCCTGGGCCCACAACCGAATCTTCAGGGAGCTCTGGACTGTTCGTGGTGGTCTCTCGGGTAGCTGGACTGTCTGGGCTTGCTGTGCTGGAGCTTTGTGCCCCTGGGGTATCTGGAGCCGAAGGCTCTAGCAGGAGAGGGGGGAAGGTGCCATTCCTCAGGCACCTCCTGTACTGGTGGAATATCCGTAGATCATCCAATCAGATAGCCGCCTCCCTGTGACCGAGGAAACCATGGATGAACTAGGGTTCTCTCGTCTTCCCCCCCTGCATTACCACTGCAGACGAGCACCACCTGCAGTGGAGAAAGTAGACTGCACCTGCCTACGTATTTGAACTATCATTTATCCCAGTGAGGTACTCTGTAGCATCTTCTTATATTTATTATATGCTGTATATACTGTATTTTTGTGTAGCGCCCATCCACTTTTAGGGGCGCTGTGTACCCAAATTTGGGGGAAGGTTTGAGCTAGTAGTTAGGCTCAGACCACCTTAATTGATAGGTCATGTTATTTTTATACCGCAGGTAGTATACTGGTGTACAGTTCCCTGTGGCCTGTAGGCGGCACTGCCATGAAGGGCCAGGGTTGAGCCACCAGTAATAGTGCTGTGCCTTGGGTGTCCCCTCTCGGCGGCGGTACAGTGGGCGTGGTCAGCCTGCTGTGCATGCCGGGAGAGGATATATAAGGGGCAGGCGCTGCCTGTAGGGGGGGTTCCGGTTCGGGCGTTCGAGCCCGAGGGGGCAGTAGTGAATCGTGGTACCTGGCCCTCCTGGCCATGGGTATGCGAGTGCATCAGTCCCAGGCACCTTTAGCCCTGGGGCTGCAGCTACAGCCTTGGGCCCAGCACCTTTAACTGAGGCCTGCTTCTGGAAGGAGAAATCCCAGGGGGCCTCTGGCATGGGGACCCGTTCTAAGAAGAGGAGGCCGGGGGAGGACCCTTCTGATGGACTGGTGAAAGTTCACGGAGAAAGAAGGGCCCGGTAACTCTCTGGAGGGATTAAATCCATCTATCAAAAAAGGATTGGGATTAACGGTTCTGTGGCAGAGAATCTCCTGATCGCATCTAAAGGGAAACTTAAGAAAACGTCCGAGCATCACTTCGGCTGCTAGGATCCGCTTTCATAGGGAACTATCCGGGTGAGCTAAACCCACTTGAGGAACAAGTGGTGAATTCAACATTTGTCTTGTGCCTGGACTTATCTCCAAAACCTTTGCTGTCCTGTCTCCTATCCACCCTTTTCTATCCATTGACTTTGCTATATAAAAATAAACCCTACGTTGGAGTTTACAAGTGGTGTGGACATTGGAGTTACTTGGGGAAGGTAAAGACTTGACCTTATGCCTTAAGAGACGAGAACCAACTGAGGGAGAACCTAGCTGTGGGACCCTAGTATATGACACCGCTCAACCTCTTCACACAGGAGGGTACGGGCATATAGTACGGTCTGCCTTTTCCTGCAAGTGAGCCAAAGGCAGGTATAGGATCCGTGTGCTACATTTGCAATGTAAAAAGATTTGACTATCTTTTTCCTTCCTAAAACCCCGAGCAACCCATTATACCATTGTTTTACATTTTTTACTTTCAGGTCACAAAAAACCCTTACTAAAATCAATTCATTAATTTGCTTTGAACATCTGATTTTGGAATGAATGGAATGTCTTGAACGAAAACCACAGTTCACAATCAGAATTAAATTTATTCAAGAAAAAATTTCCATCCTGCTTCTTTGATTTTTTTTTCTTTTTTTTGGCACTACAGTCAAAAATGATCAGCACTTTTATCCCATTAACTATTCAAAAATCTAATAAATTCCAAAAACACATTATTATTTTTTTGAAAATTATTTTTATTGGGTTTCAAGTTGGGATACAAAACAGAGCCTATTGGGCATACCCAGGCTCGATCCACATACATCACAATAAAAAAAAAAAAAAGCGAAGATATATATAAAACAAGTGTAGCGACCTCACCCCATCTCTTTCTTCTAGGGGTATCACACACGACAGGGTGAGATGCGCTACGGCCCATGTCCTCCCCATAACTGTGGGTGAGGTGAAGGCCAGTACCAGATATTTCCTCGGGCCTGTGTGCTTCTGTAAAGGATTAAGTCCTGCTGTGTCAACACTTCCCTTTGCTCCCATTAACCAGAGTTCCACACACCGATCACAGTCCAACTCTTGTTTTATTGCATCTCACAATAAACAGTGCTTCAGTAGCCAACTAGTTGGGACTCCATAACAGTTTGATTCAAGGGGATGAGCAGGTCGAGGCACTGTCCTGATTATCAGCTAAACCACTGTGATCTCACCAGCGGTTACTATAGCCTTAGCTAGAAAGGACTTAGAACTTGAGAGTCTCTACCAGCGACTCAAGAGAACGTAGATAGGAGTACCTTCGCTGCGTTGTGACCCCTGTCAGGGGAAGATGTCCCTCCAAGAGAGTTACCAGAGGCCCATCCGTCACCGGGTTGATGCTGCTCCAGACTCTCCGAATGGGTAACCTCCCCGGCCTCCTCACCTCAGACACGGGCCCCATCCACTTCAGGGACCCTCGGACTTCTCCACCCTCGCGGGACCCAGTCGAAGTCACTGGGCCCCAGGCCTCCTGGTTTAGTGCCTCACCCCAGGCTGAAGGTGCCTGGGATGGACTCCAACTCCATTCCGGTCAGGCCTAGGGCGCCTGAACCGGAATTCAGAACCGCCCGCACCCAGGCCTAAGGTGCCTGGGCGCGTGATGAAAGACCTCCAGAAGAGCAAGACCTTGTGACTAGGGCGTCTCCCCCTCTTATCCCCTCCAACGACGCCACGGCAGGTTCCCCGCCCTCGCCGTACCATCTCCGAGAAGGGACAAAATGGACAGCACTGTCGGCGGCAAATCTACCTCGAGCCTGCGGGCACCTGCCACCCACAGGCCAAGGAGATTATTACACCGCCCAATCCTCCACGAATACAAATGGTCCAATTACTCCTATACTTTACCACCCAGGTGTATCCCACCTAAATTTAGAGACCCCGCTACACAAGGAACAAAACAAACCCAAAAAAAAGAGGGGGGGTAGTAGTGCCATTATTGGCACTAGAGAAAAAAAAAAAAACAACATATCTGCTCCAGTAACTACTGATATTGTTAGAATATTGTAGGTATCAGCTGCTCAGGGGTAGTTTAAAGCCACATGTAATAGGATGGAAGTATTATTAGATGTTTGGATTGGACATGGGTTCAATTACATACAGTATACATGCCCACCTGATCCTTTATAATGTAAGCCACCAATTAGGAGATACAGGGTCAGTGTTGGTAGACAGGTCCTCAACCCATAAGTCCCAGACCTTGTGGAATTTTTTAGGGCATCCTCTCGCTAAATAGGTGGCTTTGTACAGTGGTAAGTTGAGATTAATTAATTTTTTTCCACAAGGTCAAGGTTGGAGCTGATGGGGATTTCCATTGGAAAAACATATATTTTAATGAATTCTACCTGTGTGTGCCAAGCTTTATAGACAGTTAAAACAGATAATTGGTGGCATGCTGCTGGCTTTGCCAGGTGGTGTTGGCACTATTAATTTGGAGGTCATTACCCCCAGCTCAAGAAACCCCAGGAAACTTCTGGAGGAATTCTGGTTAAGAATGGCTGCATTATATCATCAAACAAAGACAAATGGGTGACAGTGCTGGGAGCACAAAACGACTGTTTCCTGTGATACTTGTGGACATCTGAACGTCTCCATGTTAGAACTGGTGACACCACCTTGCCACATCCAACTCAGCCGGGGATTTACCAAAATTGTAACATCATACAGAAGATTTTCTAAGACTTTCATCCTTGTCGGAGGGTTTTCTGTACAATTTTGGTAAATTCCCAGCTGATTTAGATGTGGCAAGGTTGTGCCACCAGTCTCCACATGAGGACGTTCAGATATCCACAAGTATCACCGCAAACACTAGTTGTGTGGAAGCACACAACTACTGTTTTGCAGTGATACTTGTGGACATCTGAAAATCTTCATGTTGGGACTGGTGGCACCACCCTGCCACATCCAACTCAGCTGGGCATTTACCAAAATTGGAACATCACACAGAAGAATTTCTAAGGACTTTCATCCTTGTAGGAGTATTTTCTGTACTGCATTGGTGTCCCTACTGTAGGATGATCTGTTTTCATTAAATGCAACTCCAACCAGAGCCTGCCGCCAGGGTAAAGACTAATGGAGCACAATCTGTGCTACATTTGCTTCAGTGCAGAGCAGGGCAAAGTATGTCACACAAATTGTTATCATATAGGGGGCTTTGTAACAGCAATAAAGTTAAGTTAAGCAATAACGTTAGGTGAAAGAGAGAGAATAAAAAATGAAATTTCCAAGCACTTAAAAAAAAACTTTTTTTTTAGAGAACCCTCCCTGCCCCCACTTCTAACAAATGTAAACACGTGTTGGGGATGCCTACACCATACACAAATGGCGATTACATATCGCCACGCATTCCGGTTGAACAATAATTTTTTTTTTACAGTGTAGCGGGTATATACATTTAGAGGGCAGCATCTGGGTGGTAGCATGACCCAGATGCACTAATTTTTAGGAAATGGTTGTTTTATTCGTGTGAGATATCAGTGGTGTCCAGTTCCCTGTGGCCCAGTAGGTGGCGCTGTCGCCTTGGGCCGGGGTTGAACCCCCACTGCAGTGCCGTACCCTTTGAGACCTCTCGCGGCAGTTGTACAGCGGGCGGGGAACCTGCTGTGTTTGCTGGGAGAGGGTATAAGGGGGGCGGACATCTTGCGCACGAGGTCCGAGTCCCAGGCACCTTCAGCCTGTGGGCTGCTGTCTGTGGTCGGTGTCCAGGCGCCCTTGGCCTGGACACGTGGAGTTTGAGTTCCATCCCAGACACCTTAAGCCAGTACTGTTCATTGCTGCAAGATAAATAAATAAGTGTAGGACTTTTCATGGTGTGGAACTCTATTACTGGGAGTTAAGTGTTCGGACTCTACCGGTGGCAGTCAACCTCCACAGAAGAAGCAGAGGCTCCGTACGGAAAGCAGACCCGAAGTGGATTTAGCTCAAACCTCACACACACGAGGTGAGAGCTGGTGGTAGTGCCCCTCACCCTCCTCCCAGTAACCCCTAGACAAGCCAGCCGTATATAAGAAGGGAGTAGGGGGTGATGCCGCTACAACAAGAAGGTAGAACAATAATTCTAGGGTCATAATTTAAGGTTAACTAAACGGTGTCTCTGCTTTCAGATAAAATATAATGTTCCATAGGTACAGGTAGAGCGGACCTGTGTCCTAGTGTCGTAAGGACTTGCCGGTCTCGATTCTTTATCACCCTTCGGTGGGATAAAATTGGCGAGTCTGTGCCAAAATCTTCCGATCCTCCACCATTGCTCTGAATCCTTCACCGCTTACCCCTATAGTGGGGAACCCAGCCTTCAGTCCTGGTCTTCATGAGTTAGGATTTCAGAATTTGAAATCTGCGGGTCTTTATTAGGAAAAATAATTACTGACCGTGACCTACCGAAGGACCCAGCGCTTTTCTTTCTGCATCACCACTGTCCGGCAAGGTGTACAGGCGTTCCATTTTGCCACTTCTGATGACCGCAGGAAAGAGCTGCACCTAGCTCTTTTAGAAACAGACACAGGCACCGCCCATTACAGTATGGTTGAGAAAAGTCGCTGAAATCAATGAGTTGGAGGACCTGGTGGCCACCGAGAGAAGCCCCTGAGATAAATGCCTCAAAAAATGGCTCTACTTGCACAAATTTGTTTACTCTGAAGAGTACAAGGCCTTGTTGAAACAATTTAGACATAATTTAGACTGTACCAGAGGGCCTCCTGGATCTGGAGGGGTGGCGGTTTGTGATCGGACCCCTTCCTGCTCCCTACCCCGCTTATATTTTCTGCTCCTTTCTCTCTACTCTTTTTCCCTTCTCCATCTCTCCTCTTACCCCCCCCCCCTTTTTTTGTTTTGTCCTTTTGTTTTTAATTCAATCTTATTTTATTGAGATAGAAAATTGAGATAGAAAAATGACACAATATACATACATGTCTTTCAGTAACACATAAACCGAAACATATAACTTTGCTACAGTGGTGTCATACCGTCTTATGGTTCAGGTACTTTTGAGCGTCGGTTGATTTAGTGTGGTATATGAGCATGTATGCCTACAGCGTCTAATCTGGGTTATTGTGGGTATGTGAGCACCACTATCTACTCAGTGAGTGGTGCCCACTCATTACAGGTAGGTTAGGGCTTTTGTTTCTATGCTGGACATGTTCTCTCCGAGAGGGAAACTCTGTGTGCGCCACCATTCCAGTCTGATGAGACTAGAGATTGTGTATTAAATATTCGGGTAATACTGCAACATTTAAAAGGGAAAGGAGAAAAGGAGAGTGAGGGTGGGGATAGAGGGGACAAGGTAGTAAGGAATTTTAGGAATGAAGAGGGGGACATTCCACTCTGGTTACACAGGTGCGTCGGTGAAGTCCTCCGTGGCCCATGGAATAAATCCTGAGGAATATCGAAACAGACCACGAGGTCCAGGTCTCGGAGAATTGTTCCTCTTTACCCATTTCCTGCGACAACATTCGTTCCAACCTGTTAATTCAGGACCACTTCGTCCTTTTGTTTTTATTATGATTATTGACGGTGCTCACCCTGAAAAAAAAAAACACACGTGGTACAGAGGCTCTCGAATGCCGGGTTTACTGGGACGTTTTTTTAATCATACTCTGCATACCATTTGTGCTGGAAATTGATTCTCAAATGTTGTGACTTTCTAAATCTGTGATATCTGTTGATGTGCATGTCAAATGATTTCTGTATTTAACGTGAGTTGTCTTAAAAAAAAATAACGAATGTTTGTGGGTTTTAAATAATCTCCAGGCCTTTTCTTGTGAAAAAAAAATAATAATCTCCAGGCCTAAAATGTGCTATTTAACATGTGTGTGTAAAAAAATGAAAAAAAAAGGTTCTGGCAACACTCTCAATATTTTCAAACATTTCAAGGGGTTTCAAATCCTCAGTTTTTCCCATCCCTAAAACTGTTTGAAAAATTGAGACCTAGAACATTCAATGTAGTTTTCTATTATTGTCATGTCTGATTGTACTGTCTATCCGTACAGAGCCTGCAGGGAAGGATGGTGATCAATCCGAACACCACTGATATAGATTGCAAGAGGAACCAGAAATGTCGCAAGAGCAGAGGTGTAAAGAAGTGCGTGAAGTACACCTGAACTGTGCCATGTAGAAGAGAGAGAGAGATGAGAAAGTTCATGGAAAAATCAATAGTCTATAATCACATTAAATATTATATTTTAGGTACCGTACGTATGTGGTCAGGCTGTTGAAAATAAACTTAGCAATGTTTAAAAACTCATTCTATAGGCACACAGCAATTGTGTATGTGGTATAGAACTGTATATAACCTCCCTTAGTCCAAACTCTTACATATTCCATGAACAGATAGAAGATACCACAATTTGATATTGTAAAGAGCTTCAAACAAAAATGCCCAAACAATATAATTATAAAATGCTTTCAATAATAAAGTGCCCACAGTAAATATAAAGTGCTTCCAATAATAAAGTGTTAACAGTAAATATACTGTAAAGTGCTTACAATAATAAAGTGTCCACGGTGGATAAATCAATAAAGTGCTTTGTGTTATTCTCAACCATTCAAAAAGTGTCACTCAACCAACCTGCCAAACCCAACATTCTAGAAAACCCACTGGACATCCACGACCCCCTAAATTCAGCGGGTCACCCAGAGATTTGTTCCCTTGGGGAACCCACATCCAGGACCAAAGCAGCAGCTTCCTGGGATATATTAAAACATTTAATGCGAAAATGGCTTAATGTAGCTTAACAAACAATAAAGTGCCTAAACCTCAATCAATTGCCCTGAAACTTTGCACAGCCTAAGGCCTCGTACACACGGCCGAGATTCTCGTTGAAAAAAACATGTCGTTTTTTTCGACGAGATTCTTGGACAAGAAACTTGTCCCGGCCGAGTGTACACACGCTCGTTTCAAAGAACCCGCGGTTCTTTGAAAGGAGTGTACGCAGTGACGTCATAGACTACGTCGAGCATGCGCTCGTCACATTCGATGCCGTCGCCGCCATCTTGGTCTACCCTACGTATGCCTAGGAAGCTACCGCGCATGCGTCGAATTCATTTCGAACATGCGCGGGCTTCCGGGAGGACAGGTAAGTGTACACACACTCACTTTTCTCGTCGAGAAACATGCCGAGGAGAATCTCGACGAGAAAATAGAGAGCAGGTTCTCTATTTTCTCGTCGAGGTTTCTTGTCGGTTTTCTCGACGAGAAACCCGATAGCAGCGTACAAACGACCGATTTACTCGGCAAGACCTCTCTGCCAGCAAGTTTCTTGCTGGTTCTTGCCGAGAAAATCGGTCGTGTGTACGAGGCCTAAGATCGTAACATCCCAAACCTATCCTATAAGTTTCATGCGATTTGGTGTTCCACAAGGCAAAGAGGGACATTAAGCTTGTTTTTTGGGGAGCTTAATGGGGCTCAACGTACAAAAAAGACCTTAAATGTTAACCAATTTCCCCCAAACTTCACACTATAGAAGACTCTATCCATGCCAATATATTCTGAAAATTTCAGCTCATTTGGTTAATCACATCAAAAGTTATTCACATTAAGCTTTATTTTACAATGATAAAACATTTAATGTAAAGAACTTAACGTACCATAATGTCCCTTAACCTCAATCAATTGCCTTGAAACTTTACACAGCCTAGGATCTCAACTTCCCAAACCTATTCAAGAAGATTCATGTGATTCGGTGTTCCACAGGGAAAACTAGCGACATTAAGCTTCTTTTTTGGGGAGCTTAATGTGGTTTAATGTACAAAAAAGACCTTAAATGTTAACCAATTTCCCCCAAACTTTACACAATAGAAGACTCTATCAATGCCAAAATATTCTGAAAATGTCAGCTCATTTGGTTAATCACATCAAAAGTTATTCACATTAAGCTTTATTTTACAATGCTAAAACATTTAATGTGAAAATGGCTTAATGTACCATAATGTCCCTTAACCTCAATCAATTGCCGTGAAACTTTACTCAGCCTAAGATCTAAACTTCCCAAACCTATTCAAGAAGATTCTTGCGATTCGGTGTTCCACAGGGAAAACTAGCGACATTAAGCTTCTTTTTTGGGGAGCTTAATGTGGTTTAACCTCCCTGGCGGTATTCCTAAGTGAGGCTCGGGGTGAGATTTTTGTACCTAAAGTGGTAACTCCGAGCCACACTCGGGATTGCCTCGTTGGATCCTGGACGAGGTGACTTACCTTGTCTCTGGGATCCCGCGATGTATTCTCGCAGTGTACGGCGGCCGGACCTTCCGCCCGATGCACTGTGTTCCCCTAATTCCCTAACCTGCGAGCGTGGCGACGCAGGGGGGCGGAACCGGCGGCAAATTCAAATGTATAAAGCACAAAACACACTGATACAATGTAAACCTATTGGATTACAATAAAAAATAAAATAAATTGACCTTAGATTGCCCCCCAGTGCTTTCTCCAGTGCCCTTGTCTGCAGTTTTACTGTACTTAGTATCTGGAAACTGCACAGCGACCATGGCATCCAAAAAACGCGCCTCCACCTCAAAGTCGCTATATGACCTGCTGGAAGTCAGCGACAGCGACTCAGAATGGGTTGCAGAGGAGTTGAGCGACAGCGATTCATGGGGAAGCCCTTCATCGAACGCAGAAAGTGTTTTTAGCGATGATCCTGCAACTGTGCCCAGCGATGCGTGGACTTGGTGCTCAATTGATTGCGGTACGGAGCACGCAGCGCCCCCAAGATTTCCATTTACAGGAGCACCTGGGATCAAAGTGGAAGTTGAGGACAATAACCCCTTGGCATTCCTCGAGCTCTTTCTGACGGATGAAGTTATTTCAAAAATTTTTTTGGAGACGAATCGCTATCAGGAGCAACAAGCTGCTACCCATCATCGCTTTTCAAGGAGCAGAAAATGGGAGCCAGTAACCAGAGAGGACATCTGGAACTTTTTGGGCCTTATAATTCTACAGGGAGTGGTGGGGAAACCCCTGCAGAAGTGGTATTGGACCACCAACAAATTGCTGGCCACTCCTTTTTTTGGCACAGTTATGTCCGAATATAAATTTTCTCTTATCATGAAATATTTGCATTTTGCAAATAATGATGACTTTGATGAGAGTTCTCATCCAGCTCCTAAGCTGAAAAAAATTTAGGAGATTTACCAACTTATTCTGATGAATTTCCAGCAGACCTATGTGCCGGACAGAGATATAAGTATCGACAAAAGTCTTATGGCCTACAAAGGTAGACTTAGCTGGATACAGTTCATCACATCAAAGTGAGCTCGTTTTGGCATGAAGTCATTCATGCTGTGTGAATCCAGCTCTGGCTACATCTGGAATTCGGTCCTGTACACCGGGAAAGGGACCAAATTCAGTGATCGATTCAGATTTTTTGGAATGGCAACCGCTTCGGTTCTCTCTTTGATTGAGCCATTGCTGAATCGGGGCTACTGTGTCACCACAGAAAATTTTTACACGTCCCCAGAACTCTTTCAGATCCTTATCCTGAACAAAACGATGCCTATGGGACCGTTAGGCATAACGGGCGTGACATGCCGCCAACCTTTGCCCAAAAAAAGCTCGGGGCAGGAGAAATAGTTGCCTGTCAGAAAGGCAAAATGATGGCACTGAAATGGCAGGACAAAAAAAACGTGTGCCTTATGAGTACCATCCACAACACCTCTACTGTAATGGTACATACCAAAGGTGGAAAAGATGTCATGAAGCCACAGGTCGTGTTGGATTACAACAACACCATGGGAGGTGTGGACAGGGCTGACCAGGCCATGACCTTTTATCCTGCGATGAGGAAGCAGCAGAAGAAATATTATAAAAAAATCTTCAGGCATCTTCTGGAACAGTGCCTGTGGAATGCTTTCATTCTTCTGAAAAAAAATAGTGACAGGCCTATGATCCATGCGGACTTTGTGTGGAAGGTTGCCGAACAAATTTTTCTAAAGCACCAGACGCCAACGACTGTAAGCAGATCTGGACGTCGGGCTGCTGGCGTTGTGAACCCGAAACGCCTGACTGGTCGTCACTTTATGGACCACATTCCACCTACTGAAAGGAAGTCAGCACCCACAAGGATGTGTGTGGTTTGCTGCTCCAAGCGTGACGAAACCAGAAGGAAAATCCGTAAAGAAACGCGGTTCTATTGTCCCGATTGCGATGTAGGACTTTGTGCTGTACCTTGTTTTAAAATTTTTCATACCCGAGACGTATACTGAAGCAATATGACTTCTAATATTGCACCCTTGTTTGACCAAAACAAAATTCAGTGTTTTTGATTATATTATTTACAAAAATGTATTGAATAAAAAGTATTATTATTATTAAATTATTATTTGTTATTATTTATTATATTATAACTTATGATTTTGTGTTTCAAACTTTATCATACCCGAGATGTCTACTAGACTCTGGTTTGGACAGATTTAGGTGAGTTATTACTAAGAATTACAGGCCTACAATGTAAAAACGCCAAATTTCCATGCAAAATAATGGTACCGCTTTCAGCACCTAAAATCTTCCAGAATCATACCGCCAGGGAGGTTATTGTACAAAAAAGACCTTAAATGTTAACCAATTTCCCCCAAACTTCACACAATAGAAGACTTTATCCATGCCAATATATTCAGAAAATTTCAGCTCATTTGGGCAATCACACCAAAAGTTATTCACATTAAGCTATATTTTACAATGCTAAAACATTTAATGTGAAAATGGCTTAATGTACCATAATGTCCCTTAACCTCAATCAATTGCCTTGAAACTTTACACAGCCTAGGATCTCAACTTCCCAAACCTATTCAAGAAGATTCATGCGATTCGGTGTTCCACAGGGAAAACTAGCGACATTAAGCTTCTTTTTTGGGGAGCTTAATGTGGTTTAATGTACAAAAAAGACCTTAAATGTTAACCAATTTCCCCCAAACTTTACACAATAGAAGACTCTATCCATGCCAAAATATTCTAGAAATGTCAGCTCATTTGGTTAATCACATCAAAAGTTATTCACATTAAGCTTTATTTTACAATGATAAAACATTTAATGTGAAAATGGCTTAATGTACCATAATGTCCCTTAACGTCAATCAATTGCCTTGAAACTTTACACAGCCTAAGATCTCAACTTCCCAAACCTATCCAAGAAGTTTCAAGCGATTTGGCATTTCACAAGTCAAACTAGCGACATTAAGCTTCTTTTTTGGGGAGCTTAATGTGGTTTAACGTGCAAAAAATACCTTAATTGTTAACCAATTTCCCCCAAACTTCAAACAATGGAAGACTCTATCCATGCCAATATATTCAGAAAATTTCAGCTCATTTGGTTAATCACACCAAAAGTTATTCACATTAAGCTATATTTTACAATGCTAAAACATTTAATGTTAAAATGGCTTAATGTACCATAATGTCCCTTAACCTCAATCAATTGCCTTGAAACTTTACACAGCCTATGATCTCAACTTCCCAAACCTATCCAAGAAGTTTCAAGCGATCCAGTGTTTCACAAGTCAAACTAGCGACATTAAGCTTCTTTTTTGGGGAGCTTAATGTGGCTTTATGTGCAAAAAATACCTTAAATGTTAACCAATTTCCCCCAAATTTTACACAATAGAAGACTCTATCAATGCCAAAATATTCTAGAAATGTCAGCTCATTTGGGTAATCACATCAAACGTTATTCACATTAAGCTTTATTTTACAATGATAAAACATTTAATGTGAAAATGGCTTAATTTACCATAATGTCCCTTAACCTCAATCAATTGCCTTGAAACTTTACACAGCCTAAGATGTCAACTTCCCAAACCTATCCAAGAAGTTTCAAGCGATTTGGCGTTTCACAAGTCAAACTAGCGACATTAAGCTTCTTTTTTGGGGAGCTTAATGTGGCTTAACGTACAAAAAACACCTTAATTGTTAACCAATTTCCCCCAAACTTCACACTATAGAAGACTCTATCCATGCCAATATATTCAGAAAATTTCAGCTCATTTGGTTAATCACACCAAAAGTTATTCACATTAAGCTATATTTTAAAATGCTAAAACATTTAATGTGAAAATGGCTTAATGTACCATAATGTCCCTTAACCTCCCTGGCGGTATTCCCGAGTGAGGCTCGGGGTGAGATTTCAGTACCTAAAGCGGTAACTCCGAGCCACACTCGGGATTGCCTCGCTGGATCCTGGAAGAGGTGACTTACCTTATCTCTGGGATCCCGCGATGTATTCCCGCAGTGTACGGCGGCCGGATCTTCCGCCGGATGCACTGTGTGCCCTGGATTCCCTTCCCTGCGAGCGTCGCGACACAGGGGGGCGGAACCGGCGGCAAATTCAAAATGTATAAAACACAAAACACACTGATACAATGTAATCCTATTGGATTACAAAAAATAAATAAATAAATTGACCTTAGATTGCCCCCCAGT
The DNA here is from genome assembly GCA_029206835.1 of Rana muscosa. Classification (NCBI taxonomy): domain Eukaryota; kingdom Metazoa; phylum Chordata; class Amphibia; order Anura; family Ranidae; genus Rana; species Rana muscosa. The sequence goes on from JARGYO010000094.1 coordinate 64,022,848, forward strand.
GCTTTCTCTAGTGCCCTTGTCTGCAGTTTTACTGTACTTAGTATCTGGAAACTGCACAGCGACCATGGCATCCAAAAAACGCGCCTCCACCTCAAAGTCGCTATATGACCTGCTGGAAGTCAGCGATAGCGACTCAGAATGGGTTGCAGAGGAGTTGAGTGACAGCGATTCATGGGGAAGCTCTTCATCGGACGCAGAAAGTGATTTTAGCGACGATCCTGCGACTGTGCCCAGTGATGCGTGGACTTGGTGCTCAATTGATTGCTGTATGGAGCACGCAGCGCCCCCAAAATTTCCATTTACAGGAGCACCTGGAATCAAAGTGGAAGTTGAGGACAATAACCCCTTGGCATACCTCGAGCTCTTTCTGACGGATGAAGTTATTGCCAAAATTGTTTTGTAGACAAATCGCTATCAGGAGCAACAAGCTGCTACCCATCATCGCTTTTCAAGGAGCAGAAAATGGGAGCCAGTAACCAGAGAGGACATCTGGAACTTTTTGGGCCTTATAATTCTACAGGGAGTGGTGGGGAAACCCCTGCAGAAATGGTACTGGACCACCAACAAATTGCTGGCCACTCCTTTTTTTGGCACAGTTATGTCCGAATATAAATTTTCTCTTATCATGAAATATTTGCTCCTAAGCTGAAATTTTTGGGGGAGATTTACCAACTTATTCTGATGAATTTCCAGCAGACCTATGTACCGGACAGAGATATAAGTATCGACGAAAGTCTTATGGCCTACAAAGGTAGACTTAGCTGGATACAGTTCATCGCATCAAAGTGAGCTCGTTTTGGCATGAAGTCATTCATGCTGTGTGAATCCAGCTCTGGGTACATCTGGAATTCGGTCCTGTACACTGGGAAAGGGACCAAATTCAGCGATCGATTCAGAAGTTTTGGAATGGCAACCGCTTCGGTTCTCTCTTTGATTGAGCCATTGCTGATTTAGGGCTACTGTGTCACCACAGACAATTTTTACACGTCCCCAGAACTCTTTGAGTTCTTTGACCTGAACCAAACGGATGCCTATGGGACCGTTAGGCCTAACCGGCGTGACATGCCGCCAACCTTTGCCCAAAAAAAGCTCGGGGCAGGAGAAATAGTTGCCTGTCAGAAAAGCAAAATGATGGCACTGAAATGGCAGGACAAAAAAAACGTGTGCCTTATGAGTACCATCCACAACACCTCTACTGTAATGGTACATACCAAAGGTGGAAAAGATGTCATGAAGCCACAGGTCGTGTTGGATTACAACAACACCATGGGAGGTGTGGACAGGGCTGACCAGGCCATGACCTTTTATCCTGTGATGAGAAAGCAACAGAAGAAATATTATAAAAAAAATCTTCAGGCATCTTCTGGAACAGTGCCTGTGGAATGCTTTCATTCTTCTGAAAAAAAATAGTGACAGGCCTATGATCCATGCGGACTTTGTGTGGAAGGTTGCCGAACAAATTTTTCTAAAGCACCAGACGCCAACGACTGTAAGCAGATCTGGACGTCGGGCTGCTGGTGTTGTGAACCCGAAATGCCTGACTGGTCGTCACTTTATGGACCACATTCCACCTACTGAAAGGAAGTCAGCACCCACAAGGATGTGTGTGGTTTGCTGCTCCAAGCGTGACGAAACCGGAAGGAAAATCCGTAAAGAAACGCGGTTCTATTGTCCCGATTGCGATGTAGGACTTTGTGCTGTACCTTGCAAAATCCAAGATAGGTAGAAGAAGGGAGGTTACCGCTCAGGTGCAGCTGATGATCTCCTCACCGGATCCAGGACCAAGGGTGCAGCCAATGCATGTAGTAATGCAAAAATAGTGAAAGACCTTGGACTGGCGCACTCCAAAAAAATATATTTGTTCTTTTATTAAAATTAAAATAAAAACAACAAGTACATGGCACAGCAATAGAAACAGCAAATGTGAGCTAACGCGTTTCGCACTGAACTTCAGCGCTTAATCATAGCTGATGATTAAGCGCTGAAGTTCAGTGCGAAACGCGTCAGCTCACATTAGCTGTTTCCTTTGCTGTGCCATGTACTTGTTGTTTTTATTTTAATTTTAATAAAAGAACAAATATATTTTTTTGGAGTGCGGCAGTCCAAGGTCTTTCACTATTTTTGCTTTGTGCTGTACCTTGTGTTAAAATTTTTCATACCCGAGACGTATACTGAAGCAATATGACTTCTAATATTGCACCCTTGTTTGAGCAAAAAAAAGTCAGTGTTTTTGATTATATTATTTACTAAAATTTATTGAATAAAAAGTATTATTATTATTAAATTATTATTTGTTATTATTTATTATATTATAATTTATGACTTTGTGTTTCAAACTTTATCATACCCGAGATGTCTACTAGACTCTGGTTTGGACAGATTTAGGTGAGTTATTACTAAGAATTACAGGCCTACAATGTAAAAACGCCAAATTTCCATGCAAAATAATGGTACCGCTTTCAGCACCTAAAATCTTCCAGAATCATACCGCCAGGGAGGTTAACCTCAATCAATTGCCTTGAAACTTTACACAGCCTAGGATCTCAACTTCCCAAACCTATCCAAGAAGTTTCAAGCGATTCGGTGTTTCACAAGTCAAACTAGCGACATTAAGCTTCTTTTTTGGGGAGCTTAATGTGGTTTAATGTACAAAAAAGACCTTAAATGTTAACCAGTTTCCCCCAAACTTTACACAATAGAAGACTCTATCCATGCCAATATATTCTAAAAATGTCAGCTCATTTGGTTAATCACATCAAAAGTTATTCACATTAACCACTTAACGACCGCTCACTGTATATGTACGTCGGCAGAATGGCACCGACAGCCACAATCACGTACAGTGTACGTGATTGCCTTTGTACATTTGGGGGGTCCAATCGGACCCCCCTCCTATACAGTGAGCGGTCGGTATTCGCTGGGGAGCGATCCGACATGAGGGGCGGCCATTCGATTCCGGCCACCCCCCCGCGATCGCTCCCGGCGAATGGAAATGCTCCCTCTGCTGTGTAATGTTTACACAGGCAGAGGAAGCAGGAGGAAGTGATGTCATCTCTCATGTGGCACTCATATATACCGAGCGCCGTACAAGAGAAGACACACAGGTCAGTACACTAACACTACACTGACACCAGGACACATAGGCACACAAATCGCCCCCCAGGCCCCCCCAGATCACCCCCCAGCCCCCAGTCACAGTGTCACTGATTGCAGTGACCATTTATTTACTGATCACTGCAATCAGTGACATTTGTGACTGTAAAAGTGTCACCAAAGTTTAGTTTTAGGTCCAGTGTAGCCCCCTAACCCCCCCTAATAAAGGTTTAACCCCCTGATCACCCCCAGATAACCCTTTCACCCCCTAGCACCGCCGTCGCTAAGCGATCATTTTTCTGATCGCTGTCTTAGCGTCGGTGATGCAGATCGGTAGCCAGTAATTTTTTTTAGGTTCGCCGCAGGTTTTTATAGCGTCAGGTACCCTCATAAATTATCTAATAAAGGTTTAACCCCCTTGATCGCCCCCCAGGTAACCCTTTCACCCCCTATCACCACTGTCGCTAAGCGATCATTTTTCTCGAATCGAATTTCAGCTCATTTGGTTAATCACATCAAAAGTTATTCACATTAACCACTTGCCAACCGCTCACGGTATATATACGTCGGCAGAATGGCTCGTACAGGCACAATCATGTACCTGTACGTGGCCGTTTAACTGCCGACATCGTGCGCGACCCCCTGCCTTCCCCGTGAGTGGGACCGCGGGTCCTGCGGACTCGATCGCCGCGGGGATCCCCGCGATCGTTTCACGGAGGTTCGGAGCGGGGAGATGTGTGTGTAAACACAACATCTCCCCGATCCTCTACTGACAATGTCAGTGATCTCCGCTCTGTGTAATCAGAGCTGAGATCGGTGACGTGTCAGTCGTAGCCACGCCCCCCCTCAGTTAGTAACACGCCCCTAGGCACACTTAAACCCTCCAGCGCCCCTAGTGGTTAACCTCTTCAATGCCAGTGTCATTTTCATAGTAAACAGTGCATTTTTATTGCACTGATCGCTGTGAAAATGACAATGGTCCCAAAAATGTGTCAAAAATGTCTGATGTGTCCGCCATAATGTCGCAGTCACGAAAAAAATCGCTGATCGCCGCCATTACTAGTAAAAAAAAATAATAATAAAAATGCCTTAAAACTATACCCTATTTTGTAAACGCTATAATTTTTGCGCAAACCAATCAATAAACGCTGATTGCGATTTTTTTTACCAAAAATATGTAGAAGAAGGCCTAAACTGAGGAAAAAAAAAAATTTTATATCTTTTTTGGGGATATTTATTATAGCAAAAAGTAAAAAATATGTAATTTTTTTCAAAATGTTCGCTCTATTTTTGTTTATAGTGCAAAAAATAAAAACTGCAGAGGTGATCAAATACCACCAAAAGAAAGCTCTATTTGTGGGAAAAAAAGGACGCCAATTTTGTTTGGGAGTCACGTTGCACGACCGCGCAATTGTCAGTTAAAGCGACGCAGTGCCGAATCGCAAAAAGGGGCCTGGTCATAATGGCCCGTATTGGTCCGGGGCTTAAGTGGTTAAGCTTTATTTTACAATGATAAAACATTTAATGTGAAAATGGCATAATGTAGTTTAACGTGTATAAAAGTGCCTAAACCTCAATCAATTGCCATGAAACTTTGCACAGTCTAAGATCTCAACTTCCCAAACCTATCCAAGAAGTTTCAGCGATTTGGTGTTTCACAAGTCAAACTAGCGACATTTCTTTTTTGGGGAGCTTAATGTGGTTTAATGTACAAAAAAGACCTGAAATGTTAACCAATTTCCCCCAAACTTCACACAATAGAAGACTCTATCCATGACAATATATTCAGAACATTTCAGCTCATTTGGTTAATCACACCAAAAGTTTTTCACATTAAGCTATATTTTACAATGATAAAACATTTAATGTGAAAATGGCTTAATGTAGTTTAACGTGTAATAAAGTGCCTAAACCTCAATCAATTGCCCTCAAACTAGCTACATTAAGCTTCCTTTTTGGGAGCTTAATGTGGCTTAATGTACGTGTAGCGCTGTGCCTCACTCTCCCTCTTTCCCTTCTTAATAAACGGCTTGTGTCTAGGGGTACCTGGGAGAGGAGAGTGCAGGAACGCTACGCCAAGCTCTCCCCTCGTATGTATAAGAGGTTTGAGCTGATTGATTGATTTGCCACCCGGGTCTGTCCACTGCATACGAAGCCTCAGTTACACCATGGAAAACGTGTCCGATAATGATAGAGCCCCACACCAATGGAAAGTCTAACACTCCTTTATTTTCTTTACAATACGATGAACACACTCAGTTGAACTTTCAATGATAGACGAACATGAGGGTGTGGGAACGAGTAGGCCCAGGCACAACTGAACTCTCCTATTCCTGTTATAGCGAATAGGCCTGGCGCACGGTCTCTGCCACCGACCGTGAGTTTTGGTCTCTGCCACACACCGGGTGAACCGTTGAGGCCCCTGCCACGGGCCTAATAGCAGGCCCCTGCCACTGACCTGATTGGATTAGCTGGACCGCTGCCACCGGTCATAGAACGTGAACTGAACTTCCTTTTTGAACTTGGCCCCTGTTCGGGAAAGATGTCCCTCCGGGCGGTCTCCAGAGGTTCATCCGGAACTGGCAATCTGCTGCACCAGGTCTTCAGGTGAGTCCCTCCTCCGGTCCCTTACGCCACTGGATCCAGGTGCCCCACTCCCGGGGCCCCCTAGGATGATCCCTCCCTCGCGGGACCCAGCGGAAGGTACTGTGCCCCAGGCCTCCGACCGAGTACCTCACCCCAGACTGAAGGTGTCTGGGATGGAACACGGACTCCAGGTGTCCAGGCTTAGGCCGCCTGGACACCTACCACGAACCGCAGCCCCCAGGCTGAAGGTGCCTGGGACTCCAACAACCTCGTGGTGAAGATGTCCGCCCCCTTTATACTCTCCCCCAGCAAGCACGGCGGGTTCCCCGTCCCGCCGTACAAGTGCTGTGAGAGGCCACAAAGGGTACGGCACTGCAGCGATGGTTCAACCCCAGCCCAAAGTGACAGCGCTACCTGCTGGGCCGCAGGGAACTATGCATCACTGGTGTCCTCACCAGTTTTAAAAGTACATACCCACTACACACTCCCCCCTGTTATTTGACACTGGTCCCCAGTGTCTGGAGCAAACCATGCCCAAAAAGGGCTATCACAGCCTGATCCAGAAACCAACTAACAAATGTCAAAAAAAGAAAAGAGAAAATCCCTTTTTTTTTTTTAGCTAACCTACAGTTGTGCCTGAACCTGACATAAAAGGGAAGGAAGGAAACAAACAACACATAACACATTATCAGAATCACATGTTCACAACAACATTCCTTTACACCCATCCTGACTAAGACCCACCCCATTCTCAGTGGTCTTGATGAGATGTTCTCCTGCGGAGGGGAAAAGAACATTAAAAACACATATCCCTGACACATATGTTTGTGTAAGAACGAAAAAAACTCTCCGTAGAGAAGTCCCTTCCTTCTGTAAGTGTGTGAGTGAACAGTGAATATTGATGCGCAACACTGCCACCTGGTGACAGTGCCACGGTAACAACACTGGTTGAAAATCTTCTTCTCTTTTCTACTCTAACTACCCCAAAGTCCATGATCACTTTGCGGGATGGAAGAATGAAGAACAACAACGGGAACAGTCCTTCAATTCCTCCAGAGAGCACAAGCACCCATAATACAGGTACAGTCACTGGGTTTTCCCGGGAAAACAACCCCGGAAAGTTCAGCAGCAACAGATCACTGACAAGGAGTCTTTTCTCCTACAAATAGAACCTGGGATGCGGCAAGACAAGCGGCTTGAGATGCTTATCCACAGTCTCCATGTGATATTCAACATCCTCCCCCTCTTTCCGTCGGATCAACACCTTGTCAGCATGGATGTGCCGACCCAACATCCACTCTGCTTTACAGTCCTTGAACCGCTGAGCAGCTTTAGGGGAACATGCAAGGTACCTGCGGGCATGAGGGACCTGGAGGTGTGTCCACACAAATTCGTCATACCAGCGGTTCTGGCAGACTTCCACTTCATACAGAAGCTCCTTAGGCAAATACGGGTACTCCCATCCATATTCGGTAGCAACTTTTTGGCCGAAGAGACACTGAAGCCTTGCCAGCGGAGGCATGGTGGCCCGGTCCCCCTCGCCTGGTTGGACGATGGCGTCTGGGTGACGAGGTGCATTGACCACCTCCACTCTAGGCCTAGGCGGCCGCAATAACAATCTCTTTTCCCCGGTGCCAGATGCAGAAGGCACCGGAGGTAGAAGGGCAGACTGGGGACGGGATCCCTCCTCAGGCGCTGGTGCCTCCACCCGGGGTGTACTATCCCCTGTAGACATGGGCGGATCCCTGACTTTTCGGGACGAGGAGAGAGGCATCTTGTCCCAGCCCTTCTTAGTGAAAAGTTCATCTATGATGACATCGACTCCCAGATCGGAGATCGATTCTAGGTCGGAGGTGTCACACTCCTCCGCGGGCAAGTAGCCTGTAGTGGAGGCTGAATTGCTACCTCCCGCGGGCACACAGGGCCGTGACTCCCCGACACCTCCGTCCCAACACCAAGTCCCTTTGTCCGGCTTACCTTGGCCCAAGGTTGAGAAGGGATGTCCGGGACTCTTCCTACCGGATCCATCCGGGGCGGGCGTAGGCAAGCAGGGTGATCCACCGCGACCGTTGGACGGGGCAACCAGACCGGTCTTCCTCTTAGGCGGTGGACGCTGGGAAGCAGTGGCGACCGAGTCAGCATCCTCGGATTTCTCCCATATCTCTGTGATTGCGACCTCCCCTGCGGTCGCTGCAGTGCGCACAGGGATGGCTGTAAAAGCAGCGATTCCTCCTTCATGAGTGGTGTGGCCTGTAGCGAGGTTGAGATGGATAGTTCTGGGTTTTTCAATGGTTGGCTCCACCTCAAATAAGAACTCTCCGCAGGCCTCGCAGCGTCCAAAGGGTTTTAGCTGACACACCAGTCCCGAGCATCCGGGACAAATCAAACCCAGGGCCTCAACGTCCATGCATGGGTACAGGGCGAATCGTCCCCGGGGCTTTAGCCGAATCCCTGTATCCGTTATAGGAGCAGCAGTAGTCAGATTCGTGGTAGTGGGATGAATAGGAATCCACGATGCATTGGTGAACATGGCGACTCTCTGCTGATCCATTGCGCACTGCCTTGTTGGCGCCAAAGTCCCCACGTGTAATCCTTCACACAATTGGACTCCTCCCCTGTTGCACTCCAGTTCGCGGGCTTTCTCCTTCCTCGGGTCACGCCCACGAACTGAGCAGGGAGGGTGTGCCTGATGGCGCAGTGGTCAATATGGCCGACCTACTCAGTACTCTTTCAGGCAGACACTTTCAATTTCCAGCAACTCCAGCTCCATTGTAGCATGAACACATCCCGGACCAGAGCCCCCACGTGTAGCGCTATGCCTCATTCTCCCTCTTTCCCTTCTTGATAAACGGCTTGTGTCTAGGGGTACTTGGGAGAGGAGAGTGCAGGAATGCTATGCCAAGCTCTCCCCTTGTATGTATAAGAGGTTTGAGCTGATTGATTGATTTGCCACCCGGGTCTGTCCACTGCATACGAAGCCTCAGTTACACCATGGAAAACGTGTCCGATAATGATAGAGCCAATGGAAAGTCCAACACTCCTTTATTTTCTTTACAATACGATGAACACACTCAGTTGAACTTTCAATGATAGACGAACATGAGGGTGTGGGAACGAGTAGGCCCAGGCACAACTGAACTCTCCTATTCCTGTTACAGCGAATAGGCCTGGCGCACGGTCTCTGCCACCGACCGTGAGTTTTGGTCTCTGCCACACACCGGGTGAACCGTTGAGGCCCCTGCCACAGGCCTAACAGCAGGCCCCTGCCACTGACCTGATTGGATTAGCTGGACCGCTGCCACTGGTCATAGAACGTGAACTGAACTTCCTTTTTGAACTTGGCCCCTGTTCGGGAAAGATGTCCCTCTGGGCGGTCTCCAGAGGTTCACCCGGCACTGGCAATCTGCTGCACAGGGTCTTCAGGTGAGTCCCTCCTCCGGTCCCTTACGCCACTGGATCCGGGTGCCCCACTCCCGGGGCCCCCTAGGATGATCCCTCCCTCGCGGGACCCAGCGGAAGGTACTGGGCCCCAGGCCTCCGACCGAGTACCTCACCCCAGACTGAAGGTGTCTGGGATGGAACACGAACTCCGGGTGTCCAGGCCTAGGCCGCCTGGACACCTACCACGAACCGCAGCCCCCAGGCTGAAGGTGCCCGGGACTCCAACAACCTCGTGGTGAAGATGTCCGTCCCCTTTATACCCTCTCCCAGCAAGCACGGCGGGTTCCCCGCCCAGCCGTACAAGTGCTGTGAGAGGCCACAAAGGGTACGGCACTGCAGCGATGGTTCAACCCCAGCCCAAAGTGACAGCGCCACCTGCTGGGCCGCAGGGAACTATGCATCACTGGTGTCCTCACCAGTTTTAAAAGTACATACCCGCTACATACAAAAAAGACCTTAAATGTTAACCAATTTCCCCCAATCTTCACACTATAGAAGACTCTATCCATGCCAACATATTCTGAAAATGTCAGCTCATTTGGTTAATCACACCAAAAGTTATTCACATTAAGCTATATTTTACAATGCTAAAACATATAATGTGAAAATGGCTTAATGTAGCTTAATGTAGCTTGCACCTGCCCCTGGAAGACGTAATTCTGTTACGAAACGATGTAGGGCAGAGCGGAGCGGCGCGCTGACGTCACCACCCACTACACTCTGATCCAGAAGGACGGGTTGCCTGTTTGTGTCCGGCCGGCACATCAGGCTTAAGGCTTTCTATACGCTACATTCTTGTAAGTGTGATACTTTTAATTCCTAATAAAACAGCGAAGCTGTTTTACACTATGGAAGCTTTCATGTCTCCTACATGGTATGCATACATGAGTCTGAGACTCACTGAATAAGAACGGAGTGTGCTGACTGGGACTGTTATTCATAGTTGGAGGTCTTTGGAGTGAATTGGTTTTATCTAAGCTTCTCTGGATCCTCTGTTGCGGGGGATCACAGAGCTGTGGTAAGCAGGCACGCTTTCTATTCGGTGGTGGACTTCACAAGTACTTTTTCCTTCATTTGTCTGAGAATTCCTTTTTTCCACGGTTGAATTCCATTAAGGACTATATCTGCACGTGTGTATGGTTTATGCCCATTTTTCTTCAACCAATATGAACTTTTATTCACTTATCCGTTTACTCTGATTGTTAGTTCAGTCTGATTATCATTTATTTCGTTTTATATTGCATATGTGTTTTTTCACCTCACACTATGATCCATTGGTTTTTCTGGATTCAGCCAGGGATAACTTATTGGATCTTTTAATTAGTTATATGTTCACATTAATTTGTTTGTCATCCACCTTGGCTGTCACAGTATTCACTACTGTTTCAAGTGTCACATCTAATCACGTAGGTTGCATTCAGGTGTGCAATCATTACAGGTGTAGCGGACCCCTCAATTTAGGGGGTCGCTATACCCAAATTTAGGGGGGCAACCCGAGAAATAGTTTGGCTTGGGCTTTCTAATTCTGCTTGGACTCTGCTCTGTTGCTGTGTCACTTGGCGTATAGTTCCTCGTCGGCCTGTAGGTGGCATTGCTATGTCAGGTCCGGGTCGAACCACAGGTGATATGGTGGCGATTGGATGTCCTGTCTCGGCTGTCGTGCAGTGGACGGTTTGGCCTGCTGTGCATGCTGAGAGAGGATATAAGGGGCTGATGCCACGAGTCCAGGGGGGGAGTATCCGGGGACCAGTACCTGGAGGAGTGTGCCCCCATAAGGGGGGTACGTGCACTGGCCAAGGAGTCTTGGGCACATTCAGCCCGAGGCTACAGCGTTCCAGGTAGGCCCGGTACCTTTGACTGGGTCTACAAGCAGAACCGTGGAGTCCCAGGATGCCCAGGTGAGGGTATCCGCTCTGACTAAGAGGAAGCCGGGGGAGGATCGGTCCCATAACAGGAGGCGAGTGATAGAAGATCGCTGTCTCGGGAAAGGCCTGGTAACCTGTCAGAGGGAAGGATTCTTGCTCCGCAGAACTGACCCTGCGGAGTGCTGCTGATTTAAAGGATCATCTGAACTTGTCCTTGGAGGGGATAAAGTGACAAGAACTGTTCGAGCTTCACACCGGCTGCTAGGGTCGCTCTTATAGGGACTATCCGGGTGAGCTGTACCCACTTGGGATCAAGTGGCGACAAAGCCAAGAGTTGTGCCTGAATCTGTTCTATGACTCTGCTAACTCCTTTCTTCCTTCAATATTCTGGTTCTACTGAAGCAAAGGAAAATAAACTCATTGTTGGAGTTAAAGTGTTGTGGACATTGGCCTCCTTGGGGAAATCCCAGACTTGTCTCTGCATAGTTGGAGATGAGAACCAGTGGAAGGGAATAACGCGCTGCGGGACCCAAATATATAAATACCGCCTGACCTCCAATACAGAGGACACGGGCTTGTGGCATGGCGTGTCTTATCCCCTGCAAGAGAAGGTAAGCGGGGGAAAAAAGATCTGTGTGCTACACAGGTTTAGCGTGACCTATCGTTTTTTCCATTTTGTCCACTGTATTGTTCTACAGAAGATTTGCTGCTTTCAATCATTTACAGTTTTTTTTAGACTTTTTTAGATTTTTGTAGCCTGTCAAGTTTATTTCTTGTTTTTCTTAGCGCAGTTTCTTACCCCTCTTTTTACATTCTGACCAAGTCGGGTTCACACCTGAGAGAGAAGGAAGGGAAAACACGCAACGGGTCATAAGTACGATACAGCTTGCACAATACCACCAAAAACCACTAGTGCTTATTTCTGCAGATGCAGAAAAAGCATTTGATAGAGTAGACTGGATCTTTCTGAAAGCTACCATGCAACATATAGGACTGAGGAGGGGATGCAGAACTGGGTCATGAGTTTATACTCCTCTCCAAAAGATAGAGTCAGGGTAAATGATATACTATCTGAAGCCTTTTCTATATGTAATGGAACACGCCAGGGTTATCCATTATCGCCCATTATTTTTATCCTGACTCTGGAACCACACTTAAAGAGGAAGTAAAACCAAATAAAAAAAAACCTGCAAAAGAAAGGCATAATGAGCTAGTATGCATAGCATACTAGCTCATTATGAATGACTTACCTGAAATCGAAGCCCCAGCAGCGGTCCTCGGTCACCTCCGCCGCCGCCATCTTGCCTCAATGTCCCGTCACTGTCATCAGTGTATCGCCGGTCCAGCGCTGTGATTGGCCGGAGTGGCGATCACATCACACGCATGCGCGCTCGGGCCGGTAGGATCCCATTCAGAAAACCTGCAATGATGCCGGCCCGCTACTGCGCATGCGTGTGACATCATAGGCACTCTGTTTTACAGCAAATATCTCCTTAACCGTGTAGGTTAAGGAGATATTTCTTGCACCTACAGGTAAGCCTTAATCTAGGCTTACCTGTAGGTGCAAGTTGTGTGGTTGGGTTTACAACCACTTTAAGAACAATAAGGGATAATTCAGATATTAGTGGTATCTTAGTTAAAGGAGAGGAACATAAACTGGCTGCTTTTGCAGATGACCTTCTGTTTTTTATAACTTCCGCAGCAATATCCATGCCCTCACTATTAGCTGAGATAGGTAAATATGGGAGATTGTCCAACTTTAAGCCCGGTTCACACAGGGGCGGCACAACTTTGGGGGCGACTCGGCGGCGCGATCTCAAGACGACTTGAGACGCCCGGTTCAGGCGATTTGCATAATGACTTCTGTATAGAAGTCAATGCAAGTCGTCCCGAGTCGCCCCAAAAAGTAGTACAGGAACCTTTTTCTAAGTCGGAGCGACCTGAGTTGCTCCTATTAGAATGGTTCCATTTAACAGAGCGGGACGTGACTCGTCAGGCGACCGAGTCGCCTGACGAGACGTCCCTATGTGAACCGGGCCTTAAGGTCAACTATAACAAATCAGAAGCAATGGGAGTTGAGATAAACACAACGTTGCAACATCAGTTATCCACCTTCTTCTTGTTTAGATGGACAGACTCCCATATAGGATACCTGGGGATGAAAATACCAAAGAGATTAAATAGAATACTCAAACTTAATTTTATCCCCCTTGCACGACAGATAAAATTGGACCTACAGCGGTGGGATAAGGAAGTACGTGGTTCGGCAGAATTAATATTATAAAAATGAACGTAATGCCGAGATTGTTATATCTACTACAAACTCTACCCGTCAGGATCCCCGTAGGATTCCCCGTAGGATTCCTGAGGGACCTGAGATCAAAGTTTGGGAGCTTTATTTGGGCTGGGAAACCAGCCAGAATCCGGAGAGACATTTTGACCCTACCAAAGGAACAAGGAGGGGTGGGATTCCCCAACCCAGTGGGCTACCATGAGGCGATACATCTAACAAGGGTACTGGATTGGTGCACGTCCCAAAAAAAACATGGGTGCAGATGGAGCAGGCAACGTTTGAGATACCCCTGAAGGGTTTGGCATGGCTCACGAACACAACTATACCGAAGGTAGTGAGGCAACATCCAACGATGGGGACCACGCTCAGTTCTGTTAAAAAGACATTTAAAAAAGTTCAAATGGACACGTCCTTGAGTCCGATGACCCCAATTGTGGGCAACCCAGGATTTGAGCCGGGTTTAAAAGACAACAAATTAATGAACTTAAAACGACAGGGTAAAAGTAGACTAATACATTTCTCGAAAAATAACCAAGTGATGTCTAAAGAGGAGATTGACCGAGAATTTTCAGAGGAATTAGACCCATTTAGGCGAATGCAGCTTAAGGCCTTCCTTCGGTCAATTTCCACGCAAACGAGAGAAATACCTATTCCATCCAAGTTTGAGAAGTTATGCCTTAAGGGGGAAGTAGTGAGACATGCGTTATCAATGTTGTACGCTATGGTGAATGAGTTAAAAGCCCCACAAGAACTGGGTTTCATACAGGCCTGGGAAACAGACCTGGGGGTCACTTTCTCGGAGACGTTTTTTTTCTTCTGTTTCGTTTTTTTTTCTTCTTTTTTTTTTTGTTCTTACTCTGTGTAGGTGTAGGTTTTTACTTTTCTGTTCTATTTCTGTACTGTTCTATGCTAAATCCGGGGTCTTAGGGCCTTGGTTACATGGGGAGGGGGAGACCCAGGGTGGGGGCGGGGGAGAAAATAACAGAGAATTACATCAGCCCATTACAAAATAATGGTTAAATAGGACAAACGATAAGAAAAAAGAAATAATTAAAAAAAAAAAAAAAGAATCTTGTTGTGTTAGGTTGAAAAGAATTATCAATGATAATATAATGTAGACATTGACTAGGATTGTTATACAAGATGTATTGTATGAAATGCTGTATCTCTGTATATGTGAAAGAAAGATTAAAATAAAGAATTTATAGAGAAACAGTTTAACCTCCTTAGCGGTATTCTTGAGTCTGGCTCGGGGTGAGTTTTTTATGCTAAGAGCGGTAACCCCGAGCCAGACTCGGGCTGCATCGCAGGATACAGGGAAAGTAACTTACCTTGTTCCCTGGATCCTGCGATGTCCTCCCGCAGTGTCTGCAAGCCGTGTCTCGCTCGATCCTCACTGCCAAGTGCCGAGCTCCGTTCCCTGCGACGTTGCGGCGCACGGGGGCGGAGTTCGGCGCCAAATTCAAAAAGTGAAACACATAGTATAGCCCTTTCATGACTAAGCCCATTTCTGACATTTGGTGTTTACAAGTTAAAATGCGTATTTTTTGCTAGAAAATTACTTAGAAACCCCAAACACTATATATATTTTTTTAGCAGAGAATCTAGAGAATAAAATGGCGATTGTTGCAATATTTTATATCACACAGTATTTGCGCAGCTGTGTTTTAAACGCAACTTTTTTGGAAAAATGTACTTTCATGAATTTTAAAAAAATTAAAAAGCAAAGTTAGTCCAATTTTTTTGTATAATGTGAAAGATGATGTTACGCCGAGTAAATAGATACCAAACATGTCATGCTTTATAATTGCCCGCACTCGTGGAATGGCGATAAACTACGGTTTCTTAAAATCTCCATAGGCGACGCTTTAATTTTTTTTTTTACGGCTACTAGGTTAGAGTTACAGAGGAGGTCTATGGCTATAATTATTGCTCTCGCTCTGACGATCGCGGCGATACCTCACATGTGTGATTTGAACGCCGTTTTCATATGCGGGCGCGACTTCCGTATGCGTTTTCTTTGCCGCGCGAGCTCGCAGGGACAGGGGCGCTTTAAAAACAATTGTATTTATTTTTATAATTAAAAATAGTGTTTTTTTTAAAAAAAAAATTTGATCACTTTTATTGCTGTCACAAGGAATGTAAACATCCCTTGTGACAGTAATAAGTGGTGACAGGTACTCTTTATGGAGAGATCGGAGGTCTAAAAGACCCCCAGTCCCTCCTTTGCACTTCAAAGTATTCAGATCGCCGAAAACTGCAATTCTGAATACTGTGTACTTTTTTAAATTCGGCGCCATTGGCAGCCGAGTAACCCGGACGTGACGTCATGACGTCGCTTCCGTGGTTACAGTGAAGAGACTGAATCAAAGCCGTTTGCGGCTTTGATTCAGTCTCTCTCTAGCCGCCCAAGGTGGCGGATCGTGGATCGGGTCTCCCGGTGGGACGGGAGGCCCGGTAAGAGCGGCGGAGGCGGCGGGAGGGGGGGGGATGTCCCCTCCAGCTCCTCCGGTATAACAACCGAGCGGCTTTTAGCTGCATCGGTGGTTATACCTGGAAAGCCAATAGCCGGCTCTAAACAACGGTACCGGGATGATGCCTGCAGCTGCAGGCATCATCCCGGTATAACCCCCGAAAGCCAAGGACGCATATATGCGTACCCTCGGCGGGAAAGGGATAGATACAGTATACTGTAATCTTACTGATTACAGTACCGTATGTAATAATTACACATCCCCTTTGTCCCTAGTGGTTTGCCCAGTGCCCTGCATGCAGTTTTATATTATAAAAATCGTTCTTTCTGCCTGGAAACTGGAGATTGTCCATAGCAACTAAAAAGTGTTCCTTTATGTCAAAAGTGGTTTTAGACCAGCTAGAAAACAGCGATAATAAATTAGAATCACTCGCAGAATTGAGCGATAGCGATTTGTGGGGAAATTCATCATCAAACACTAAATCTAATCACAGCGACAATTCTGCAACTGAGCAAATTACAGTGTTTTTGATTTGATTACATTATTGAATATTTTTTTATTATAATTACATTACTGTTTGTTATAATTATTTATAGTTATTTATTATATTATAATTTATGATTTTGTGTTTCAAACTTTATCATACCCGAGATGTCTACTAGACTCTTGTTTGGTCAGGTTTAAGTAAGTAATTACTAAGAATTACAGGCCTACAATATAAAACGCCAAATTTCCATGCAAAATAATTGTACCGCTTTTGGTACATAATTCCAAACAGAATCATACCGCCAGGGAGGTTAAGAAAGGTTCTTGTTCTTGGGTTGCTGGTCTTTGTTCCAAAGCAGTTTGGCGGCGAGGGTTTCAATGTCCATGACGGTTCACATTTGTCCAGGTCATAGTATAGCTAGTAGTTAGTCACATTCAACTGGGCTTGTTCTATATTGTTAACCACTTGCCGACCAGCTGCCGTCATTATACTGCAGCAGGTCGGCACAATCCCACAAGCCGTCATAGCTGTACACCGGCTCCTTTAAGCGGGATAGCATAAGCACGCTGCCGAAGGCGCAGGCGCGCGAGCGCCCGCTGCACTACGGGGGTACCGATGCTCGTGACAAATCAATATACGCTTATTGCGATTTTTATTACCAAAAATATGTACAGGAATACATATCGGCCTAAACTGAGAAAAAAATTTGCTTTTTTAAAAAAAAATAGGAGACATTTATTATAGCAAAAAGTACAAAATATTGTGTTTTTTTTCAAAATTTTCGCTCTTTTTTTGTTTATAGCGAAAAAAATAAAAACCATAGAGATGATCAAATACCACCAAAAGAAAGCTCTATTTGTGGGAAAAAAAGGACATCAATTTTGTTTGGGTAAAATGTCGTACGTCCGCGCAATTGTCAGTTAAAGTGACACGGTGCCGTATCGCAAAAAATGGCCTGGTCATTGAGCAGCCAAATCTTCCGGGGCTGAAGTGGTTAAAGATGTTTCATAACTTCTACAAGTTACTGCTTCAGTTCAGCTTCAAGAAGCTACAAAATTCCTTCAACATTGCAAAGCAAGTCCAGTTGAATGTGTAACTACTATGAGTGTTCCCGTGTTTGTTTAATTTCCCCATCCAGATCAGTCTCTCCTTAGTCTCTCCACTAAGGGTGTCATCCTGGTCAGCTTAATATCCCTAAAGCCTAAAGCCCTGTACACACGATCGGATTTCCTATGGTTTTTTAAACTGATGGATTTTTCCATCGGAAAACCGATGAAGCTGACTTCCATCAGTCTTGCCTACACACCATCAGTCAAAAAACCGACCGTTCCAAACGCTGTGACGTAAAACACTCCGATGAGCCGAGAAAAATGAAGTTCAATGCTTCTGAGCATGCGTCGACTTGATTCTGAGCATGCGTGTGTTTTTTATCCAATGGAGTTCCCCACAGACGATAGGAATTTGCTATCGTTTTTTTAACCATCGGATAAATTTAAAACATGTTCTATTTTTAAACACCGATGGAAAAAAAAAAACGATGGGGCCCATAGACGATCGGTTTGTCCGATGAAAAAAGACCATCGGACTGTTTTCATTGGTAAAACCGATCGTGTGTACAGGACTACAAAGTGCACCTTTGTACTTAACCCATAAAATCGAAACTTCCCATAGTCTCACTTATCTTGTCAGCCACTCACTGTGGTATACAGCCAAGCTTCTCAACTGTGGGGCCTACCTACACTCCATTCTGCATAAAAAACTGACTCACAGCCCAGCACATCAGTAGTGAAAGAAAATGGGCCTTTCTATAAACTATTGTAGCGACCTCACCCCTCTCACCCCTTCTCATTCTCGACTTGTCTGTCTTTGTCTAGGGGGTGTTAGTACAGGGGGGAGGGATGAGATACACCACGGCCCATGTCCTCCATAGTGAAGGGGTGAAGGCCAGAAAGATCGGGCTTTGTGTAGGTGTCCTAGAGTCAAGTCCTGTCCTTCGTCCTTGACTCCCCTTTGCTCCTAGTAACCAGAGTTCCACACAGTGAATAGGTCCAACACAGTTTTATTCTTCTCAGCGAATAACATACAGCACAGTCAAGTTGGGACCTTTGCAACAGTTCAGTATCTGTGGGAGTCGGTCGAGGCACAATCCTTCCAGATATAGCTAACCACTGTGGTGTCACCAGTGGCGAATAGTCACTGCCACTGACTATGTGAAATAGAACATGAAATACCTTCGCTAGCACAGCCCCTGTCAGGGGAAGGATATCTGTCCAAGGGAGGTACCGGAGGCCTCTCCGACACCAGCAATGCTGCACTGGACTCTTCGGAGAAGTTCCGCTCACCGGCCTCCTCATCTCAGACACGGGCACCCAAGGAGTTAGGGCCCCCTCGGATTCCTCCACCCTCGCGGAACTCAGTCGAAGGTACTGAGCCCCAGGCATCCGCCATAGTACCCCACCCCAGGCTAAAGGTGCCTGAGATGGACTCCATCTCCTGCTCCGGCCAGGTCAAGGGCACCTGGGCCCGGAACACCGGAACGCCGGCACCCAAGCTGAAGGTGCGGCCGCGTCCTCCAGATCCTGGACTCCGAACCCCGTGATCAGGGCGTCCGCCCCTTTTATCCCCTCTCCCTTTGCGTCACAGCGGGTTCCCCGCCCCGCTGTACCAGCGCCAGGGGAGGACATAAAGGCACAGTCTTGCAGTGTGAGTTCAACTCCGGCCCCGGGCAACAACACCACCTGTAGGCCGCAGGGAACCTCACACCACCAGAGTCCTCCAAGAACCATAAAAGGGTCTCAGATTCCCTAGCAATCAGTGCATCTGGATTACACTACCACCCAGATGCTTCCCCTAAATTCAAATACCCGCTACACTATAGTGGAAGTTGTATATGCACAATAGTAGAACTTGTAAGTTGAAGCCCAACTCTCAACCTAACTCCATTACAGCAAATTCCAATTTGGCCTCAACCCCCCTTCCCTCTGACTAGTTGTAAACTTTCCTCCAGTTAGTTTGAGGTCGTGTCCCCGTTTCTTGATCTTGGCTTCATATTGAAAATACTGCCCTTCTGAACCTAATTCACCCACCTGATGTATTTAAAGGTTTCATTCATATTTTCTCTTACCCTTCCTTCCAGACTGTACATATAAAGTTTCTGAAGTCTCTGAACTCATCCTATCTTATCGAAATCATTTTGTAAGTGACGTCTCCAGGACTGTACACAGTATGCTAAATGAGGTCTCGCTAAACATCTGTATAGGGGATCAGGACCTCATTCCTCCTGCTGGTGACCCCTCTAGGAGTTGCACTTGTGACCCGCCCCTGTTCCAGAGGGCCCGGACGGCCTCCCTGTCACATTAAGCTTTATGCTAGGCATTATGGCCAGCCACAGTCCCGCCCCTTAGGAGCTGCCACCGCTGTCATTCTCTCTGAGCCGTCTGTGGGAGGCAGGATGGCTCTGGATGGAGGGCAGGGCTGCCTGTGTTAACAAGCAGGTGATTGGTTGTTAGGATGTAGGGCGGTTCTAGCAACCAATCACCAGATTGCAGCTTGAACTGCCTAGCACTCTGTTCAAACCTGCTGTGCCTCCCGCCCTCTGCAATGTGTAAGGTAAGACAGAAGGAGGGGGCAATGAGGGGGTGATGTGGGGTGGGGGAGCCAAGGTCTTTATTGGAGGGGGGGCTGAAGATTTTAATGGAGGGGTGTGAGCTGAGGCCATTAATCATAGCTCCTAACTGTCGCTGATTTTGAGGGATTGTCCCTGATTTGGAGCAAAGTCCTTCTGTCCCTCTTTCCTCCTCATTGTCCCTCATTTTGGTCTGATCTATATACAGTTGTGCTCATAAGTTTACATACCCTGGCAGAATTTATGATTTCTTGGCCATTTTTCAGAGAATATGAATGATAACACAAAAACTTTTCTTTCACTCATAGTTAGTGTTTGGCTGAAGCCATTTATTATCAATCAACTGTGTTTACTCTTTTTTTAAATCATAATCACAACAGAAACTACCCAAATGACCCTGATCAGAAGTTTACATACCGCAGTTCTTAATACCATGTATTGCCCCCTTTAACATCAATGACAGCTTGAAGTCTTTTGTGATATTTGTGGATGAGGCTCTTTATCTTCTCAGATGGTAAAGCTGCCCGTTCCTCCTGTAAATTCTTGGGCTGTCGTGCATGAACGAGATCTCCCCAGAGTGGCTCAATGATATTGAGGACAGGAGACTGAGATAGCCACTCCAGAACCTTCACTTTATTCTGCTGCAGCCAATGACAGGTGGACTTGGCCTTGTGTTTTGGATCATTGTCATGTTGGAATGTCCAAGTACATCCCATGCGCAGCTTCCTGGCTGATGAATGCAAATGTTCCTCCAGTATTTTTTGATAACATATTGCATTCATCTTGCCATCAATTTTTACCAAATTTCCCGTGCCTTTGTAGCTCACACATCCCCAAAACATCGGCGATCCACCTCCATGTTTCACAGTAGGAATGGTTCACCTTTCATCATAGACCTTGTTGACTCTCCAAATGAAGAGTTTATGGTTGTGGCCAAAAAGCTAAATTTTGGTCTCATCACTCCAAATGACTTTGTGCCAAAAGGTTTGAGGCTTATCTCTGTGCTGTTTGGTGTATTGTAAGCGGGATACTTTGTGGCATTTGCGTAGTAATGTCTTTCTTCTGGCGACTCGACCATGCAGCCCATCTTTCTTCAAGTGCCTCCTTATTGTGCATCTTGAAACAGCCACACCACATGTTTTCAGAGAGTCCTGTATTTCACCTGAAGTTATTTGTGGGGTTTTTCTTTGCATCCCAAACAATTTTCCTGGCAGTTGTGGCTGAAATTTTAGTTGGTCTACCTGATCGTGGTTTGGTTTCAACAGAACCCCTCATTTTCAACTTCTTGATTAGAGTTTGAACACTGCTGATTGGCATTCTCAAGTCCTTGCATATCTTTTTATATCCCTTTCCTGTTTTATACAGTTCAACTACCTTTTCCCACAGATCCTTTGACAATTCTTTTGCTTTCCCCATGACTCAGAATCCAGAAACGTCAGTGCAGCACTGGATGAAAGATGCAAGGGTCTGTCAGGAGTCCAGAAACTCATTGACTTTTTATACACACACACTAATTACAAGCAAACAGATCACAAGTGAGGATGGTTACCTTTAATAGCCATTCAAACCCCTTTGCGTCTACTTGTGTGCATGTTATGAGGCCAAAATCACCAGGGTATGTAAACTTTTGATCGGGGTCATTTGGGTAGTTTCTGTTGTGGTTATGATTTAAAAAGAGTAAACAAGGCTGATTGATAACAAATGGCTTCAGTCAAACACTAACCATGAGTGAAAGAAAAGTTTTTATGTTATCATTCATATTCTCTGAAAAATGGCCAAGAAATCATCAATTCTGCCAGGGTATGAAAACTTATGAGCATAACTTAGCTGTAAATAAAATGCAATTTTTCTCTTTAAAAAGTGTTTCCCAGTGCTAAACCTTTCATCCAATTTCTAAATTACTGCATTTGTAAATTTCAAAAGTAAGTTAAAAGGAATAGTAGTGGTCGGGGTATGCCCAGAGGTTTCTGTTACAAAATGTTGTTTTCTCCAGCACTGATTGGCACTGATGAGGTGGCACTGATGAGGAGGCACTAATATGCAGCACTGATGAGCACTGATAGGTGGCACTAATATGCAACACTGATGGGCACTGATAGGTGGCACCGATGGGCACTAATAGGTGGCACTTGTGGGCACTAATAGGTGGCACTTATATGCAGCACTGATAGGTGGCACTGATGGCCACCAAAAGGTGGCACTGATGGACACTGCTAGGTGGCACTGATTGGCACTGATAGATGGCAATGATGGGCACTGATAGGTGGCACTGATGGGTGCTAATAGATGGCACTGATAGGCAGCACTGATGAGGAGGCACTGACAGGCATTACTGATGGGCACTGATTGGCATCTATGATGGACATTGACAGGCATTACTGATGGGCACTGATTTGCATTTTTCATGGGCACTGATTTGCGTTTTTGATGGGTACTCACTGCAGGTCACTTCCCTGCATCCTTCTTTCCCCACGCCTAGCGCTTCCTATTCCATCCACTGTGCACGTGCGGCTGGTTGTCGGGCGCATGCGCAGTGACCATTTGCAGCCGGTCCGGATGATGTCACTTCGGCGGCTGCCGTTTGGTTGACGACGGCCGGGACGTGCATATAAATAGCACGCTATGTCAGTGTGTGTTCTCAGCTCTTATCACAGGACAGATTGTTGCTATATCGAGGCTGCTGTATGCTAAGGGGACATTTTTACAGGTATTTCACGCCAGCCTGGTGGGCTGCTCTAACCTTTCATCTTTCATGGGCCATTTTCTTTATCAATTTCTAGGCTTTCTATATACATTTTCATAATTGGACTTACCATAGGCGTGCCCACGGGGTGTGCCGGGTGTGCCCAGGCACACCCTAATCATCCCTGTGCTCTTGTTCTTTGCTGACTTAGACTGCCTGCAACATGTCCCTATAATGTCCCTATAACACCGCCAGTGCCTGGGGTCGGGTCCGGCCGGCAAAAACAGTTGTGTGCTGCTCCTGCGAGTGGGAGGATTGAGCAGGGAGGGAACTAGGACCGCCGCGGAGTAACCCAGCTGGGAGCCGCATTTGCTGATGCAGCTTCTATAGTTCCGGCTGCAGGTCCCGCAGGCGCCGGCGGAGTGATTCACAACTGCACTCCGCCCCCCCTCCGGCCTTTCTCTACCCTAGAAGCAGTGGACTATCCTGGATAGCGGCAGGCAAGTGGCTTCAGGCAGCCTGCTAGATCAAGGTAAGTGAGAGAGACAGGCAGACAGCACTGAGCAGGGCAGCGGGTGGACAGATGATGCACTAAAAAAAAAAAAAATAGCTAGCCAAGCCAACCAATTGATGAACCTTACCCTGGGCCCTGGCTTGTCGCTACATATATATATATATATATATATATATATATATATATATATATTTATAAATACACTTTTATGCTGACAAGCCAGGGTTCATATAGTTTTAATTGTATATGTAATATAAATATATATTTATTTTTACACTATATATATATATATATATATATAGTGTAAATATGTGTATATAGTGTAAAAATATATATATATATATATATATATATATATATATATATATATATATATATTACATATACAATTAAAACTATATGAACCCTGGCTTGTCAGCAAAAAAGTATTTTATATATATATATTGTGACAGCAGGAAGGTAAAGTCACCTGGTTGCATCCAGGGGGGTAGATATATTTCTCCCAGATTCAGGCTTTATGCTGACTTATACAACTAGGGTGGAGAGTTGTATAAGCCCAGCTGAGGCTAGTAGGCTCATGGATGACTCATACCTCTAGGGAGAGGGCTGGGCGTCGTGCAGGCAGGGAGTTGATGAGACCAGCTGAAGCCTGTCAGTTCGTTTAAGGCCTCTATAAAAACTCCCAGATTCATTAGGTGTTTGCTCATGCCTGGACCCAGACCTGTGTGGACTGTCTAGGGAGAGTGAACCCCTGTGCGGTGAGGCAAAGCCTGTGTGGCTATTTGTTTGGACTTTTACTAAACCAGGGACTTAGGGACTAGGACAGCACCAGGCTGATCCCAGTTGTTAGTTTAGGAAACCTGCATGTTTAGTCAGAGGTCAAACTGACCAGGATTTATTTTGTTTATGTTTCTTTTTGGCTTTGCTGTGTTTTTGTCACTGTACATAGAGAAATAAACCGCACCTTTTGATTTTGAAAACCACAACCTCCGTCTGCTGGCCCTGTTTTTGTGTGGGGAGCCCAACCAGGGGGTCACACACACCCGCTACTGAGTTAACCCCCTCACATTTGGTGGAGAATGCAGGCAGTTTTTTTTAAGCCAGCATGGAGGAGATACTGAAACAGCTGGCTCTAGCAAATGCCAATCAACAGCAGACAAATGCAGGTTTGCAAAGGAGCCTTGCAGCCCAGCAGCAAGCTCATCAACAAGCCCAGCAGCAATCTGAGGCCCGCTTCATAGACCTGTTACAGAAGCAAGAGCAGAGACTACAACAAATGGAAGCAGTAATGCAGCAACGTCCGCAGACCAGTGAGGAAAGCCGTCTCACTAATACCGCGTCCTTTGGTGTGAGTCGTTTATTGACAAAAATGACTGGAGAGGATGATCCAGAGGTATTTTTGACCACATTTGAAAGGACTGCTGAAAGAGAAAAGTGGCCTGAGGAGCAGTGGGCTGGACTGGTGGCTCCTCTGTTAACTGGTGAATCGCAGAAGGCTTACTATGACCTAGAGCCTGACCAAGCAAAAGACTATGTGATGCTAAAAGCTGAAATATTGGCAAGGCTGGGTGTCACCCTGGCTGTCCGGGCTCAGCGTGTGCATAACTGGACTTTCCAGCTTGGAAAACCCCCCAGGTCTCAAATGTATGATCTCATTCACCTGAGCAGGAAGTGGCTACAGCCAGAGACTTTGTCCGCACCAGAGATTGTGGAACGTGTTGTAATGGATCGGTTTTTGAGAGCTCTTCCTACTGCCATCCAAAAGTGGGTAAGCCATGGAGACCCAGAGACGGCCGGTGGTCTTGTGGATCGTGTAGAGAAATACTTGGCTACAGAGAACCTGACGGCCTCTTCCAGAGACTCTCGGACTTTCCACCCTAAGACCAGACCATCCCCAGGGGCGGATAAGAGGATTCCAAGGGGTGAGGGTGGAGAGAGTGAGAGGGTGGGAGCTCTACCCAAAGTTTGGCGAGAACAGCCTGGGAAGTCAGGGGCTCAAGAGGCAGCCAAAAGGATTGTTTGCTACCGCTGCCGGCAAGCGGGACATATTGCAGCAAATTGCCCGGTTGTGGAGGAACCCATGCAATGTGACTTTCTGACGGACAGACGTCAGTCGCTGTGTGCGACAGTCGCATGCACTGCCATTCGGGGAACTGAGAAACATTTATGCAAAATGTGTATTAATGGTAGAAATGTTGTGGTATTACTGGATTCAGGTAGCCTTGTGACCCTGATAAAGGCTGAATTAGTTAAAACAGAGGTCTCTGGGAATAGCAAGGTAGCTGTTATTTGTGTGCATGGGGACACCCGAGAGTATCCAGTGACTACAGTGTGTTTCGAGACCCCCAAAGGTACCCTCTCTCATCCAGTGGGGTTAGTATCTCAATTACCGCATGATGCCATTGTGGGAAGAGATTTTCCGAAGTTCTGGGAACTGTGGGATGATCCTGAGCCCCCCACTGGTGCCCCTATGTACCAGGAATGTGATAGCCAGAACTCCTCTGAGAGTGGTGAGGACTCTCCAGAATTTCCCTTGTCAGTATTGGCAGGGGAGACTCAAGAAACTGGAGAGGAGCCCACCTCCTCAGACGAAAACCTACCGTCTGTGGAGTTTTCTGATCTGGAGGTTCACAGGGAAAATTTTGCCACAGAACAGTTAAAAGACCCCGCCCTAATAAAGGCACGGGAAAACGTAGTGGAAATAGATGGCGAGTTAGTGAACCCAGATAATACCTGCACTTACCCATACTTCAGCGTAGAGAAGGACCTACTGTATCGGGTGGCAAAAAGGGCAGAAGAAACCGTTGAGCAGCTTGTGGTGCCCAAACCTTACAGGAAGTTGGTGTTGGAGTTGGCCCATGGGCACATTCTTGGAGGTCATCTGGGGACAGAGAAAACCCGAGAGAGGGTATTACAGAGATTCTATTGGCCTGGGGTGATGAAGGACATAGAAAATTATTGTTCCTCCTGCCCTGTGTGTCAGAGGTCGGCCCCGATGCCACATTTCCGTAGCCCGCTGGTCCCTCTACCCATCATTGAGGTCCCGTTTGAGAGAATCGCAATGGATTTGGTAGGTCCTATAATCAAGTCCGCTAGGGGGCACCAGTACATATTGGTTATAATGGACTATGCCACCCGTTATCCAGAAGCGATCCCTCTCAGAAATACCTCGGCCAAAACCATAGCCAAAGAGCTATCTCTTGTTTTTAGCCGGGTGGGTATTTGTAAAGAACTGCTTACGGACCAAGGTACACCCTTTATGTCCCGGGTTATGAAAGAGCTGTGTAAATTGTTCAAAGTGACGCAATTGCGTACATCTGTGTATCACCCCCAAACCGATGGGCTGGTTGAAAGATTCAACAAAACCCTAAAACAAATGTTGAAGAAAGTGGTGGATAGAGATGGAAAGGATTGGGACTGTCTACTTCCTTATTTGATGTTTGCTATTAGGGAGGTGCCCCAATCCTCTACGGGATTCTCCCCCTTTGAGTTACTGTATGGGAGACACCCAAGAGGGCTGTTGGATATTGCCAAGGAAACTTGGGAAAGTGAGAGTTCTCCCCACAGGAGTGTGATTGAGCATGTCGCCCTGATGCAAGATCGAATTGCACAGGTAATGCCCATCGTGAAGGAACATTTGGCCCAAGCGCAGTTGGCACAGCAGAGAGTGTACAACCGTGGAGCAAAGACCCGTACCTTTTCCCCGGGGGATAGGATATTGGTACTTGTCCCTACGGTTGAAAGTAAATTCCTTGCCAAATGGCAAGGCCCCTACGAGATAATGGAAAAAGTGAGCGAAGTGAATTACAAGGTCAGACAACCAGGAAGGCGAAAGCCCGAACAGATATATCACGTTAATCTGTTGAAAGCCTGGAGGGATAGAGAGTCCCTAGTCGCAGAAACTTGGTCACCAGCTCAAACTGGTTGCGTGATTCCGGAGGTTGGAATAGCAGCCACCTTGTCACAACCCCAACAACAGGAGGTTAAGGAGTTTGTGCTTCGCAACAAGGAGGTGTTCTCTGAGCTGCCGGGACAAACATCTGGGGTAGAGCATGATATTATTACCCCGCCCGGTGAAAGGGTGAAGTTAAAACCCTATCGGATCCCAGAGGCCCGACGGGAGGCAATACGGGAGGAAGTACAGAAAATGCTGAACTTAGGGGTGATAGAGGAGTCCCAAAGTGATTGGTCTAGTCCCATTGTGTTGGTGCCTAAACCGGATGGGAGCTGGCGATTTTGTAACGATTTTCGTCAGTTGAACAAAGTTACAAAATTTGACACCTACCCCATGCCACGTATAGATGAGTTGATCGACCGGCTGGGAACAGCCCGATACATGACGACTCTTGACCTCACAAAAGGGTATTGGCAAATTCCCCTGGCCAAGTCGGCCAAAGAGAAAACCGCATTTGTAACCCCAGACGGGGCGTTCCAATATAAGAGAATGCCGTTCGGGTTACAGAATGCGCCGGCCACATTCCAGCGGAAAATGGACCAGATACTGAGGCCCCATCGGAAGTATGCTGCGGCTTACCTGGATGACGTAATTGTCCATAGCACAGATTGGGCCTCACATCTGCCAAAAGTGCAAGCAGTCCTAGACTCTATCCGGGAAGCGGGGTTTACGGCTAACCCCAAGAAGTGTACCATTGGGCAGGAGGAGGCCAAATATCTTGGGTACACCATTGGCAGGGGAGTGATAAAACCCCAACTCAACAAAGTCGAGGCCATCCAGAGTTGGCCACGTCCCAACAGCAAGAAGCAGGTACGGGCCTTTCTGGGAATCGCGGGTTATTATCGGCGCTTCATTCCCCACTTTGCTTCTAAGGCTGTGCCCCTAACCAACCTGACGAAAGGGAAAGGGTCGGTCATGATTAAATGGACCCCCGAGGCTGAGGCAGCATTCCAATTCTTGAAACAAGCCTTATGTAGCCAGCCAGTGTTGTACTCACCCGACTTCTCTAAAGACTTTGTCGTACAAAGTGATGCGTCAGATGTGGGGTTAGGAGCAGTATTGTCCCAGGTCTGGAACGGGGAAGAGCACCCAGTCATTTACCTCAGCAGGAAGTTGAAGTCCCATGAGGTAAATTACGCCACGGTTGAAAAGGAGTGTTTAGCGGTGAAGTGGGCTCTAGATTCCCTTCGGTACTATCTGCTAGGTAGGCACTTTGACATGGTTACGGATCACGCTCCGTTAAAGTGGATGGCTCAAAACAAGGAGACAAATAGAAGAGTGAATAGGTGGTTCCTGGCCCTACAGGAATTCAACTTCACAGTAAAGCATCGCCCTGGCGTTCAAATGGGGAATGTGGATGCTTTGTCTCGAGTACATGAATGCCTGATTGCTGGTGTTCCAACCCCAAGGTTAAAACAAGAGGGGGGGGTATGTGACAGCAGGAAGGTAAAGTCACCTGGTTGCATCCAGGGGGGTAGATATATTTCTCCCAGATTCAGGCTTTATGCTGACTTATACAACTAGGGTGGAGAGTTGTATAAGCCCAGCTGAGGCTAGTAGGCTCATGGATGACTCATACCTCTAGGGAGAGGGCTGGGCGTCGTGCAGGCAGGGAGTTGATGAGACCAGCTGAAGCCTGTCAGTTCGTTTAAGGCCTCTATAAAAACTCCCAGATTCATTAGGTGTTTGCTCATGCCTGGACCCAGACCTGTGTGGACTGTCTAGGGAGAGTGAACCCCTGTGCGGTGAGGCAAAGCCTGTGTGGCTATTTGTTTGGACTTTTACTAAACCAGGGACTTAGGGACTAGGACAGCACCAGGCTGATCCCAGTTGTTAGTTTAGGAAACCTGCATGTTTAGTCAGAGGTCAAACTGACCAGGATTTATTTTGTTTATGTTTCTTTTTGGCTTTGCTGTGTTTTTGTCACTGTACATAGAGAAATAAACCGCACCTTTTGATTTTGAAAACCACAACCTCCGTCTGCTGGCCCTGTTTTTGTGTGGGGAGCCCAACCAGGGGGTCACACACACCCGCTACTGAGTTAACCCCCTCACAATATATATATATATATATATATATATATACGCACTTTTTTGCTGACAAGCTAGGGCTCATATAGTTTTAATTGCACATGTAATATATATTTATTTTTACACAATAAATATATATATATATAAGACATAGTGTAAAAATAAATATATATATATATATATATATATATATATATATATATATATATACAATTAAAACTATATGAACCCTGGCTTGTCAGCAAAAAAGTGCGTATTTATTTATATCTATATATAGATATATACTACATGTCTTTGGTATAAAAAAATAAATCCCAAGTGTATATTAACCACATCCCATATGCCCACAGCCCCAATATCTGGTGGTCGGAAAGCAGTACCAAATGTGGGTTAACGTACCTGTACGTCAGCCCACATTGGAGCAGTGGCGGTTGGTGCTCAAAATTCTTTTGTGGGGCGCAAACTGAAAAAAAAAAAAGTGTGGCCTGGACACAGTGAATCACATTACCGCTGGTCTTGTACCATGTGACTGCTGTGTCCAATCACAGCAATCACATAGTAAATAATGCAAACTGAAAGCAAGCATTGGTTCTCTCTGCTCTCTTTGTGAGAGTAGAGAGAACTGTTGCTGCAGTTGGTGAGTGTACAGTAGCCTTTCACACTGCATGTACACTCGCAGACTGCAGTGCCAGGGTGCCCCAGTGTCCCTGATCACTGCCTCAGTGTAATAACAAATGCATCCAGCACCTGTCACCTGTCCCAGTGTCACCAGTGATCACAATAAAATGCCATACATCATACCAATTTCATGATCACTGCCATACACCACACCAGCACCCTGATCACTGTCATACCAGCGTCTTGATCACCCCTATACCCCGTACCAGCATCTTGATCACCGTTAAGCCCCATCGGAACATCCTGATTACCGTCATACCCCATATCTATAACCCAAACCAGCGCCATGATTTATGCCATATCAGCATCCTGATCACTGCCATACCCCATACCAACGTCCTGATCATCATCATAACCCATGCTAGCATCCTGATCAATTGTAATATATATATATATATATATATACACACACATACACACGTGTGTTTGAGCTTTGATTTGAGGTGCCACACCCTAATGCAATAGGCTGTGCACGCCTATGGGACTTACCAGCTTTGGGTTTATTTTCCTGGACACCTTTCACGGTCAATTGGGCTGAACTCCTTTATACTTATTATATGGATTTATTCTTTTATAGGCTGTGGCTCTCTGTATAGACCACAGTATACCGGGACCGCATCTGCCCGTGTTAGTGTTCACTTAGGACTGACAGTCAATTAGCTGGGTGAGTTTGCAATACTCCTCTACTTTATCTGTTACTAGCTTCAATTTTGTTTTAAATAACTTAATATAATCTTTGTCTACATTTTTGTCTTAGGCAATTAGCAATTGGTCCAGCCCAGCTTGGATATCTGGTTACCACCCATCTATACCCCCATTATTCAGCGCCTCAAATTCTCCCCCTGTAGTATACTTTGGCTGTGTTATATTTTAGAATGTCTGTCTCACATTCTGCAGAAGTAGACTATCTGGTTGACCATTGAAACTTTGTTAACTATTATTTTGGCAGAATAGATACTATTTGGAGCTCTTTTTCTTATCCTTTTGACTGCTTTTGTACCTATTTCACTACCCTCCTTTTTTCTTCCCCCTTCTTCCCCCCTCTACCCCCTCCCTCTCTGTCTTTTTCCTTTCCTTTGTTCTCCCCCCTCCCTTGTCTTTCCTTTCCCCTTTTCCTTCCTTTTTCTCTCCCCCCCCCCCCAGTCCTTTTCTTTCCCCCTTCCACGTCCCCCTTCTTTTTCCCTCCCCTTTTTTCCTTCTTTCCATCCCCTTCCCTTTTCCCCTCCCCCCCCTTCTTGCTCCCTCCTTCCCCTCCCCTTGTCTCTCCCTCCCTTTTCCCCCCTTTTTTTCTTTTTGGTTCCCTTTTCCCACTCCATCTCCCTTTTATCTTTCCAATATGTTTTAATATTATTACGTGATTTTTCCTGCTGTTTCTAGTGACAGAGCTAGATTTATATGGACATTTACCATCCTTTATTGCGGTTGGTTCTAACTAGTTAATAATAAGCTACGCGTGTTAATCCTCCAATTTTCCCTTATCATATTATGCACGCCCCCCATAGTAACCTATTGTCTCTTCCTGCCACATAGTGTGTTTGGGCATGGCCATCATGGTTACAGCTAAGGCAGCTCATTAGCTTCATAACATTGTTACATTATATGTGTGTTATTCTATGTTTTTCTCGTTGTATATTAATTTACATTCTTCTCCACTTCTTTGATAGTTTACATTTAATGTGCCTGAAGAAGCGTGACTGCACGCAAAACATGTCGAGCCTAACTTTCTTCTCATCCAACAACTGTCCACCGCGTTGCTACTACCGTACCATAATCTTGAACTGTTGCTAAATATGTGGAATGCCATTTGCAATCCTTCAATCATTCCATAGATCCTTATGGCTTCGTATACTTGCGGTGTTGTTGGTTTTATGTATCAGATGTTGGCTTTTAGCAAGTTTGTGAATTCTATGATTAATAAATATATATTTTTGTATTAAATATACTCCTTTGTGTTACTGTGCCTATAAAGTCCAAGTCCCAAAACTTCTTTGTTATACTGATTGGCATCTGATGGGCACTGATTGACATCTAATAGGCACTTCTGATGTGGGCTGCGCTGATAATCAGTGCGCTGATTATCAAAACAGACCCCCCCCCCTCCGTCAGGAGAGCCGCCAATTGGCTCTCCTCAGCTCGTGCTTTGTCAGCAACACCTCTGGCAACAACTATGTGGCCACGTCTACAGTTTGTAGCAGTGTTCTTCATGCCTGACGTGCTTCAGGAAACTTAACCCTTGAATGGGAACCACTGAATATATAGAGAACCTTGATGTTTAGGGTTGAAACGCTTCGGGAAACACGCTTCAAATTTCTGAAGTGTGAAAAGTCTTAATGTGCCCCATGTAATTCACAAACCCAAGCAACATCCTCGGTAACAACTAAAGGCATCCAATCGGATTGCCTTCTTGTGACCGAGGAAACCATAGAACAGGGGTGCCCAACCGCTGGTGGCCCGCGGCGCCCTCTGATGTGGCCCGCCACGTCTTGCTCTGAGATGGCGTGTCAGCAAGCCCAGATCGCGGGTTCCAGACCTGCCATCTCCGAGCATCAGCGTGAAAAATGGAGCCGCCGCTAGAGGAAGCAGAGCCAATGCTTCCTGTATAGCGCCGGCTCCTTCACAGGCGGAGTGATACCAAATGTACTCCGCCTGTGACAGGAAGCACTGCTCTGCTCTCTACTGCCCCTGCATGCTTCTGTCACACTAATGCACGGGAACCCACGATCTGGGACAGCAGCCAGCAGCTGTGCCAGTACCAGTCACCAGTACCAGTCACCAGTACCAGTCACCAGTACCAGCCACCAGTACCAGCTTCCAGTACCAGCCTTGCAGTACCAGCCAGCAGTACCAGTACCAGCCAGCAGTACCAGTACCTGCCATCAGTACCCGCCAGCAGTACCAGTACCAGCCAGCAATACTAGTACCAGCCAGCAGTACCAGTACCAGTCAGCAGTACCAGTACCAACCAGCAGTACCAGCCAGCAGTACCCGCCAGAAGTACCAGTATCCACCAGCAGTACCAGCCAGCACTACCAGCCAGCACTACCAGTACCAGCCAGCAGTACCAGTACCAGCCTGCAGTACCTGCCACCAGTACCAGTACCCGCCAGCAGTACCAGTACCGGTACCCACTAGCAGTACCAGCCAGCAGTACCAGTACCAACCAGCAGTACCAGCCAGTGGTACCCAACAGCAGTACCAGTACCAGCCAGCAGTACTTTCCAGAAGTACCAGTACCCGCCAGCAGTACCAGTACCCACCAGCAGTACCAGCCAGCAGTACCAGTACCCGTCAGCAGTACCAGCCAGCGGTACCTGCCAGCAGTACCA
The DNA here is from genome assembly GCA_029206835.1 of Rana muscosa. Classification (NCBI taxonomy): domain Eukaryota; kingdom Metazoa; phylum Chordata; class Amphibia; order Anura; family Ranidae; genus Rana; species Rana muscosa. The sequence goes on from JARGYO010000094.1 coordinate 64,055,898, forward strand.
GCAGGCAGTACCCAACAGCAGTATCAGCCAGCAGTACCAGTACCAGCCCTGGAGGACAGCCACCAGCCACCAGCCATAACCGCCTGGGGGACAGCAGCAACCAGTTGCAGAAATCCTGAGAAAGAAGTGAAGATTGAGGTCAGTTGAGGTGCAGGTAAACCGCTGTGCATCAGGGCGAAAGCAGCCTTAGGCCCCTTTCACACGATCGGTCCGATCGGGTCTGCCTGTCTGTTTTTCAGGCGTACCCAATCGGACCCTCAATTCACCTCTATAGAGCGGCAGATGTAAACAGACTAGTGTCTGTTTACACCCGCCTATCTGCAATCCGATCTGCTTAAAAAAAATCAGAAGGGGATCTGTCCCCTTATGTCTGGGCGGATCGGAAGGCCCTTAGGGTAGAGCAGCCTGCATCCGTGTCTGCTCTACATATGCAGAGTGGACACAGACCTGCCATCTGACCGCTACGCTCATTGTGGCCCGTGACCGGTTACCAAGCTGCTAAAGTGGCCCTCGCTCCTCAAAAGGTTGGGAACCCCTGCCATAGAAGAATTGGGTTCCTCTCGACTTCCTCCCCTATCTGCATTGCCGCTGCGGTTGAGCGCCACCTGCAGTGAAGAAAATAGACTGCACCTGCCTACATTCCTTCCCCCCTTTGACAGATGCTGTCCTCAGGATGAAAAACACAGGTGAAACAGAGCATAGGATATAACAACAGCATAAAGGCAAAAACATACCAAACTCAAATGACAGAGTATTTTGCAGGAAGCTGCCCACGGTGGGAACACAAAGGGCGGCAAGACTCAGTGTCCTTGTTAAAGTCCTGTTGCAAATCATCAGCTTCTGGTTGAGGTTCTGGGGCCCCAGGAGGATGATAACTATCCACATCTCCCATGTCCTCTTTGCCTGGGCCCACAACCGAATCTTCAGGGAGCTCTGGACTGTTCGTGGTGGTCTCTCGGGTAGCTGGACTGTCTGGGCTTGCTGTGCTGGAGCTTTGTGCCCCTGGGGTATCTGGAGCCGAAGGCTCTAGCAGGAGAGGGGGGAAGGTGCCATTCCTCAGGCACCTCCTGTACTGGTGGAATATCCGTAGATCATCCAATCAGATAGCCGCCTCCCTGTGACCGAGGAAACCATGGATGAACTAGGGTTCTCTCGTCTTCCCCCCCTGCATTACCACTGCAGACGAGCACCACCTGCAGTGGAGAAAGTAGACTGCACCTGCCTACGTATTTGAACTATCATTTATCCCAGTGAGGTACTCTGTAGCATCTTCTTATATTTATTATATGCTGTATATACTGTATTTTTGTGTAGCGCCCATCCACTTTTAGGGGCGCTGTGTACCCAAATTTGGGGGAAGGTTTGAGCTAGTAGTTAGGCTCAGACCACCTTAATTGATAGGTCATGTTATTTTTATACCGCAGGTAGTATACTGGTGTACAGTTCCCTGTGGCCTGTAGGTGGCACTGCCATGAAGGGCCAGGGTTGAGCCACCAGTAATAGTGCTGTGCCTTGGGTGTCCCCTCTCGGCGGCGGTACAGTGGGCGTGGTCAGCCTGCTGTGCATGCCGGGAGAGGATATATAAGGGGCAGGCGCTGCCTGTAGGGGGGGTTCCGGTCCGGGCGTTCGAGCCCGAGGGGGCAGTAGTGAATCGTGGTACCTGGCCCTCCTGGCCATGGGTATGCGAGTGCATCAGTCCCAGGCACCTTTAGCCCTGGGGCTGCAGCTACAGCCTTGGGCCCAGCACCTTTAACTGAGGCCTGCTTCTGGAAGGAGAAATCCCAGGGGGCCTCTGGCATGGGGACCCGTTCTAAGAAGAGGAGGCCGGGGGAGGACCCTTCTGATGGACTGGTGAAAGTTCACGGAGAAAGAAGGGCCCGGTAACTCTCTGGAGGGATTAAATCCATCTATCAAAAAAGGATTGGGATTAACGGTTCTGTGGCAGAGAATCTCCTGATCGCATCTAAAGGGAAACTTAAGAAAACTTCCGAGCATCACTTCGGCTGCTAGGATCCGCTTTCATAGGGAACTATCCGGGTGAGCTAAACCCACTTGAGGAACAAGTGGTGAATTCAACATTTGTCTTGTGCCTGGACTTATCTCCAAAACCTTTGCTGTCCTGTCTCCTATCCACCCTTTTCTATCCATTGACTTTGCTATATAAAAATAAACCCTACGTTGGAGTTTACAAGTGGTGTGGACATTGGAGTTACTTGGGGAAGGTAAAGACTTGACCTTATGCCTTAAGAGACGAGAACCAACTGAGGGAGAACCTAGCTGTGGGACCCTAGTATATGACACCGCTCAACCTCTTCACACAGGAGGGTACGGGCATATAGTACGGTCTGCCTTTTCCTGCAAGTGAGCCAAAGGCAGGTATAGGATCCGTGTGCTACATTTGCAATGTAAAAAGATTTGACTATCTTTTTCCTTCCTAAAACCCCGAGCAACCCATTATACCATTGTTTTACATTTTTTACTTTCAGGTCACAAAAAACCCTTACTAAAATCAATTCATTAATTTGCTTTGAACATCTGATTTTGGAATGAATAGAATGTCTTGAACGAAAACCACAGTTCACTATCAGAATTAAATTTATTCAAGAAAAAATTTCCATCCTGCTTCTTTGATTTTTTTTGATTTTTTTTGGCACTACAGTCAAAAATGATCAGCACTTTTATCCCATTAACTATTCAAAAATCTAATAAATTCCAAAAACACATTATTTTTTTTTTGATTTTTTTTTTTATTGGGTTTCAAGTTGGGATACAAAACAGAGCCTATTGGGCATACCCAGGCTCGATCCACATACATCACAATAACAAAAAACAAAGATATATATATAAAACAAGGTACAAAACAAACCCAAAAAAAAGAGGGGGGGGGTGGCACTAGAGAAAAAAAACAAAAAAACAACATATCTGCTCCAGTAACTACTGATATTGTTAGAATATTGTAGGTATCAGCTGCTCAGGGGTAGTTTAAAGCCACATGTAATAGGATGGAAGTATTATTAGATGTTTGGATTGGACATGGGTTCAATTACATACAGTATACATGCCCACCTGATCCTTTATAATGTAAGCCACCAATTAGGAGAGACAGGGTCAGTGTTGGTAGACAGGTCCTCAACCCATATGTCCCAGACGAAAAATGGAAGGAAACTATTGGACAGCCGCACTCCAAAAACAATTCCTTTATTGGAAAATCACAGAAATCCAAACCACAGCAAGGAATAAGAGCAGACAAACTGACGCGTTTCGCACCGTAATTTCAGTGCTTACTCATAGCTAGTGATATGTCCCAGACCTTGTGGAATTTTTTAGGGCATCCTCTCGCTAAATAGGTGGCTTTGTACAGTGGTAAGTTGAGATTAATTAATTTTTTCCACAAGGTCAAGGTTGGAGCTGATGGGGATTTCCATTGGAAAAACATATTTTTTAATGAATTCTACCTGTGTGTGCCAAGCTTTATAGACAGTTAAAACAGATAATTAGGGATGGGCCCGGTGCTCGATTCGAACCCATGTTCGAATCGAGCACCGGGCGTTCGCTTGCTCGTCGAGCCCAGAACTATTTGGGCCGTTCGCATCACATTCGTGTGATGCGAGCGGCCCCGCAATGCATTGCGGCCGGCGCGGCCGGCGCAGTGCATTGCTGGCTGATGATTGGCCAAGCATGCACTGTGACCCTGCATGCTTGGCCAATCACAGCGCCCGAAACTCGGAGAGCAATAATTGGCTACAGGCAGGACGCCTGTAGCCAATTACAGCTCAGGGGCTTTAGTACATGCCCCACCATTTAAAAGGCCGCCACGCCATCGGCCCCGGTCACATGAGTTCCGGCTTTAGGAGAGATCAGTCTGATGATTCTGTCTTTGCTTGATACTGAAAGATTTGCTCTTCTTTGCTAAACCATTGGCTATTTCTTTGCTAAACCATTGCTACCTAAGTCATTGATCGTTCATTGCTGCTGATTGCACAGTTAGCGTGTTATTAGCTGCTGCTGGGGATTAGTCTGGTGCGTGCTTACTGTTAGTACAGTATTGCAGTAGTACCAACCGCAGTGCTGTTAGCACAGCATTGCACCCCAACAGCACCCATAGGACTTCTAGTGTGTTAGTGGCAGCAAACAGAGCTCCTATATTTTCTTCTCAGCAGCACCCATAGGACTTCTAGTGTGTTAGTGGCAGCAAACAGAGCTCCTATATTTTCTTCTCAGCAGCACCCATAGGACTTCTAGTGTGTTAGTGGCTTCACACAGAGCTCCTATATTTTCATCTCAGCAGCACCCATAGGACTTCTAGTGTGTTAGTGGCAGCAAACAGAGCTCCTATATTTTCTTCTCAGCAGCACCCATAGGACTTCTAGTGTGTTAGTGGCTTCACACAGAGCTCCTATATTTTCTTCTCAGCAGCACCCATAGGACTTCTAGTGTGTTAGTGGCAGCAAACAGAGCTCCTATATTTTCATCTCAGAAGCACCCATAGGACTTCTAGTGTGTTAGTGGCATCACACAGAGCTCCTATATTTTCTTCTCAGCAGCACCCATAGGACTTCTAGTGTGTTAGTGGCATCACACAGAGCTCCTATATTTTCTTCTCAGCAGCACCCATAGGACTTCTAGTGTGTTAGTGGCATCACACAGAGCTCCTATATTTTCATCTCAGAAGCACCCATAGGACTTCTAGTGTGTTAGTGGCATCACACAGAGCTCCTATATTTTCTTCTCAGCAGCACCCATAGGACTTCTAGTGTGTTAGTGGCAGCAAACAGAGCTCCTATATTTTCTTCTCAGCAGCACCCATAGGACTTCTAGTGTGTTAGTGGCAGCAAACAGAGCTCCTATATTTTCTTCTCAGCAGCACCCATAGGACTTCTAGTGTGTTAGTGGCATCACACAGAGCTCCTATATTTTCTTCTCAGCAGCACCCATAGGACTTCTAGTGTGTTAGTGGCAGCAAACAGAGCTCCTATATTTTCTTCTCAGCAGCACCCATAGGACTTCTAGTGTGTTAGTGGCAGCAAACAGAGCTCCTATATTTTCTTGTCAGCAGCACCCATAGGACTTCTAGTGTGTTAGTGGCATCACACAGAGCTCCTATATTTTCTTCTCAGCAGCACCCATAGGACTTCTAGTGTGTTAGTGGCAGCAAACAGAGCTCCTATATTTTCTTCTCAGCAGCACCCATAGGACTTCTAGTGTGTTAGTGGCAGCAAACAGAGCTCCTATATTTTCTTCTCAGCAGCACCCATAGGACTTCTAGTGTGTTAGTGGCATCACACAGAGCTCCTATATTTTCTTCTCAGCAGCACCCATAGGACTTCTAGTGTGTTAGTGGCATCACACAGAGCTCCTATATTTTCTTCTCAGCAGCACCCATAGGACTTCTAGTGTGTTAGTGGCATCACACAGAGCTCCTATATTTTCTTCTCAGCAGCACCCATAGGACTTCTAGTGTGTTAGTGGCAGCAAACAGAGCTCCTATATTTTCTTCTCAGCAGCACCCATAGGACTTCTAGTGTGTTAGTGGCATCACACAGAGCTCCTATATTTTCTTCTCAGCAGCACCCATAGGACTTCTAAGTGTGTTAGTGGCAGCAAACAGAGCTCCTATATTTTCATCTCAGAAGCACCAATAGGACTTCTAGTGTGTTAGTGGCAGCAGACAGAGCTCCTATATTTTCATCTCAGAAGCACCCATAGGACTTCTAGTGTGTTAGTGGCATCACACATAGCTCCTATATTTTCTTCTCAGCAGCACCCATAGGACTTCTAGTGTGTTAGTGGCATCACACAGAGCTCCTATATTTTCATCTCAGAAGCACCCATAGGACTTCTAGTGTGTTAGTGGCATCACACAGAGCTCCTATATTTTCTTCTCAGAAGCACCCATAGGACTTCTAGTGTGTTAGTGGCAGCAAACAGAGCTCCTATATTTTCTTCTCAGCAGCACCCATAGGACTTCTAGTGTGTTAGTGGCAGCAAACAGAGCTCCTATATTTTCTTCTCAGCAGCACCCATAGGACTTCTAGTGTGTTAGTGGCAGCAAACAGAGCTCCTATATTTTCTTCTCAGCAGCACCCATAGGACTTCTAGTGTGTTAGTGGCAGCAAACAGAGCTCCTATATTTTCTTCTCAGCAGCACCCATAGGACTTCTAGTGTGTTAGTGGCATCACACAGAGCTCCTATATTTTCATCTCAGAAGCACCCATAGGACTTCTAGTGTGTTAGTGGCAGCAAACAGAGCTCCTATATTTTCTTCTCAGCAGCACCCATAGGACTTCTAGTGTGTTAGTGGCAGCAAACAGAGCTCCTATATTTTCTTCTCAGCAGCACCCATAGGACTTCAAGTGTGTTAGTGGCAGCAAACAGAGCTCCTATATTTTCATCTCAGAAGCACCCATAGGACTTCAAGTGTGTTAGTGGCATCACACAGAGCTCCTATATTTTCTTCTCAGAAGCACCCATAGGACTTCTAGTGTGTTAGTGGCATCACACAGAGCTCCTATATTTTCTTCTCAGCAGCACCCATAGGACTTCTAGTGTGTTAGTGGCAGCAAACAGAGCTCCTATATTTTCTTCTTAGCAGCACCCATAGGACTTCTAGTGTGTTAGTGGCATCACACAGAGCTCCTATATTTTCATCTCAGAAGCACCCATAGGACTTCTAGTGTGTTAGTGGCAGCAAACAGAGCTCCTATATTTTCTTCTCAGCAGCACCCATAGGACTTCTAGTGTGTTAGTGGCATCACACAGAGCTCCTATATTTTCTTCTCAGCAGCACCCATAGGACTTCTAGTGTGTTAGTGGCAGCAAACAGAGCTCCTATATTTTCATCTCAGAAGCACCCATAGGACTTCTAGTGTGTTAGTGGCAGCAAACAGAGCTCCTATATTTTCTTCTCAGCAGCACCCATAGGACTTCTAGTGTGTTAGTGGCATCACACAGAGCTCCTATATTTTCTTCTCAGCAGCACCCATAGGACTTCTAGTGTGTTAGTGGCAGCAAACAGAGCTCCTATATTTTCATCTCAGAAGCACCCATAGGACTTCTAGTGTGTTAGTGGCATCACACAGAGCTCCTATATTTTCATCTCAGAAGCACCCATAGGACTTCTAGTGTGTTAGTGGCAGCAAACAGAGCTCCTATATTTTCTTCTCAGCAGCACCCATAGGACTTCTAGTGTGTTAGTGGCATCACACAGAGCTCCTATATTTTCTTCTCAGCAGCACCCATAGGACTTCTAGTGTGTTAGTGGCAGCAAACAGAGCTCCTATATTTTCATCTCAGAAGCACCCATAGGACTTCTAGTGTGTTAGTGGCAGCAAACAGAGCTCCTATATTTTCTTCTCAGCAGCACCCATAGGACTTCTAGTGTGTTAGTGGCATCACACAGAGCTCCTATATTTTCTTCTCAGCAGCACCCATAGGACTTCTAGTGTGTTAGTGGCAGCAAACAGAGCTCCTATATTTTCTTCTCAGCAGCACCCATAGGACTTCTAGTGTGTTAGTGGCATCACACAGAGCTCCTATATTTTCTTCTCAGAAGCACCCATAGGACTTCTAGTGTGTTAGTGGCATCACACATAGCTCCTATATTTTCTTCTCAGCAGCACCCATAGGACTTCTAGTGTGTTAGTGGCATCACACAGAGCTCCTATATTTTCATCTCAGAAGCACCCATAGGACTTCGAGTGTGTTAGTGGCATCACACAGAGCTCCTATATTTTCTTCTCAGCAGCACCCATAGGACTTCTAGTGTGTTAGTGGCAGCAAACAGAGCTCCTATATTTTCTTCTCAGAAGCACCCATAGGACTTCTAGTGTGTTAGTGGCAGCAAACAGAGCTCCTATATTTTCTTCTCAGCAGCACCCATAGGACTTCTAGTGTGTTAGTGGCATCACACAGAGTTCCTATATTTTCATCTCAGAAGCACCCATAGGACTTCTAGTGTGTTAGTGGCATCACACAGAGCTCCTATATTTTCTTCTCAGCAGCACCCATAGGACTTCTAGTGTGTTAGTGGCATCACACAGAGCTCCTATATTTTCTTCTCAGCAGCACCCATAGGACTTCTAGTGTGTTAGTGGCATCACACAGAGTTCCTATATTTTCATCTCAGAAGCACCCATAGGACTTCTAGTGTGTTAGTGGCATCACACAGAGCTCCTATATTTTCTTCTCAGCAGCACCCATAGGACTTCTAGTGTGTTAGTGGCATCACACAGAGCTCCTATATTTTCTTCTCAGCAGCACCCATAGGACTTCTAGTGTGTTAGTGGCATCACACAGAGCTCCTATATTTTCTTCTCAGCAGCACCCATAGGACTTCTAGTGTGTTAGTGGCATCACACAGAGCTCCTATATTTTCATCTCAGAAGCACCCATAGGACTTCTAGTGTGTTAGTGGCATCACACATAGCTCCTATATTTTCTTCTCAGCAGCACCCATAGGACTTCTAATGTGTTAGTGGCATCACACAGAGCTCCTATATTTTCATCTCAGAAGCACCCATAGGACTTCTAGTGTGTTAGTGGCATCACACAGAGCTCCTATATTTTCTTCTCAGCAGCACCCATAGGACTTCTAGTGTGTTAGTGGCATCACACAGAGTTCCTATATTTTCATCTCAGAAGCACCCATAGGACTTCTAGTGTGTTAGTGGCATCACACAGAGCTCCTATATTTTCTTCTCAGCAGCACCCATAGGACTTCTAGTGTGTTAGTGGCAGCAAACAGAGCTCCTATATTTTCTTCTCAGCAGCACCCATAGGACTTCTAGTGTGTTAGTGGCAGCAAACAGAGCTCCTATATTTTCTTCTCAGCAGCACCCATAGGACTTCTAGTGTGTTAGTGGCATCACACAGAGCTCCTATATTTTCATCTCAGAAGCACCCATAGGACTTCTAGTGTGTTAGTGGCATCACACAGAGCTCCTATATTTTCTTCTCAGCAGCACCCATAGGACTTCTAGTGTGTTAGTGGCATCACACAGAGTTCCTATATTTTCATCTCAGAAGCACCCATAGGACTTCTAGTGTGTTAGTGGCATCACACAGAGCTCCTATATTTTCTTCTCAGCAGCACCCATAGGACTTCTAGTGTGTTAGTGGCAGCAAACAGAGCTCCTATATTTTCTTCTCAGCAGCACCCATAGGACTTCTAGTGTGTTAGTGGCATCACACAGAGCTCCTATATTTTCTTCTCAGAAGCACCCATAGGACTTCTAGTGTGTTAGTGGCAGCAAACAGAGCTCCTATATTTTCTTCTCAGCAGCACCCATAGGACTTCTAGTGTGTTAGTGGCATCACACAGAGTTCCTATATTTTCATCTCAGAAGCACCCATAGGACTTCTAGTGTGTTAGTGGCATCACACAGAGCTCCTATATTTTCTTCTCAGCAGCACCCATAGGACTTCTAGTGTGTTAGTGGCATCACACAGAGCTCCTATATTTTCTTCTCAGCAGCACCCATAGGACTTCTAGTGTGTTAGTGGCATCACACAGAGTTCCTATATTTTCATCTCAGAAGCACCCATAGGACTTCTAGTGTGTTAGTGGCATCACACAGAGCTCCTATATTTTCATCTCAGAAGCACCCATAGGACTTCTAGTGTGTTAGTGGCATCACACAGAGCTCCTATATTTTCTTCTCAGCAGCACCCATAGGACTTCTAGTGTGTTAGTGGCAGCAAACAGAGCTCCTATATTTTCTTCTCAGCAGCACCCATAGGACTTCTAGTGTGTTAGTGGCAGCAAACAGAGCTCCTATATTTTCTTCTCAGCAGCACCCATAGGACTTCTAGTGTGTTAGTGGCATCACACAGAGCTCCTATATTTTCATCTCAGAAGCACCCATAGGACTTCTAGTGTGTTAGTGGCATCACACATAGCTCCTATATTTTCTTCTCAGCAGCACCCATAGGACTTCTAGTGTGTTAGTGGCATCACACAGAGCTCCTATATTTTCTTCTCAGCAGCACCCATAGGACTTCTAGTGTGTTAGTGGCATCACACAGAGCTCCTATATTTTCATCTCAGAAGCACCCATAGGACTTCTAGTGTGTTAGTGGCATCACACAGAGCTCCTATATTTTCTTCTCAGCAGCACCCATAGGACTTCTAGTGTGTTAGTGGCATCACACAGAGCTCCTATATTTTCTTCTCAGCAGCACCCATAGGACTTCTAGTGTGTTAGTGGCATCACACAGAGCTCCTATATTTTCTTCTCAGCAGCACCCATAGGACTTCTAGTGTGTTAGTGGCATCACACAGAGCTCCTATATTTTCATCTCAGAAGCACCCATAGGACTTCTAGTGTGTTAGTGGCATCACACAGAGCTCCTATATTTTCTTCTCAGCAGCACCCATAGGACTTCTAGTGTGTTAGTGGCAGCAAACAGAGCTCCTATATTTTCTTCTCAGCAGCACCCATAGGACTTCTAGTTTGTTAGTGGCATCACACAGAGCTCCTATATTTTCTTCTCAGCAGCACCCATAGGACTTCTAGTGTGTTAGTGGCATCACACAGAGCTCCTATATTTTCTTCTCAGCAGCACCCATAGGACTTCTAGTGTGTTAGTGGCATCACACAAAGCTCCTATATTTTCATCTCAGAAGCACCCATAGGACTTCTAGTGTGTTAGTGGCATCACACAGAGCTCCTATATTTTCTTCTCAGCAGCACCCATAGGACTTCTAGTGTGTTAGTGGCAGCAAACAGAGCTCCTATATTTTCTTCTCAGCAGCACCCATAGGACTTCTAGTGTGTTAGTGGCAGCAAACAGAGCTCCTATATTTTCTTCTCAGCAGCACCCATAGGACTTCTAGTGTGTTAGTGGCAGCAAACAGAGCTCCTATATTTTCTTCTCAGCAGCACCCATAGGACTTCTAGTGTGTTAGTGGCATCACACAGAGCTCCTATATTTTCATCTCAGAAGCACCCATAGGACTTCTAGTGTGTTAGTGGCATCACACAGAGCTCCTATATTTTCATCTCAGAAGCACCCATAGGACTTCTAGTGTGTTAGTGGCATCACACATAGCTCCTATATTTTCTTCTCAGCAGCACCCATAGGACTTCTAGTGTGTTAGTGGCATCACACAGAGCTCCTATATTTTCATCTCAGAAGCACCCATAGGACTTCTAGTGTGTTAGTGGCATCACACAGAGCTCCTATATTTTCATCTCAGAAGCACCCATAGGACTTCTAGTGTGTTAGTGGCATCACACAGAGCTCCTATATTTTCATCTCAGCAGCACCCATAGGACTTCTAGTGTGTTAGTGGCATCACACAGAGCTCCTATATTTTCTTCTCAGCAGCACCCATAGGACTTCTAATGTGTTAGTGGCATCACACAGAGTTCCTATATTTTCATCTCAGAAGCACCCATAGGACTTCTAGTGTGTTAGTGGCATCACACAGAGCTCCTATATTTTCATCTCAGAAGCACCCATAGGACTTCTAGTGTGTTAGTGGCATCACACAGAGTTCCTATATTTTCATCTCAGAAGCACCCATAGGACTTCTAGTGTGTTAGTGGCATCACACAGAGCTCCTATATTTTCTTCTCAGCAGCACCCATAGGACTTCTAGTGTGTTAGTGGCATCACACAAAGCTCCTATATTTTCATCTCAGAAGCACCCATAGGACTTCTAGTGTGTTAGTGGCATCACACAGAGCTCCTATATTTTCTTCTCAGCAGCACCCATAGGACTTCTAGTGTGTTAGTGGCAGCAAACAGAGCTCCTATATTTTCTTCTCAGCAGCACCCATAGGACTTCTAGTGTGTTAGTGGCAGCAAACAGAGCTCCTATATTTTCTTCTCAGCAGCACCCATAGGACTTCTAGTGTGTTAGTGGCAGCAAACAGAGCTCCTATATTTTCTTCTCAGCAGCACCCATAGGACTTCTAGTGTGTTAGTGGCATCACACAGAGCTCCTATATTTTCATCTCAGAAGCACCCATAGGACTTCTAGTGTGTTAGTGGCATCACACAGAGCTCCTATATTTTCTTCTCAGCAGCACCCATAGGACTTCTAGTGTGTTAGTGGCAGCAAACAGAGCTCCTATATTTTCATCTCAGAAGCACCCATAGGACTTCTAATGTGTTAGTGGCATCACACAGAGCTCCTATATTTTCATCTCAGAAGCACCCATAGGACTTCTAGTGTGTTAGTGGCATCACACATAGCTCCTATATTTTCTTCTCAGCAGCACCCATAGGACTTCTAGTGTGTTAGTGGCATCACACAGAGCTCCTATATTTTCATCTCAGAAGCACCCATAGGACTTCTAGTGTGTTAGTGGCATCACACAGAGCTCCTATATTTTCTTCTCAGCAGCACCCATAGGACTTCTAATGTGTTAGTGGCAGCAAACAGAGCTCCTATATTTTCTTCTCAGCAGCACCCATAGGACTTCTAGTGTGTTAGTGGCATCACACAGAGCTCCTATATTTTCATCTCAGAAGCACCCATAGGACTTCTAGTGTGTTAGTGGCATCACACAGAGTTCCTATATTTTCATCTCAGAAGCACCCATAGGACTTCTAGTGTGTTAGTGGCATCACACAGAGCTCCTATATTTTCTTCTCAGCAGCACCCATAGGACTTCTAGTGTGTTAGTGGCAGCAAACAGAGCTCCTATATTTTCTTCTCAGCAGCACCCATAGGACTTCTAGTGTGTTAGTGGCATCACACAGAGTTCCTATATTTTCATCTCAGAAGCACCCATAGGACTTCTAGTGTGTTAGTGGCATCACACAGAGCTCCTATATTTTCTTCTCAGCAGCACCCATAGGACTTCTAGTGTGTTAGTGGCAGCAAACAGAGCTCCTATATTTTCTTCTCAGCAGCACCCATAGGACTTCTAGTGTGTTAGTGGCATCACACAGAGCTCCTATATTTTCTTCTCAGCAGCACCCATAGGACTTCTAGTGTGTTAGTGGCAGCAAACAGAGCTCCTATATTTTCTTCTCAGCAGCACCCATAGGACTTCTAGTGTGTTAGTGGCATCACACAGAGTTCCTATATTTTCATCTCAGAAGCACCCATAGGACTTCTAGTGTGTTAGTGGCAGCAAACAGAGCTCCTATATTTTCTTCTCAGCAGCACCCATAGGACTTCTAGTGTGTTAGTGGCATCACACAGAGCTCCTATATTTTCTTCTCAGCAGCACCCATAGGACTTCTAGTGTGTTAGTGGCATCACACAGAGCTCCTATATTTTCTTCTCAGCAGCACCCATAGGACTTCTAGTGTGTTAGTGGCAGCAAACAGAGCTCCTATATTTTCATCTCAGAAGCACCCATAGGACTTCTAGTGTGTTAGTGGCAGCAAACAGAGCTCCTATATTTTCTTCTCAGCAGCACCCATAGGACTTCTAGTGTGTTAGTGGCATCACACAGAGCTCCTATATTTTCTTCTCAGCAGCACCCATAGGACTTCTAGTGTGTTAGTGGCAGCAAACAGAGCTCCTATATTTTCATCTCAGAAGCACCCATAGGACTTCTAGTGTGTTAGTGGCATCACACAGAGCTCCTATATTTTCATCTCAGAAGCACCCATAGGACTTCTAGTGTGTTAGTGGCAGCAAACAGAGTTCCTATATTTTCATCTCAGAAGCACCCATAGGACTTCTAGTGTGTTAGTGGCATCACACAGAGCTCCTATATTTTCTTCTCAGCAGCACCCATAGGACTTCTAGTGTGTTAGTGGCAGCAAACAGAGCTCCTATATTTTCTTCTCAGCAGCACCCATAGGACTTCTAGTGTGTTAGTGGCATCACACAGAGCTCCTATATTTTCTTCTCAGAAGCACCCATAGGACTTCTAGTGTGTTAGTGGCATCACACATAGCTCCTATATTTTCTTCTCAGCAGCACCCATAGGACTTCTAGTGTGTTAGTGGCATCACACAGAGCTCCTATATTTTCTTCTCAGCAGCACCCATAGGACTTCTAGTGTGTTAGTGGCATCACACAGAGCTCCTATATTTTCTTCTCAGCAGCACCCATAGGACTTCTAGTGTGTTAGTGGCATCACACAGAGCTCCTATATTTTCATCTCAGAAGCACCCATAGGACTTCTAGTGTGTTAGTGGCATCACACATAGCTCCTATATTTTCTTCTCAGCAGCACCCATAGGACTTCTAATGTGTTAGTGGCATCACACAGAGCTCCTATATTTTCATCTCAGAAGCACCCATAGGACTTCTAGTGTGTTAGTGGCATCACACAGAGCTCCTATATTTTCTTCTCAGCAGCACCCATAGGACTTCTAGTGTGTTAGTGGCAGCAAACAGAGCTCCTATATTTTCTTCTCAGCAGCACCCATAGGACTTCTAGTGTGTTAGTGGCATCACACAGAGTTCCTATATTTTCATCTCAGAAGCACCCATAGGACTTCTAGTGTGTTAGTGGCATCACACAGAGCTCCTATATTTTCTTCTCAGCAGCACCCATAGGACTTCTAGTGTGTTAGTGGCAGCAAACAGAGCTCCTATATTATCTTCTCAGCAGCACCCATAGGACTTCTAGTGTGTTAGTGGCATCACACAGAGCTCCTATATTTTCTTCTCAGCAGCACCCATAGGACTTCTAGTGTGTTAGTGGCAGCAAACAGAGCTCCTATATTTTCTTCTCAGCAGCACCCATAGGACTTCTAGTGTGTTAGTGGCATCACACAGAGTTCCTATATTTTCATCTCAGAAGCACCCATAGGACTTCTAGTGTGTTAGTGGCATCACACAGAGCTCCTATATTTTCTTCTCAGCAGCACCCATAGGACTTCTAGTGTGTTAGTGGCAGCAAACAGAGCTCCTATATTTTCTTCTCAGCAGCACCCATAGGACTTCTAGTGTGTTAGTGGCATCACACAGAGCTCCTATATTTTCTTCTCAGAAGCACCCATAGGACTTCTAGTGTGTTAGTGGCAGCAAACAGAGCTCCTATATTTTCTTCTCAGCAGCACCCATAGGACTTCTAGTGTGTTAGTGGCATCACACAGAGTTCCTATATTTTCATCTCAGAAGCACCCATAGGACTTCTAGTGTGTTAGTGGCATCACACAGAGCTCCTATATTTTCTTCTCAGCAGCACCCATAGGACTTCTAGTGTGTTAGTGGCATCACACAGAGCTCCTATATTTTCTTCTCAGCAGCACCCATAGGACTTCTAGTGTGTTAGTGGCATCACACAGAGTTCCTATATTTTCATCTCAGAAGCACCCATAGGACTTCTAGTGTGTTAGTGGCATCACACAGAGCTCCTATATTTTCATCTCAGAAGCACCCATAGGACTTCTAGTGTGTTAGTGGCATCACACAGAGCTCCTATATTTTCTTCTCAGCAGCACCCATAGGACTTCTAGTGTGTTAGTGGCAGCAAACAGAGCTCCTATATTTTCTTCTCAGCAGCACCCATAGGACTTCTAGTGTGTTAGTGGCAGCAAACAGAGCTCCTATATTTTCTTCTCAGCAGCACCCATAGGACTTCTAGTGTGTTAGTGGCATCACACAGAGCTCCTATATTTTCTTCTCAGCAGCACCCATAGGACTTCTAGTGTGTTAGTGGCATCACACAGAGCTCCTATATTTTCTTCTCAGCAGCACCCATAGGACTTCTAGTGTGTTAGTGGCAGCAAACAGAGCTCCTATATTTTCTTCTCAGCAGCACCCATAGGACTTCTAGTGTGTTAGTGGCATCACACAGAGCTCCTATATTTTCTTCTCAGCAGCACCCATAGGACTTCTAGTGTGTTAGTGGCAGCAAACAGAGCTCCTATATTTTCTTCTCAGCAGCACCCATAGGACTTCTAGTGTGTTAGTGGCATCACACAGAGCTCCTATATTTTCTTCTCAGCAGCACCCATAGGACTTCTAGTGTGTTAGTGGCATCACACAGAGCTCCTATATTTTCTTCTCAGCAGCACCCATAGGACTTCTAGTGTGTTAGTGGCATCACACAAAGCTCCTATATTTTCATCTCAGAAGCACCCATAGGACTTCTAGTGTGTTAGTGGCAGCAAACAGAGCTCCTATATTTTCTTCTCAGCAGCACCCATAGGACTTCTAGTGTGTTAGTGGCAGCAAACAGAGCTCCTATATTTTCTTCTCAGCAGCACCCATAGGACTTCTAGTGTGTTAGTGGCATCACACAGAGTTCCTATATTTTCTTCTCAGCAGCACCCATAGGACTTCTAGTGTGTTAGTGGCAGCAAACAGAGCTCCTATATTTTCTTCTCAGCAGCACCCATAGGACTTCTAGTGTGTTAGTGGCAGCAAACAGAGCTCCTATATTTTCATCTCAGAAGCACCCATAGGACTTCTAGTGTGTTAGTGGCATCACACAGAGCTCCTATATTTTCATCTCAGAAGCACCCATAGGACTTCTAGTGTGTTAGTGGCATCACACAGAGCTCCTATATTTTCATCTCAGAAGCACCCATAGGACTTCTAGTGTGTTAGTGGCAGCAAACAGAGCTCCTATATTTTCTTCTCAGCAGCACCCATAGGACTTCTAGTGTGTTAGTGGCATCACACAGAGCTCCTATATTTTCTTCTCAGCAGCACCCATAGGACTTCTAGTGTGTTAGTGGCAGCAAACAGAGCTCCTATATTTTCATCTCAGAAGCACCCATAGGACTTCTAGTGTGTTAGTGGCAGCAAACAGAGCTCCTATATTTTCTTCTCAGCAGCACCCATAGGACTTCTAGTGTGTTAGTGGCATCACACAGAGCTCCTATATTTTCTTCTCAGCAGCACCCATAGGACTTCTAGTGTGTTAGTGGCAGCAAACAGAGCTCCTATATTTTCTTCTCAGCAGCACCCATAGGACTTCTAGTGTGTTAGTGGCATCACACAGAGCTCCTATATTTTCTTCTCAGCAGCACCCATAGGACTTCTAGTGTGTTAGTGGCATCACACAGAGCTCCTATATTTTCTTCTCAGCAGCACCCATAGGACTTCTAGTGTGTTAGTGGCATCACACAGAGCTCCTATATTTTCATCTCAGAAGCACCCATAGGACTTCTAGTGTGTTAGTGGCATCACACATAGCTCCTATATTTTCTTCTCAGCAGCACCCATAGGACTTCTAATGTGTTAGTGGCATCACACAGAGCTCCTATATTTTCATCTCAGAAGCACCCATAGGACTTCTAGTGTGTTAGTGGCATCACACAGAGCTCCTATATTTTCTTCTCAGCAGCACCCATAGGACTTCTAGTGTGTTAGTGGCAGCAAACAGAGCTCCTATATTTTCTTCTCAGCAGCACCCATAGGACTTCTAGTGTGTTAGTGGCATCACACAGAGTTCCTATATTTTCATCTCAGAAGCACCCATAGGACTTCTAGTGTGTTAGTGGCATCACACAGAGCTCCTATATTTTCTTCTCAGCAGCACCCATAGGACTTCTAGTGTGTTAGTGGCAGCAAACAGAGCTCCTATATTATCTTCTCAGCAGCACCCATAGGACTTCTAGTGTGTTAGTGGCATCACACAGAGCTCCTATATTTTCTTCTCAGCAGCACCCATAGGACTTCTAGTGTGTTAGTGGCAGCAAACAGAGCTCCTATATTTTCTTCTCAGCAGCACCCATAGGACTTCTAGTGTGTTAGTGGCATCACACAGAGTTCCTATATTTTCATCTCAGAAGCACCCATAGGACTTCTAGTGTGTTAGTGGCATCACACAGAGCTCCTATATTTTCTTCTCAGCAGCACCCATAGGACTTCTAGTGTGTTAGTGGCAGCAAACAGAGCTCCTATATTTTCTTCTCAGCAGCACCCATAGGACTTCTAGTGTGTTAGTGGCATCACACAGAGCTCCTATATTTTCTTCTCAGAAGCACCCATAGGACTTCTAGTGTGTTAGTGGCAGCAAACAGAGCTCCTATATTTTCTTCTCAGCAGCACCCATAGGACTTCTAGTGTGTTAGTGGCATCACACAGAGTTCCTATATTTTCATCTCAGAAGCACCCATAGGACTTCTAGTGTGTTAGTGGCATCACACAGAGCTCCTATATTTTCTTCTCAGCAGCACCCATAGGACTTCTAGTGTGTTAGTGGCATCACACAGAGCTCCTATATTTTCTTCTCAGCAGCACCCATAGGACTTCTAGTGTGTTAGTGGCATCACACAGAGTTCCTATATTTTCATCTCAGAAGCACCCATAGGACTTCTAGTGTGTTAGTGGCATCACACAGAGCTCCTATATTTTCATCTCAGAAGCACCCATAGGACTTCTAGTGTGTTAGTGGCATCACACAGAGCTCCTATATTTTCTTCTCAGCAGCACCCATAGGACTTCTAGTGTGTTAGTGGCAGCAAACAGAGCTCCTATATTTTCTTCTCAGCAGCACCCATAGGACTTCTAGTGTGTTAGTGGCAGCAAACAGAGCTCCTATATTTTCTTCTCAGCAGCACCCATAGGACTTCTAGTGTGTTAGTGGCATCACACAGAGCTCCTATATTTTCTTCTCAGCAGCACCCATAGGACTTCTAGTGTGTTAGTGGCATCACACAGAGCTCCTATATTTTCTTCTCAGCAGCACCCATAGGACTTCTAGTGTGTTAGTGGCATCACACAGAGCTCCTATATTTTCTTCTCAGCAGCACCCATAGGACTTCTAGTGTGTTAGTGGCATCACACAGAGCTCCTATATTTTCATCTCAGAAGCACCCATAGGACTTCTAGTGTGTTAGTGGCATCACACAGAGCTCCTATATTTTCTTCTCAGCAGCACCCATAGGACTTCTAGTGTGTTAGTGGCAGCAAACAGAGCTCCTATATTTTCTTCTCAGCAGCACCCATAGGACTTCTAGTGTGTTAGTGGCATCACACAGAGCTCCTATATTTTCTTCTCAGCAGCACCCATAGGACTTCTAGTGTGTTAGTGGCAGCAAACAGAGCTCCTATATTTTCTTCTCAGCAGCACCCATAGGACTTCTAGTGTGTTAGTGGCATCACACAGAGCTCCTATATTTTCTTCTCAGCAGCACCCATAGGACTTCTAGTGTGTTAGTGGCATCACACAGAGCTCCTATATTTTCTTCTCAGCAGCACCCATAGGACTTCTAGTGTGTTAGTGGCATCACACAAAGCTCCTATATTTTCATCTCAGAAGCACCCATAGGACTTCTAGTGTGTTAGTGGCAGCAAACAGAGCTCCTATATTTTCTTCTCAGCAGCACCCATAGGACTTCTAGTGTGTTAGTGGCAGCAAACAGAGCTCCTATATTTTCTTCTCAGCAGCACCCATAGGACTTCTAGTGTGTTAGTGGCATCACACAGAGCTCCTATATTTTCTTCTCAGCAGCACCCATAGGACTTCTAGTGTGTTAGTGGCAGCAAACAGAGCTCCTATATTTTCATCTCAGAAGCACCCATAGGACTTCTAGTGTGTTAGTGGCATCACACAGAGCTCCTATATTTTCATCTCAGAAGCACCCATAGGACTTCTAGTGTGTTAGTGGCATCACACATAGCTCCTATATTTTCTTCTCAGCAGCACCCATAGGACTTCTAGTGTGTTAGTGGCATCACACAGAGCTCCTATATTTTCATCTCAGAAGCACCCATAGGACTTCTAGTGTGTTAGTGGCATCACACAGAGCTCCTATATTTTCTTCTCAGCAGCACCCATAGGACTTCTAATGTGTTAGTGGCAGCAAACAGAGCTCCTATATTTTCTTCTCAGCAGCACCCATAGGACTTCTAGTGTGTTAGTGGCATCACACAGAGCTCCTATATTTTCTTCTCAGCAGCACCCATAGGACTTCTAGTGTGTTAGTGGCATCACACAGAGCTCCTATATTTTCATCTCAGAAGCACCCATAGGACTTCTAGTGTGTTAGTGGCATCACACAGAGCTCCTATATTTTCATCTCAGAAGCACCCATAGGACTTCTAGTGTGTTAGTGGCATCACACAGAGCTCCTATATTTTCATCTCAGCAGCACCCATAGGACTTCTAGTGTGTTAGTGGCATCACACAGAGCTCCTATATTTTCTTCTCAGCAGCACCCATAGGACTTCTAATGTGTTAGTGGCATCACACAGAGTTCCTATATTTTCATCTCAGAAGCACCCATAGGACTTCTAGTGTGTTAGTGGCATCACACAGAGCTCCTATATTTTCTTCTCAGCAGCACCCATAGGACTTCTAATGTGTTAGTGGCATCACACAGAGTTCCTATATTTTCATCTCAGAAGCACCCATAGGACTTCTAGTGTGTTAGTGGCAGCAAACAGAGTTCCTATATTTTCATCTCAGAAGCACCCATAGGACTTCTAGTGTGTTAGTGGCATCACACAGAGCTCCTATATTTTCTTCTCAGCAGCACCCATAGGACTTCTAGTGTGTTAGTGGCATCACACAAAGCTCCTATATTTTCATCTCAGAAGCACCCATAGGACTTCTAGTGTGTTAGTGGCATCACACAGAGCTCCTATATTTTCTTCTCAGCAGCACCCATAGGACTTCTAGTGTGTTAGTGGCAGCAAACAGAGCTCCTATATTTTCTTCTCAGCAGCACCCATAGGACTTCTAGTGTGTTAGTGGCAGCAAACAGAGCTCCTATATTTTCTTCTCAGCAGCACCCATAGGACTTCTAGTGTGTTAGTGGCATCACACAGAGCTCCTATATTTTCTTCTCAGCAGCACCCATAGGACTTCTAGTGTGTTAGTGGCATCACACAGAGCTCCTATATTTTCATCTCAGAAGCACCCATAGGACTTCTAGTGTGTTAGTGGCATCACACAGAGCTCCTATATTTTCTTCTCAGCAGCACCCATAGGACTTCTAGTGTGTTAGTGGCAGCAAACAGAGCTCCTATATTTTCATCTCAGAAGCACCCATAGGACTTCTAGTGTGTTAGTGGCATCACACAGAGCTCCTATATTTTCATCTCAGAAGCACCCATAGGACTTCTAGTGTGTTAGTGGCATCACACAGAGCTCCTATATTTTCTTCTCAGCAGCACCCATAGGACTTCTAATGTGTTAGTGGCAGCAAACAGAGCTCCTATATTTTCTTCTCAGCAGCACCCATAGGACTTCTAGTGTGTTAGTGGCATCACACAGAGCTCCTATATTTTCATCTCAGAAGCACCCATAGGACTTCTAGTGTGTTAGTGGCATCACACAGAGCTCCTATATTTTCATCTCAGAAGCACCCATAGGACTTCTAGTGTGTTAGTGGCATCACACAGAGTTCCTATATTTTCATCTCAGAAGCACCCATAGGACTTCTAGTGTGTTAGTGGCATCACACAGAGCTCCTATATTTTCTTCTCAGCAGCACCCATAGGACTTCTAGTGTGTTAGTGGCAGCAAACAGAGCTCCTATATTTTCTTCTCAGCAGCACCCATAGGACTTCTAGTGTGTTAGTGGCATCACACAGAGTTCCTATATTTTCATCTCAGAAGCACCCATAGGACTTCTAGTGTGTTAGTGGCATCACACAGAGCTCCTATATTTTCTTCTCAGCAGCACCCATAGGACTTCTAGTGTGTTAGTGGCAGCAAACAGAGCTCCTATATTTTCTTCTCAGCAGCACCCATAGGACTTCTAGTGTGTTAGTGGCATCACACAGAGCTCCTATATTTTCTTCTCAGAAGCACCCATAGGACTTCTAGTGTGTTAGTGGCAGCAAACAGAGCTCCTATATTTTCTTCTCAGCAGCACCCATAGGACTTCTAGTGTGTTAGTGGCATCACACAGAGTTCCTATATTTTCATCTCAGAAGCACCCATAGGACTTCTAGTGTGTTAGTGGCATCACACAGAGCTCCTATATTTTCTTCTCAGCAGCACCCATAGGACTTCTAGTGTGTTAGTGGCATCACACAGAGCTCCTATATTTTCATCTCAGAAGCACCCATAGGACTTCTAGTGTGTTAGTGGCATCACACAGAGCTCCTATATTTTCTTCTCAGCAGCACCCATAGGACTTCTAGTGTGTTAGTGGCAGCAAACAGAGCTCCTATATTTTCTTCTCAGCAGCACCCATAGGACTTCTAGTGTGTTAGTGGCATCACACAGAGTTCCTATATTTTCATCTCAGAAGCACCCATAGGACTTCTAGTGTGTTAGTGGCATCACACAGAGCTCCTATATTTTCTTCTCAGCAGCACCCATAGGACTTCTAGTGTGTTAGTGGCAGCAAACAGAGCTCCTATATTTTCTTCTCAGCAGCACCCATAGGACTTCTAGTGTGTTAGTGGCATCACACAGAGCTCCTATATTTTCTTCTCAGCAGCACCCATAGGACTTCTAGTGTGTTAGTGGCAGCAAACAGAGCTCCTATATTTTCTTCTCAGCAGCACCCATAGGACTTCTAGTGTGTTAGTGGCATCACACAGAGCTCCTATATTTTCTTCTCAGAAGCACCCATAGGACTTCTAGTGTGTTAGTGGCAGCAAACAGAGCTCCTATATTTTCTTCTCAGCAGCACCCATAGGACTTCTAGTGTGTTAGTGGCAGCAAACAGAGCTCCTATATTTTCTTCTCAGCAGCACCCATAGGACTTCTAGTGTGTTAGTGGCATCACACAGAGTTCCTATATTTTCATCTCAGAAGCACCCATAGGACTTCTAGTGTGTTAGTGGCATCACACAGAGCTCCTATATTTTCTTCTCAGCAGCACCCATAGGACTTCTAGTGTGTTAGTGGCAGCAAACAGAGCTCCTATATTTTCTTCTCAGCAGCACCCATAGGACTTCTAGTGTGTTAGTGGCATCACACAGAGCTCCTATATTTTCTTCTCAGCAGCACCCATAGGACTTCTAGTGTGTTAGTGGCAGCAAACAGAGCTCCTATATTTTCTTCTCAGCAGCACCCATAGGACTTCTAGTGTGTTAGTGGCATCACACAGAGCTCCTATATTTTCTTCTCAGAAGCACCCATAGGACTTCTAGTGTGTTAGTGGCAGCAAACAGAGCTCCTATATTTTCTTCTCAGCAGCACCCATAGGACTTCTAGTGTGTTAGTGGCATCACACAGAGTTCCTATATTTTCATCTCAGAAGCACCCATAGGACTTCTAGTGTGTTAGTGGCATCACACAGAGCTCCTATATTTTCTTCTCAGCAGCACCCATAGGACTTCTAGTGTGTTAGTGGCATCACACAGAGCTCCTATATTTTCTTCTCAGCAGCACCCATAGGACTTCTAGTGTGTTAGTGGCATCACACAGAGTTCCTATATTTTCATCTCAGAAGCACCCATAGGACTTCTAGTGTGTTAGTGGCATCACACAGAGCTCCTATATTTTCATCTCAGAAGCACCCATAGGACTTCTAGTGTGTTAGTGGCATCACACAGAGCTCCTATATTTTCTTCTCAGCAGCACCCATAGGACTTCTAGTGTGTTAGTGGCAGCAAACAGAGCTCCTATATTTTCTTCTCAGCAGCACCCATAGGACTTCTAGTGTGTTAGTGGCATCACACAGAGTTCCTATATTTTCATCTCAGAAGCACCCATAGGACTTCTAGTGTGTTAGTGGCATCACACAGAGCTCCTATATTTTCTTCTCAGCAGCACCCATAGGACTTCTAGTGTGTTAGTGGCAGCAAACAGAGCTCCTATATTTTCTTCTCAGCAGCACCCATAGGACTTCTAGTGTGTTAGTGGCATCACACAGAGTTCCTATATTTTCATCTCAGAAGCACCCATAGGACTTCTAGTGTGTTAGTGGCATCACACAGAGCTCCTATATTTTCATCTCAGAAGCACCCATAGGACTTCTAGTGTGTTAGTGGCATCACACATAGCTCCTATATTTTCTTCTCAGCAGCACCCATAGGACTTCTAGTGTGTTAGTGGCATCACACAGAGCTCCTATATTTTCATCTCAGAAGCACCCATAGGACTTCTAGTGTGTTAGTGGCATCACACAGAGCTCCTATATTTTCTTCTCAGCAGCACCCATAGGACTTCTAGTGTGTTAGTGGCATCACACAGAGCTCCTATATTTTCATCTCAGAAGCACCCATAGGACTTCTAGTGTGTTAGTGGCATCACACAGAGCTCCTATATTTTCTTCTCAGCAGCACCCATAGGACTTCTAGTGTGTTAGTGGCAGCAAACAGAGCTCCTATATTTTCTTCTCAGAAGCACCCATAGGACTTCTAGTGTGTTAGTGGTATCACACAGAGTTCCTATATTTTCATCTCAGAAGCACCCATAGGACTTCTAGTGTGTTAGTGGCATCACACAGAGCTCCTATATTTTCTTCTCAGCAGCACCCATAGGACTTCTAGTGTGTTAGTGGCATCACACAGAGCTCCTATATTTTCATCTCAGAAGCACCAATAGGACTTCTAGTGTGTTAGTGGCAGCAAACAGAGCTCCTATATTTTCTTGTCAGCAGCACACATAGTACCTATAGTGTGTTAGTGTCAGCACCCATAGGACCTACAGTGTGTTGTGAGCACACATAGGAGTTCTATTTTTTATACTATATACACTACCGACTACAATGGCTGGAAGACCGCCAAGGAGAGGCAGAGCGTGCCGAGGCAAGAACACAGGGCAGGCAGGCTCTGTTTCTAGAGACAACAGTGCTGGCCGTGGACGTGGTCGTGCATCGTCATCAGCACGTGGCCATGGGACACGCTTGTCTTTGTTTTCGGCAGCTGGACATGTGGAGCCGCATCATGCCGAAGGCTTGGTAGAATGGATGACCAAGCCCTCCTCATCCTCCTCATCCTCTCTCACCCAGGCTCAGGGTACTGGCAGAGCAGCTGCCAACGCGTACTCAATGGCATCATCAGCCACCCCTTCCCTAGACCCACCATGTCCTCCTGAGGAGTCCCCCGAACTGTTTGAGCACAGTGTTGGGTACATGCTCCAGGAGGATGCCCAACGATTCGAAGGCTCGGATGATGATACCCAGCTTGAGGAAGTCAGTAGTGTGCGCGCAGAGAGAGGGGATGCTGAAGGACAGCAATCTGGCAGTAGTGTTCCACCAGCTGCAGCTTACTGCCAGGTTTGCTCTAGTGGTGAAGAGGGAGGGGATGATGAGGTCACTGACTCCACATGGGTGCCTGAAGGGAGAGAGGAGGAGGAGGAGGAGGATGCAGCGTCACATGTCCAACGAGGCAGGATGCCCCCTGGAGGCCAGCTAGAGGCCAGCACAGCAACTGTACCACACCGCAGAGCTCCGCCTGTGCAGGGCGCTGCCTCTGCACGTTATCACAAAAGTTCTTTGGTGTGGGCCTTTTTTGAGACGAGTGCATCAGATCGCACCACTGCTATTTGCAATATTTGTCTCAAGCGTATCTCGCGTGGCCAAAACATCAGCCGCTTGGGCACCACAAGCATGAGCAGACATATGTCGACCTGCCATGCAGCTCGTTGGCAAGCACACATAAAAGACCCACACCAAAGAACAAAGCGGACCTCTCCTTGCTCCTCATCAGCTGGGATCTCCATCCCCACTATATCTTCAGTCCTCTCTGAAAGCTGCTCTGAGAGGACTGAAGGTGTAGAATTAGGTGTGTCACAACCAAGTACTTGCAGTACACCGACGTCCGATTGTAGCAGGCAAATTTCCCTGCCCCAGCTGCTGGACCGTCGAAAGAAGTATACTCCCAGCCATCCACATGCCCAGCGGTTGAATGCTAGCTTGGCTAAATTGCTAGCACTTCAACTGCTGCCTTTTCAGTTGATAGACTCGGCCCCCTTCCGTGAGTTTGTTCAATGTGCGGTTCCTCAGTGGCAGGTTCCCAAACGCCACTTTTTCTCACGGAAGGCGATTCCGTCTCTCTACTGGCATGTGGAAGGCAATGTCCATGCCTCGCTGGACAGGGCGGTCAGCGGTAAGGTGCATATTACCGCTGACTCATGGTCCAGCAGGCATGGACAGGGACGTTATCTTTCTTTCACGGCCCATTGGGTCACTCTATTGGCAGCTGGGAGGGATGCAGGACAAGGTGCAGTAGTGTTGGAGGTTGTTCCGCCACCACGCCTCCAAAATGCTACTACTGGTTGTGACACACCTCTCTCCTCCACCCCCTCCTCTTCTTCTTCCTCCATGTCCTCTTCGAGTGCTCTGTCCTCGGAACCAGCGGTGCTCCGTAGGCGTACAAGGGGCTACGCGAGTACGCAGGCAAAAAGATGCCATGCCGTGCTTGCGCTGGTGTGTTTGGGGGACAGGAGCCACACTGGGCCAGAGGTTCTGGCAGCTCTGCAGGGGCAGGCCGAGAGGTGGTTGACGCCACGCCAGCTTAAGCCAGGAATGGTCGTTTCTGATAATGGCACCAACCTCCTCTCCGCCCTGCGACAGGGGCAGCTCACCCATGTGCCCTGTATGGCTCACGTCCTCAACCTGGTGGTGCAGCGGTTCTTGGGCAGGTTCCCAGGCTTACAGGATGTCCTGAGGCAGGCCAGGAAAGTCTGTGTGCATTTCCGCCGATCTTATAATGCCAGTGCTCGGCTGACTGAGCTGCAAAAGGAGCTGAACCTGCCCAAGAACCGCCTAATATGTGACATGCCCACCAGGTGGAACTCAACGTTGGCCATGCTGCAGCGACTGCACACGCAGCAGAGGGCCATCAATGAGTACCTTTGCGACTACGGCACCAGGACAGGGTCAGGGGAGCTTGGCTTTTTTTCCCCACGCCAGTGGAGCATGATCAGGGATGCATGCACTGTCCTCTCACCATTTGAGGAGGCCACGAGGATGGTGAGCAGTGACAGTGCATGCATCAGTGACACTGTACCTCTTGTCCACCTGTTGGAGCATACGCTGCGTGGGATAATGGACAGGGCACTTGAGGCAGAACAGAGGCAGGAAGAGGAGGACTTCCTTGTCTCTCAAGGCCCCCTTTATCCAGACAATGTTCCTTCTGTCCCACCCATCACACAGGAAGAGGAGGAGGAGGAGGAGGAGGATTGTGTGAGCATGGAGGTGGAGCCTGGCACTCAGCATCAGCAGCAGCAGTCTTTTAGGGATGATGTACAGTCCCAACAAACCAGTGGACTTGTACGTGGCTGGGAGGAGGTGGCTGGCGATCATGTCATCCTCAGTGACCCAGAAGACTCCGGACCGAATGCCTCAGCTAACCTACGCTGCATGGCCTCCCTGATCCTGCAAAGCCTGTGGAAGGATCCTCTTGTTCTTCGGATCAAGGAGAGTGACCATTACTGGCTGGCCACTCTCCTTGATCCACGGTACAAGGGTAAGGTTGCGGACCTTATCTTGCCGTCGCAGAGGGAGCAGAGGATGAGACATCTCAGGGAGGCCTTGCAGAAAGGTCTGTGCAACGCGTTCCCAGAAACTGGGAGGTTACAAACTCCTGGTCCTGGACGACGAGTTGCTGAGGCTTCGGTCAGTAGCAGAAGGAGCAGTGGGGAAGGTGGACGTCTGACCGATGCGTTCAGACAATTTTTTAGTCCGCAGCCCCAAGGTATGATCGGTTCCAGCAACCATCGCCAGCGTCTGATATACATGGTGCAGGAATACCTAGGGGCAAGGTCAGACTTGGACACCTTTCCCACCGAAAATCCTCTGGCTTACTGGGTCCTGAGGATGGATCACTGGCCAGAGCTTGCACAGTATGCAATTGAGCTACTGGCCTGTCCTGCATCCAGCGTTCTTTCCGAACGCACATTCAGTGCTGCTGGAGGATTTGTCACCGATCATAGGGTGCGCCTGTCCACCGACTCGGTTGATCGACTGACCTTCATAAAAATGAATCAGTCTTGGATCACCACCAGCTACCAGACACCTGAAGCGGATATAACGGAATAATTTATAATGTCACATCCCTTCAAGACTGCCTATGCTGATGCTGAGTGACTGTCCTGTTATGTTCACTGACTATCCTCTTCCTCCTCCTCAATGATCCATGCCACCACACCAGTGCCTAAGGCACAATTTTTCAGCCCCTGTATAACAGGGGCGTGTAATTACAATTTTTTAAAAAGATGCTTCGCAACAGGTCTGACTGCTGTGCTCAGAGTACAGTATCTGTGAGGGGTTGCAGTGTTGTGGCACCAGCACCAGTGCCTAAGGCACAATTTTTCAGCCCCTGTTGGGGCGTGTAATTACAATTTTTAGGCAATGCTTTGCAACAGGTCTCATTGCTGTGCTCAGAGTACAGTATCTGTGAGGGGTTGCAGTGTTGTGGCACCAGCACCAGTGCCTAAGGCACAATTTTTCAGCCCCTGTATAACAGGGGCGTGTAATTACAATTTTTTAAAAAGATGCTTCGCAACAGGTGTGACTGCTGTGCTCCAAGTACAGTATCTGTGAGGGGTTGCAGTGTTGTGGCACCAGCACCAATGCCTAAGGCACAATTTTTCAGCCCCTGTTTAACAGGGGCGTGTAATTACAAATCTTGATCTAATAGTTCACAGCAGGGCCCATTCCTGCGCCCACCAAGAGTAACTATGAGGGCCTACAGTCTTGTGGCAACACCGTCCACCACCACCACCACCACCAAAGGCCCAATTTTTCTGCCCTGTTCAACAGGTGCATGCAATTACAAATCTTGATCTAATAACTCACAGCAGGGCCCATTCCTGCACCCACCAAGAGTAACTGTGAGGGCTTACAGTCTTGTGGCAACACCGTCCACCACCACCACCACCACCACCAAAGGCCCAATTTTTCTGCCCGGTTCAACAGGTGCATGCAAGTACAAATCTTGATCTATTAACTCACAGCAGGGCCCATTCCTGTGCCCACCAGTCTTGTGGCTACACCAACATCTAATAGGGCAAATTTCTGCAGAGTATATACGGCAGGCCCCTACTTTCAAACATCCAACTTACAAACGACTCCTACTTGCAAACGGCAAGAGAAAACAGGAAGTGAGAGGAAATCTACCCCTAGGAAGGAAAATTCTATCCTGTTAGATTTAATTTGGGAAAAAGGTATCTCCTCTCTACTGATGCTTTATCACCAATCCTTGTTTCAATTAAAACCCCACTTTTCCAAAAACATTTGTCATTGGGACGGAAAGTGAGGTGACATGTTCTGAACAGATGTGCAAAGACAGCAAATGTTACAGGGGTGATAACCCCTCCCTATGTTCTCCAAAAAGCTTAAAAATTGATTTTTTTGGGATGTAGCTACACTTCATAATGTACCTGTTCAGATTCTACTTAAGAACAAACCTACAGTCCATGTCTTGTTTGCACCACCTATATACTGCTGTTCAGAGTATATAGGGTTGTAGGTATAGGGTTTTATTTTGGGTGCGGGGTCCCCCTTAGTATCCATACAAGACCCAAAGGGGCTGGGGTGGGGGGGGGTGATGGGGTAGCCATGCCATTTTTCTCAAGGATTTTCAGCCATATGGCGGCCAGGACAAGACATGACATTAAAGCCGCAAGTGGTTTTAAATGGCTTCTTTTTTTCCTTTACAAATGTCATTTTGTGCAAGGACAGTTCTAAACACGGGAAACACATGCCACTTCACAGGCATACTTTAGACACCCCCCAGGTACCATATTTAAAGGAAAATT
Organism: Rana muscosa; assembly: GCA_029206835.1. Classification (NCBI taxonomy): domain Eukaryota; kingdom Metazoa; phylum Chordata; class Amphibia; order Anura; family Ranidae; genus Rana; species Rana muscosa. The sequence goes on from JARGYO010000094.1 coordinate 64,085,388, forward strand.
TCACTTTTTTTTTTTTCACTTTATGCATCATTAAAATGACTGCTCCCGAAAAAACTTTAGTTTTTAAAATTTCTTTTTGCATTGATATATGTCCCCTGGGGCAGGACCCGGGTCCCCAAACCTGTTTTATGACATTAACATGCATATTGGCCGTTGTAATTAGCAATTTTGATTTCGAACGTTCGCGTCCATTATAACGAATAGGGTTCGAAAATTCGCGCAAACTTTCGGTCCGTTCGAAGGTTCTGGTGCGAACCGAACCCGGGGGTGTTCGGCTCATCCCTACAGATAATTGGTGGCATGCTGCTGGCTTTGCCAGGTGGTGTTGGCACTATTCATTTGGAGGTCATTAGCCCCAGCTCAAGAAACCCCAGGCAACTTCTGGAGGAATTCTGGTTAAGAATGGCTGCATTATATCATCAAACAAAGACAAATGGGTGACAGTGCTGGGAGCACAAAACGACTGTTTGCTGTGATACTTGTGGACATCTGAACGTCTCCATGTTGGAACTGGTGACACCATCTTGCCACATCCAACTCAGCCGGGGATTTACCAAAATTGTAACATCATACAGAAGATTTTCTAAGGACTTTCATCCTTGTCGGAGGGTTTTCTGTACAATTTTGGTAAATCCCCAGCTGATTTAGATGTGGCAAGGTGGTGCCACCAGTCTCCACATGAGGACGTTCAGATATCCACAAGTATCACCGCAAACACTAGTTGTGTGGAAGCACACAACTACTGTTTTGCAGTGATACTTGTGGACATCTGAAAATCTTCATGTTGGGACTGGTGGCACCACCCTGCCACATCCAACTCAGCTGGGCATTTACCAAAATTGGAACATCACACAGAAGAATTTCTAAGGACTTTCATCCTTGTAGGAGTATTTTCTGTACTGCATTGGTGTCCCTACTGTAGGATGATCTGTTTTCATTAAATGCAACTCCAACCAGAGCCTGCCGCCAGGGTAAAGACTAATGGAGCACAATCTGTGCTACATTTGCTTCAGTGCAGAGCAGGGCAAAGTATGTCACACAAATTGTTATCATATAGGGGGCTTTGTAACAGCAATAAAGTTAAGTTAAGCAATAACGTTAGGTGAAAGAGAGAGAATAAAAAATGAAATTTCCAAGCACTTAAAAAAAAACTTTTTTTTTAGAGAACCCTCCCTGCCCCCACTTCTAACAAATGTAAACACGTGTTGGGGATGCCTACACCATACACAAATGGCGATTACATATCGCCACGCATTCTGGTTGAACAATAATTATTTTTTTTACAGTGTAGCGGGTATATACATTTAGAGGGCAGCATCTGGGTGGTAGCATGACCCAGATGCACTAATTTTTAGGAAATGGTTGTTTTTTTTCGTGTGAGATATCAGTGGTGTCCAGTTCCCTGTGGCCCAGTAGGTGGCGCTGTCGCCTTGGGCCGGGGTTGAACCCCCACTGCAGTGCCGTACCCTTTGAGACCTCTCGCGGCAGTTGTACAGCGGGCGGGGAACCTGCTGTGTTTGCTGGGAGAGGGTATAAAGGGGGCGGACATCTTGCGCACGAGGTCCGAGTCCCAGGCACCTTCAGCCTGTGGGCTGCTGTCTGTGGTCGGTGTCCAGGCGCCCTTGGCCTGGACACGTGGAGTTTGAGTTCCATCCCAGGCACCTTAAGCCAGTACTGTTCATTGCTGCAAGATAAATAAATAAGTGTAGGACTTTTCATGGTGTGGAACTCTATTACTGGGAGTTAAGTGTTCGGACTCTACCGGTGGCAGTCAACCTCCACAGAAGAAGCAGAGGCTCCGTACGGAAAGCAGACCCGAAGTGGATTTAGCTCAAACCTCACACACACGAGGTGAGAGCTGGTGGTAGTGCCCCTCACCCTCCTCCCAGTAACCCCTAGACAAGCCAGCCGTATATAAGAAGGGAGTAGGGGGTGATGCCGCTACAACAAGAAGGTAGAACAATAATTCTAGGGTCATAATTTAAGGTTAACTAAACGGTGTCTCTGCTTTCAGATAAAATATAATGTTCCATAGGTACAGGTAGAGCGGACCTGTGTCCTAGTGTCGTAAGGACTTGCCGGCCTCGATTCTTTATCACCCTTCGGTGGGAGAAAATTGGCGAGTCTGTGCCAAAATCTTCCGATCCTCCACCATTGCTCTGAATCCTTCACCGCTTACCCCTATAGTGGGGAACCCAGCCTTCAGTCCTGGTCTTCATGAGTTAGGATTTCAGAATTTGAAATCTGCGGGTCTTTATTAGGAAAAATAATTACTGACCGTGACCTACCGAAGGACCCAGCGCTTTTCTTTCTGCATCACCACTGTCCGGCAAGGTGTACAGGCGTTCCATTTTGCCACTTCTGATGACTGCAGGAAAGAGCTGCACCTAGCTCTTTTAGAAACAGACACAGGCACCGCCCATTACAGTATGGTTGAGAAAAGTCGCTGAAATCAATGAGTTGGAGGACCTGGTGGCCACCGAGAGAAGCCCCTGAGATAAATGCCTCAAAAAATGGCTCTACTTGCACAAATTTGTTTACTCTGAAGAGTACAAGGCCTTGTTGAAACAATTTAGACATAATTTAGACTGTACCAGAGGGCCTCCTGGATCTGGAGGGGTGGCGGCTGTGATCGGACCCCTTCCTGCTCCCTACCCCGCTTATATTTTCTGCTCCTTTCTCTCTACTCTTTTTCCCTTCTCCATCTCTCCTCTTACCCCCCCCCCCTTTTTTTGTTTTGTCCTTTTGTTTTTAATTCAATCTTATTTTATTGAGATAGAAAATTGAGATAGAAAAATGACACAATATACATACATGTCTTTCAGTAACACATAAACCGAAACATATAACTTTGCTACAGTGGTGTCATACCGTCTTATGGTTCAGGTACTTTTGAGCGTCGGTTGATTTAGTGTGGTATATGAGCATGTATGCCTACAGCGTCTAATCTGGGTTATTGTGGGTATGTGAGCACCACTATCTACTCAGTGAGTGGTGCCCACTCATTACAGGTAGGTTAGGGCTTTTGTTTCTATGCTGGACATGTTCTCTCCGAGAGGGAAACTCTGTGTGCGCCACCATTCCAGTCTGATGAGACTAGAGATTGTGTATTAAATATTCGGGTAATACTGCAACATTTAAAAGGGAAAGGAGAAAAGGAGAGTGAGGGTGGGGATAGAGGGGACAAGGTAGTAAGGAATTTTAGGAATGAAGAGGGGGACATTCCACTCTGGTTACACAGGTGCGTCGGTGAAGTCCTCCGTGGCCCATGGAATAAATCCTGAGGAATATCGAAACAGACCACGAGGTCCAGGTCTCGGAGAATTGTTCCTCTTTACCCATTTCCTGCGACAACATTCGTTCCAACCTGTTAATTCAGGACCACTTCGTCCTTTTGTTTTTATTATGATTATTGACGGTGCTCACCCTGAAAAAAAAACCCACACGTGGTACAGAGGCTCTCGAATGCCGGGTTTACTGGGACGTTTTTTTAATCATACTCTGCATACCATTTGTGCTGGAAATTGATTCTCAAATGTTGTGACTTTCTAAATCTGTGATATCTGTTGATGTGCATGTCAAATGATTTCTGTATTTAACGTGAGTTGTCTTAAAAAAAAATAACGAATGTTTGTGGGTTTTAAATAATCTCCAGGCCTTTTCTTGTGAAAAAAATAAATAATCTCCAGGTCTAAAATGTGCTATTTAACATGTGTGTGTAAAAAAATGGAAAAAAAAGGTTCTGGCAACACTCTCAATATTTTCAAACATTTCAAGGGGTTTCAAATCCTCAGTTTTTCCCATCCCTAAAACTGTTTGAAAAATTGAGACCTAGAACATTCAATGTAGTTTTCTATTATTGTCATGTCTGATTGTACTGTCTATCCGTACAGAGCCTGCAGGGAAGGATGGTGATCAATCCGAACACCACTGATATAGATTGCAAGAGGAACCAGAAATGTCGCAAGAGCAGAGGTGTAAAGAAGTGCGTGAAGTACACCTGAACTGTGCCATGTAGAAGAGAGAGAGAGATGAGAAAGTTCATGGAAAAATCAATAGTCTATAATCACATTAAATATTATATTTTAGGTACCGTACGTATGTGGTCAGGCTGTTGAAAATAAACTTAGCAATGTTTAAAAACTCATTCTATAGGCACACAGCAATTGTGTATGTGGTATAGAACTGTATATAACCTCCCTTAGTCCAAACTCTTACATATTCCATGAACAGATAGAAGATACCACAATTTGATATTGTAAAGAGCTTCAAACAAAAATGCCCAAACAATATAATTATAAAATGCTTTCAATAATAAAGTGCCCACAGTAAATATAAAGTGCTTCCAATAATAAAGTGTTAACAGTAAATATACTGTAAAGTGCTTACAATAATAAAGTGTCCACGGTGGATAAATCAATAAAGTGCTTTGTGTTATTCTCAACCATTCAAAAAGTGTCACTCAACCAACCTGCCAAACCCAACATTCTAGAAAACCCACTGGACATCCACGACCCCCTAAATTCAGCGGGTCACCCAGAGATTTGTTCCCTTGGGGAACCCACATCCAGGACCAAAGCAGCAGCTTCCTGGGATATATTAAAACATTTAATGCGAAAATGGCTTAATGTAGCTTAACAAACAATAAAGTGCCTAAACCTCAATCAATTGCCCTGAAACTTTGCACAGCCTAAGGCCTCGTACACACGGCCGAGATTCTCGTTGAAAAAAACATGTCGTTTTTTTCGACGAGATTCTTGGACAAGAAACTTGTCCCGGCCGAGTGTACACACGCTCGTTTCAAAGAACCCGCGGTTCTTTGAAAGGAGTGTACGCAGTGACGTCATAGACTACGTCGAGCATGCGCTCGTCACATTCGATGCCGTCGCCGCCATCTTGGTCTACCCTACGTATGCCTAGGAAGCTACCGCGCATGCGTCGAATTCATTTCGAACATGCGCGGGCTTCCGGGAGGACAGGTAAGTGTACACACACTCACTTTTCTCGTCGAGAAACATGCCGAGGAGAATCTCGACGAGAAAATAGAGAGCAGGTTCTCTATTTTCTCGTCGAGGTTTCTTGTCGGTTTTCTCGACGAGAAACCCGATAGCAGCGTACAAACGACCGATTTACTCGGCAAGACCTCTCTGCCAGCAAGTTTCTTGCTGGTTCTTGCCGAGAAAATCGGTCGTGTGTACGAGGCCTAAGATCGTAACATCCCAAACCTATCCTATAAGTTTCATGCGATTTGGTGTTCCACAAGGCAAAGAGGGACATTAAGCTTGTTTTTTGGGGAGCTTAATGGGGCTCAACGTACAAAAAAGACCTTAAATGTTAACCAATTTCCCCCAAACTTCACACTATAGAAGACTCTATCCATGCCAATATATTCTGAAAATTTCAGCTCATTTGGTTAATCACATCAAAAGTTATTCACATTAAGCTTTATTTTACAATGATAAAACATTTAATGTAAAGAACTTAACGTACCATAATGTCCCTTAACCTCAATCAATTGCCTTGAAACTTTACACAGCCTAGGATCTCAACTTCCCAAACCTATTCAAGAAGATTCATGTGATTCGGTGTTCCACAGGGAAAACTAGCGACATTAAGCTTCTTTTTTGGGGAGCTTAATGTGGTTTAATGTACAAAAAAGACCTTAAATGTTAACCAATTTCCCCCAAACTTTACACAATAGAAGACTCTATCAATGCCAAAATATTCTGAAAATGTCAGCTCATTTGGTTAATCACATCAAAAGTTATTCACATTAAGCTTTATTTTACAATGCTAAAACATTTAATGTGAAAATGGCTTAATGTACCATAATGTCCCTTAACCTCAATCAATTGCCGTGAAACTTTACTCAGCCTAAGATCTAAACTTCCCAAACCTATTCAAGAAGATTCTTGCGATTCGGTGTTCCACAGGGAAAACTAGCGACATTAAGCTTCTTTTTTGGGGAGCTTAATGTGGTTTAACCTCCCTGGCGGTATTCCTAAGTGAGGCTCGGGGTGAGATTTTTGTACCTAAAGTGGTAACTCCGAGCCACACTCGGGATTGCCTCGTTGGATCCTGGACGAGGTGACTTACCTTGTCTCTGGGATCCCGCGATGTATTCTCGCAGTGTACGGCGGCCGGACCTTCCGCCCGATGCACTGTGTTCCCCTAATTCCCTAACCTGCGAGCGTGGCGACGCAGGGGGGCGGAACCGGCGGCAAATTCAAATGTATAAAGCACAAAACACACTGATACAATGTAAACCTATTGGATTACAATAAAAAATAAAATAAATTGACCTTAGATTGCCCCCCAGTGCTTTCTCCAGTGCCCTTGTCTGCAGTTTTACTGTACTTAGTATCTGGAAACTGCACAGCGACCATGGCATCCAAAAAACGCGCCTCCACCTCAAAGTCGCTATATGACCTGCTGGAAGTCAGCGACAGCGACTCAGAATGGGTTGCAGAGGAGTTGAGCGACAGCGATTCATGGGGAAGCCCTTCATCGAACGCAGAAAGTGTTTTTAGCGATGATCCTGCAACTGTGCCCAGCGATGCGTGGACTTGGTGCTCAATTGATTGCGGTACGGAGCACGCAGCGCCCCCAAGATTTCCATTTACAGGAGCACCTGGGATCAAAGTGGAAGTTGAGGACAATAACCCCTTGGCATTCCTCGAGCTCTTTCTGACGGATGAAGTTATTTCAAAAATTGTTTTGGAGACGAATCGCTATCAGGAGCAACAAGCTGCTACCCATCATCGCTTTTCAAGGAGCAGAAAATGGGAGCCAGTAACCAGAGAGGACATCTGGAACTTTTTGGGCCTTATAATTCTACAGGGAGTGGTGGGGAAACCCCTGCAGAAGTGGTATTGGACCACCAACAAATTGCTGGCCACTCCTTTTTTTGGCACAGTTATGTCCGAATATAAATTTTCTCTTATCATGAAATATTTGCATTTTGCAAATAATGATGACTTTGATGAGAGTTCTCATCCAGCTCCTAAGCTGAAAAAAATTTAGGAGATTTACCAACTTATTCTGATGAATTTCCAGCAGACCTATGTGCCGGACAGAGATATAAGTATCGACAAAAGTCTTATGGCCTACAAAGGTAGACTTAGCTGGATACAGTTCATCACATCAAAGTGAGCTCGTTTTGGCATGAAGTCATTCATGCTGTGTGAATCCAGCTCTGGCTACATCTGGAATTCGGTCCTGTACACCGGGAAAGGGACCAAATTCAGTGATCGATTCAGATTTTTTGGAATGGCAACCGCTTCGGTTCTCTCTTTGATTGAGCCATTGCTGAATCGGGGCTACTGTGTCACCACAGAAAATTTTTACACGTCCCCAGAACTCTTTCAGATCCTTATCCTGAACAAAACGATGCCTATGGGACCGTTAGGCATAACGGGCGTGACATGCCGCCAACCTTTGCCCAAAAAAAGCTCGGGGCAGGAGAAATAGTTGCCTGTCAGAAAGGCAAAATGATGGCACTGAAATGGCAGGACAAAAAAAACGTGTGCCTTATGAGTACCATCCACAACACCTCTACTGTAATGGTACATACCAAAGGTGGAAAAGATGTCATGAAGCCACAGGTCGTGTTGGATTACAACAACACCATGGGAGGTGTGGACAGGGCTGACCAGGCCATGACCTTTTATCCTGCGATGAGGAAGCAACAGAAGAAATATTATAAAAAAATCTTCAGGCATCTTCTGGAACAGTGCCTGTGGAATGCTTTCATTCTTCTGAAAAAAAATAGTGACAGGCCTATGATCCATGCGGACTTTGTGTGGAAGGTTGCCGAACAAATTTTTCTAAAGCACCAGACGCCAACGACTGTAAGCAGATCTGGACGTCGGGCTGCTGGCGTTGTGAACCCGAAACGCCTGACTGGTCGTCACTTTATGGACCACATTCCACCTACTGAAAGGAAGTCAGCACCCACAAGGATGTGTGTGGTTTGCTGCTCCAAGCGTGACGAAACCAGAAGGAAAATCCGTAAAGAAACGCGGTTCTATTGTCCCGATTGCGATGTAGGACTTTGTGCTGTACCTTGTTTTAAAATTTTTCATACCCGAGACGTATACTGAAGCAATATGACTTCTAATATTGCACCCTTGTTTGACCAAAACAAAATTCAGTGTTTTTGATTATATTATTTACAAAAATTTATTGAATAAAAAGTATTATTATTATTAAATTATTATTTGTTATTATTTATTATATTATAACTTATGATTTTGTGTTTCAAACTTTATCATACCCGAGATGTCTACTAGACTCTGGTTTGGACAGATTTAGGTGAGTTATTACTAAGAATTACAGGCCTACAATGTAAAAACGCCAAATTTCCATGCAAAATAATGGTACCGCTTTCAGCACCTAAAATCTTCCAGAATCATACCGCCAGGGAGGTTATTGTACAAAAAAGACCTTAAATGTTAACCAATTTCCCCCAAACTTCACACAATAGAAGACTTTATCCATGCCAATATATTCAGAAAATTTCAGCTCATTTGGGCAATCACACCAAAAGTTATTCACATTAAGCTATATTTTACAATGCTAAAACATTTAATGTGAAAATGGCTTAATGTACCATAATGTCCCTTAACCTCAATCAATTGCCTTGAAACTTTACACAGCCTAGGATCTCAACTTCCCAAACCTATTCAAGAAGATTCATGCGATTCGGTGTTCCACAGGGAAAACTAGCGACATTAAGCTTCTTTTTTGGGGAGCTTAATGTGGTTTAATGTACAAAAAAGACCTTAAATGTTAACCAATTTCCCCCAAACTTTACACAATAGAAGACTCTATCCATGCCAAAATATTCTAGAAATGTCAGCTCATTTGGTTAATCACATCAAAAGTTATTCACATTAAGCTTTATTTTACAATGATAAAACATTTAATGTGAAAATGGCTTAATGTACCATAATGTCCCTTAACGTCAATCAATTGCCTTGAAACTTTACACAGCCTAAGATCTCAACTTCCCAAACCTATCCAAGAAGTTTCAAGCGATTTGGCATTTCACAAGTCAAACTAGCGACATTAAGCTTCTTTTTTGGGGAGCTTAATGTGGTTTAACGTGCAAAAAATACCTTAATTGTTAACCAATTTCCCCCAAACTTCAAACAATGGAAGACTCTATCCATGCCAATATATTCAGAAAATTTCAGCTCATTTGGTTAATCACACCAAAAGTTATTCACATTAAGCTATATTTTACAATGCTAAAACATTTAATGTTAAAATGGCTTAATGTACCATAATGTCCCTTAACCTCAATCAATTGCCTTGAAACTTTACACAGCCTATGATCTCAACTTCCCAAACCTATCCAAGAAGTTTCAAGCGATCCGGTGTTTCACAAGTCAAACTAGCGACATTAAGCTTCTTTTTTGGGGAGCTTAATGTGGCTTTATGTGCAAAAAATACCTTAAATGTTAACCAATTTCCCCCAAATTTTACACAATAGAAGACTCTATCAATGCCAAAATATTCTAGAAATGTCAGCTCATTTGGGTAATCACATCAAACGTTATTCACATTAAGCTTTATTTTACAATGATAAAACATTTAATGTGAAAATGGCTTAATTTACCATAATGTCCCTTAACCTCAATCAATTGCCTTGAAACTTTACACAGCCTAAGATGTCAACTTCCCAAACCTATCCAAGAAGTTTCAAGCGATTTGGCGTTTCACAAGTCAAACTAGCGACATTAAGCTTCTTTTTTGGGGAGCTTAATGTGGCTTAACGTACAAAAAACACCTTAATTGTTAACCAATTTCCCCCAAACTTCACACTATAGAAGACTCTATCCATGCCAATATATTCAGAAAATTTCAGCTCATTTGGTTAATCACACCAAAAGTTATTCACATTAAGCTATATTTTAAAATGCTAAAACATTTAATGTGAAAATGGCTTAATGTACCATAATGTCCCTTAACCTCCCTGGCGGTATTCCCGAGTGAGGCTCGGGGTGAGATTTCAGTACCTAAAGCGGTAACTCCGAGCCACACTCGGGATTGCCTCGCTGGATCCTGGAAGAGGTGACTTACCTTATCTCTGGGATCCCGCGATGTATTCCCGCAGTGTACGGCGGCCGGATCTTCCGCCGGATGCACTGTGTGCCCTGGATTCCCTTCCCTGCGAGCGTCGCGACACAGGGGGGCGGAACCGGCGGCAAATTCAAAATGTATAAAACACAAAACACACTGATACAATGTAATCCTATTGGATTACAAAAAATAAAAAAATAAATTGACCTTAGATTGCCCCCCAGTGCTTTCTCTAGTGCCCTTGTCTGCAGTTTTACTGTACTTAGTATCTGGAAACTGCACAGCGACCATGGCATCCAAAAAACGCGCCTCCACCTCAAAGTCGCTATATGACCTGCTGGAAGTCAGCGATAGCGACTCAGAATGGGTTGCAGAGGAGTTGAGTGACAGCGATTCATGGGGAAGCTCTTCATCGGACGCAGAAAGTGATTTTAGCGACGATCCTGCGACTGTGCCCAGTGATGCGTGGACTTGGTGCTCAATTGATTGCTGTATGGAGCACGCAGCGCCCCCAAAATTTCCATTTACAGGAGCACCTGGAATCAAAGTGGAAGTTGAGGACAATAACCCCTTGGCATACCTCGAGCTCTTTCTGACGGATGAAGTTATTGCCAAAATTGTTTTGTAGACAAATCGCTATCAGGAGCAACAAGCTGCTACCCATCATCGCTTTTCAAGGAGCAGAAAATGGGAGCCAGTAACCAGAGAGGACATCTGGAACTTTTTGGGCCTTATAATTCTACAGGGAGTGGTGGGGAAACCCCTGCAGAAATGGTACTGGACCACCAACAAATTGCTGGCCACTCCTTTTTTTGGCACAGTTATGTCCGAATATAAATTTTCTCTTATCATGAAATATTTGCTCCTAAGCTGAAATTTTTGGGGGAGATTTACCAACTTATTCTGATGAATTTCCAGCAGACCTATGTACCGGACAGAGATATAAGTATCGACGAAAGTCTTATGGCCTACAAAGGTAGACTTAGCTGGATACAGTTCATCGCATCAAAGTGAGCTCGTTTTGGCATGAAGTCATTCATGCTGTGTGAATCCAGCTCTGGGTACATCTGGAATTCGGTCCTGTACACTGGGAAAGGGACCAAATTCAGCGATCGATTCAGAAGTTTTGGAATGGCAACCGCTTCGGTTCTCTCTTTGATTGAGCCATTGCTGATTTAGGGCTACTGTGTCACCACAGACAATTTTTACACGTCCCCAGAACTCTTTGAGTTCTTTGACCTGAACCAAACGGATGCCTATGGGACCGTTAGGCCTAACCGGCGTGACATGCCGCCAACCTTTGCCCAAAAAAAGCTCGGGGCAGGAGAAATAGTTGCCTGTCAGAAAAGCAAAATGATGGCACTGAAATGGCAGGACAAAAAAAACGTGTGCCTTATGAGTACCATCCACAACACCTCTACTGTAATGGTACATACCAAAGGTGGAAAAGATGTCATGAAGCCACAGGTCGTGTTGGATTACAACAACACCATGGGAGGTGTGGACAGGGCTGACCAGGCCATGACCTTTTATCCTGTGATGAGAAAGCAACAGAAGAAATATTATAAAAAAAATCTTCAGGCATCTTCTGGAACAGTGCCTGTGGAATGCTTTCATTCTTCTGAAAAAAAATAGTGACAGGCCTATGATCCATGCGGACTTTGTGTGGAAGGTTGCCGAACAAATTTTTCTAAAGCACCAGACGCCAACGACTGTAAGCAGATCTGGACGTCGGGCTGCTGGTGTTGTGAACCCGAAATGCCTGACTGGTCGTCACTTTATGGACCACATTCCACCTACTGAAAGGAAGTCAGCACCCACAAGGATGTGTGTGGTTTGCTGCTCCAAGCGTGACGAAACCGGAAGGAAAATCCGTAAAGAAACGCGGTTCTATTGTCCCGATTGCGATGTAGGACTTTGTGCTGTACCTTGCAAAATCCAAGATAGGTAGAAGAAGGGAGGTTACCGCTCAGGTGCAGCTGATGATCTCCTCACCGGATCCAGGACCAAGGGTGCAGCCAATGCATGTAGTAATGCAAAAATAGTGAAAGACCTTGGACTGGCGCACTCCAAAAAAATATATTTGTTCTTTTATTAAAATTAAAATAAAAACAACAAGTACATGGCACAGCAATAGAAACAGCAAATGTGAGCTAACGCGTTTCGCACTGAACTTCAGCGCTTAATCATAGCTGATGATTAAGCGCTGAAGTTCAGTGCGAAACGCGTCAGCTCACATTAGCTGTTTCCTTTGCTGTGCCATGTACTTGTTGTTTTTATTTTAATTTTAATAAAAGAACAAATATATTTTTTTGGAGTGCGGCAGTCCAAGGTCTTTCACTATTTTTGCTTTGTGCTGTACCTTGTGTTAAAATTTTTCATACCCGAGACGTATACTGAAGCAATATGACTTCTAATATTGCACCCTTGTTTGAGCAAAAAAAAGTCAGTGTTTTTGATTATATTATTTACTAAAATTTATTGAATAAAAAGTATTATTATTATTAAATTATTATTTGTTATTATTTATTATATTATAATTTATGACTTTGTGTTTCAAACTTTATCATACCCGAGATGTCTACTAGACTCTGGTTTGGACAGATTTAGGTGAGTTATTACTAAGAATTACAGGCCTACAATGTAAAAACGCCAAATTTCCATGCAAAATAATGGTACCCGCTTTCAGCACCTAAAATCTTCCAGAATCATACCGCCAGGGAGGTTAACCTCAATCAATTGCCTTGAAACTTTACACAGCCTAGGATCTCAACTTCCCAAACCTATCCAAGAAGTTTCAAGCGATTCGGTGTTTCACAAGTCAAACTAGCGACATTAAGCTTCTTTTTTGGGGAGCTTAATGTGGTTTAATGTACAAAAAAGACCTTAAATGTTAACCAGTTTCCCCCAAACTTTACACAATAGAAGACTCTATCCATGCCAATATATTCTAAAAATGTCAGCTCATTTGGTTAATCACATCAAAAGTTATTCACATTAACCACTTAACGACCGCTCACTGTATATATACGTCGGCAGAATGGCACCGACAGCCACAATCACGTACAGTGTACGTGATTGCCTTTGTACATTTGGGGGGTCCAATCGGACCCCCCTCCTATACAGTGAGCGGTCGGTATTCGCTGGGGAGCGATCCGACATGAGGGGCGGCCATTCGATTCCGGCCACCCCCCCGCGATCGCTCCCGGCGAATGGAAATGCTCCCTCTGCTGTGTAATGTTTACACAGGCAGAGGAAGCAGGAGGAAGTGATGTCATCTCTCATGTGGCACTCATATATACCGAGCGCCGTACAAGAGAAGACACACAGGTCAGTACACTAACACTACACTGACACCAGGACACATAGGCACACAAATCGCCCCCCAGGCCCCCCCAGATCACCCCCCAGCCCCCAGTCACAGTGTCACTGATTGCAGTGACCATTTATTTACTGATCACTGCAATCAGTGACATTTGTGACTGTAAAAGTGTCACCAAAGTTTAGTTTTAGGTCCAGTGTAGCCCCCTAACCCCCCCTAATAAAGGTTTAACCCCCTGATCACCCCCAGATAACCCTTTCACCCCCTAGCACCGCCGTCGCTAAGCGATCATTTTTCTGATCGCTGTCTTAGCGTCGGTGATGCAGATCGGTAGCCAGTAATTTTTTTTAGGTTCGCCGCAGGTTTTTATAGCGTCAGGTACCCTCATAAATTATCTAATAAAGGTTTAACCCCCTTGATCGCCCCCCAGGTAACCCTTTCACCCCCTATCACCACTGTCGCTAAGCGATCATTTTTCTCGAATCGAATTTCAGCTCATTTGGTTAATCACATCAAAAGTTATTCACATTAACCACTTGCCAACCGCTCACGGTATATATACGTCGGCAGAATGGCTCGTACAGGCACAATCATGTACCTGTACGTGGCCGTTTAACTGCCGACATCGTGCGCGACCCCCTGCCTTCCCCGTGAGTGGGACCGCGGGTCCTGCGGACTCGATCGCCGCGGGGATCCCCGCGATCGTTTCACGGAGGTTCGGAGCGGGGAGATGTGTGTGTAAACACAACATCTCCCCGATCCTCTACTGACAATGTCAGTGATCTCCGCTCTGTGTAATCAGAGCTGAGATCGGTGACGTGTCAGTCGTAGCCACGCCCCCCCTCAGTTAGTAACACGCCCCTAGGCACACTTAAACCCTCCAGCGCCCCTAGTGGTTAACCTCTTCAATGCCAGTGTCATTTTCATAGTAAACAGTGCATTTTTATTGCACTGATCGCTGTGAAAATGACAATGGTCCCAAAAATGTGTCAAAAATGTCTGATGTGTCCGCCATAATGTCGCAGTCACGAAAAAAATCGCTGATCGCCGCCATTACTAGTAAAAAAAAATAATAATAAAAATGCCTTAAAACTATACCCTATTTTGTAAACGCTATAATTTTTGCGCAAACCAATCAATAAACGCTGATTGCGATTTTTTTTACCAAAAATATGTAGAAGAAGGCCTAAACTGAGGAAAAAAAAAAATTTTATATCTTTTTTGGGGATATTTATTATAGCAAAAAGTAAAAAATATGTAATTTTTTTCAAAATGTTCGCTCTATTTTTGTTTATAGTGCAAAAAATAAAAACTGCAGAGGTGATCAAATACCACCAAAAGAAAGCTCTATTTGTGGGAAAAAAAGGACGCCAATTTTGTTTGGGAGTCACGTTGCACGACCGCGCAATTGTCAGTTAAAGCGACGCAGTGCCGAATCGCAAAAAGGGGCCTGGTCATAATGGCCCGTATTGGTCCGGGGCTTAAGTGGTTAAGCTTTATTTTACAATGATAAAACATTTAATGTGAAAATGGCATAATGTAGTTTAACGTGTATAAAAGTGCCTAAACCTCAATCAATTGCCATGAAACTTTGCACAGTCTAAGATCTCAACTTCCCAAACCTATCCAAGAAGTTTCAGCGATTTGGTGTTTCACAAGTCAAACTAGCGACATTTCTTTTTTGGGGAGCTTAATGTGGTTTAATGTACAAAAAAGACCTGAAATGTTAACCAATTTCCCCCAAACTTCACACAATAGAAGACTCTATCCATGACAATATATTCAGAACATTTCAGCTCATTTGGTTAATCACACCAAAAGTTTTTCACATTAAGCTATATTTTACAATGATAAAACATTTAATGTGAAAATGGCTTAATGTAGTTTAACGTGTAATAAAGTGCCTAAACCTCAATCAATTGCCCTCAAACTAGCTACATTAAGCTTCCTTTTTGGGAGCTTAATGTGGCTTAATGTACGTGTAGCGCTGTGCCTCACTCTCCCTCTTTCCCTTCTTAATAAACGGCTTGTGTCTAGGGGTACCTGGGAGAGGAGAGTGCAGGAACGCTACGCCAAGCTCTCCCCTCGTATGTATAAGAGGTTTGAGCTGATTGATTGATTTGCCACCCGGGTCTGTCCACTGCATACGAAGCCTCAGTTACACCATGGAAAACGTGTCCGATAATGATAGAGCCCCACACCAATGGAAAGTCTAACACTCCTTTATTTTCTTTACAATACGATGAACACACTCAGTTGAACTTTCAATGATAGACGAACATGAGGGTGTGGGAACGAGTAGGCCCAGGCACAACTGAACTCTCCTATTCCTGTTATAGCGAATAGGCCTGGCGCACGGTCTCTGCCACCGACCGTGAGTTTTGGTCTCTGCCACACACCGGGTGAACCGTTGAGGCCCCTGCCACGGGCCTAATAGCAGGCCCCTGCCACTGACCTGATTGGATTAGCTGGACCGCTGCCACCGGTCATAGAACGTGAACTGAACTTCCTTTTTGAACTTGGCCCCTGTTCGGGAAAGATGTCCCTCCGGGCGGTCTCCAGAGGTTCATCCGGAACTGGCAATCTGCTGCACCAGGTCTTCAGGTGAGTCCCTCCTCCGGTCCCTTACGCCACTGGATCCAGGTGCCCCACTCCCGGGGCCCCCTAGGATGATCCCTCCCTCGCGGGACCCAGCGGAAGGTACTGTGCCCCAGGCCTCCGACCGAGTACCTCACCCCAGACTGAAGGTGTCTGGGATGGAACACGGACTCCAGGTGTCCAGGCTTAGGCCGCCTGGACACCTACCACGAACCGCAGCCCCCAGGCTGAAGGTGCCTGGGACTCCAACAACCTCGTGGTGAAGATGTCCGCCCCCTTTATACTCTCCCCCAGCAAGCACGGCGGGTTCCCCGTCCCGCCGTACAAGTGCTGTGAGAGGCCACAAAGGGTACGGCACTGCAGCGATGGTTCAACCCCAGCCCAAAGTGACAGCGCTACCTGCTGGGCCGCAGGGAACTATGCATCACTGGTGTCCTCACCAGTTTTAAAAGTACATACCCACTACACACTCCCCCCTGTTATTTGACACTGGTCCCCAGTGTCTGGAGCAAACCATGCCCAAAAAGGGCTATCACAGCCTGATCCAGAAACCAACTAACAAATGTCAAAAAAAGAAAAGAGAAAATCCCTTTTTTTTTTTTAGCTAACCTACAGTTGTGCCTGAACCTGACATAAAAGGGAAGGAAGGAAACAAACAACACATAACACATTATCAGAATCACATGTTCACAACAACATTCCTTTACACCCATCCTGACTAAGACCCACCCCATTCTCAGTGGTCTTGATGAGATGTTCTCCTGCGGAGGGGAAAAGAACATTAAAAACACATATCCCTGACACATATGTTTGTGTAAGAACGAAAAAAACTCTCCGTAGAGAAGTCCCTTCCTTCTGTAAGTGTGTGAGTGAACAGTGAATATTGATGCGCAACACTGCCACCTGGTGACAGTGCCACGGTAACAACACTGGTTGAAAATCTTCTTCTCTTTTCTACTCTAACTACCCCAAAGTCCATGATCACTTTGCGGGATGGAAGAATGAAGAACAACAACGGGAACAGTCCTTCAATTCCTCCAGAGAGCACAAGCACCCATAATACAGGTACAGTCACTGGGTTTTCCCGGGAAAACAACCCCGGAAAGTTCAGCAGCAACAGATCACTGACAAGGAGTCTTTTCTCCTACAAATAGAACCTGGGATGCGGCAAGACAAGCGGCTTGAGATGCTTATCCACAGTCTCCATGTGATATTCAACATCCTCCCCCTCTTTCCGTCGGATCAACACCTTGTCAGCATGGATGTGCCGACCCAACATCCACTCTGCTTTACAGTCCTTGAACCGCTGAGCAGCTTTAGGGGAACATGCAAGGTACCTGCGGGCATGAGGGACCTGGAGGTGTGTCCACACAAATTCGTCATACCAGCGGTTCTGGCAGACTTCCACTTCATACAGAAGCTCCTTAGGCAAATACGGGTACTCCCATCCATATTCGGTAGCAACTTTTTGGCCGAAGAGACACTGAAGCCTTGCCAGCGGAGGCATGGTGGCCCGGTCCCCCTCGCCTGGTTGGACGATGGCGTCTGGGTGACGAGGTGCATTGACCACCTCCACTCTAGGCCTAGGCGGCCGCAATAACAATCTCTTTTCCCCGGTGCCAGATGCAGAAGGCACCGGAGGTAGAAGGGCAGACTGGGGACGGGATCCCTCCTCAGGCGCTGGTGCCTCCACCCGGGGTGTACTATCCCCTGTAGACATGGGCGGATCCCTGACTTTTCGGGACGAGGAGAGAGGCATCTTGTCCCAGCCCTTCTTAGTGAAAAGTTCATCTATGATGACATCGACTCCCAGATCGGAGATCGATTCTAGGTCGGAGGTGTCACACTCCTCCGCGGGCAAGTAGCCTGTAGTGGAGGCTGAATTGCTACCTCCCGCGGGCACACAGGGCCGTGACTCCCCGACACCTCCGTCCCAACACCAAGTCCCTTTGTCCGGCTTACCTTGGCCCAAGGTTGAGAAGGGATGTCCGGGACTCTTCCTACCGGATCCATCCGGGGCGGGCGTAGGCAAGCAGGGTGATCCACCGCGACCGTTGGACGGGGCAACCAGACCGGTCTTCCTCTTAGGCGGTGGACGCTGGGAAGCAGTGGCGACCGAGTCAGCATCCTCGGATTTCTCCCATATCTCTGTGATTGCGACCTCCCCTGCGGTCGCTGCAGTGCGCACAGGGATGGCTGTAAAAGCAGCGATTCCTCCTTCATGAGTGGTGTGGCCTGTAGCGAGGTTGAGATGGATAGTTCTGGGTTTTTCAATGGTTGGCTCCACCTCAAATAAGAACTCTCCGCAGGCCTCGCAGCGTCCAAAGGGTTTTAGCTGACACACCAGTCCCGAGCATCCGGGACAAATCAAACCCAGGGCCTCAACGTCCATGCATGGGTACAGGGCGAATCGTCCCCGGGGCTTTAGCCGAATCCCTGTATCCGTTATAGGAGCAGCAGTAGTCAGATTCGTGGTAGTGGGATGAATAGGAATCCACGATGCATTGGTGAACATGGCGACTCTCTGCTGATCCATTGCGCACTGCCTTGTTGGCGCCAAAGTCCCCACGTGTAATCCTTCACACAATTGGACTCCTCCCCTGTTGCACTCCAGTTCGCGGGCTTTCTCCTTCCTCGGGTCACGCCCACGAACTGAGCAGGGAGGGTGTGCCTGATGGCGCAGTGGTCAATATGGCCGACCTACTCAGTACTCTTTCAGGCAGACACTTTCAATTTCCAGCAACTCCAGCTCCATTGTAGCATGAACACATCCCGGACCAGAGCCCCCACGTGTAGCGCTATGCCTCATTCTCCCTCTTTCCCTTCTTGATAAACGGCTTGTGTCTAGGGGTACTTGGGAGAGGAGAGTGCAGGAATGCTATGCCAAGCTCTCCCCTTGTATGTATAAGAGGTTTGAGCTGATTGATTGATTTGCCACCCGGGTCTGTCCACTGCATACGAAGCCTCAGTTACACCATGGAAAACGTGTCCGATAATGATAGAGCCAATGGAAAGTCCAACACTCCTTTATTTTCTTTACAATACGATGAACACACTCAGTTGAACTTTCAATGATAGACGAACATGAGGGTGTGGGAACGAGTAGGCCCAGGCACAACTGAACTCTCCTATTCCTGTTACAGCGAATAGGCCTGGCGCACGGTCTCTGCCACCGACCGTGAGTTTTGGTCTCTGCCACACACCGGGTGAACCGTTGAGGCCCCTGCCACAGGCCTAACAGCAGGCCCCTGCCACTGACCTGATTGGATTAGCTGGACCGCTGCCACTGGTCATAGAACGTGAACTGAACTTCCTTTTTGAACTTGGCCCCTGTTCGGGAAAGATGTCCCTCTGGGCGGTCTCCAGAGGTTCACCCGGCACTGGCAATCTGCTGCACAGGGTCTTCAGGTGAGTCCCTCCTCCGGTCCCTTACGCCACTGGATCCGGGTGCCCCACTCCCGGGGCCCCCTAGGATGATCCCTCCCTCGCGGGACCCAGCGGAAGGTACTGGGCCCCAGGCCTCCGACCGAGTACCTCACCCCAGACTGAAGGTGTCTGGGATGGAACACGAACTCCGGGTGTCCAGGCCTAGGCCGCCTGGACACCTACCACGAACCGCAGCCCCCAGGCTGAAGGTGCCCGGGACTCCAACAACCTCGTGGTGAAGATGTCCGTCCCCTTTATACCCTCTCCCAGCAAGCACGGCGGGTTCCCCGCCCAGCCGTACAAGTGCTGTGAGAGGCCACAAAGGGTACGGCACTGCAGCGATGGTTCAACCCCAGCCCAAAGTGACAGCGCCACCTGCTGGGCCGCAGGGAACTATGCATCACTGGTGTCCTCACCAGTTTTAAAAGTACATACCCGCTACATACAAAAAAGACCTTAAATGTTAACCAATTTCCCCCAATCTTCACACTATAGAAGACTCTATCCATGCCAACATATTCTGAAAATGTCAGCTCATTTGGTTAATCACACCAAAAGTTATTCACATTAAGCTATATTTTACAATGCTAAAACATATAATGTGAAAATGGCTTAATGTAGCTTAATGTAGCTTGCACCTGCCCCTGGAAGACGTAATTCTGTTACGAAACGATGTAGGGCAGAGCGGAGCGGCGCGCTGACGTCACCACCCACTACACTCTGATCCAGAAGGACGGGTTGCCTGTTTGTGTCCGGCCGGCACATCAGGCTTAAGGCTTTCTATACGCTACATTCTTGTAAGTGTGATACTTTTAATTCCTAATAAAACAGCGAAGCTGTTTTACACTATGGAAGCTTTCATGTCTCCTACATGGTATGCATACATGAGTCTGAGACTCACTGAATAAGAACGGAGTGTGCTGACTGGGACTGTTATTCATAGTTGGAGGTCTTTGGAGTGAATTGGTTTTATCTAAGCTTCTCTGGATCCTCTGTTGCGGGGGATCACAGAGCTGTGGTAAGCAGGCACGCTTTCTATTCGGTGGTGGACTTCACAAGTACTTTTTCCTTCATTTGTCTGAGAATTCCTTTTTTCCACGGTTGAATTCCATTAAGGACTATATCTGCACGTGTGTATGGTTTATGCCCATTTTTCTTCAACCAATATGAACTTTTATTCACTTATCCGTTTACTCTGATTGTTAGTTCAGTCTGATTATCATTTATTTCGTTTTATATTGCATATGTGTTTTTTCACCTCACACTATGATCCATTGGTTTTTCTGGATTCAGCCAGGGATAACTTATTGGATCTTTTAATTAGTTATATGTTCACATTAATTTGTTTGTCATCCACCTTGGCTGTCACAGTATTCACTACTGTTTCAAGTGTCACATCTAATCACGTAGGTTGCATTCAGGTGTGCAATCATTACAGGTGTAGCGGACCCCTCAATTTAGGGGGTCGCTATACCCAAATTTAGGGGGGCAACCCGAGAAATAGTTTGGCTTGGGCTTTCTAATTCTGCTTGGACTCTGCTCTGTTGCTGTGTCACTTGGCGTATAGTTCCTCGTCGGCCTGTAGGTGGCATTGCTATGTCAGGTCCGGGTCGAACCACAGGTGATATGGTGGCGATTGGATGTCCTGTCTCGGCTGTCGTGCAGTGGACGGTTTGGCCTGCTGTGCATGCTGAGAGAGGATATAAGGGGCTGATGCCACGAGTCCAGGGGGGGAGTATCCGGGGACCAGTACCTGGAGGAGTGTGCCCCCATAAGGGGGGTACGTGCACTGGCCAAGGAGTCTTGGGCACATTCAGCCCGAGGCTACAGCGTTCCAGGTAGGCCCGGTACCTTTGACTGGGTCTACAAGCAGAACCGTGGAGTCCCAGGATGCCCAGGTGAGGGTATCCGCTCTGACTAAGAGGAAGCCGGGGGAGGATCGGTCCCATAACAGGAGGCGAGTGATAGAAGATCGCTGTCTCGGGAAAGGCCTGGTAACCTGTCAGAGGGAAGGATTCTTGCTCCGCAGAACTGACCCTGCGGAGTGCTGCTGATTTAAAGGATCATCTGAACTTGTCCTTGGAGGGGATAAAGTGACAAGAACTGTTCGAGCTTCACACCGGCTGCTAGGGTCGCTCTTATAGGGACTATCCGGGTGAGCTGTACCCACTTGGGATCAAGTGGCGACAAAGCCAAGAGTTGTGCCTGAATCTGTTCTATGACTCTGCTAACTCCTTTCTTCCTTCAATATTCTGGTTCTACTGAAGCAAAGGAAAATAAACTCATTGTTGGAGTTAAAGTGTTGTGGACATTGGCCTCCTTGGGGAAATCCCAGACTTGTTTCTGCATAGTTGGAGATGAGAACCAGTGGAAGGGAATAACGCGCTGCGGGACCCAAATATATAAATACCGCCTGACCTCCAATACAGAGGACACGGGCTTGTGGCATGGCGTGTCTTATCCCCTGCAAGAGAAGGTAAGCGGGGGAAAAAAGATCTGTGTGCTACACAGGTTTAGCGTGACCTATCGTTTTTTCCATTTTGTCCACTGTATTGTTCTACAGAAGATTTGCTGCTTTCAATCATTTACAGTTTTTTTTAGACTTTTTTAGATTTTTGTAGCCTGTCAAGTTTATTTCTTGTTTTTCTTAGCGCAGTTTCTTACCCCTCTTTTTACATTCTGACCAAGTCGGGTTCACACCTGAGAGAGAAGGAAGGGAAAACACGCAACGGGTCATAAGTACGATACAGCTTGCACAATACCACCAAAAACCACTAGTGCTTATTTCTGCAGATGCAGAAAAAGCATTTGATAGAGTAGACTGGATCTTTCTGAAAGCTACCATGCAACATATAGGACTGAGGAGGGGATGCAGAACTGGGTCATGAGTTTATACTCCTCTCCAAAAGATAGAGTCAGGGTAAATGATATACTATCTGAAGCCTTTTCTATATGTAATGGAACACGCCAGGGTTATCCATTATCGCCCATTATTTTTATCCTGACTCTGGAACCACACTTAAAGAGGAAGTAAAACCAAATAAAAAAAAACCTGCAAAAGAAAGGCATAATGAGCTAGTATGCATAGCATACTAGCTCATTATGAATGACTTACCTGAAATCGAAGCCCCAGCAGCGGTCCTCGGTCACCTCCGCCGCCGCCATCTTGCCTCAATGTCCCGTCACTGTCATCAGTGTATCGCCGGTCCAGCGCTGTGATTGGCCGGAGTGGCGATCACATCACACGCATGCGCGCTCGGGCCGGTAGGATCCCATTCAGAAAACCTGCAATGATGCCGGCCCGCTACTGCGCATGCGTGTGACATCATAGGCACTCTGTTTTACAGCAAATATCTCCTTAACCGTGTAGGTTAAGGAGATATTTCTTGCACCTACAGGTAAGCCTTAATCTAGGCTTACCTGTAGGTGCAAGTTGTGTGGTTGGGTTTACAACCACTTTAAGAACAATAAGGGATAATTCAGATATTAGTGGTATCTTAGTTAAAGGAGAGGAACATAAACTGGCTGCTTTTGCAGATGACCTTCTGTTTTTTATAACTTCCGCAGCAATATCCATGCCCTCACTATTAGCTGAGATAGGTAAATATGGGAGATTGTCCAACTTTAAGCCCGGTTCACACAGGGGCGGCACAACTTTGGGGGCGACTCGGCGGCGCGATCTCAAGACGACTTGAGACGCCCGGTTCAGGCGATTTGCATAATGACTTCTGTATAGAAGTCAATGCAAGTCGTCCCGAGTCGCCCCAAAAAGTAGTACAGGAACCTTTTTCTAAGTCGGAGCGACCTGAGTTGCTCCTATTAGAATGGTTCCATTTAACAGAGCGGGACGTGACTCGTCAGGCGACCGAGTCGCCTGACGAGACGTCCCTATGTGAACCGGGCCTTAAGGTCAACTATAACAAATCAGAAGCAATGGGAGTTGAGATAAACACAACGTTGCAACATCAGTTATCCACCTTCTTCTTGTTTAGATGGACAGACTCCCATATAGGATACCTGGGGATGAAAATACCAAAGAGATTAAATAGAATACTCAAACTTAATTTTATCCCCCTTGCACGACAGATAAAATTGGACCTACAGCGGTGGGATAAGGAAGTACGTGGTTCGGCAGAATTAATATTATAAAAATGAACGTAATGCCGAGATTGTTATATCTACTACAGACTCTACCCATCAGGATCCCCGTAGGATTCCCCGTAGGATTCCTGAGGGACCTGAGATCAAAGTTTGGGAGCTTTATTTGGGCTGGGAAACCAGCCAGAATCCGGAGAGACATTTTGACCCTACCAAAGGAACAAGGAGGGGTGGGATTCCCCAACCCAGTGGGCTACCATGAGGCGATACATCTAACAAGGGTACTGGATTGGTGCACGTCCCAAAAAAAACATGGGTGCAGATGGAGCAGGCAACGTTTGAGATACCCCTGAAGGGTTTGGCATGGCTCACGAACACAACTATACCGAAGGTAGTGAGGCAACATCCAACGATGGGGACCACGCTCAGTTCTGTTAAAAAGACATTTAAAAAAGTTCAAATGGACACGTCCTTGAGTCCGATGACCCCAATTGTGGGCAACCCAGGATTTGAGCCGGGTTTAAAAGACAACAAATTAATGAACTTAAAACGACAGGGTAAAAGTAGACTAATACATTTCTCGAAAAATAACCAAGTGATGTCTAAAGAGGAGATTGACCGAGAATTTTCAGAGGAATTAGACCCATTTAGGCGAATGCAGCTTAAGGCCTTCCTTCGGTCAATTTCCACGCAAACGAGAGAAATACCTATTCCATCCAAGTTTGAGAAGTTATGCCTTAAGGGGGAAGTAGTGAGACATGCGTTATCAATGTTGTACGCTATGGTGAATGAGTTAAAAGCCCCACAAGAACTGGGTTTCATACAGGCCTGGGAAACAGACCTGGGGGTCACTTTCTCGGAGACGTTTTTTTTCTTCTGTTTCGTTTTTTTTTCTTCTTTTTTTTTTTGTTCTTACTCTGTGTAGGTGTAGGTTTTTACTTTTCTGTTCTATTTCTGTACTGTTCTATGCTAAATCCGGGGTCTTAGGGCCTTGGTTACATGGGGAGGGGGAGACCCAGGGTGGGGGCGGGGGAGAAAATAACAGAGAATTACATCAGCCCATTACAAAATAATGGTTAAATAGGACAAACGATAAGAAAAAAGAAATAATTAAAAAAAAAAAAAAAGAATCTTGTTGTGTTAGGTTGAAAAGAATTATCAATGATAATATAATGTAGACATTGACTAGGATTGTTATACAAGATGTATTGTATGAAATGCTGTATCTCTGTATATGTGAAAGAAAGATTAAAATAAAGAATTTATAGAGAAACAGTTTAACCTCCTTAGCGGTATTCTTGAGTCTGGCTCGGGGTGAGTTTTTTATGCTAAGAGCGGTAACCCCGAGCCAGACTCGGGCTGCATCGCAGGATACAGGGAAAGTAACTTACCTTGTTCCCTGGATCCTGCGATGTCCTCCCGCAGTGTCTGCAAGCCGTGTCTCGCTCGATCCTCACTGCCAAGTGCCGAGCTCCGTTCCCTGCGACGTTGCGGCGCACGGGGGCGGAGTTCGGCGCCAAATTCAAAAAGTGAAACACATAGTATAGCCCTTTCATGACTAAGCCCATTTCTGACATTTGGTGTTTACAAGTTAAAATGCGTATTTTTTGCTAGAAAATTACTTAGAAACCCCAAACACTATATATATTTTTTTAGCAGAGAATCTAGAGAATAAAATGGCGATTGTTGCAATATTTTATATCACACAGTATTTGCGCAGCTGTGTTTTAAACGCAACTTTTTTGGAAAAATGTACTTTCATGAATTTTAAAAAAATTAAAAAGCAAAGTTAGTCCAATTTTTTTGTATAATGTGAAAGATGATGTTACGCCGAGTAAATAGATACCAAACATGTCATGCTTTATAATTGCCCGCACTCGTGGAATGGCGATAAACTACGGTTTCTTAAAATCTCCATAGGCGACGCTTTAATTTTTTTTTTTACGGCTACTAGGTTAGAGTTACAGAGGAGGTCTATGGCTATAATTATTGCTCTCGCTCTGACGATCGCGGCGATACCTCACATGTGTGATTTGAACGCCGTTTTCATATGCGGGCGCGACTTCCGTATGCGTTTTCTTTGCCGCGCGAGCTCGCAGGGACAGGGGCGCTTTAAAAACAATTGTATTTATTTTTATAATTAAAAATAGTGTTTTTTTTTAAAAAAAAATTTGATCACTTTTATTGCTGTCACAAGGAATGTAAACATCCCTTGTGACAGTAATAAGTGGTGACAGGTACTCTTTATGGAGAGATCGGAGGTCTAAAAGACCCCCAGTCCCTCCTTTGCACTTCAAAGTATTCAGATCGCCGAAAACTGCAATTCTGAATACTGTGTACTTTTTTAAATTCGGCGCCATTGGCAGCCGAGTAACCCGGACGTGACGTCATGACGTCGCTTCCGTGGTTACAGTGAAGAGACTGAATCAAAGCCGTTTGCGGCTTTGATTCAGTCTCTCTCTAGCCGCCCAAGGTGGCGGATCGTGTATCGGGTCTCCCGGTGGGACGGGAGGCCCGGTAAGAGCGGCGGAGGCGGCGGGAGGGGGGGGGATGTCCCCTCCAGCTCCTCCGGTATAACAACCGAGCGGCTTTTAGCTGCATCGGTGGTTATACCTGGAAAGCCAATAGCCGGCTCTAAACAACGGTACCGGGATGATGCCTGCAGCTGCAGGCATCATCCCGGTATAACCCCCGAAAGCCAAGGACGCATATATGCGTACCCTCGGCGGGAAAGGGATAGATACAGTATACTGTAATCTTACTGATTACAGTACCGTATGTAATAATTACACATCCCCTTTGTCCCTAGTGGTTTGCCCAGTGCCCTGCATGCAGTTTTATATTATAAAAATCGTTCTTTCTGCCTGGAAACTGGAGATTGTCCATAGCAACTAAAAAGTGTTCCTTTATGTCAAAAGTGGTTTTAGACCAGCTAGAAAACAGCGATAATAAATTAGAATCACTCGCAGAATTGAGCGATAGCGATTTGTGGGGAAATTCATCATCAAACACTAAATCTAATCACAGCGACAATTCTGCAACTGAGCAAATTACAGTGTTTTTGATTTGATTACATTATTGAATATTTTTTTATTATAATTACATTACTGTTTGTTATAATTATTTATAGTTATTTATTATATTATAATTTATGATTTTGTGTTTCAAACTTTATCATACCCGAGATGTCTACTAGACTCTTGTTTGGTCAGGTTTAAGTAAGTAATTACTAAGAATTACAGGCCTACAATATAAAACGCCAAATTTCCATGCAAAATAATTGTACCGCTTTTGGTACATAATTCCAAACAGAATCATACCGCCAGGGAGGTTAAGAAAGGTTCTTGTTCTTGGGTTGCTGGTCTTTGTTCCAAAGCAGTTTGGCGGCGAGGGTTTCAATGTCCATGACGGTTCACATTTGTCCAGGTCATAGTATAGCTAGTAGTTAGTCACATTCAACTGGGCTTGTTCTATATTGTTAACCACTTGCCGACCAGCTGCCGTCATTATACTGCAGCAGGTCGGCACAATCCCACAAGCCGTCATAGCTGTACACCGGCTCCTTTAAGCGGGATAGCATAAGCACGCTGCCGAAGGCGCAGGCGCGCGAGCGCCCGCTGCACTACGGGGGTACCGATGCTCGTGACAAATCAATATACGCTTATTGCGATTTTTATTACCAAAAATATGTACAGGAATACATATCGGCCTAAACTGAGAAAAAAATTTGCTTTTTTAAAAAAAAATAGGAGACATTTATTATAGCAAAAAGTACAAAATATTGTGTTTTTTTTCAAAATTTTCGCTCTTTTTTTGTTTATAGCGAAAAAAATAAAAACCATAGAGATGATCAAATACCACCAAAAGAAAGCTCTATTTGTGGGAAAAAAAGGACATCAATTTTGTTTGGGTAAAATGTCGTACGTCCGCGCAATTGTCAGTTAAAGTGACACGGTGCCGTATCGCAAAAAATGGCCTGGTCATTGAGCAGCCAAATCTTCCGGGGCTGAAGTGGTTAAAGATGTTTCATAACTTCTACAAGTTACTGCTTCAGTTCAGCTTCAAGAAGCTACAAAATTCCTTCAACATTGCAAAGCAAGTCCAGTTGAATGTGTAACTACTATGAGTGTTCCCGTGTTTGTTTAATTTCCCCATCCAGATCAGTCTCTCCTTAGTCTCTCCACTAAGGGTGTCATCCTGGTCAGCTTAATATCCCTAAAGCCTAAAGCCCTGTACACACGATCGGATTTCCTATGGTTTTTTAAACTGATGGATTTTTCCATCGGAAAACCGATGAAGCTGACTTCCATCAGTCTTGCCTACACACCATCAGTCAAAAAACCGACCGTTCCAAACGCTGTGACGTAAAACACTCCGATGAGCCGAGAAAAATGAAGTTCAATGCTTCTGAGCATGCGTCGACTTGATTCTGAGCATGCGTGTGTTTTTTATCCAATGGAGTTCCCCACAGACGATAGGAATTTGCTATCGTTTTTTTAACCATCGGATAAATTTAAAACATGTTCTATTTTTAAACACCGATGGAAAAAAAAAAACGATGGGGCCCATAGACGATCGGTTTGTCCGATGAAAAAAGACCATCGGACTGTTTTCATTGGTAAAACCGATCGTGTGTACAGGACTACAAAGTGCACCTTTGTACTTAACCCATAAAATCGAAACTTCCCATAGTCTCACTTATCTTGTCAGCCACTCACTGTGGTATACAGCCAAGCTTCTCAACTGTGGGGCCTACCTACACTCCATTCTGCATAAAAAACTGACTCACAGCCCAGCACATCAGTAGTGAAAGAAAATGGGCCTTTCTATAAACTATTGTAGCGACCTCACCCCTCTCACCCCTTCTCATTCTCGACTTGTCTGTCTTTGTCTAGGGGGTGTTAGTACAGGGGGGAGGGATGAGATACACCACGGCCCATGTCCTCCATAGTGAAGGGGTGAAGGCCAGAAAGATCGGGCTTTGTGTAGGTGTCCTAGAGTCAAGTCCTGTCCTTCGTCCTTGACTCCCCTTTGCTCCTAGTAACCAGAGTTCCACACAGTGAATAGGTCCAACACAGTTTTATTCTTCTCAGCGAATAACATACAGCACAGTCAAGTTGGGACCTTTGCAACAGTTCAGTATCTGTGGGAGTCGGTCGAGGCACAATCCTTCCAGATATAGCTAACCACTGTGGTGTCACCAGTGGCGAATAGTCACTGCCACTGACTATGTGAAATAGAACATGAAATACCTTCGCTAGCACAGCCCCTGTCAGGGGAAGGATATCTGTCCAAGGGAGGTACCGGAGGCCTCTCCGACACCAGCAATGCTGCACTGGACTCTTCGGAGAAGTTCCGCTCACCGGCCTCCTCATCTCAGACACGGGCACCCAAGGAGTTAGGGCCCCCTCGGATTCCTCCACCCTCGCGGAACTCAGTCGAAGGTACTGAGCCCCAGGCATCCGCCATAGTACCCCACCCCAGGCTAAAGGTGCCTGAGATGGACTCCATCTCCTGCTCCGGCCAGGTCAAGGGCACCTGGGCCCGGAACACCGGAACGCCGGCACCCAAGCTGAAGGTGCGGCCGCGTCCTCCAGATCCTGGACTCCGAACCCCGTGATCAGGGCGTCCGCCCCTTTTATCCCCTCTCCCTTTGCGTCACAGCGGGTTCCCCGCCCCGCTGTACCAGCGCCAGGGGAGGACATAAAGGCACAGTCTTGCAGTGTGAGTTCAACTCCGGCCCCGGGCAACAACACCACCTGTAGGCCGCAGGGAACCTCACACCACCAGAGTCCTCCAAGAACCATAAAAGGGTCTCAGATTCCCTAGCAATCAGTGCATCTGGATTACACTACCACCCAGATGCTTCCCCTAAATTCAAATACCCGCTACACTATAGTGGAAGTTGTATATGCACAATAGTAGAACTTGTAAGTTGAAGCCCAACTCTCAACCTAACTCCATTACAGCAAATTCCAATTTGGCCTCAACCCCCCTTCCCTCTGACTAGTTGTAAACTTTCCTCCAGTTAGTTTGAGGTCGTGTCCCCGTTTCTTGATCTTGGCTTCATATTGAAAATACTGCCCTTCTGAACCTAATTCACCCACCTGATGTATTTAAAGGTTTCATTCATATTTTCTCTTACCCTTCCTTCCAGACTGTACATATAAAGTTTCTGAAGTCTCTGAACTCATCCTATCTTATCGAAATCATTTTGTAAGTGACGTCTCCAGGACTGTACACAGTATGCTAAATGAGGTCTCGCTAAACATCTGTATAGGGGATCAGGACCTCATTCCTCCTGCTGGTGACCCCTCTAGGAGTTGCACTTGTGACCCGCCCCTGTTCCAGAGGGCCCGGACGGCCTCCCTGTCACATTAAGCTTTATGCTAGGCATTATGGCCAGCCACAGTCCCGCCCCTTAGGAGCTGCCACCGCTGTCATTCTCTCTGAGCCGTCTGTGGGAGGCAGGATGGCTCTGGATGGAGGGCAGGGCTGCCTGTGTTAACAAGCAGGTGATTGGTTGTTAGGATGTAGGGCGGTTCTAGCAACCAATCACCAGATTGCAGCTTGAACTGCCTAGCACTCTGTTCAAACCTGCTGTGCCTCCCGCCCTCTGCAATGTGTAAGGTAAGACAGAAGGAGGGGGCAATGAGGGGGTGATGTGGGGTGGGGGAGCCAAGGTCTTTATTGGAGGGGGGGCTGAAGATTTTAATGGAGGGGTGTGAGCTGAGGCCATTAATCATAGCTCCTAACTGTCGCTGATTTTGAGGGATTGTCCCTGATTTGGAGCAAAGTCCTTCTGTCCCTCTTTCCTCCTCATTGTCCCTCATTTTGGTCTGATCTATATACAGTTGTGCTCATAAGTTTACATACCCTGGCAGAATTTATGATTTCTTGGCCATTTTTCAGAGAATATGAATGATAACACAAAAACTTTTCTTTCACTCATAGTTAGTGTTTGGCTGAAGCCATTTATTATCAATCAACTGTGTTTACTCTTTTTTTAAATCATAATCACAACAGAAACTACCCAAATGACCCTGATCAGAAGTTTACATACCGCAGTTCTTAATACCATGTATTGCCCCCTTTAACATCAATGACAGCTTGAAGTCTTTTGTGATATTTGTGGATGAGGCTCTTTATCTTCTCAGATGGTAAAGCTGCCCGTTCCTCCTGTAAATTCTTGGGCTGTCTTGCATGAACGAGATCTCCCCAGAGTGGCTCAATGATATTGAGGACAGGAGACTGAGATAGCCACTCCAGAACCTTCACTTTATTCTGCTGCAGCCAATGACAGGTGGACTTGGCCTTGTGTTTTGGATCATTGTCATGTTGGAATGTCCAAGTACATCCCATGCGCAGCTTCCTGGCTGATGAATGCAAATGTTCCTCCAGTATTTTTTGATAACATATTGCATTCATCTTGCCATCAATTTTTACCAAATTTCCCGTGCCTTTGTAGCTCACACATCCCCAAAACATCGGCGATCCACCTCCATGTTTCACAGTAGGAATGGTTCACCTTTCATCATAGACCTTGTTGACTCTCCAAATGAAGAGTTTATGGTTGTGGCCAAAAAGCTAAATTTTGGTCTCATCACTCCAAATGACTTTGTGCCAAAAGGTTTGAGGCTTATCTCTGTGCTGTTTGGTGTATTGTAAGCGGGATACTTTGTGGCATTTGCGTAGTAATGTCTTTCTTCTGGCGACTCGACCATGCAGCCCATCTTTCTTCAAGTGCCTCCTTATTGTGCATCTTGAAACAGCCACACCACATGTTTTCAGAGAGTCCTGTATTTCACCTGAAGTTATTTGTGGGGTTTTTCTTTGCATCCCAAACAATTTTCCTGGCAGTTGTGGCTGAAATTTTAGTTGGTCTACCTGATCGTGGTTTGGTTTCAACAGAACCCCTCATTTTCAACTTCTTGATTAGAGTTTGAACACTGCTGATTGGCATTCTCAAGTCCTTGCATATCTTTTTATATCCCTTTCCTGTTTTATACAGTTCAACTACCTTTTCCCACAGATCCTTTGACAATTCTTTTGCTTTCCCCATGACTCAGAATCCAGAAACGTCAGTGCAGCACTGGATGAAAGATGCAAGGGTCTGTCAGGAGTCCAGAAACTCATTGACTTTTTATACACACACACTAATTACAAGCAAACAGATCACAAGTGAGGATGGTTACCTTTAATAGCCATTCAAACCCCTTTGCGTCTACTTGTGTGCATGTTATGAGGCCAAAATCACCAGGGTATGTAAACTTTTGATCGGGGTCATTTGGGTAGTTTCTGTTGTGGTTATGATTTAAAAAGAGTAAACAAGGCTGATTGATAACAAATGGCTTCAGTCAAACACTAACCATGAGTGAAAGAAAAGTTTTTATGTTATCATTCATATTCTCTGAAAAATGGCCAAGAAATCATCAATTCTGCCAGGGTATGAAAACTTATGAGCATAACTTAGCTGTAAATAAAATGCAATTTTTCTCTTTAAAAAGTGTTTCCCAGTGCTAAACCTTTCATCCAATTTCTAAATTACTGCATTTGTAAATTTCAAAAGTAAGTTAAAAGGAATAGTAGTGGTCGGGGTATGCCCAGAGGTTTCTGTTACAAAATGTTGTTTTCTCCAGCACTGATTGGCACTGATGAGGTGGCACTGATGAGGAGGCACTAATATGCAGCACTGATGAGCACTGATAGGTGGCACTAATATGCAACACTGATGGGCACTGATAGGTGGCACCGATGGGCACTAATAGGTGGCACTTGTGGGCACTAATAGGTGGCACTTATATGCAGCACTGATAGGTGGCACTGATGGCCACCAAAAGGTGGCACTGATGGACACTGCTAGGTGGCACTGATTGGCACTGATAGATGGCAATGATGGGCACTGATAGGTGGCACTGATGGGTGCTAATAGATGGCACTGATAGGCAGCACTGATGAGGAGGCACTGACAGGCATTACTGATGGGCACTGATTGGCATCTATGATGGACATTGACAGGCATTACTGATGGGCACTGATTTGCATTTTTCATGGGCACTGATTTGCGTTTTTGATGGGTACTCACTGCAGGTCACTTCCCTGCATCCTTCTTTCCCCACGCCTAGCGCTTCCTATTCCATCCACTGTGCACGTGCGGCTGGTTGTCGGGCGCATGCGCAGTGACCATTTGCAGCCGGTCCGGATGATGTCACTTCGGCGGCTGCCGTTTGGTTGACGACGGCCGGGACGTGCATATAAATAGCACGCTATGTCAGTGTGTGTTCTCAGCTCTTATCACAGGACAGATTGTTGCTATATCGAGGCTGCTGTATGCTAAGGGGACATTTTTACAGGTATTTCACGCCAGCCTGGTGGGCTGCTCTAACCTTTCATCTTTCATGGGCCATTTTCTTTATCAATTTCTAGGCTTTCTATATACATTTTCATAATTGGACTTACCATAGGCGTGCCCACGGGGTGTGCCGGGTGTGCCCAGGCACACCCTAATCATCCCTGTGCTCTTGTTCTTTGCTGACTTAGACTGCCTGCAACATGTCCCTATAATGTCCCTATAACACCGCCAGTGCCTGGGGTCGGGTCCGGCCGGCAAAAACAGTTGTGTGCTGCTCCTGCGAGTGGGAGGATTGAGCAGGGAGGGAACTAGGACCGCCGCGGAGTAACCCAGCTGGGAGCCGCATTTGCTGATGCAGCTTCTATAGTTCCGGCTGCAGGTCCCGCAGGCGCCGGCGGAGTGATTCACAACTGCACTCCGCCCCCCCTCCGGCCTTTCTCTACCCTAGAAGCAGTGGACTATCCTGGATAGCGGCAGGCAAGTGGCTTCAGGCAGCCTGCTAGATCAAGGTAAGTGAGAGAGACAGGCAGACAGCACTGAGCAGGGCAGCGGGTGGACAGATGATGCACTAAAAAAAAAAAAAATAGCTAGCCAAGCCAACCAATTGATGAACCTTACCCTGGGCCCTGGCTTGTCGCTACATATATATATATATATATATATATATATATATATATTTATAAATACACTTTTATGCTGACAAGCCAGGGTTCATATAGTTTTAATTGTATATGTAATATAAATATATATTTATTTTTACACTATATATATATATATATATATAGTGTAAATATGTGTATATAGTGTAAATATATATATATATATATATATATATATATATATATATATATATATTACATATACAATTAAAACTATATGAACCCTGGCTTGTCAGCAAAAAAGTATTTTATATATATATATTGTGACAGCAGGAAGGTAAAGTCACCTGGTTGCATCCAGGGGGGTAGATATATTTCTCCCAGATTCAGGCTTTATGCTGACTTATACAACTAGGGTGGAGAGTTGTATAAGCCCAGCTGAGGCTAGTAGGCTCATGGATGACTCATACCTCTAGGGAGAGGGCTGGGCGTCGTGCAGGCAGGGAGTTGATGAGACCAGCTGAAGCCTGTCAGTTCGTTTAAGGCCTCTATAAAAACTCCCAGATTCATTAGGTGTTTGCTCATGCCTGGACCCAGACCTGTGTGGACTGTCTAGGGAGAGTGAACCCCTGTGCGGTGAGGCAAAGCCTGTGTGGCTATTTGTTTGGACTTTTACTAAACCAGGGACTTAGGGACTAGGACAGCACCAGGCTGATCCCAGTTGTTAGTTTAGGAAACCTGCATGTTTAGTCAGAGGTCAAACTGACCAGGATTTATTTTGTTTATGTTTCTTTTTGGCTTTGCTGTGTTTTTGTCACTGTACATAGAGAAATAAACCGCACCTTTTGATTTTGAAAACCACAACCTCCGTCTGCTGGCCCTGTTTTTGTGTGGGGAGCCCAACCAGGGGGTCACACACACCCGCTACTGAGTTAACCCCCTCACATTTGGTGGAGAATGCAGGCAGTTTTTTTTAAGCCAGCATGGAGGAGATACTGAAACAGCTGGCTCTAGCAAATGCCAATCAACAGCAGACAAATGCAGGTTTGCAAAGGAGCCTTGCAGCCCAGCAGCAAGCTCATCAACAAGCCCAGCAGCAATCTGAGGCCCGCTTCATAGACCTGTTACAGAAGCAAGAGCAGAGACTACAACAAATGGAAGCAGTAATGCAGCAACGTCCGCAGACCAGTGAGGAAAGCCGTCTCACTAATACCGCGTCCTTTGGTGTGAGTCGTTTATTGACAAAAATGACTGGAGAGGATGATCCAGAGGTATTTTTGACCACATTTGAAAGGACTGCTGAAAGAGAAAAGTGGCCTGAGGAGCAGTGGGCTGGACTGGTGGCTCCTCTGTTAACTGGTGAATCGCAGAAGGCTTACTATGACCTAGAGCCTGACCAAGCAAAAGACTATGTGATGCTAAAAGCTGAAATATTGGCAAGGCTGGGTGTCACCCTGGCTGTCCGGGCTCAGCGTGTGCATAACTGGACTTTCCAGCTTGGAAAACCCCCCAGGTCTCAAATGTATGATCTCATTCACCTGAGCAGGAAGTGGCTACAGCCAGAGACTTTGTCCGCACCAGAGATTGTGGAACGTGTTGTAATGGATCGGTTTTTGAGAGCTCTTCCTACTGCCATCCAAAAGTGGGTAAGCCATGGAGACCCAGAGACGGCCGGTGGTCTTGTGGATCGTGTAGAGAAATACTTGGCTACAGAGAACCTGACGGCCTCTTCCAGAGACTCTCGGACTTTCCACCCTAAGACCAGACCATCCCCAGGGGCGGATAAGAGGATTCCAAGGGGTGAGGGTGGAGAGAGTGAGAGGGTGGGAGCTCTACCCAAAGTTTGGCGAGAACAGCCTGGGAAGTCAGGGGCTCAAGAGGCAGCCAAAAGGATTGTTTGCTACCGCTGCCGGCAAGCGGGACATATTGCAGCAAATTGCCCGGTTGTGGAGGAACCCATGCAATGTGACTTTCTGACGGACAGACGTCAGTCGCTGTGTGCGACAGTCGCATGCACTGCCATTCGGGGAACTGAGAAACATTTATGCAAAATGTGTATTAATGGTAGAAATGTTGTGGTATTACTGGATTCAGGTAGCCTTGTGACCCTGATAAAGGCTGAATTAGTTAAAACAGAGGTCTCTGGGAATAGCAAGGTAGCTGTTATTTGTGTGCATGGGGACACCCGAGAGTATCCAGTGACTACAGTGTGTTTCGAGACCCCCAAAGGTACCCTCTCTCATCCAGTGGGGTTAGTATCTCAATTACCGCATGATGCCATTGTGGGAAGAGATTTTCCGAAGTTCTGGGAACTGTGGGATGATCCTGAGCCCCCCACTGGTGCCCCTATGTACCAGGAATGTGATAGCCAGAACTCCTCTGAGAGTGGTGAGGACTCTCCAGAATTTCCCTTGTCAGTATTGGCAGGGGAGACTCAAGAAACTGGAGAGGAGCCCACCTCCTCAGACGAAAACCTACCGTCTGTGGAGTTTTCTGATCTGGAGGTTCACAGGGAAAATTTTGCCACAGAACAGTTAAAAGACCCCGCCCTAATAAAGGCACGGGAAAACGTAGTGGAAATAGATGGCGAGTTAGTGAACCCAGATAATACCTGCACTTACCCATACTTCAGCGTAGAGAAGGACCTACTGTATCGGGTGGCAAAAAGGGCAGAAGAAACCGTTGAGCAGCTTGTGGTGCCCAAACCTTACAGGAAGTTGGTGTTGGAGTTGGCCCATGGGCACATTCTTGGAGGTCATCTGGGGACAGAGAAAACCCGAGAGAGGGTATTACAGAGATTCTATTGGCCTGGGGTGATGAAGGACATAGAAAATTATTGTTCCTCCTGCCCTGTGTGTCAGAGGTCGGCCCCGATGCCACATTTCCGTAGCCCGCTGGTCCCTCTACCCATCATTGAGGTCCCGTTTGAGAGAATCGCAATGGATTTGGTAGGTCCTATAATCAAGTCCGCTAGGGGGCACCAGTACATATTGGTTATAATGGACTATGCCACCCGTTATCCAGAAGCGATCCCTCTCAGAAATACCTCGGCCAAAACCATAGCCAAAGAGCTATCTCTTGTTTTTAGCCGGGTGGGTATTTGTAAAGAACTGCTTACGGACCAAGGTACACCCTTTATGTCCCGGGTTATGAAAGAGCTGTGTAAATTGTTCAAAGTGACGCAATTGCGTACATCTGTGTATCACCCCCAAACCGATGGGCTGGTTGAAAGATTCAACAAAACCCTAAAACAAATGTTGAAGAAAGTGGTGGATAGAGATGGAAAGGATTGGGACTGTCTACTTCCTTATTTGATGTTTGCTATTAGGGAGGTGCCCCAATCCTCTACGGGATTCTCCCCCTTTGAGTTACTGTATGGGAGACACCCAAGAGGGCTGTTGGATATTGCCAAGGAAACTTGGGAAAGTGAGAGTTCTCCCCACAGGAGTGTGATTGAGCATGTCGCCCTGATGCAAGATCGAATTGCACAGGTAATGCCCATCGTGAAGGAACATTTGGCCCAAGCGCAGTTGGCACAGCAGAGAGTGTACAACCGTGGAGCAAAGACCCGTACCTTTTCCCCGGGGGATAGGATATTGGTACTTGTCCCTACGGTTGAAAGTAAATTCCTTGCCAAATGGCAAGGCCCCTACGAGATAATGGAAAAAGTGAGCGAAGTGAATTACAAGGTCAGACAACCAGGAAGGCGAAAGCCCGAACAGATATATCACGTTAATCTGTTGAAAGCCTGGAGGGATAGAGAGTCCCTAGTCGCAGAAACTTGGTCACCAGCTCAAACTGGTTGCGTGATTCCGGAGGTTGGAATAGCAGCCACCTTGTCACAATCCCAACAACAGGAGGTTAAGGAGTTTGTGCTTCGCAACAAGGAGGTGTTCTCTGAGCTGCCGGGACAAACATCTGGGGTAGAGCATGATATTATTACCCCGCCCGGTGAAAGGGTGAAGTTAAAACCCTATCGGATCCCAGAGGCCCGACGGGAGGCAATACGGGAGGAAGTACAGAAAATGCTGAACTTAGGGGTGATAGAGGAGTCCCAAAGTGATTGGTCTAGTCCCATTGTGTTGGTGCCTAAACCGGATGGGAGCTGGCGATTTTGTAACGATTTTCGTCAGTTGAACAAAGTTACAAAATTTGACACCTACCCCATGCCACGTATAGATGAGTTGATCGACCGGCTGGGAACAGCCCGATACATGACGACTCTTGACCTCACAAAAGGGTATTGGCAAATTCCCCTGGCCAAGTCGGCCAAAGAGAAAACCGCATTTGTAACCCCAGACGGGGCGTTCCAATATAAGAGAATGCCGTTCGGGTTACAGAATGTGCCGGCCACATTCCAGCGGAAAATGGACCAGATACTGAGGCCCCATCGGAAGTATGCTGCGGCTTACCTGGATGACGTAATTGTCCATAGCACAGATTGGGCCTCACATCTGCCAAAAGTGCAAGCAGTCCTAGACTCTATCCGGGAAGCGGGGTTTACGGCTAACCCCAAGAAGTGTACCATTGGGCAGGAGGAGGCCAAATATCTTGGGTACACCATTGGCAGGGGAGTGATAAAACCCCAACTCAACAAAGTCGAGGCCATCCAGAGTTGGCCACGTCCCAACAGCAAGAAGCAGGTACGGGCCTTTCTGGGAATCGCGGGTTATTATCGGCGCTTCATTCCCCACTTTGCTTCTAAGGCTGTGCCCCTAACCAACCTGACGAAAGGGAAAGGGTCGGTCATGATTAAATGGACCCCCGAGGCTGAGGCAGCATTCCAATTCTTGAAACAAGCCTTATGTAGCCAGCCAGTGTTGTACTCACCCGACTTCTCTAAAGACTTTGTCGTACAAAGTGATGCGTCAGATGTGGGGTTAGGAGCAGTATTGTCCCAGGTCTGGAACGGGGAAGAGCACCCAGTCATTTACCTCAGCAGGAAGTTGAAGTCCCATGAGGTAAATTACGCCACGGTTGAAAAGGAGTGTTTAGCGGTGAAGTGGGCTCTAGATTCCCTTCGGTACTATCTGCTAGGTAGGCACTTTGACATGGTTACGGATCACGCTCCGTTAAAGTGGATGGCTCAAAACAAGGAGACAAATAGAAGAGTGAATAGGTGGTTCCTGGCCCTACAGGAATTCAACTTCACAGTAAAGCATCGCCCTGGCGTTCAAATGGGGAATGTGGATGCTTTGTCTCGAGTACATGAATGCCTGATTGCTGGTGTTCCAACCCCAAGGTTAAAACAAGAGGGGGGGGTATGTGACAGCAGGAAGGTAAAGTCGCCTGGTTGCATCCAGGGGGGTAGATATATTTCTCCCAGATTCAGGCTTTATGCTGACTTATACAACTAGGGTGGAGAGTTGTATAAGCCCAGCTGAGGCTAGTAGGCTCATGGATGACTCATACCTCTAGGGAGAGGGCTGGGCGTCGTGCAGGCAGGGAGTTGATGAGACCAGCTGAAGCCTGTCAGTTCGTTTAAGGCCTCTATAAAAACTCCCAGATTCATTAGGTGTTTGCTCATGCCTGGACCCAGACCTGTGTGGACTGTCTAGGGAGAGTGAACCCCTGTGCGGTGAGGCAAAGCCTGTGTGGCTATTTGTTTGGACTTTTACTAAACCAGGGACTTAGGGACTAGGACAGCACCAGGCTGATCCCAGTTGTTAGTTTAGGAAACCTGCATGTTTAGTCAGAGGTCAAACTGACCAGGATTTATTTTGTTTATGTTTCTTTTTGGCTTTGCTGTGTTTTTGTCACTGTACATAGAGAAATAAACCGCACCTTTTGATTTTGAAAACCACAACCTCCGTCTGCTGGCCCTGTTTTTGTGTGGGGAGCCCAACCAGGGGGTCACACACACCCGCTACTGAGTTAACCCCCTCACAATATATATATATATATATATATATATATATACGCACTTTTTTGCTGACAAGCTAGGGCTCATATAGTTTTAATTGCACATGTAATATATATTTATTTTTACACAATAAATATATATATATATAAGACATAGTGTAAAAATAAATATATATATATATATATATATATATATATACAATTAAAACTATATGAACCCTGGCTTGTCAGCAAAAAAGTGCGTATTTATTTATATCTATATATAGATATATACTACATGTCTTTGGTATAAAAAAATAAATCCCAAGTGTATATTAACCACATCCCATATGCCCACAGCCCCAATATCTGGTGGTCGGAAAGCAGTACCAAATGTGGGTTAACGTACCTGTACGTCAGCCCACATTGGAGCAGTGGCGGTTGGTGCTCAAAATTCTTTTGTGGGGCGCAAACTGAAAAAAAAAAAAGTGTGGCCTGGACACAGTGAATCACATTACCGCTGGTCTTGTACCATGTGACTGCTGTGTCCAATCACAGCAATCACATAGTAAATAATGCAAACTGAAAGCAAGCATTGGTTCTCTCTGCTCTCTTTGTGAGAGTAGAGAGAACTGTTGCTGCAGTTGGTGAGTGTACAGTAGCCTTTCACACTGCATGTACACTCGCAGACTGCAGTGCCAGGGTGCCCCAGTGTCCCTGATCACTGCCTCAGTGTAATAACAAATGCATCCAGCACCTGTCACCTGTCCCAGTGTCACCAGTGATCACAATAAAATGCCATACATCATACCAATTTCATGATCACTGCCATACACCACACCAGCACCCTGATCACTGTCATACCAGCGTCTTGATCACCCCTATACCCCGTACCAGCATCTTGATCACCGTTAAGCCCCATCGGAACATCCTGATTACCGTCATACCCCATATCTATAACCCAAACCAGCGCCATGATTTATGCCATATCAGCATCCTGATCACTGCCATACCCCATACCAACGTCCTGATCATCATCATAACCCATGCTAGCATCCTGATCAATTGTAATATATATATATATATATATATACACACACATACACACGTGTGTTTGAGCTTTGATTTGAGGTGCCACACCCTAATGCAATAGGCTGTGCACGCCTATGGGACTTACCAGCTTTGGGTTTATTTTCCTGGACACCTTTCACGGTCAATTGGGCTGAACTCCTTTATACTTATTATATGGATTTATTCTTTTATAGGCTGTGGCTCTCTGTATAGACCACAGTATACCGGGACCGCATCTGCCCGTGTTAGTGTTCACTTAGGACTGACAGTCAATTAGCTGGGTGAGTTTGCAATACTCCTCTACTTTATCTGTTACTAGCTTCAATTTTGTTTTAAATAACTTAATATAATCTTTGTCTACATTTTTGTCTTAGGCAATTAGCAATTGGTCCAGCCCAGCTTGGATATCTGGTTACCACCCATCTATACCCCCATTATTCAGCGCCTCAAATTCTCCCCCTGTAGTATACTTTGGCTGTGTTATATTTTAGAATGTCTGTCTCACATTCTGCAGAAGTAGACTATCTGGTTGACCATTGAAACTTTGTTAACTATTATTTTGGCAGAATAGATACTATTTGGAGCTCTTTTTCTTATCCTTTTGACTGCTTTTGTACCTATTTCACTACCCTCCTTTTTTCTTCCCCCTTCTTCCCCCCTCTACCCCCTCCCTCTCTGTCTTTTTCCTTTCCTTTGTTCTCCCCCCTCCCTTGTCTTTCCTTTCCCCTTTTCCTTCCTTTTTCTCTCCCCCCCCCCCCCAGTCCTTTTCTTTCCCCCTTCCACGTCCCCCTTCTTTTTCCCTCCCCTTTTTTCCTTCTTTCCATCCCCTTCCCTTTTCCCCTCCCCCCCCTTCTTGCTCCCTCCTTCCCCTCCCCTTGTCTCTCCCTCCCTTTTCCCCCCTTTTTTTCTTTTTGGTTCCCTTTTCCCACTCCATCTCCCTTTTATCTTTCCAATATGTTTTAATATTATTACGTGATTTTTCCTGCTGTTTCTAGTGACAGAGCAAGATTTATATGGACATTTACCATCCTTTATTGCGGTTGGTTCTAACTAGTTAATAATAAGCTACGCGTGTTAATCCTCCAATTTTCCCTTATCATATTATGCACGCCCCCCATAGTAACCTATTGTCTCTTCCTGCCACATAGTGTGTTTGGGCATGGCCATCATGGTTACAGCTAAGGCAGCTCATTAGCTTCATAACATTGTTACATTATATGTGTGTTATTCTATGTTTTTCTCGTTGTATATTAATTTACATTCTTCTCCACTTCTTTGATAGTTTACATTTAATGTGCCTGAAGAAGCGTGACTGCACGCAAAACATGTCGAGCCTAACTTTCTTCTCATCCAACAACTGTCCACCGCGTTGCTACTACCGTACCATAATCTTGAACTGTTGCTAAATATGTGGAATGCCATTTGCAATCCTTCAATCATTCCATAGATCCTTATGGCTTCGTATACTTGCGGTGTTGTTGGTTTTATGTATCAGATGTTGGCTTTTAGCAAGTTTGTGAATTCTATGATTAATAAATATATATTTTTGTATTAAATATACTCCTTTGTGTTACTGTGCCTATAAAGTCCAAGTCCCAAAACTTCTTTGTTATACTGATTGGCATCTGATGGGCACTGATTGACATCTAATAGGCACTTCTGATGTGGGCTGCGCTGATAATCAGTGCGCTGATTATCAAAACAGACCCCCCCCCCCTCCGTCAGGAGAGCCGCCAATTGGCTCTCCTCAGCTCGTGCTTTGTCAGCAACACCTCTGGCAACAACTATGTGGCCACGTCTACAGTTTGTAGCAGTGTTCTTCATGCCTGACGTGCTTCAGGAAACTTAACCCTTGAATGGGAACCACTGAATATATAGAGAACCTTGATGTTTAGGGTTGAAACGCTTCGGGAAACACGCTTCAAATTTCTGAAGTGTGAAAAGTCTTAATGTGCCCCATGTAATTCACAAACCCAAGCAACATCCTCGGTAACAACTAAAGGCATCCAATCGGATTGCCTTCTTGTGACCGAGGAAACCATAGAACAGGGGTGCCCAACCGCTGGTGGCCCGCGGCGCCCTCTGATGTGGCCCGCCACGTCTTGCTCTGAGATGGCGTGTCAGCAAGCCCAGATCGCGGGTTCCAGACCTGCCATCTCCGAGCATCAGCGTGAAAAATGGAGCCGCCGCTAGAGGAAGCAGAGCCAATGCTTCCTGTATAGCGCCGGCTCCTTCACAGGCGGAGTGATACCAAATGTACTCCGCCTGTGACAGGAAGCACTGCTCTGCTCTCTACTGCCCCTGCATGCTTCTGTCACACTAATGCACGGGAACCCACGATCTGGGACAGCAGCCAGCAGCTGTGCCAGTACCAGTCACCAGTACCAGTCACCAGTACCAGTCACCAGTACCAGCCACCAGTACCAGCTTCCAGTACCAGCCTTGCAGTACCAGCCAGCAGTACCAGTACCAGCCAGCAGTACCAGTACCTGCCATCAGTACCCGCCAGCAGTACCAGTACCAGCCAGCAATACTAGTACCAGCCAGCAGTACCAGTACCAGTCAGCAGTACCAGTACCAACCAGCAGTACCAGCCAGCAGTACCCGCCAGAAGTACCAGTATCCACCAGCAGTACCAGCCAGCACTACCAGCCAGCACTACCAGTACCAGCCAGCAGTACCAGTACCAGCCTGCAGTACCTGCCACCAGTACCAGTACCCGCCAGCAGTACCAGTACCGGTACCCACTAGCAGTACCAGCCAGCAGTACCAGTACCAACCAGCAGTACCAGCCAGCGGTACCCAACAGCAGTACCAGTACCAGCCAGCAGTACTTTCCAGAAGTACCAGTACCCGCCAGCAGTACCAGTACCCACCAGCAGTACCAGCCAGCAGTACCAGTACCCGTCAGCAGTACCAGCCAGCGGTACCTGCCAGCAGTACCAGCAGGCAGTACCCAACAGCAGTATCAGCCAGCAGTACCAGTACCAGCCCTGGAGGACAGCCACCAGCCACCAGCCATAACCGCCTGGGGGACAGCAGCAACCAGTTGCAGAAATCCTGAGAAAGAAGTGAAGATTGAGGTCAGTTGAGGTGCAGGTAAACCGCTGTGCATCAGGGCGAAAGCAGCCTTAGGCCCCTTTCACACGATCGGTCCGATCGGGTCTGCCTGTCTGTTTTTCAGGCGTACCCAATCGGACCCTCAATTCACCTCTATAGAGCGGCAGATGTAAACAGACTAGTGTCTGTTTACACCCGCCTATCTGCAATCCGATCTGCTTAAAAAAAATCAGAAGGGGATCTGTCCCCTTATGTCTGGGCGGATCGGAAGGCCCTTAGGGTAGAGCAGCCTGCATCCGTGTCTGCTCTACATATGCAGAGTGGACACAGACCTGCCATCTGACCGCTACGCTCATTGTGGCCCGTGACCGGTTACCAAGCTGCTAAAGTGGCCCTCGCTCCTCAAAAGGTTGGGAACCCCTGCCATAGAAGAATTGGGTTCCTCTCGACTTCCTCCCCTATCTGCATTGCCGCTGCGGTTGAGCGCCACCTGCAGTGAAGAAAATAGACTGCACCTGCCTACATTCCTTCCCCCCTTTGACAGATGCTGTCCTCAGGATGAAAAACACAGGTGAAACAGAGCATAGGATATAACAACAGCATAAAGACAAAAACATACCAAACTCAAATGACAGAGTATTTTGCAGGAAGCTGCCCACGGTGGGAACATAAAGGGCGGCAAGACTCAGTGTCCTTGTTTAAAGTCCTGTTGAAAATCATCAGCTTCTGGTTGAGGTTCTGGGGCCCCAGGAGGATGATAACTATCCACATCTCCCATGTCCTCTTTGCCTGGGCCCACAACCGAATCTTCAGGGAGCTCTGGACTGTTCGTGGTGGTCTCTCGGGTAGCTGGACTGTCTGGGCTTGCTGTGCTGGAGCTTTGTGCCCCTGGGGTATCTGGAGCCGAAGGCTCTAGCAGGAGAGGGGGGAAGGTGCCATTCCTCAGGCACCTCCTGTACTGGTGGAATATCCGTAGATCATCCAATCAGATAGCCGCCTCCCTGTGACCGAGGAAACCATGGATGAACTAGGGTTCTCTCGTCTTCCCCCCCTGCATTACCACTGCAGACGAGCACCACCTGCAGTGGAGAAAGTAGACTGCACCTGCCTACGTATTTGAACTATCATTTATCCCAGTGAGGTACTCTGTAGCATCTTCTTATATTTATTATATGCTGTATATACTGTATTTTTGTGTAGCGCCCATCCACTTTTAGGGGCGCTGTGTACCCAAATTTGGGGGAAGGTTTGAGCTAGTAGTTAGGCTCAGACCACCTTAATTGATAGGTCATGTTATTTTTATACCGCAGGTAGTATACTGGTGTACAGTTCCCTGTGGCCTGTAGGTGGCACTGCCATGAAGGGCCAGGGTTGAGC
Organism: Rana muscosa; assembly: GCA_029206835.1. Classification (NCBI taxonomy): domain Eukaryota; kingdom Metazoa; phylum Chordata; class Amphibia; order Anura; family Ranidae; genus Rana; species Rana muscosa. Next base: position 64,130,218 of record JARGYO010000094.1, read on the forward strand.
CACCAGTAATAGTGCTGTGCCTTGGGTGTCCCCTCTCGGCGGCGGTACAGTGGGCGTGGTCAGCCTGCTGTGCATGCCGGGAGAGGATATATAAGGGGCAGGCGCTGCCTGTAGGGGGGGTTCCGGTCCGGGCGTTCGAGCCCGAGGGGGCAGTAGTGAATCGTGGTACCTGGCCCTCCTGGCCATGGGTATGCGAGTGCATCAGTCCCAGGCACCTTTAGCCCTGGGGCTGCAGCTACAGCCTTGGGCCCAGCACCTTTAACTGAGGCCTGCTTCTGGAAGGAGAAATCCCAGGGGGCCTCTGGCATGGGGACCCGTTCTAAGAAGAGGAGGCCGGGGGAGGACCCTTCTGATGGACTGGTGAAAGTTCACGGAGAAAGAAGGGCCCGGTAACTCTCTGGAGGGATTAAATCCATCTATCAAAAAAGGATTGGGATTAACGGTTCTGTGGCAGAGAATCTCCTGATCGCATCTAAAGGGAAACTTAAGAAAACTTCCGAGCATCACTTCGGCTGCTAGGATCCGCTTTCATAGGGAACTATCCGGGTGAGCTAAACCCACTTGAGGAACAAGTGGTGAATTCAACATTTGTCTTGTGCCTGGACTTATCTCCAAAACCTTTGCTGTCCTGTCTCCTATCCACCCTTTTCTATCCATTGACTTTGCTATATAAAAATAAACCCTACGTTGGAGTTTACAAGTGGTGTGGACATTGGAGTTACTTGGGGAAGGTAAAGACTTGACCTTATGCCTTAAGAGACGAGAACCAACTGAGGGAGAACCTAGCTGTGGGACCCTAGTATATGACACCGCTCAACCTCTTCACACAGGAGGGTACGGGCATATAGTACGGTCTGCCTTTTCCTGCAAGTGAGCCAAAGGCAGGTATAGGATCCGTGTGCTACATTTGCAATGTAAAAAGATTTGACTATCTTTTTCCTTCCTAAAACCCCGAGCAACCCATTATACCATTGTTTTACATTTTTTACTTTCAGGTCACAAAAAACCCTTACTAAAATCAATTCATTAATTTGCTTTGAACATCTGATTTTGGAATGAATAGAATGTCTTGAACGAAAACCACAGTTCACTATCAGAATTAAATTTATTCAAGAAAAAATTTCCATCCTGCTTCTTTGATTTTTTTTGATTTTTTTTGGCACTACAGTCAAAAATGATCAGCACTTTTATCCCATTAACTATTCAAAAATCTAATAAATTCCAAAAACACATTATTTTTTTTTTGATTTTTTTTTTTATTGGGTTTCAAGTTGGGATACAAAACAGAGCCTATTGGGCATACCCAGGCTCGATCCACATACATCACAATAACAAAAAACAAAGATATATATATAAAACAAGGTACAAAACAAACCCAAAAAAAAGAGGGGGGGGGTGGCACTAGAGAAAAAAAACAAAAAAACAACATATCTGCTCCAGTAACTACTGATATTGTTAGAATATTGTAGGTATCAGCTGCTCAGGGGTAGTTTAAAGCCACATGTAATAGGATGGAAGTATTATTAGATGTTTGGATTGGACATGGGTTCAATTACATACAGTATACATGCCCACCTGATCCTTTATAATGTAAGCCACCAATTAGGAGAGACAGGGTCAGTGTTGGTAGACAGGTCCTCAACCCATATGTCCCAGACGAAAAATGGAAGGAAACTATTGGACAGCCGCACTCCAAAAACAATTCCTTTATTGGAAAATCACAGAAATCCAAACCACAGCAAGGAATAAGAGCAGACAAACTGACGCGTTTCGCACCGTAATTTCAGTGCTTACTCATAGCTAGTGATATGTCCCAGACCTTGTGGAATTTTTTAGGGCATCCTCTCGCTAAATAGGTGGCTTTGTACAGTGGTAAGTTGAGATTAATTAATTTTTTCCACAAGGTCAAGGTTGGAGCTGATGGGGATTTCCATTGGAAAAACATATTTTTTAATGAATTCTACCTGTGTGTGCCAAGCTTTATAGACAGTTAAAACAGATAATTAGGGATGGGCCCGGTGCTCGATTCGAACCCATGTTCGAATCGAGCACCGGGCGTTCGCTTGCTCGTCGAGCCCAGAACTATTTGGGCCGTTCGCATCACATTCGTGTGATGCGAGCGGCCCCGCAATGCATTGCGGCCGGCGCGGCCGGCGCAGTGCATTGCTGGCTGATGATTGGCCAAGCATGCACTGTGACCCTGCATGCTTGGCCAATCACAGCGCCCGAAACTCGGAGAGCAATAATTGGCTACAGGCAGGACGCCTGTAGCCAATTACAGCTCAGGGGCTTTAGTACATGCCCCACCATTTAAAAGGCCGCCACGCCATCGGCCCCGGTCACATGAGTTCCGGCTTTAGGAGAGATCAGTCTGATGATTCTGTCTTTGCTTGATACTGAAAGATTTGCTCTTCTTTGCTAAACCATTGGCTATTTCTTTGCTAAACCATTGCTACCTAAGTCATTGATCGTTCATTGCTGCTGATTGCACAGTTAGCGTGTTATTAGCTGCTGCTGGGGATTAGTCTGGTGCGTGCTTACTGTTAGTACAGTATTGCAGTAGTACCAACCGCAGTGCTGTTAGCACAGCATTGCACCCCAACAGCACCCATAGGACTTCTAGTGTGTTAGTGGCAGCAAACAGAGCTCCTATATTTTCTTCTCAGCAGCACCCATAGGACTTCTAGTGTGTTAGTGGCAGCAAACAGAGCTCCTATATTTTCTTCTCAGCAGCACCCATAGGACTTCTAGTGTGTTAGTGGCTTCACACAGAGCTCCTATATTTTCATCTCAGCAGCACCCATAGGACTTCTAGTGTGTTAGTGGCAGCAAACAGAGCTCCTATATTTTCTTCTCAGCAGCACCCATAGGACTTCTAGTGTGTTAGTGGCTTCACACAGAGCTCCTATATTTTCTTCTCAGCAGCACCCATAGGACTTCTAGTGTGTTAGTGGCAGCAAACAGAGCTCCTATATTTTCATCTCAGAAGCACCCATAGGACTTCTAGTGTGTTAGTGGCATCACACAGAGCTCCTATATTTTCTTCTCAGCAGCACCCATAGGACTTCTAGTGTGTTAGTGGCATCACACAGAGCTCCTATATTTTCTTCTCAGCAGCACCCATAGGACTTCTAGTGTGTTAGTGGCATCACACAGAGCTCCTATATTTTCATCTCAGAAGCACCCATAGGACTTCTAGTGTGTTAGTGGCATCACACAGAGCTCCTATATTTTCTTCTCAGCAGCACCCATAGGACTTCTAGTGTGTTAGTGGCAGCAAACAGAGCTCCTATATTTTCTTCTCAGCAGCACCCATAGGACTTCTAGTGTGTTAGTGGCAGCAAACAGAGCTCCTATATTTTCTTCTCAGCAGCACCCATAGGACTTCTAGTGTGTTAGTGGCATCACACAGAGCTCCTATATTTTCTTCTCAGCAGCACCCATAGGACTTCTAGTGTGTTAGTGGCAGCAAACAGAGCTCCTATATTTTCTTCTCAGCAGCACCCATAGGACTTCTAGTGTGTTAGTGGCATCACACAGAGTTCCTATATTTTCATCTCAGAAGCACCCATAGGACTTCTAGTGTGTTAGTGGCATCACACAGAGCTCCTATATTTTCTTCTCAGCAGCACCCATAGGACTTCTAGTGTGTTAGTGGCATCACACAGAGCTCCTATATTTTCTTCTCAGCAGCACCCATAGGACTTCTAGTGTGTTAGTGGCAGCAAACAGAGCTCCTATATTTTCTTGTCAGCAGCACCCATAGGACTTCTAGTGTGTTAGTGGCATCACACAGAGCTCCTATATTTTCTTCTCAGCAGCACCCATAGGACTTCTAGTGTGTTAGTGGCAGCAAACAGAGCTCCTATATTTTCTTCTCAGCAGCACCCATAGGACTTCTAGTGTGTTAGTGGCAGCAAACAGAGCTCCTATATTTTCTTCTCAGCAGCACCCATAGGACTTCTAGTGTGTTAGTGGCATCACACAGAGCTCCTATATTTTCTTCTCAGCAGCACCCATAGGACTTCTAGTGTGTTAGTGGCATCACACAGAGCTCCTATATTTTCTTCTCAGCAGCACCCATAGGACTTCTAGTGTGTTAGTGGCATCACACAGAGCTCCTATATTTTCTTCTCAGCAGCACCCATAGGACTTCTAGTGTGTTAGTGGCAGCAAACAGAGCTCCTATATTTTCTTCTCAGCAGCACCCATAGGACTTCTAGTGTGTTAGTGGCATCACACAGAGCTCCTATATTTTCTTCTCAGCAGCACCCATAGGACTTCTAAGTGTGTTAGTGGCAGCAAACAGAGCTCCTATATTTTCATCTCAGAAGCACCAATAGGACTTCTAGTGTGTTAGTGGCAGCAGACAGAGCTCCTATATTTTCATCTCAGAAGCACCCATAGGACTTCTAGTGTGTTAGTGGCATCACACAGAGCTCCTATATTTTCTTCTCAGCAGCACCCATAGGACTTCTAGTGTGTTAGTGGCATCACACAGAGTTCCTATATTTTCTTCTCAGCAGCACCCATAGGACTTCTAGTGTGTTAGTGGCAGCAAACAGAGCTCCTATATTTTCTTCTCAGCAGCACCCATAGGACTTCTAGTGTGTTAGTGGCATCACACAGAGCTCCTATATTTTCATCTCAGAAGCACCCATAGGACTTCTAGTGTGTTAGTGGCATCACACAGAGCTCCTATATTTTCTTCTCAGAAGCACCCATAGGACTTCTAGTGTGTTAGTGGCAGCAAACAGAGCTCCTATATTTTCTTCTCAGCAGCACCCATAGGACTTCTAGTGTGTTAGTGGCTTCACACAGAGCTCCTATATTTTCATCTCAGCAGCACCCATAGGACTTCTAGTGTGTTAGTGGCAGCAAACAGAGCTCCTATATTTTCTTCTCAGCAGCACCCATAGGACTTCTAGTGTGTTAGTGGCAGCAAACAGAGCTCCTATATTTTCTTCTCAGCAGCACCCATAGGACTTCTAGTGTGTTAGTGGCATCACACAGAGCTCCTATATTTTCTTCTCAGCAGCACCCATAGGACTTCTAGTGTGTTAGTGGCAGCAAACAGAGTTCCTATATTTTCATCTCAGAAGCACCCATAGGACTTCTAGTGTGTTAGTGGCATCACACAGAGTTCCTATATTTTCATCTCAGAAGCACCCATAGGACTTCTAGTGTGTTAGTGGCAGCAAACAGAGCTCCTATATTTTCTTCTCAGCAACACCCATAGGACTTCTAGTGTGTTAGTGGCTTCACACAGAGCTCCTATATTTTCATCTCAGCAGCACCCATAGGACTTCTAGTGTGTTAGTGGCAGCAAACAGAGCTCCTATATTTTCTTCTCAGCAGCACCCATAGGACTTCTAGTGTGTTAGTGGCAGCAAACAGAGCTCCTATATTTTCTTCTCAGCAGCACCCATAGGACTTCTAGTGTGTTAGTGGCAGCAAACAGAGCTCCTATATTTTCTTCTCAGCAGCACCCATAGGACTTCTAGTGTGTTAGTGGCATCACACAGAGCTCCTATATTTTCATCTCAGAAGCACCCATAGGACTTCTAGTGTGTTAGTGGCAGCAAACAGAGCTCCTATATTTTCTTCTCAGCAGCACCCATAGGACTTCTAGTGTGTTAGTGGCAGCAAACAGAGCTCCTATATTTTCTTCTCAGCAGCACCCATAGGACTTCAAGTGTGTTAGTGGCAGCAAACAGAGCTCCTATATTTTCATCTCAGAAGCACCCATAGGACTTCAAGTGTGTTAGTGGCATCACACAGAGCTCCTATATTTTCTTCTCAGAAGCACCCATAGGACTTCTAGTGTGTTAGTGGCATCACACAGAGCTCCTATATTTTCTTCTCAGCAGCACCCATAGGACTTCTAGTGTGTTAGTGGCAGCAAACAGAGCTCCTATATTTTCTTCTTAGCAGCACCCATAGGACTTCTAGTGTGTTAGTGGCATCACACAGAGCTCCTATATTTTCATCTCAGAAGCACCCATAGGACTTCTAGTGTGTTAGTGGCAGCAAACAGAGCTCCTATATTTTCTTCTCAGCAGCACCCATAGGACTTCTAGTGTGTTAGTGGCATCACACAGAGCTCCTATATTTTCTTCTCAGCAGCACCCATAGGACTTCTAGTGTGTTAGTGGCAGCAAACAGAGCTCCTATATTTTCATCTCAGAAGCACCCATAGGACTTCTAGTGTGTTAGTGGCAGCAAACAGAGCTCCTATATTTTCTTCTCAGCAGCACCCATAGGACTTCTAGTGTGTTAGTGGCATCACACAGAGCTCCTATATTTTCTTCTCAGCAGCACCCATAGGACTTCTAGTGTGTTAGTGGCAGCAAACAGAGCTCCTATATTTTCATCTCAGAAGCACCCATAGGACTTCTAGTGTGTTAGTGGCAGCAAACAGAGCTCCTATATTTTCTTCTCAGCAGCACCCATAGGACTTCTAGTGTGTTAGTGGCATCACACAGAGCTCCTATATTTTCTTCTCAGCAGCACCCATAGGACTTCTAGTGTGTTAGTGGCAGCAAACAGAGCTCCTATATTTTCTTCTCAGCAGCACCCATAGGACTTCTAGTGTGTTAGTGGCATCACACAGAGCTCCTATATTTTCTTCTCAGAAGCACCCATAGGACTTCTAGTGTGTTAGTGGCATCACACATAGCTCCTATATTTTCTTCTCAGCAGCACCCATAGGACTTCTAGTGTGTTAGTGGCATCACACAGAGCTCCTATATTTTCATCTCAGAAGCACCCATAGGACTTCTAGTGTGTTAGTGGCATCACACAGAGCTCCTATATTTTCTTCTCAGCAGCACCCATAGGACTTCTAGTGTGTTAGTGGCAGCAAACAGAGCTCCTATATTTTCATCTCAGAAGCACCCATAGGACTTCTAGTGTGTTAGTGGCATCACACAGAGCTCCTATATTTTCTTCTCAGCAGCACCCATAGGACTTCTAGTGTGTTAGTGGCATCACACAGAGCTCCTATATTTTCTTCTCAGCAGCACCCATAGGACTTCTAGTGTGTTAGTGGCATCACACAGAGCTCCTATATTTTCATCTCAGAAGCACCCATAGGACTTCTAGTGTGTTAGTGGCATCACACAGAGCTCCTATATTTTCTTCTCAGCAGCACCCATAGGACTTCTAGTGTGTTAGTGGCAGCAAACAGAGCTCCTATATTTTCTTCTCAGCAGCACCCATAGGACTTCTAGTGTGTTAGTGGCAGCAAACAGAGCTCCTATATTTTCTTCTCAGCAGCACCCATAGGACTTCTAGTGTGTTAGTGGCATCACACAGAGCTCCTATATTTTCTTCTCAGCAGCACCCATAGGACTTCTAGTGTGTTAGTGGCAGCAAACAGAGCTCCTATATTTTCTTCTCAGCAGCACCCATAGGACTTCTAGTGTGTTAGTGGCAGCAAACAGAGCTCCTATATTTTCTTGTCAGCAGCACCCATAGGACTTCTAGTGTGTTAGTGGCATCACACAGAGCTCCTATATTTTCTTCTCAGCAGCACCCATAGGACTTCTAGTGTGTTAGTGGCAGCAAACAGAGCTCCTATATTTTCTTCTCAGCAGCACCCATAGGACTTCTAGTGTGTTAGTGGCAGCAAACAGAGCTCCTATATTTTCTTCTCAGCAGCACCCATAGGACTTCTAGTGTGTTAGTGGCATCACACAGAGCTCCTATATTTTCTTCTCAGCAGCACCCATAGGACTTCTAGTGTGTTAGTGGCATCACACAGAGCTCCTATATTTTCTTCTCAGCAGCACCCATAGGACTTCTAGTGTGTTAGTGGCATCACACAGAGCTCCTATATTTTCTTCTCAGCAGCACCCATAGGACTTCTAGTGTGTTAGTGGCAGCAAACAGAGCTCCTATATTTTCTTCTCAGCAGCACCCATAGGACTTCTAGTGTGTTAGTGGCATCACACAGAGCTCCTATATTTTCTTCTCAGCAGCACCCATAGGACTTCTAAGTGTGTTAGTGGCAGCAAACAGAGCTCCTATATTTTCATCTCAGAAGCACCAATAGGACTTCTAGTGTGTTAGTGGCAGCAGACAGAGCTCCTATATTTTCATCTCAGAAGCACCCATAGGACTTCTAGTGTGTTAGTGGCATCACACATAGCTCCTATATTTTCTTCTCAGCAGCACCCATAGGACTTCTAGTGTGTTAGTGGCATCACACAGAGCTCCTATATTTTCATCTCAGAAGCACCCATAGGACTTCTAGTGTGTTAGTGGCATCACACAGAGCTCCTATATTTTCTTCTCAGAAGCACCCATAGGACTTCTAGTGTGTTAGTGGCAGCAAACAGAGCTCCTATATTTTCTTCTCAGCAGCACCCATAGGACTTCTAGTGTGTTAGTGGCTTCACACAGAGCTCCTATATTTTCATCTCAGCAGCACCCATAGGACTTCTAGTGTGTTAGTGGCAGCAAACAGAGCTCCTATATTTTCTTCTCAGCAGCACCCATAGGACTTCTAGTGTGTTAGTGGCAGCAAACAGAGCTCCTATATTTTCTTCTCAGCAGCACCCATAGGACTTCTAGTGTGTTAGTGGCATCACACAGAGCTCCTATATTTTCTTCTCAGCAGCACCCATAGGACTTCTAGTGTGTTAGTGGCAGCAAACAGAGTTCCTATATTTTCATCTCAGAAGCACCCATAGGACTTCTAGTGTGTTAGTGGCATCACACAGAGTTCCTATATTTTCATCTCAGAAGCACCCATAGGACTTCTAGTGTGTTAGTGGCAGCAAACAGAGCTCCTATATTTTCTTCTCAGCAACACCCATAGGACTTCTAGTGTGTTAGTGGCTTCACACAGAGCTCCTATATTTTCATCTCAGCAGCACCCATAGGACTTCTAGTGTGTTAGTGGCAGCAAACAGAGCTCCTATATTTTCTTCTCAGCAGCACCCATAGGACTTCTAGTGTGTTAGTGGCAGCAAACAGAGCTCCTATATTTTCTTCTCAGCAGCACCCATAGGACTTCTAGTGTGTTAGTGGCAGCAAACAGAGCTCCTATATTTTCTTCTCAGCAGCACCCATAGGACTTCTAGTGTGTTAGTGGCATCACACAGAGCTCCTATATTTTCATCTCAGAAGCACCCATAGGACTTCTAGTGTGTTAGTGGCAGCAAACAGAGCTCCTATATTTTCTTCTCAGCAGCACCCATAGGACTTCTAGTGTGTTAGTGGCAGCAAACAGAGCTCCTATATTTTCTTCTCAGCAGCACCCATAGGACTTCAAGTGTGTTAGTGGCAGCAAACAGAGCTCCTATATTTTCATCTCAGAAGCACCCATAGGACTTCAAGTGTGTTAGTGGCATCACACAGAGCTCCTATATTTTCTTCTCAGAAGCACCCATAGGACTTCTAGTGTGTTAGTGGCATCACACAGAGCTCCTATATTTTCTTCTCAGCAGCACCCATAGGACTTCTAGTGTGTTAGTGGCAGCAAACAGAGCTCCTATATTTTCTTCTTAGCAGCACCCATAGGACTTCTAGTGTGTTAGTGGCATCACACAGAGCTCCTATATTTTCATCTCAGAAGCACCCATAGGACTTCTAGTGTGTTAGTGGCAGCAAACAGAGCTCCTATATTTTCTTCTCAGCAGCACCCATAGGACTTCTAGTGTGTTAGTGGCATCACACAGAGCTCCTATATTTTCTTCTCAGCAGCACCCATAGGACTTCTAGTGTGTTAGTGGCAGCAAACAGAGCTCCTATATTTTCATCTCAGAAGCACCCATAGGACTTCTAGTGTGTTAGTGGCAGCAAACAGAGCTCCTATATTTTCTTCTCAGCAGCACCCATAGGACTTCTAGTGTGTTAGTGGCATCACACAGAGCTCCTATATTTTCTTCTCAGCAGCACCCATAGGACTTCTAGTGTGTTAGTGGCAGCAAACAGAGCTCCTATATTTTCATCTCAGAAGCACCCATAGGACTTCTAGTGTGTTAGTGGCACCACACAGAGCTCCTATATTTTCATCTCAGAAGCACCCATAGGACTTCTAGTGTGTTAGTGGCAGCAAACAGAGCTCCTATATTTTCTTCTCAGCAGCACCCATAGGACTTCTAGTGTGTTAGTGGCATCACACAGAGCTCCTATATTTTCTTCTCAGCAGCACCCATAGGACTTCTAGTGTGTTAGTGGCAGCAAACAGAGCTCCTATATTTTCATCTCAGAAGCACCCATAGGACTTCTAGTGTGTTAGTGGCAGCAAACAGAGCTCCTATATTTTCTTCTCAGCAGCACCCATAGGACTTCTAGTGTGTTAGTGGCATCACACAGAGCTCCTATATTTTCTTCTCAGCAGCACCCATAGGACTTCTAGTGTGTTAGTGGCAGCAAACAGAGCTCCTATATTTTCTTCTCAGCAGCACCCATAGGACTTCTAGTGTGTTAGTGGCATCACACAGAGCTCCTATATTTTCTTCTCAGAAGCACCCATAGGACTTCTAGTGTGTTAGTGGCATCACACATAGCTCCTATATTTTCTTCTCAGCAGCACCCATAGGACTTCTAGTGTGTTAGTGGCATCACACAGAGCTCCTATATTTTCATCTCAGAAGCACCCATAGGACTTCTAGTGTGTTAGTGGCATCACACAGAGCTCCTATATTTTCTTCTCAGCAGCACCCATAGGACTTCTAGTGTGTTAGTGGCAGCAAACAGAGCTCCTATATTTTCTTCTCAGCAGCACCCATAGGACTTCTAGTGTGTTAGTGGCATCACACAGAGTTCCTATATTTTCATCTCAGAAGCACCCATAGGACTTCTAGTGTGTTAGTGGCATCACACAGAGCTCCTATATTTTCTTCTCAGCAGCACCCATAGGACTTCTAGTGTGTTAGTGGCATCACACAGAGCTCCTATATTTTCTTCTCAGCAGCACCCATAGGACTTCTAGTGTGTTAGTGGCATCACACAGAGTTCCTATATTTTCATCTCAGAAGCACCCATAGGACTTCTAGTGTGTTAGTGGCATCACACAGAGCTCCTATATTTTCTTCTCAGCAGCACCCATAGGACTTCTAGTGTGTTAGTGGCATCACACAGAGCTCCTATATTTTCTTCTCAGCAGCACCCATAGGACTTCTAGTGTGTTAGTGGCATCACACAGAGCTCCTATATTTTCTTCTCAGCAGCACCCATAGGACTTCTAGTGTGTTAGTGGCATCACACAGAGCTCCTATATTTTCATCTCAGAAGCACCCATAGGACTTCTAGTGTGTTAGTGGCATCACACATAGCTCCTATATTTTCTTCTCAGCAGCACCCATAGGACTTCTAATGTGTTAGTGGCATCACACAGAGCTCCTATATTTTCATCTCAGAAGCACCCATAGGACTTCTAGTGTGTTAGTGGCATCACACAGAGCTCCTATATTTTCTTCTCAGCAGCACCCATAGGACTTCTAGTGTGTTAGTGGCATCACACAGAGTTCCTATATTTTCATCTCAGAAGCACCCATAGGACTTCTAGTGTGTTAGTGGCATCACACAGAGCTCCTATATTTTCTTCTCAGCAGCACCCATAGGACTTCTAGTGTGTTAGTGGCAGCAAACAGAGCTCCTATATTTTCTTCTCAGCAGCACCCATAGGACTTCTAGTGTGTTAGTGGCAGCAAACAGAGCTCCTATATTTTCTTCTCAGCAGCACCCATAGGACTTCTAGTGTGTTAGTGGCATCACACAGAGCTCCTATATTTTCATCTCAGAAGCACCCATAGGACTTCTAGTGTGTTAGTGGCATCACACAGAGCTCCTATATTTTCTTCTCAGCAGCACCCATAGGACTTCTAGTGTGTTAGTGGCATCACACAGAGTTCCTATATTTTCATCTCAGAAGCACCCATAGGACTTCTAGTGTGTTAGTGGCATCACACAGAGCTCCTATATTTTCTTCTCAGCAGCACCCATAGGACTTCTAGTGTGTTAGTGGCAGCAAACAGAGCTCCTATATTTTCTTCTCAGCAGCACCCATAGGACTTCTAGTGTGTTAGTGGCATCACACAGAGCTCCTATATTTTCTTCTCAGAAGCACCCATAGGACTTCTAGTGTGTTAGTGGCAGCAAACAGAGCTCCTATATTTTCTTCTCAGCAGCACCCATAGGACTTCTAGTGTGTTAGTGGCATCACACAGAGTTCCTATATTTTCATCTCAGAAGCACCCATAGGACTTCTAGTGTGTTAGTGGCATCACACAGAGCTCCTATATTTTCATCTCAGAAGCACCCATAGGACTTCTAGTGTGTTAGTGGCATCACACAGAGCTCCTATATTTTCTTCTCAGCAGCACCCATAGGACTTCTAGTGTGTTAGTGGCAGCAAACAGAGCTCCTATATTTTCTTCTCAGCAGCACCCATAGGACTTCTAGTGTGTTAGTGGCAGCAAACAGAGCTCCTATATTTTCTTCTCAGCAGCACCCATAGGACTTCTAGTGTGTTAGTGGCATCACACAGAGCTCCTATATTTTCATCTCGGAAGCACCCATAGGACTTCTAGTGTGTTAGTGGCATCACACATAGCTCCTATATTTTCTTCTCAGCAGCACCCATAGGACTTCTAGTGTGTTAGTGGCATCACACAGAGCTCCTATATTTTCATCTCAGAAGCACCCATAGGACTTCTAGTGTGTTAGTGGCATCACACAGAGCTCCTATATTTTCTTCTCAGCAGCACCCATAGGACTTCTAGTGTGTTAGTGGCATCACACAGAGCTCCTATATTTTCATCTCAGAAGCACCCATAGGACTTCTAGTGTGTTAGTGGCATCACACAGAGCTCCTATATTTTCTTCTCAGCAGCACCCATAGGACTTCTAGTGTGTTAGTGGCATCACACAGAGCTCCTATATTTTCTTCTCAGCAGCACCCATAGGACTTCTAGTGTGTTAGTGGCATCACACAGAGCTCCTATATTTTCTTCTCAGCAGCACCCATAGGACTTCTAGTGTGTTAGTGGCATCACACAGAGCTCCTATATTTTCATCTCAGAAGCACCCATAGGACTTCTAGTGTGTTAGTGGCATCACACAGAGCTCCTATATTTTCTTCTCAGCAGCACCCATAGGACTTCTAGTGTGTTAGTGGCAGCAAACAGAGCTCCTATATTTTCTTCTCAGCAGCACCCATAGGACTTCTAGTTTGTTAGTGGCATCACACAGAGCTCCTATATTTTCTTCTCAGCAGCACCCATAGGACTTCTAGTGTGTTAGTGGCATCACACAGAGCTCCTATATTTTCTTCTCAGCAGCACCCATAGGACTTCTAGTGTGTTAGTGGCATCACACAAAGCTCCTATATTTTCATCTCAGAAGCACCCATAGGACTTCTAGTGTGTTAGTGGCATCACACAGAGCTCCTATATTTTCTTCTCAGCAGCACCCATAGGACTTCTAGTGTGTTAGTGGCAGCAAACAGAGCTCCTATATTTTCTTCTCAGCAGCACCCATAGGACTTCTAGTGTGTTAGTGGCAGCAAACAGAGCTCCTATATTTTCTTCTCAGCAGCACCCATAGGACTTCTAGTGTGTTAGTGGCAGCAAACAGAGCTCCTATATTTTCTTCTCAGCAGCACCCATAGGACTTCTAGTGTGTTAGTGGCATCACACAGAGCTCCTATATTTTCATCTCAGAAGCACCCATAGGACTTCTAGTGTGTTAGTGGCATCACACAGAGCTCCTATATTTTCATCTCAGAAGCACCCATAGGACTTCTAGTGTGTTAGTGGCATCACACATAGCTCCTATATTTTCTTCTCAGCAGCACCCATAGGACTTCTAGTGTGTTAGTGGCATCACACAGAGCTCCTATATTTTCATCTCAGAAGCACCCATAGGACTTCTAGTGTGTTAGTGGCATCACACAGAGCTCCTATATTTTCATCTCAGAAGCACCCATAGGACTTCTAGTGTGTTAGTGGCATCACACAGAGCTCCTATATTTTCATCTCAGCAGCACCCATAGGACTTCTAGTGTGTTAGTGGCATCACACAGAGCTCCTATATTTTCTTCTCAGCAGCACCCATAGGACTTCTAATGTGTTAGTGGCATCACACAGAGTTCCTATATTTTCATCTCAGAAGCACCCATAGGACTTCTAGTGTGTTAGTGGCATCACACAGAGCTCCTATATTTTCATCTCAGAAGCACCCATAGGACTTCTAGTGTGTTAGTGGCATCACACAGAGTTCCTATATTTTCATCTCAGAAGCACCCATAGGACTTCTAGTGTGTTAGTGGCATCACACAGAGCTCCTATATTTTCTTCTCAGCAGCACCCATAGGACTTCTAGTGTGTTAGTGGCATCACACAAAGCTCCTATATTTTCATCTCAGAAGCACCCATAGGACTTCTAGTGTGTTAGTGGCATCACACAGAGCTCCTATATTTTCTTCTCAGCAGCACCCATAGGACTTCTAGTGTGTTAGTGGCAGCAAACAGAGCTCCTATATTTTCTTCTCAGCAGCACCCATAGGACTTCTAGTGTGTTAGTGGCAGCAAACAGAGCTCCTATATTTTCTTCTCAGCAGCACCCATAGGACTTCTAGTGTGTTAGTGGCAGCAAACAGAGCTCCTATATTTTCTTCTCAGCAGCACCCATAGGACTTCTAGTGTGTTAGTGGCATCACACAGAGCTCCTATATTTTCATCTCAGAAGCACCCATAGGACTTCTAGTGTGTTAGTGGCATCACACAGAGCTCCTATATTTTCTTCTCAGCAGCACCCATAGGACTTCTAGTGTGTTAGTGGCAGCAAACAGAGCTCCTATATTTTCATCTCAGAAGCACCCATAGGACTTCTAATGTGTTAGTGGCATCACACAGAGCTCCTATATTTTCATCTCAGAAGCACCCATAGGACTTCTAGTGTGTTAGTGGCATCACACATAGCTCCTATATTTTCTTCTCAGCAGCACCCATAGGACTTCTAGTGTGTTAGTGGCATCACACAGAGCTCCTATATTTTCATCTCAGAAGCACCCATAGGACTTCTAGTGTGTTAGTGGCATCACACAGAGCTCCTATATTTTCTTCTCAGCAGCACCCATAGGACTTCTAATGTGTTAGTGGCAGCAAACAGAGCTCCTATATTTTCTTCTCAGCAGCACCCATAGGACTTCTAGTGTGTTAGTGGCATCACACAGAGCTCCTATATTTTCATCTCAGAAGCACCCATAGGACTTCTAGTGTGTTAGTGGCATCACACAGAGTTCCTATATTTTCATCTCAGAAGCACCCATAGGACTTCTAGTGTGTTAGTGGCATCACACAGAGCTCCTATATTTTCTTCTCAGCAGCACCCATAGGACTTCTAGTGTGTTAGTGGCAGCAAACAGAGCTCCTATATTTTCTTCTCAGCAGCACCCATAGGACTTCTAGTGTGTTAGTGGCATCACACAGAGTTCCTATATTTTCATCTCAGAAGCACCCATAGGACTTCTAGTGTGTTAGTGGCATCACACAGAGCTCCTATATTTTCTTCTCAGCAGCACCCATAGGACTTCTAGTGTGTTAGTGGCAGCAAACAGAGCTCCTATATTTTCTTCTCAGCAGCACCCATAGGACTTCTAGTGTGTTAGTGGCATCACACAGAGCTCCTATATTTTCTTCTCAGCAGCACCCATAGGACTTCTAGTGTGTTAGTGGCAGCAAACAGAGCTCCTATATTTTCTTCTCAGCAGCACCCATAGGACTTCTAGTGTGTTAGTGGCATCACACAGAGTTCCTATATTTTCATCTCAGAAGCACCCATAGGACTTCTAGTGTGTTAGTGGCAGCAAACAGAGCTCCTATATTTTCTTCTCAGCAGCACCCATAGGACTTCTAGTGTGTTAGTGGCATCACACAGAGCTCCTATATTTTCTTCTCAGCAGCACCCATAGGACTTCTAGTGTGTTAGTGGCATCACACAGAGCTCCTATATTTTCTTCTCAGCAGCACCCATAGGACTTCTAGTGTGTTAGTGGCAGCAAACAGAGCTCCTATATTTTCATCTCAGAAGCACCCATAGGACTTCTAGTGTGTTAGTGGCAGCAAACAGAGCTCCTATATTTTCTTCTCAGCAGCACCCATAGGACTTCTAGTGTGTTAGTGGCATCACACAGAGCTCCTATATTTTCTTCTCAGCAGCACCCATAGGACTTCTAGTGTGTTAGTGGCAGCAAACAGAGCTCCTATATTTTCATCTCAGAAGCACCCATAGGACTTCTAGTGTGTTAGTGGCATCACACAGAGCTCCTATATTTTCATCTCAGAAGCACCCATAGGACTTCTAGTGTGTTAGTGGCAGCAAACAGAGTTCCTATATTTTCATCTCAGAAGCACCCATAGGACTTCTAGTGTGTTAGTGGCATCACACAGAGCTCCTATATTTTCTTCTCAGCAGCACCCATAGGACTTCTAGTGTGTTAGTGGCAGCAAACAGAGCTCCTATATTTTCTTCTCAGCAGCACCCATAGGACTTCTAGTGTGTTAGTGGCATCACACAGAGCTCCTATATTTTCTTCTCAGAAGCACCCATAGGACTTCTAGTGTGTTAGTGGCATCACACATAGCTCCTATATTTTCTTCTCAGCAGCACCCATAGGACTTCTAGTGTGTTAGTGGCATCACACAGAGCTCCTATATTTTCTTCTCAGCAGCACCCATAGGACTTCTAGTGTGTTAGTGGCATCACACAGAGCTCCTATATTTTCTTCTCAGCAGCACCCATAGGACTTCTAGTGTGTTAGTGGCATCACACAGAGCTCCTATATTTTCATCTCAGAAGCACCCATAGGACTTCTAGTGTGTTAGTGGCATCACACATAGCTCCTATATTTTCTTCTCAGCAGCACCCATAGGACTTCTAATGTGTTAGTGGCATCACACAGAGCTCCTATATTTTCATCTCAGAAGCACCCATAGGACTTCTAGTGTGTTAGTGGCATCACACAGAGCTCCTATATTTTCTTCTCAGCAGCACCCATAGGACTTCTAGTGTGTTAGTGGCAGCAAACAGAGCTCCTATATTTTCTTCTCAGCAGCACCCATAGGACTTCTAGTGTGTTAGTGGCAGCAAACAGAGCTCCTATATTTTCTTCTCAGCAGCACCCATAGGACTTCTAGTGTGTTAGTGGCATCACACAGAGTTCCTATATTTTCATCTCAGAAGCACCCATAGGACTTCTAGTGTGTTAGTGGCATCACACAGAGCTCCTATATTTTCTTCTCAGCAGCACCCATAGGACTTCTAGTGTGTTAGTGGCAGCAAACAGAGCTCCTATATTATCTTCTCAGCAGCACCCATAGGACTTCTAGTGTGTTAGTGGCATCACACAGAGCTCCTATATTTTCTTCTCAGCAGCACCCATAGGACTTCTAGTGTGTTAGTGGCAGCAAACAGAGCTCCTATATTTTCTTCTCAGCAGCACCCATAGGACTTCTAGTGTGTTAGTGGCATCACACAGAGTTCCTATATTTTCATCTCAGAAGCACCCATAGGACTTCTAGTGTGTTAGTGGCATCACACAGAGCTCCTATATTTTCTTCTCAGCAGCACCCATAGGACTTCTAGTGTGTTAGTGGCAGCAAACAGAGCTCCTATATTTTCTTCTCAGCAGCACCCATAGGACTTCTAGTGTGTTAGTGGCATCACACAGAGCTCCTATATTTTCTTCTCAGAAGCACCCATAGGACTTCTAGTGTGTTAGTGGCAGCAAACAGAGCTCCTATATTTTCTTCTCAGCAGCACCCATAGGACTTCTAGTGTGTTAGTGGCATCACACAGAGTTCCTATATTTTCATCTCAGAAGCACCCATAGGACTTCTAGTGTGTTAGTGGCATCACACAGAGCTCCTATATTTTCTTCTCAGCAGCACCCATAGGACTTCTAGTGTGTTAGTGGCATCACACAGAGCTCCTATATTTTCTTCTCAGCAGCACCCATAGGACTTCTAGTGTGTTAGTGGCATCACACAGAGTTCCTATATTTTCATCTCAGAAGCACCCATAGGACTTCTAGTGTGTTAGTGGCATCACACAGAGCTCCTATATTTTCATCTCAGAAGCACCCATAGGACTTCTAGTGTGTTAGTGGCATCACACAGAGCTCCTATATTTTCTTCTCAGCAGCACCCATAGGACTTCTAGTGTGTTAGTGGCAGCAAACAGAGCTCCTATATTTTCTTCTCAGCAGCACCCATAGGACTTCTAGTGTGTTAGTGGCAGCAAACAGAGCTCCTATATTTTCTTCTCAGCAGCACCCATAGGACTTCTAGTGTGTTAGTGGCATCACACAGAGCTCCTATATTTTCTTCTCAGCAGCACCCATAGGACTTCTAGTGTGTTAGTGGCATCACACAGAGCTCCTATATTTTCTTCTCAGCAGCACCCATAGGACTTCTAGTGTGTTAGTGGCAGCAAACAGAGCTCCTATATTTTCTTCTCAGCAGCACCCATAGGACTTCTAGTGTGTTAGTGGCATCACACAGAGCTCCTATATTTTCTTCTCAGCAGCACCCATAGGACTTCTAGTGTGTTAGTGGCAGCAAACAGAGCTCCTATATTTTCTTCTCAGCAGCACCCATAGGACTTCTAGTGTGTTAGTGGCATCACACAGAGCTCCTATATTTTCTTCTCAGCAGCACCCATAGGACTTCTAGTGTGTTAGTGGCATCACACAGAGCTCCTATATTTTCTTCTCAGCAGCACCCATAGGACTTCTAGTGTGTTAGTGGCATCACACAAAGCTCCTATATTTTCATCTCAGAAGCACCCATAGGACTTCTAGTGTGTTAGTGGCAGCAAACAGAGCTCCTATATTTTCTTCTCAGCAGCACCCATAGGACTTCTAGTGTGTTAGTGGCAGCAAACAGAGCTCCTATATTTTCTTCTCAGCAGCACCCATAGGACTTCTAGTGTGTTAGTGGCATCACACAGAGCTCCTATATTTTCTTCTCAGCAGCACCCATAGGACTTCTAGTGTGTTAGTGGCAGCAAACAGAGCTCCTATATTTTCATCTCAGAAGCACCCATAGGACTTCTAGTGTGTTAGTGGCATCACACAGAGCTCCTATATTTTCATCTCAGAAGCACCCATAGGACTTCTAGTGTGTTAGTGGCATCACACAGAGCTCCTATATTTTCATCTCAGAAGCACCCATAGGACTTCTAGTGTGTTAGTGGCAGCAAACAGAGCTCCTATATTTTCTTCTCAGCAGCACCCATAGGACTTCTAGTGTGTTAGTGGCATCACACAGAGCTCCTATATTTTCTTCTCAGCAGCACCCATAGGACTTCTAGTGTGTTAGTGGCAGCAAACAGAGCTCCTATATTTTCATCTCAGAAGCACCCATAGGACTTCTAGTGTGTTAGTGGCAGCAAACAGAGCTCCTATATTTTCTTCTCAGCAGCACCCATAGGACTTCTAGTGTGTTAGTGGCATCACACAGAGCTCCTATATTTTCTTCTCAGCAGCACCCATAGGACTTCTAGTGTGTTAGTGGCAGCAAACAGAGCTCCTATATTTTCTTCTCAGCAGCACCCATAGGACTTCTAGTGTGTTAGTGGCATCACACAGAGCTCCTATATTTTCTTCTCAGCAGCACCCATAGGACTTCTAGTGTGTTAGTGGCATCACACAGAGCTCCTATATTTTCTTCTCAGCAGCACCCATAGGACTTCTAGTGTGTTAGTGGCATCACACAGAGCTCCTATATTTTCATCTCAGAAGCACCCATAGGACTTCTAGTGTGTTAGTGGCATCACACATAGCTCCTATATTTTCTTCTCAGCAGCACCCATAGGACTTCTAATGTGTTAGTGGCATCACACAGAGCTCCTATATTTTCATCTCAGAAGCACCCATAGGACTTCTAGTGTGTTAGTGGCATCACACAGAGCTCCTATATTTTCTTCTCAGCAGCACCCATAGGACTTCTAGTGTGTTAGTGGCAGCAAACAGAGCTCCTATATTATCTTCTCAGCAGCACCCATAGGACTTCTAGTGTGTTAGTGGCATCACACAGAGCTCCTATATTTTCTTCTCAGCAGCACCCATAGGACTTCTAGTGTGTTAGTGGCAGCAAACAGAGCTCCTATATTTTCTTCTCAGCAGCACCCATAGGACTTCTAGTGTGTTAGTGGCATCACACAGAGTTCCTATATTTTCATCTCAGAAGCACCCATAGGACTTCTAGTGTGTTAGTGGCATCACACAGAGCTCCTATATTTTCTTCTCAGCAGCACCCATAGGACTTCTAGTGTGTTAGTGGCAGCAAACAGAGCTCCTATATTTTCTTCTCAGCAGCACCCATAGGACTTCTAGTGTGTTAGTGGCATCACACAGAGCTCCTATATTTTCTTCTCAGAAGCACCCATAGGACTTCTAGTGTGTTAGTGGCAGCAAACAGAGCTCCTATATTTTCTTCTCAGCAGCACCCATAGGACTTCTAGTGTGTTAGTGGCATCACACAGAGTTCCTATATTTTCATCTCAGAAGCACCCATAGGACTTCTAGTGTGTTAGTGGCATCACACAGAGCTCCTATATTTTCTTCTCAGCAGCACCCATAGGACTTCTAGTGTGTTAGTGGCATCACACAGAGCTCCTATATTTTCTTCTCAGCAGCACCCATAGGACTTCTAGTGTGTTAGTGGCATCACACAGAGTTCCTATATTTTCATCTCAGAAGCACCCATAGGACTTCTAGTGTGTTAGTGGCATCACACAGAGCTCCTATATTTTCATCTCAGAAGCACCCATAGGACTTCTAGTGTGTTAGTGGCATCACACAGAGCTCCTATATTTTCTTCTCAGCAGCACCCATAGGACTTCTAGTGTGTTAGTGGCAGCAAACAGAGCTCCTATATTTTCTTCTCAGCAGCACCCATAGGACTTCTAGTGTGTTAGTGGCAGCAAACAGAGCTCCTATATTTTCTTCTCAGCAGCACCCATAGGACTTCTAGTGTGTTAGTGGCATCACACAGAGCTCCTATATTTTCTTCTCAGCAGCACCCATAGGACTTCTAGTGTGTTAGTGGCATCACACAGAGCTCCTATATTTTCTTCTCAGCAGCACCCATAGGACTTCTAGTGTGTTAGTGGCATCACACAGAGTTCCTATATTTTCTTCTCAGCAGCACCCATAGGACTTCTAGTGTGTTAGTGGCATCACACAGAGCTCCTATATTTTCTTCTCAGCAGCACCCATAGGACTTCTAGTGTGTTAGTGGCATCACACAGAGCTCCTATATTTTCTTCTCAGCAGCACCCATAGGACTTCTAGTGTGTTAGTGGCATCACACAGAGCTCCTATATTTTCATCTCAGAAGCACCCATAGGACTTCTAGTGTGTTAGTGGCATCACACAGAGCTCCTATATTTTCTTCTCAGCAGCACCCATAGGACTTCTAGTGTGTTAGTGGCAGCAAACAGAGCTCCTATATTTTCTTCTCAGCAGCACCCATAGGACTTCTAGTGTGTTAGTGGCATCACACAGAGCTCCTATATTTTCTTCTCAGCAGCACCCATAGGACTTCTAGTGTGTTAGTGGCAGCAAACAGAGCTCCTATATTTTCTTCTCAGCAGCACCCATAGGACTTCTAGTGTGTTAGTGGCATCACACAGAGCTCCTATATTTTCTTCTCAGCAGCACCCATAGGACTTCTAGTGTGTTAGTGGCATCACACAGAGCTCCTATATTTTCTTCTCAGCAGCACCCATAGGACTTCTAGTGTGTTAGTGGCATCACACAAAGCTCCTATATTTTCATCTCAGAAGCACCCATAGGACTTCTAGTGTGTTAGTGGCAGCAAACAGAGCTCCTATATTTTCTTCTCAGCAGCACCCATAGGACTTCTAGTGTGTTAGTGGCAGCAAACAGAGCTCCTATATTTTCTTCTCAGCAGCACCCATAGGACTTCTAGTGTGTTAGTGGCATCACACAGAGCTCCTATATTTTCTTCTCAGCAGCACCCATAGGACTTCTAGTGTGTTAGTGGCAGCAAACAGAGCTCCTATATTTTCATCTCAGAAGCACCCATAGGACTTCTAGTGTGTTAGTGGCATCACACAGAGCTCCTATATTTTCATCTCAGAAGCACCCATAGGACTTCTAGTGTGTTAGTGGCATCACACATAGCTCCTATATTTTCTTCTCAGCAGCACCCATAGGACTTCTAGTGTGTTAGTGGCATCACACAGAGCTCCTATATTTTCATCTCAGAAGCACCCATAGGACTTCTAGTGTGTTAGTGGCATCACACAGAGCTCCTATATTTTCTTCTCAGCAGCACCCATAGGACTTCTAATGTGTTAGTGGCAGCAAACAGAGCTCCTATATTTTCTTCTCAGCAGCACCCATAGGACTTCTAGTGTGTTAGTGGCATCACACAGAGCTCCTATATTTTCTTCTCAGCAGCACCCATAGGACTTCTAGTGTGTTAGTGGCATCACACAGAGCTCCTATATTTTCATCTCAGAAGCACCCATAGGACTTCTAGTGTGTTAGTGGCATCACACAGAGCTCCTATATTTTCATCTCAGAAGCACCCATAGGA
This sequence comes from Rana muscosa, assembly GCA_029206835.1. NCBI lineage: Eukaryota > Metazoa > Chordata > Amphibia > Anura > Ranidae > Rana > Rana muscosa. The sequence goes on from JARGYO010000094.1 coordinate 64,152,804, forward strand.
CTTCTAGTGTGTTAGTGGCATCACACAGAGCTCCTATATTTTCATCTCAGCAGCACCCATAGGACTTCTAGTGTGTTAGTGGCATCACACAGAGCTCCTATATTTTCTTCTCAGCAGCACCCATAGGACTTCTAATGTGTTAGTGGCATCACACAGAGTTCCTATATTTTCATCTCAGAAGCACCCATAGGACTTCTAGTGTGTTAGTGGCATCACACAGAGCTCCTATATTTTCTTCTCAGCAGCACCCATAGGACTTCTAATGTGTTAGTGGCATCACACAGAGTTCCTATATTTTCATCTCAGAAGCACCCATAGGACTTCTAGTGTGTTAGTGGCAGCAAACAGAGTTCCTATATTTTCATCTCAGAAGCACCCATAGGACTTCTAGTGTGTTAGTGGCATCACACAGAGCTCCTATATTTTCTTCTCAGCAGCACCCATAGGACTTCTAGTGTGTTAGTGGCATCACACAAAGCTCCTATATTTTCATCTCAGAAGCACCCATAGGACTTCTAGTGTGTTAGTGGCATCACACAGAGCTCCTATATTTTCTTCTCAGCAGCACCCATAGGACTTCTAGTGTGTTAGTGGCAGCAAACAGAGCTCCTATATTTTCTTCTCAGCAGCACCCATAGGACTTCTAGTGTGTTAGTGGCAGCAAACAGAGCTCCTATATTTTCTTCTCAGCAGCACCCATAGGACTTCTAGTGTGTTAGTGGCATCACACAGAGCTCCTATATTTTCTTCTCAGCAGCACCCATAGGACTTCTAGTGTGTTAGTGGCATCACACAGAGCTCCTATATTTTCATCTCAGAAGCACCCATAGGACTTCTAGTGTGTTAGTGGCATCACACAGAGCTCCTATATTTTCTTCTCAGCAGCACCCATAGGACTTCTAGTGTGTTAGTGGCAGCAAACAGAGCTCCTATATTTTCATCTCAGAAGCACCCATAGGACTTCTAGTGTGTTAGTGGCATCACACAGAGCTCCTATATTTTCATCTCAGAAGCACCCATAGGACTTCTAGTGTGTTAGTGGCATCACACAGAGCTCCTATATTTTCTTCTCAGCAGCACCCATAGGACTTCTAATGTGTTAGTGGCAGCAAACAGAGCTCCTATATTTTCTTCTCAGCAGCACCCATAGGACTTCTAGTGTGTTAGTGGCATCACACAGAGCTCCTATATTTTCATCTCAGAAGCACCCATAGGACTTCTAGTGTGTTAGTGGCATCACACAGAGCTCCTATATTTTCATCTCAGAAGCACCCATAGGACTTCTAGTGTGTTAGTGGCATCACACAGAGTTCCTATATTTTCATCTCAGAAGCACCCATAGGACTTCTAGTGTGTTAGTGGCATCACACAGAGCTCCTATATTTTCTTCTCAGCAGCACCCATAGGACTTCTAGTGTGTTAGTGGCAGCAAACAGAGCTCCTATATTTTCTTCTCAGCAGCACCCATAGGACTTCTAGTGTGTTAGTGGCATCACACAGAGTTCCTATATTTTCATCTCAGAAGCACCCATAGGACTTCTAGTGTGTTAGTGGCATCACACAGAGCTCCTATATTTTCTTCTCAGCAGCACCCATAGGACTTCTAGTGTGTTAGTGGCAGCAAACAGAGCTCCTATATTTTCTTCTCAGCAGCACCCATAGGACTTCTAGTGTGTTAGTGGCATCACACAGAGCTCCTATATTTTCTTCTCAGCAGCACCCATAGGACTTCTAGTGTGTTAGTGGCATCACACAGAGCTCCTATATTTTCATCTCAGAAGCACCCATAGGACTTCTAGTGTGTTAGTGGCATCACACAGAGCTCCTATATTTTCTTCTCAGCAGCACCCATAGGACTTCTAGTGTGTTAGTGGCAGCAAACAGAGCTCCTATATTTTCTTCTCAGCAGCACCCATAGGACTTCTAGTGTGTTAGTGGCATCACACAGAGTTCCTATATTTTCATCTCAGAAGCACCCATAGGACTTCTAGTGTGTTAGTGGCATCACACAGAGCTCCTATATTTTCTTCTCAGCAGCACCCATAGGACTTCTAGTGTGTTAGTGGCAGCAAACAGAGCTCCTATATTTTCTTCTCAGCAGCACCCATAGGACTTCTAGTGTGTTAGTGGCATCACACAGAGCTCCTATATTTTCTTCTCAGCAGCACCCATAGGACTTCTAGTGTGTTAGTGGCAGCAAACAGAGCTCCTATATTTTCTTCTCAGCAGCACCCATAGGACTTCTAGTGTGTTAGTGGCATCACACAGAGCTCCTATATTTTCTTCTCAGAAGCACCCATAGGACTTCTAGTGTGTTAGTGGCAGCAAACAGAGCTCCTATATTTTCTTCTCAGCAGCACCCATAGGACTTCTAGTGTGTTAGTGGCATCACACAGAGTTCCTATATTTTCATCTCAGAAGCACCCATAGGACTTCTAGTGTGTTAGTGGCATCACACAGAGCTCCTATATTTTCTTCTCAGCAGCACCCATAGGACTTCTAGTGTGTTAGTGGCATCACACAGAGCTCCTATATTTTCTTCTCAGCAGCACCCATAGGACTTCTAGTGTGTTAGTGGCATCACACAGAGTTCCTATATTTTCATCTCAGAAGCACCCATAGGACTTCTAGTGTGTTAGTGGCATCACACAGAGCTCCTATATTTTCATCTCAGAAGCACCCATAGGACTTCTAGTGTGTTAGTGGCATCACACAGAGCTCCTATATTTTCTTCTCAGCAGCACCCATAGGACTTCTAGTGTGTTAGTGGCAGCAAACAGAGCTCCTATATTTTCTTCTCAGCAGCACCCATAGGACTTCTAGTGTGTTAGTGGCATCACACAGAGTTCCTATATTTTCATCTCAGAAGCACCCATAGGACTTCTAGTGTGTTAGTGGCATCACACAGAGCTCCTATATTTTCTTCTCAGCAGCACCCATAGGACTTCTAGTGTGTTAGTGGCAGCAAACAGAGCTCCTATATTTTCTTCTCAGCAGCACCCATAGGACTTCTAGTGTGTTAGTGGCATCACACAGAGTTCCTATATTTTCATCTCAGAAGCACCCATAGGACTTCTAGTGTGTTAGTGGCATCACACAGAGCTCCTATATTTTCATCTCAGAAGCACCCATAGGACTTCTAGTGTGTTAGTGGCATCACACATAGCTCCTATATTTTCTTCTCAGCAGCACCCATAGGACTTCTAGTGTGTTAGTGGCATCACACAGAGCTCCTATATTTTCATCTCAGAAGCACCCATAGGACTTCTAGTGTGTTAGTGGCATCACACAGAGCTCCTATATTTTCTTCTCAGCAGCACCCATAGGACTTCTAGTGTGTTAGTGGCATCACACAGAGCTCCTATATTTTCATCTCAGAAGCACCCATAGGACTTCTAGTGTGTTAGTGGCATCACACAGAGCTCCTATATTTTCTTCTCAGCAGCACCCATAGGACTTCTAGTGTGTTAGTGGCAGCAAACAGAGCTCCTATATTTTCTTCTCAGAAGCACCCATAGGACTTCTAGTGTGTTAGTGGTATCACACAGAGTTCCTATATTTTCATCTCAGAAGCACCCATAGGACTTCTAGTGTGTTAGTGGCATCACACAGAGCTCCTATATTTTCTTCTCAGCAGCACCCATAGGACTTCTAGTGTGTTAGTGGCATCACACAGAGCTCCTATATTTTCATCTCAGAAGCACCAATAGGACTTCTAGTGTGTTAGTGGCAGCAAACAGAGCTCCTATATTTTCTTGTCAGCAGCACACATAGTACCTATAGTGTGTTAGTGTCAGCACCCATAGGACCTACAGTGTGTTGTGAGCACACATAGGAGTTCTATTTTTTATACTATATACACTACCGACTACAATGGCTGGAAGACCGCCAAGGAGAGGCAGAGCGTGCCGAGGCAAGAACACAGGGCAGGCAGGCTCTGTTTCTAGAGACAACAGTGCTGGCCGTGGACGTGGTCGTGCATCGTCATCAGCACGTGGCCATGGGACACGCTTGTCTTTGTTTTCGGCAGCTGGACATGTGGAGCCGCATCATGCCGAAGGCTTGGTAGAATGGATGACCAAGCCCTCCTCATCCTCCTCATCCTCTCTCACCCAGGCTCAGGGTACTGGCAGAGCAGCTGCCAACGCGTACTCAATGGCATCATCAGCCACCCCTTCCCTAGACCCACCATGTCCTCCTGAGGAGTCCCCCGAACTGTTTGAGCACAGTGTTGGGTACATGCTCCAGGAGGATGCCCAACGATTCGAAGGCTCGGATGATGATACCCAGCTTGAGGAAGTCAGTAGTGTGCGCGCAGAGAGAGGGGATGCTGAAGGACAGCAATCTGGCAGTAGTGTTCCACCAGCTGCAGCTTACTGCCAGGTTTGCTCTAGTGGTGAAGAGGGAGGGGATGATGAGGTCACTGACTCCACATGGGTGCCTGAAGGGAGAGAGGAGGAGGAGGAGGAGGATGCAGCGTCACATGTCCAACGAGGCAGGATGCCCCCTGGAGGCCAGCTAGAGGCCAGCACAGCAACTGTACCACACCGCAGAGCTCCGCCTGTGCAGGGCGCTGCCTCTGCACGTTATCACAAAAGTTCTTTGGTGTGGGCCTTTTTTGAGACGAGTGCATCAGATCGCACCACTGCTATTTGCAATATTTGTCTCAAGCGTATCTCGCGTGGCCAAAACATCAGCCGCTTGGGCACCACAAGCATGAGCAGACATATGTCGACCTGCCATGCAGCTCGTTGGCAAGCACACATAAAAGACCCACACCAAAGAACAAAGCGGACCTCTCCTTGCTCCTCATCAGCTGGGATCTCCATCCCCACTATATCTTCAGTCCTCTCTGAAAGCTGCTCTGAGAGGACTGAAGGTGTAGAATTAGGTGTGTCACAACCAAGTACTTGCAGTACACCGACGTCCGATTGTAGCAGGCAAATTTCCCTGCCCCAGCTGCTGGACCGTCGAAAGAAGTATACTCCCAGCCATCCACATGCCCAGCGGTTGAATGCTAGCTTGGCTAAATTGCTAGCACTTCAACTGCTGCCTTTTCAGTTGATAGACTCGGCCCCCTTCCGTGAGTTTGTTCAATGTGCGGTTCCTCAGTGGCAGGTTCCCAAACGCCACTTTTTCTCACGGAAGGCGATTCCGTCTCTCTACTGGCATGTGGAAGGCAATGTCCATGCCTCGCTGGACAGGGCGGTCAGCGGTAAGGTGCATATTACCGCTGACTCATGGTCCAGCAGGCATGGACAGGGACGTTATCTTTCTTTCACGGCCCATTGGGTCACTCTATTGGCAGCTGGGAGGGATGCAGGACAAGGTGCAGTAGTGTTGGAGGTTGTTCCGCCACCACGCCTCCAAAATGCTACTACTGGTTGTGACACACCTCTCTCCTCCACCCCCTCCTCTTCTTCTTCCTCCATGTCCTCTTCGAGTGCTCTGTCCTCGGAACCAGCGGTGCTCCGTAGGCGTACAAGGGGCTACGCGAGTACGCAGGCAAAAAGATGCCATGCCGTGCTTGCGCTGGTGTGTTTGGGGGACAGGAGCCACACTGGGCCAGAGGTTCTGGCAGCTCTGCAGGGGCAGGCCGAGAGGTGGTTGACGCCACGCCAGCTTAAGCCAGGAATGGTCGTTTCTGATAATGGCACCAACCTCCTCTCCGCCCTGCGACAGGGGCAGCTCACCCATGTGCCCTGTATGGCTCACGTCCTCAACCTGGTGGTGCAGCGGTTCTTGGGCAGGTTCCCAGGCTTACAGGATGTCCTGAGGCAGGCCAGGAAAGTCTGTGTGCATTTCCGCCGATCTTATAATGCCAGTGCTCGGCTGACTGAGCTGCAAAAGGAGCTGAACCTGCCCAAGAACCGCCTAATATGTGACATGCCCACCAGGTGGAACTCAACGTTGGCCATGCTGCAGCGACTGCACACGCAGCAGAGGGCCATCAATGAGTACCTTTGCGACTACGGCACCAGGACAGGGTCAGGGGAGCTTGGCTTTTTTTCCCCACGCCAGTGGAGCATGATCAGGGATGCATGCACTGTCCTCTCACCATTTGAGGAGGCCACGAGGATGGTGAGCAGTGACAGTGCATGCATCAGTGACACTGTACCTCTTGTCCACCTGTTGGAGCATACGCTGCGTGGGATAATGGACAGGGCACTTGAGGCAGAACAGAGGCAGGAAGAGGAGGACTTCCTTGTCTCTCAAGGCCCCCTTTATCCAGACAATGTTCCTTCTGTCCCACCCATCACACAGGAAGAGGAGGAGGAGGAGGAGGAGGATTGTGTGAGCATGGAGGTGGAGCCTGGCACTCAGCATCAGCAGCAGCAGTCTTTTAGGGATGATGTACAGTCCCAACAAACCAGTGGACTTGTACGTGGCTGGGAGGAGGTGGCTGGCGATCATGTCATCCTCAGTGACCCAGAAGACTCCGGACCGAATGCCTCAGCTAACCTACGCTGCATGGCCTCCCTGATCCTGCAAAGCCTGTGGAAGGATCCTCTTGTTCTTCGGATCAAGGAGAGTGACCATTACTGGCTGGCCACTCTCCTTGATCCACGGTACAAGGGTAAGGTTGCGGACCTTATCTTGCCGTCGCAGAGGGAGCAGAGGATGAGACATCTCAGGGAGGCCTTGCAGAAAGGTCTGTGCAACGCGTTCCCAGAAACTGGGAGGTTACAAACTCCTGGTCCTGGACGACGAGTTGCTGAGGCTTCGGTCAGTAGCAGAAGGAGCAGTGGGGAAGGTGGACGTCTGACCGATGCGTTCAGACAATTTTTTAGTCCGCAGCCCCAAGGTATGATCGGTTCCAGCAACCATCGCCAGCGTCTGATATACATGGTGCAGGAATACCTAGGGGCAAGGTCAGACTTGGACACCTTTCCCACCGAAAATCCTCTGGCTTACTGGGTCCTGAGGATGGATCACTGGCCAGAGCTTGCACAGTATGCAATTGAGCTACTGGCCTGTCCTGCATCCAGCGTTCTTTCCGAACGCACATTCAGTGCTGCTGGAGGATTTGTCACCGATCATAGGGTGCGCCTGTCCACCGACTCGGTTGATCGACTGACCTTCATAAAAATGAATCAGTCTTGGATCACCACCAGCTACCAGACACCTGAAGCGGATATAACGGAATAATTTATAATGTCACATCCCTTCAAGACTGCCTATGCTGATGCTGAGTGACTGTCCTGTTATGTTCACTGACTATCCTCTTCCTCCTCCTCAATGATCCATGCCACCACACCAGTGCCTAAGGCACAATTTTTCAGCCCCTGTATAACAGGGGCGTGTAATTACAATTTTTTAAAAAGATGCTTCGCAACAGGTCTGACTGCTGTGCTCAGAGTACAGTATCTGTGAGGGGTTGCAGTGTTGTGGCACCAGCACCAGTGCCTAAGGCACAATTTTTCAGCCCCTGTTGGGGCGTGTAATTACAATTTTTAGGCAATGCTTTGCAACAGGTCTCATTGCTGTGCTCAGAGTACAGTATCTGTGAGGGGTTGCAGTGTTGTGGCACCAGCACCAGTGCCTAAGGCACAATTTTTCAGCCCCTGTATAACAGGGGCGTGTAATTACAATTTTTTAAAAAGATGCTTCGCAACAGGTGTGACTGCTGTGCTCCAAGTACAGTATCTGTGAGGGGTTGCAGTGTTGTGGCACCAGCACCAATGCCTAAGGCACAATTTTTCAGCCCCTGTTTAACAGGGGCGTGTAATTACAAATCTTGATCTAATAGTTCACAGCAGGGCCCATTCCTGCGCCCACCAAGAGTAACTATGAGGGCCTACAGTCTTGTGGCAACACCGTCCACCACCACCACCACCACCAAAGGCCCAATTTTTCTGCCCTGTTCAACAGGTGCATGCAATTACAAATCTTGATCTAATAACTCACAGCAGGGCCCATTCCTGCACCCACCAAGAGTAACTGTGAGGGCTTACAGTCTTGTGGCAACACCGTCCACCACCACCACCACCACCACCAAAGGCCCAATTTTTCTGCCCGGTTCAACAGGTGCATGCAAGTACAAATCTTGATCTATTAACTCACAGCAGGGCCCATTCCTGTGCCCACCAGTCTTGTGGCTACACCAACATCTAATAGGGCAAATTTCTGCAGAGTATATACGGCAGGCCCCTACTTTCAAACATCCAACTTACAAACGACTCCTACTTGCAAACGGCAAGAGAAAACAGGAAGTGAGAGGAAATCTACCCCTAGGAAGGAAAATTCTATCCTGTTAGATTTAATTTGGGAAAAAGGTATCTCCTCTCTACTGATGCTTTATCACCAATCCTTGTTTCAATTAAAACCCCACTTTTCCAAAAACATTTGTCATTGGGACGGAAAGTGAGGTGACATGTTCTGAACAGATGTGCAAAGACAGCAAATGTTACAGGGGTGATAACCCCTCCCTATGTTCTCCAAAAAGCTTAAAAATTGATTTTTTTGGGATGTAGCTACACTTCATAATGTACCTGTTCAGATTCTACTTAAGAACAAACCTACAGTCCATGTCTTGTTTGCACCACCTATATACTGCTGTTCAGAGTATATAGGGTTGTAGGTATAGGGTTTTATTTTGGGTGCGGGGTCCCCCTTAGTATCCATACAAGACCCAAAGGGGCTGGGGTGGGGGGGGGGGTGATGGGGTAGCCATGCCATTTTTCTCAAGGATTTTCAGCCATATGGCGGCCAGGACAAGACATGACATTAAAGCCGCAAGTGGTTTTAAATGGCTTCTTTTTTTCCTTTACAAATGTCATTTTGTGCAAGGACAGTTCTAAACACGGGAAACACATGCCACTTCACAGGCATACTTTAGACACCCCCCAGGTACCATATTTAAAGGAAAATTTCACTTTTTTTTTTTTCACTTTATGCATCATTAAAATGACTGCTCCCGAAAAAACTTTAGTTTTTAAAATTTCTTTTTGCATTGATATATGTCCCCTGGGGCAGGACCCGGGTCCCCAAACCTGTTTTATGACATTAACATGCATATTGGCCGTTGTAATTAGCAATTTTGATTTCGAACGTTCGCGTCCATTATAACGAATAGGGTTCGAAAATTCGCGCAAACTTTCGGTCCGTTCGAAGGTTCTGGTGCGAACCGAACCCGGGGGTGTTCGGCTCATCCCTACAGATAATTGGTGGCATGCTGCTGGCTTTGCCAGGTGGTGTTGGCACTATTCATTTGGAGGTCATTAGCCCCAGCTCAAGAAACCCCAGGCAACTTCTGGAGGAATTCTGGTTAAGAATGGCTGCATTATATCATCAAACAAAGACAAATGGGTGACAGTGCTGGGAGCACAAAACGACTGTTTGCTGTGATACTTGTGGACATCTGAACGTCTCCATGTTGGAACTGGTGACACCATCTTGCCACATCCAACTCAGCCGGGGATTTACCAAAATTGTAACATCATACAGAAGATTTTCTAAGGACTTTCATCCTTGTCGGAGGGTTTTCTGTACAATTTTGGTAAATCCCCAGCTGATTTAGATGTGGCAAGGTGGTGCCACCAGTCTCCACATGAGGACGTTCAGATATCCACAAGTATCACCGCAAACACTAGTTGTGTGGAAGCACACAACTACTGTTTTGCAGTGATACTTGTGGACATCTGAAAATCTTCATGTTGGGACTGGTGGCACCACCCTGCCACATCCAACTCAGCTGGGCATTTACCAAAATTGGAACATCACACAGAAGAATTTCTAAGGACTTTCATCCTTGTAGGAGTATTTTCTGTACTGCATTGGTGTCCCTACTGTAGGATGATCTGTTTTCATTAAATGCAACTCCAACCAGAGCCTGCCGCCAGGGTAAAGACTAATGGAGCACAATCTGTGCTACATTTGCTTCAGTGCAGAGCAGGGCAAAGTATGTCACACAAATTGTTATCATATAGGGGGCTTTGTAACAGCAATAAAGTTAAGTTAAGCAATAACGTTAGGTGAAAGAGAGAGAATAAAAAATGAAATTTCCAAGCACTTAAAAAAAAACTTTTTTTTTAGAGAACCCTCCCTGCCCCCACTTCTAACAAATGTAAACACGTGTTGGGGATGCCTACACCATACACAAATGGCGATTACATATCGCCACGCATTCTGGTTGAACAATAATTATTTTTTTTACAGTGTAGCGGGTATATACATTTAGAGGGCAGCATCTGGGTGGTAGCATGACCCAGATGCACTAATTTTTAGGAAATGGTTGTTTTTTTTCGTGTGAGATATCAGTGGTGTCCAGTTCCCTGTGGCCCAGTAGGTGGCGCTGTCGCCTTGGGCCGGGGTTGAACCCCCACTGCAGTGCCGTACCCTTTGAGACCTCTCGCGGCAGTTGTACAGCGGGCGGGGAACCTGCTGTGTTTGCTGGGAGAGGGTATAAAGGGGGCGGACATCTTGCGCACGAGGTCCGAGTCCCAGGCACCTTCAGCCTGTGGGCTGCTGTCTGTGGTCGGTGTCCAGGCGCCCTTGGCCTGGACACGTGGAGTTTGAGTTCCATCCCAGGCACCTTAAGCCAGTACTGTTCATTGCTGCAAGATAAATAAATAAGTGTAGGACTTTTCATGGTGTGGAACTCTATTACTGGGAGTTAAGTGTTCGGACTCTACCGGTGGCAGTCAACCTCCACAGAAGAAGCAGAGGCTCCGTACGGAAAGCAGACCCGAAGTGGATTTAGCTCAAACCTCACACACACGAGGTGAGAGCTGGTGGTAGTGCCCCTCACCCTCCTCCCAGTAACCCCTAGACAAGCCAGCCGTATATAAGAAGGGAGTAGGGGGTGATGCCGCTACAACAAGAAGGTAGAACAATAATTCTAGGGTCATAATTTAAGGTTAACTAAACGGTGTCTCTGCTTTCAGATAAAATATAATGTTCCATAGGTACAGGTAGAGCGGACCTGTGTCCTAGTGTCGTAAGGACTTGCCGGCCTCGATTCTTTATCACCCTTCGGTGGGAGAAAATTGGCGAGTCTGTGCCAAAATCTTCCGATCCTCCACCATTGCTCTGAATCCTTCACCGCTTACCCCTATAGTGGGGAACCCAGCCTTCAGTCCTGGTCTTCATGAGTTAGGATTTCAGAATTTGAAATCTGCGGGTCTTTATTAGGAAAAATAATTACTGACCGTGACCTACCGAAGGACCCAGCGCTTTTCTTTCTGCATCACCACTGTCCGGCAAGGTGTACAGGCGTTCCATTTTGCCACTTCTGATGACTGCAGGAAAGAGCTGCACCTAGCTCTTTTAGAAACAGACACAGGCACCGCCCATTACAGTATGGTTGAGAAAAGTCGCTGAAATCAATGAGTTGGAGGACCTGGTGGCCACCGAGAGAAGCCCCTGAGATAAATGCCTCAAAAAATGGCTCTACTTGCACAAATTTGTTTACTCTGAAGAGTACAAGGCCTTGTTGAAACAATTTAGACATAATTTAGACTGTACCAGAGGGCCTCCTGGATCTGGAGGGGTGGCGGTTTGTGATCGGACCCCTTCCTGCTCCCTACCCCGCTTATATTTTCTGCTCCTTTCTCTCTACTCTTTTTCCCTTCTCCATCTCTCCTCTTACCCCCCCCCCCCTTTTTTTGTTTTGTCCTTTTGTTTTTAATTCAATCTTATTTTATTGAGATAGAAAATTGAGATAGAAAAATGACACAATATACATACATGTCTTTCAGTAACACATAAACCGAAACATATAACTTTGCTACAGTGGTGTCATACCGTCTTATGGTTCAGGTACTTTTGAGCGTCGGTTGATTTAGTGTGGTATATGAGCATGTATGCCTACAGCGTCTAATCTGGGTTATTGTGGGTATGTGAGCACCACTATCTACTCAGTGAGTGGTGCCCACTCATTACAGGTAGGTTAGGGCTTTTGTTTCTATGCTGGACATGTTCTCTCCGAGAGGGAAACTCTGTGTGCGCCACCATTCCAGTCTGATGAGACTAGAGATTGTGTATTAAATATTCGGGTAATACTGCAACATTTAAAAGGGAAAGGAGAAAAGGAGAGTGAGGGTGGGGATAGAGGGGACAAGGTAGTAAGGAATTTTAGGAATGAAGAGGGGGACATTCCACTCTGGTTACACAGGTGCGTCGGTGAAGTCCTCCGTGGCCCATGGAATAAATCCTGAGGAATATCGAAACAGACCACGAGGTCCAGGTCTCGGAGAATTGTTCCTCTTTACCCATTTCCTGCGACAACATTCGTTCCAACCTGTTAATTCAGGACCACTTCGTCCTTTTGTTTTTATTATGATTATTGACGGTGCTCACCCTGAAAAAAAAACCCACACGTGGTACAGAGGCTCTCGAATGCCGGGTTTACTGGGACGTTTTTTTAATCATACTCTGCATACCATTTGTGCTGGAAATTGATTCTCAAATGTTGTGACTTTCTAAATCTGTGATATCTGTTGATGTGCATGTCAAATGATTTCTGTATTTAACGTGAGTTGTCTTAAAAAAAAATAACGAATGTTTGTGGGTTTTAAATAATCTCCAGGCCTTTTCTTGTGAAAAAAATAAATAATCTCCAGGTCTAAAATGTGCTATTTAACATGTGTGTGTAAAAAAATGGAAAAAAAAGGTTCTGGCAACACTCTCAATATTTTCAAACATTTCAAGGGGTTTCAAATCCTCAGTTTTTCCCATCCCTAAAACTGTTTGAAAAATTGAGACCTAGAACATTCAATGTAGTTTTCTATTATTGTCATGTCTGATTGTACTGTCTATCCGTACAGAGCCTGCAGGGAAGGATGGTGATCAATCCGAACACCACTGATATAGATTGCAAGAGGAACCAGAAATGTCGCAAGAGCAGAGGTGTAAAGAAGTGCGTGAAGTACACCTGAACTGTGCCATGTAGAAGAGAGAGAGAGATGAGAAAGTTCATGGAAAAATCAATAGTCTATAATCACATTAAATATTATATTTTAGGTACCGTACGTATGTGGTCAGGCTGTTGAAAATAAACTTAGCAATGTTTAAAAACTCATTCTATAGGCACACAGCAATTGTGTATGTGGTATAGAACTGTATATAACCTCCCTTAGTCCAAACTCTTACATATTCCATGAACAGATAGAAGATACCACAATTTGATATTGTAAAGAGCTTCAAACAAAAATGCCCAAACAATATAATTATAAAATGCTTTCAATAATAAAGTGCCCACAGTAAATATAAAGTGCTTCCAATAATAAAGTGTTAACAGTAAATATACTGTAAAGTGCTTACAATAATAAAGTGTCCACGGTGGATAAATCAATAAAGTGCTTTGTGTTATTCTCAACCATTCAAAAAGTGTCACTCAACCAACCTGCCAAACCCAACATTCTAGAAAACCCACTGGACATCCACGACCCCCTAAATTCAGCGGGTCACCCAGAGATTTGTTCCCTTGGGGAACCCACATCCAGGACCAAAGCAGCAGCTTCCTGGGATATATTAAAACATTTAATGCGAAAATGGCTTAATGTAGCTTAACAAACAATAAAGTGCCTAAACCTCAATCAATTGCCCTGAAACTTTGCACAGCCTAAGGCCTCGTACACACGGCCGAGATTCTCGTTGAAAAAAACATGTCGTTTTTTTCGACGAGATTCTTGGACAAGAAACTTGTCCCGGCCGAGTGTACACACGCTCGTTTCAAAGAACCCGCGGTTCTTTGAAAGGAGTGTACGCAGTGACGTCATAGACTACGTCGAGCATGCGCTCGTCACATTCGATGCCGTCGCCGCCATCTTGGTCTACCCTACGTATGCCTAGGAAGCTACCGCGCATGCGTCGAATTCATTTCGAACATGCGCGGGCTTCCGGGAGGACAGGTAAGTGTACACACACTCACTTTTCTCGTCGAGAAACATGCCGAGGAGAATCTCGACGAGAAAATAGAGAGCAGGTTCTCTATTTTCTCGTCGAGGTTTCTTGTCGGTTTTCTCGACGAGAAACCCGATAGCAGCGTACAAACGACCGATTTACTCGGCAAGACCTCTCTGCCAGCAAGTTTCTTGCTGGTTCTTGCCGAGAAAATCGGTCGTGTGTACGAGGCCTAAGATCGTAACATCCCAAACCTATCCTATAAGTTTCATGCGATTTGGTGTTCCACAAGGCAAAGAGGGACATTAAGCTTGTTTTTTGGGGAGCTTAATGGGGCTCAACGTACAAAAAAGACCTTAAATGTTAACCAATTTCCCCCAAACTTCACACTATAGAAGACTCTATCCATGCCAATATATTCTGAAAATTTCAGCTCATTTGGTTAATCACATCAAAAGTTATTCACATTAAGCTTTATTTTACAATGATAAAACATTTAATGTAAAGAACTTAACGTACCATAATGTCCCTTAACCTCAATCAATTGCCTTGAAACTTTACACAGCCTAGGATCTCAACTTCCCAAACCTATTCAAGAAGATTCATGTGATTCGGTGTTCCACAGGGAAAACTAGCGACATTAAGCTTCTTTTTTGGGGAGCTTAATGTGGTTTAATGTACAAAAAAGACCTTAAATGTTAACCAATTTCCCCCAAACTTTACACAATAGAAGACTCTATCAATGCCAAAATATTCTGAAAATGTCAGCTCATTTGGTTAATCACATCAAAAGTTATTCACATTAAGCTTTATTTTACAATGCTAAAACATTTAATGTGAAAATGGCTTAATGTACCATAATGTCCCTTAACCTCAATCAATTGCCGTGAAACTTTACTCAGCCTAAGATCTAAACTTCCCAAACCTATTCAAGAAGATTCTTGCGATTCGGTGTTCCACAGGGAAAACTAGCGACATTAAGCTTCTTTTTTGGGGAGCTTAATGTGGTTTAACCTCCCTGGCGGTATTCCTAAGTGAGGCTCGGGGTGAGATTTTTGTACCTAAAGTGGTAACTCCGAGCCACACTCGGGATTGCCTCGTTGGATCCTGGACGAGGTGACTTACCTTGTCTCTGGGATCCCGCGATGTATTCTCGCAGTGTACGGCGGCCGGACCTTCCGCCCGATGCACTGTGTTCCCCTAATTCCCTAACCTGCGAGCGTGGCGACGCAGGGGGGCGGAACCGGCGGCAAATTCAAATGTATAAAGCACAAAACACACTGATACAATGTAAACCTATTGGATTACAATAAAAAATAAAATAAATTGACCTTAGATTGCCCCCCAGTGCTTTCTCCAGTGCCCTTGTCTGCAGTTTTACTGTACTTAGTATCTGGAAACTGCACAGCGACCATGGCATCCAAAAAACGCGCCTCCACCTCAAAGTCGCTATATGACCTGCTGGAAGTCAGCGACAGCGACTCAGAATGGGTTGCAGAGGAGTTGAGCGACAGCGATTCATGGGGAAGCCCTTCATCGAACGCAGAAAGTGTTTTTAGCGATGATCCTGCAACTGTGCCCAGCGATGCGTGGACTTGGTGCTCAATTGATTGCGGTACGGAGCACGCAGCGCCCCCAAGATTTCCATTTACAGGAGCACCTGGGATCAAAGTGGAAGTTGAGGACAATAACCCCTTGGCATTCCTCGAGCTCTTTCTGACGGATGAAGTTATTTCAAAAATTGTTTTGGAGACGAATCGCTATCAGGAGCAACAAGCTGCTACCCATCATCGCTTTTCAAGGAGCAGAAAATGGGAGCCAGTAACCAGAGAGGACATCTGGAACTTTTTGGGCCTTATAATTCTACAGGGAGTGGTGGGGAAACCCCTGCAGAAGTGGTATTGGACCACCAACAAATTGCTGGCCACTCCTTTTTTTGGCACAGTTATGTCCGAATATAAATTTTCTCTTATCATGAAATATTTGCATTTTGCAAATAATGATGACTTTGATGAGAGTTCTCATCCAGCTCCTAAGCTGAAAAAAATTTAGGAGATTTACCAACTTATTCTGATGAATTTCCAGCAGACCTATGTGCCGGACAGAGATATAAGTATCGACAAAAGTCTTATGGCCTACAAAGGTAGACTTAGCTGGATACAGTTCATCACATCAAAGTGAGCTCGTTTTGGCATGAAGTCATTCATGCTGTGTGAATCCAGCTCTGGCTACATCTGGAATTCGGTCCTGTACACCGGGAAAGGGACCAAATTCAGTGATCGATTCAGATTTTTTGGAATGGCAACCGCTTCGGTTCTCTCTTTGATTGAGCCATTGCTGAATCGGGGCTACTGTGTCACCACAGAAAATTTTTACACGTCCCCAGAACTCTTTCAGATCCTTATCCTGAACAAAACGATGCCTATGGGACCGTTAGGCATAACGGGCGTGACATGCCGCCAACCTTTGCCCAAAAAAAGCTCGGGGCAGGAGAAATAGTTGCCTGTCAGAAAGGCAAAATGATGGCACTGAAATGGCAGGACAAAAAAAACGTGTGCCTTATGAGTACCATCCACAACACCTCTACTGTAATGGTACATACCAAAGGTGGAAAAGATGTCATGAAGCCACAGGTCGTGTTGGATTACAACAACACCATGGGAGGTGTGGACAGGGCTGACCAGGCCATGACCTTTTATCCTGCGATGAGGAAGCAACAGAAGAAATATTATAAAAAAATCTTCAGGCATCTTCTGGAACAGTGCCTGTGGAATGCTTTCATTCTTCTGAAAAAAAATAGTGACAGGCCTATGATCCATGCGGACTTTGTGTGGAAGGTTGCCGAACAAATTTTTCTAAAGCACCAGACGCCAACGACTGTAAGCAGATCTGGACGTCGGGCTGCTGGCGTTGTGAACCCGAAACGCCTGACTGGTCGTCACTTTATGGACCACATTCCACCTACTGAAAGGAAGTCAGCACCCACAAGGATGTGTGTGGTTTGCTGCTCCAAGCGTGACGAAACCAGAAGGAAAATCCGTAAAGAAACGCGGTTCTATTGTCCCGATTGCGATGTAGGACTTTGTGCTGTACCTTGTTTTAAAATTTTTCATACCCGAGACGTATACTGAAGCAATATGACTTCTAATATTGCACCCTTGTTTGACCAAAACAAAATTCAGTGTTTTTGATTATATTATTTACAAAAATTTATTGAATAAAAAGTATTATTATTATTAAATTATTATTTGTTATTATTTATTATATTATAACTTATGATTTTGTGTTTCAAACTTTATCATACCCGAGATGTCTACTAGACTCTGGTTTGGACAGATTTAGGTGAGTTATTACTAAGAATTACAGGCCTACAATGTAAAAACGCCAAATTTCCATGCAAAATAATGGTACCCGCTTTCAGCACCTAAAATCTTCCAGAATCATACCGCCAGGGAGGTTATTGTACAAAAAAGACCTTAAATGTTAACCAATTTCCCCCAAACTTCACACAATAGAAGACTTTATCCATGCCAATATATTCAGAAAATTTCAGCTCATTTGGGCAATCACACCAAAAGTTATTCACATTAAGCTATATTTTACAATGCTAAAACATTTAATGTGAAAATGGCTTAATGTACCATAATGTCCCTTAACCTCAATCAATTGCCTTGAAACTTTACACAGCCTAGGATCTCAACTTCCCAAACCTATTCAAGAAGATTCATGCGATTCGGTGTTCCACAGGGAAAACTAGCGACATTAAGCTTCTTTTTTGGGGAGCTTAATGTGGTTTAATGTACAAAAAAGACCTTAAATGTTAACCAATTTCCCCCAAACTTTACACAATAGAAGACTCTATCAATGCCAAAATATTCTGAAAATGTCAGCTCATTTGGTTAATCACATCAAAAGTTATTCACATTAAGCTTTATTTTACAATGCTAAAACATTTAATGTGAAAATGGCTTAATGTACCATAATGTCCCTTAACCTCAATCAATTGCCGTGAAACTTTACTCAGCCTAAGATCTAAACTTCCCAAACCTATTCAAGAAGATTCTTGCGATTCGGTGTTCCACAGGGAAAACTAGCGACATTAAGCTTCTTTTTTGGGGAGCTTAATGTGGTTTAACCTCCCTGGCGGTATTCCTAAGTGAGGCTCGGGGTGAGATTTTTGTACCTAAAGTGGTAACTCCGAGCCACACTCGGGATTGCCTCGTTGGATCCTGGACGAGGTGACTTACCTTGTCTCTGGGATCCCGCGATGTATTCTCGCAGTGTACGGCGGCCGGACCTTCCGCCCGATGCACTGTGTTCCCCTAATTCCCTAACCTGCGAGCGTGGCGACGCAGGGGGGCGGAACCGGCGGCAAATTCAAATGTATAAAGCACAAAACACACTGATACAATGTAAACCTATTGGATTACAATAAAAAATAAAATAAATTGACCTTAGATTGCCCCCCAGTGCTTTCTCCAGTGCCCTTGTCTGCAGTTTTACTGTACTTAGTATCTGGAAACTGCACAGCGACCATGGCATCCAAAAAACGCGCCTCCACCTCAAAGTCGCTATATGACCTGCTGGAAGTCAGCGACAGCGACTCAGAATGGGTTGCAGAGGAGTTGAGCGACAGCGATTCATGGGGAAGCCCTTCATCGAACGCAGAAAGTGTTTTTAGCGATGATCCTGCAACTGTGCCCAGCGATGCGTGGACTTGGTGCTCAATTGATTGCGGTACGGAGCACGCAGCGCCCCCAAGATTTCCATTTACAGGAGCACCTGGGATCAAAGTGGAAGTTGAGGACAATAACCCCTTGGCATTCCTCGAGCTCTTTCTGACGGATGAAGTTATTTCAAAAATTGTTTTGGAGACGAATCGCTATCAGGAGCAACAAGCTGCTACCCATCATCGCTTTTCAAGGAGCAGAAAATGGGAGCCAGTAACCAGAGAGGACATCTGGAACTTTTTGGGCCTTATAATTCTACAGGGAGTGGTGGGGAAACCCCTGCAGAAGTGGTATTGGACCACCAACAAATTGCTGGCCACTCCTTTTTTTGGCACAGTTATGTCCGAATATAAATTTTCTCTTATCATGAAATATTTGCATTTTGCAAATAATGATGACTTTGATGAGAGTTCTCATCCAGCTCCTAAGCTGAAAAAAATTTAGGAGATTTACCAACTTATTCTGATGAATTTCCAGCAGACCTATGTGCCGGACAGAGATATAAGTATCGACAAAAGTCTTATGGCCTACAAAGGTAGACTTAGCTGGATACAGTTCATCACATCAAAGTGAGCTCGTTTTGGCATGAAGTCATTCATGCTGTGTGAATCCAGCTCTGGCTACATCTGGAATTCGGTCCTGTACACCGGGAAAGGGACCAAATTCAGTGATCGATTCAGATTTTTTGGAATGGCAACCGCTTCGGTTCTCTCTTTGATTGAGCCATTGCTGAATCGGGGCTACTGTGTCACCACAGAAAATTTTTACACGTCCCCAGAACTCTTTCAGATCCTTATCCTGAACAAAACGATGCCTATGGGACCGTTAGGCATAACGGGCGTGACATGCCGCCAACCTTTGCCCAAAAAAAGCTCGGGGCAGGAGAAATAGTTGCCTGTCAGAAAGGCAAAATGATGGCACTGAAATGGCAGGACAAAAAAAACGTGTGCCTTATGAGTACCATCCACAACACCTCTACTGTAATGGTACATACCAAAGGTGGAAAAGATGTCATGAAGCCACAGGTCGTGTTGGATTACAACAACACCATGGGAGGTGTGGACAGGGCTGACCAGGCCATGACCTTTTATCCTGCGATGAGGAAGCAACAGAAGAAATATTATAAAAAAATCTTCAGGCATCTTCTGGAACAGTGCCTGTGGAATGCTTTCATTCTTCTGAAAAAAAATAGTGACAGGCCTATGATCCATGCGGACTTTGTGTGGAAGGTTGCCGAACAAATTTTTCTAAAGCACCAGACGCCAACGACTGTAAGCAGATCTGGACGTCGGGCTGCTGGCGTTGTGAACCCGAAACGCCTGACTGGTCGTCACTTTATGGACCACATTCCACCTACTGAAAGGAAGTCAGCACCCACAAGGATGTGTGTGGTTTGCTGCTCCAAGCGTGACGAAACCAGAAGGAAAATCCGTAAAGAAACGCGGTTCTATTGTCCCGATTGCGATGTAGGACTTTGTGCTGTACCTTGTTTTAAAATTTTTCATACCCGAGACGTATACTGAAGCAATATGACTTCTAATATTGCACCCTTGTTTGACCAAAACAAAATTCAGTGTTTTTGATTATATTATTTACAAAAATTTATTGAATAAAAAGTATTATTATTATTAAATTATTATTTGTTATTATTTATTATATTATAACTTATGATTTTGTGTTTCAAACTTTATCATACCCGAGATGTCTACTAGACTCTGGTTTGGACAGATTTAGGTGAGTTATTACTAAGAATTACAGGCCTACAATGTAAAAACGCCAAATTTCCATGCAAAATAATGGTACCCGCTTTCAGCACCTAAAATCTTCCAGAATCATACCGCCAGGGAGGTTATTGTACAAAAAAGACCTTAAATGTTAACCAATTTCCCCCAAACTTCACACAATAGAAGACTTTATCCATGCCAATATATTCAGAAAATTTCAGCTCATTTGGGCAATCACACCAAAAGTTATTCACATTAAGCTATATTTTACAATGCTAAAACATTTAATGTGAAAATGGCTTAATGTACCATAATGTCCCTTAACCTCAATCAATTGCCTTGAAACTTTACACAGCCTAGGATCTCAACTTCCCAAACCTATTCAAGAAGATTCATGCGATTCGGTGTTCCACAGGGAAAACTAGCGACATTAAGCTTCTTTTTTGGGGAGCTTAATGTGGTTTAATGTACAAAAAAGACCTTAAATGTTAACCAATTTCCCCCAAACTTTACACAATAGAAGACTCTATCCATGCCAAAATATTCTAGAAATGTCAGCTCATTTGGTTAATCACATCAAAAGTTATTCACATTAAGCTTTATTTTACAATGATAAAACATTTAATGTGAAAATGGCTTAATGTACCATAATGTCCCTTAACGTCAATCAATTGCCTTGAAACTTTACACAGCCTAAGATCTCAACTTCCCAAACCTATCCAAGAAGTTTCAAGCGATTTGGCATTTCACAAGTCAAACTAGCGACATTAAGCTTCTTTTTTGGGGAGCTTAATGTGGTTTAACGTGCAAAAAATACCTTAATTGTTAACCAATTTCCCCCAAACTTCAAACAATGGAAGACTCTATCCATGCCAATATATTCAGAAAATTTCAGCTCATTTGGTTAATCACACCAAAAGTTATTCACATTAAGCTATATTTTACAATGCTAAAACATTTAATGTTAAAATGGCTTAATGTACCATAATGTCCCTTAACCTCAATCAATTGCCTTGAAACTTTACACAGCCTATGATCTCAACTTCCCAAACCTATCCAAGAAGTTTCAAGCGATCCGGTGTTTCACAAGTCAAACTAGCGACATTAAGCTTCTTTTTTGGGGAGCTTAATGTGGCTTTATGTGCAAAAAATACCTTAAATGTTAACCAATTTCCCCCAAATTTTACACAATAGAAGACTCTATCAATGCCAAAATATTCTAGAAATGTCAGCTCATTTGGGTAATCACATCAAACGTTATTCACATTAAGCTTTATTTTACAATGATAAAACATTTAATGTGAAAATGGCTTAATTTACCATAATGTCCCTTAACCTCAATCAATTGCCTTGAAACTTTACACAGCCTAAGATGTCAACTTCCCAAACCTATCCAAGAAGTTTCAAGCGATTTGGCGTTTCACAAGTCAAACTAGCGACATTAAGCTTCTTTTTTGGGGAGCTTAATGTGGCTTAACGTACAAAAAACACCTTAATTGTTAACCAATTTCCCCCAAACTTCACACTATAGAAGACTCTATCCATGCCAATATATTCAGAAAATTTCAGCTCATTTGGTTAATCACACCAAAAGTTATTCACATTAAGCTATATTTTAAAATGCTAAAACATTTAATGTGAAAATGGCTTAATGTACCATAATGTCCCTTAACCTCCCTGGCGGTATTCCCGAGTGAGGCTCGGGGTGAGATTTCAGTACCTAAAGCGGTAACTCCGAGCCACACTCGGGATTGCCTCGCTGGATCCTGGAAGAGGTGACTTACCTTATCTCTGGGATCCCGCGATGTATTCCCGCAGTGTACGGCGGCCGGATCTTCCGCCGGATGCACTGTGTGCCCTGGATTCCCTTCCCTGCGAGCGTCGCGACACAGGGGGGCGGAACCGGCGGCAAATTCAAAATGTATAAAACACAAAACACACTGATACAATGTAATCCTATTGGATTACAAAAAATAAATAAATAAATTGACCTTAGATTGCCCCCCAGTGCTTTCTCTAGTGCCCTTGTCTGCAGTTTTACTGTACTTAGTATCTGGAAACTGCACAGCGACCATGGCATCCAAAAAACGCGCCTCCACCTCAAAGTCGCTATATGACCTGCTGGAAGTCAGCGATAGCGACTCAGAATGGGTTGCAGAGGAGTTGAGTGACAGCGATTCATGGGGAAGCTCTTCATCGGACGCAGAAAGTGATTTTAGCGACGATCCTGCGACTGTGCCCAGTGATGCGTGGACTTGGTGCTCAATTGATTGCTGTATGGAGCACGCAGCGCCCCCAAAATTTCCATTTACAGGAGCACCTGGAATCAAAGTGGAAGTTGAGGACAATAACCCCTTGGCATACCTCGAGCTCTTTCTGACGGATGAAGTTATTGCCAAAATTGTTTTGTAGACAAATCGCTATCAGGAGCAACAAGCTGCTACCCATCATCGCTTTTCAAGGAGCAGAAAATGGGAGCCAGTAACCAGAGAGGACATCTGGAACTTTTTGGGCCTTATAATTCTACAGGGAGTGGTGGGGAAACCCCTGCAGAAATGGTACTGGACCACCAACAAATTGCTGGCCACTCCTTTTTTTGGCACAGTTATGTCCGAATATAAATTTTCTCTTATCATGAAATATTTGCTCCTAAGCTGAAATTTTTGGGGGAGATTTACCAACTTATTCTGATGAATTTCCAGCAGACCTATGTACCGGACAGAGATATAAGTATCGACGAAAGTCTTATGGCCTACAAAGGTAGACTTAGCTGGATACAGTTCATCGCATCAAAGTGAGCTCGTTTTGGCATGAAGTCATTCATGCTGTGTGAATCCAGCTCTGGGTACATCTGGAATTCGGTCCTGTACACTGGGAAAGGGACCAAATTCAGCGATCGATTCAGAAGTTTTGGAATGGCAACCGCTTCGGTTCTCTCTTTGATTGAGCCATTGCTGATTTAGGGCTACTGTGTCACCACAGACAATTTTTACACGTCCCCAGAACTCTTTGAGTTCTTTGACCTGAACCAAACGGATGCCTATGGGACCGTTAGGCCTAACCGGCGTGACATGCCGCCAACCTTTGCCCAAAAAAAGCTCGGGGCAGGAGAAATAGTTGCCTGTCAGAAAAGCAAAATGATGGCACTGAAATGGCAGGACAAAAAAAACGTGTGCCTTATGAGTACCATCCACAACACCTCTACTGTAATGGTACATACCAAAGGTGGAAAAGATGTCATGAAGCCACAGGTCGTGTTGGATTACAACAACACCATGGGAGGTGTGGACAGGGCTGACCAGGCCATGACCTTTTATCCTGTGATGAGAAAGCAACAGAAGAAATATTATAAAAAAAATCTTCAGGCATCTTCTGGAACAGTGCCTGTGGAATGCTTTCATTCTTCTGAAAAAAAATAGTGACAGGCCTATGATCCATGCGGACTTTGTGTGGAAGGTTGCCGAACAAATTTTTCTAAAGCACCAGACGCCAACGACTGTAAGCAGATCTGGACGTCGGGCTGCTGGTGTTGTGAACCCGAAATGCCTGACTGGTCGTCACTTTATGGACCACATTCCACCTACTGAAAGGAAGTCAGCACCCACAAGGATGTGTGTGGTTTGCTGCTCCAAGCGTGACGAAACCGGAAGGAAAATCCGTAAAGAAACGCGGTTCTATTGTCCCGATTGCGATGTAGGACTTTGTGCTGTACCTTGCAAAATCCAAGATAGGTAGAAGAAGGGAGGTTACCGCTCAGGTGCAGCTGATGATCTCCTCACCGGATCCAGGACCAAGGGTGCAGCCAATGCATGTAGTAATGCAAAAATAGTGAAAGACCTTGGACTGGCGCACTCCAAAAAAATATATTTGTTCTTTTATTAAAATTAAAATAAAAACAACAAGTACATGGCACAGCAATAGAAACAGCAAATGTGAGCTAACGCGTTTCGCACTGAACTTCAGCGCTTAATCATAGCTGATGATTAAGCGCTGAAGTTCAGTGCGAAACGCGTCAGCTCACATTAGCTGTTTCCTTTGCTGTGCCATGTACTTGTTGTTTTTATTTTAATTTTAATAAAAGAACAAATATATTTTTTTGGAGTGCGGCAGTCCAAGGTCTTTCACTATTTTTGCTTTGTGCTGTACCTTGTGTTAAAATTTTTCATACCCGAGACGTATACTGAAGCAATATGACTTCTAATATTGCACCCTTGTTTGAGCAAAAAAAAGTCAGTGTTTTTGATTATATTATTTACTAAAATTTATTGAATAAAAAGTATTATTATTATTAAATTATTATTTGTTATTATTTATTATATTATAATTTATGACTTTGTGTTTCAAACTTTATCATACCCGAGATGTCTACTAGACTCTGGTTTGGACAGATTTAGGTGAGTTATTACTAAGAATTACAGGCCTACAATGTAAAAACGCCAAATTTCCATGCAAAATAATGGTACCGCTTTCAGCACCTAAAATCTTCCAGAATCATACCGCCAGGGAGGTTAACCTCAATCAATTGCCTTGAAACTTTACACAGCCTAGGATCTCAACTTCCCAAACCTATCCAAGAAGTTTCAAGCGATTCGGTGTTTCACAAGTCAAACTAGCGACATTAAGCTTCTTTTTTGGGGAGCTTAATGTGGTTTAATGTACAAAAAAGACCTTAAATGTTAACCAGTTTCCCCCAAACTTTACACAATAGAAGACTCTATCCATGCCAATATATTCTAAAAATGTCAGCTCATTTGGTTAATCACATCAAAAGTTATTCACATTAACCACTTAACGACCGCTCACTGTATATGTACGTCGGCAGAATGGCACCGACAGCCACAATCACGTACAGTGTACGTGATTGCCTTTGTACATTTGGGGGGTCCAATCGGACCCCCCTCCTATACAGTGAGCGGTCGGTATTCGCTGGGGAGCGATCCGACATGAGGGGCGGCCATTCGATTCCGGCCACCCCCCCGCGATCGCTCCCGGCGAATGGAAATGCTCCCTCTGCTGTGTAATGTTTACACAGGCAGAGGAAGCAGGAGGAAGTGATGTCATCTCTCATGCGGCGCTCATATATACCGAGCGCCGTACAAGAGAAGACACACAGGTCAGTACACTAACACTACACTGACACCAGGACACATAGGCACACAAATCGCCCCCCAGGCCCCCCCAGATCACCCCCCAGCCCCCAGTCACAGTGTCACTGATTGCAGTGACCATTTATTTACTGATCACTGCAATCAGTGACATTTGTGACTGTAAAAGTGTCACCAAAGTTTAGTTTTAGGTCCAGTGTAGCCCCCTAACCCCCCCTAATAAAGGTTTAACCCCCTGATCACCCCCAGATAACCCTTTCACCCCCTAGCACCGCCGTCGCTAAGCGATCATTTTTCTGATCGCTGTCTTAGCGTCGGTGATGCAGATCGGTAGCCAGTAATTTTTTTTAGGTTCGCCGCAGGTTTTTATAGCGTCAGGTACCCTCATAAATTATCTAATAAAGGTTTAACCCCCTTGATCGCCCCCCAGGTAACCCTTTCACCCCCTATCACCACTGTCGCTAAGCGATCATTTTTCTCGAATCGAATTTCAGCTCATTTGGTTAATCACATCAAAAGTTATTCACATTAACCACTTGCCAACCGCTCACGGTATATATACGTCGGCAGAATGGCTCGTACAGGCACAATCATGTACCTGTACGTGGCCGTTTAACTGCCGACATCGTGCGCGACCCCCTGCCTTCCCCGTGAGTGGGACCGCGGGTCCTGCGGACTCGATCGCCGCGGGGATCCCCGCGATCGTTTCACGGAGGTTCGGAGCGGGGAGATGTGTGTGTAAACACAACATCTCCCCGATCCTCTACTGACAATGTCAGTGATCTCCGCTCTGTGTAATCAGAGCTGAGATCGGTGACGTGTCAGTCGTAGCCACGCCCCCCCTCAGTTAGTAACACGCCCCTAGGCACACTTAAACCCTCCAGCGCCCCTAGTGGTTAACCTCTTCAATGCCAGTGTCATTTTCATAGTAAACAGTGCATTTTTATTGCACTGATCGCTGTGAAAATGACAATGGTCCCAAAAATGTGTCAAAAATGTCTGATGTGTCCGCCATAATGTCGCAGTCACGAAAAAAATCGCTGATCGCCGCCATTACTAGTAAAAAAAAATAATAATAAAAATGCCTTAAAACTATACCCTATTTTGTAAACGCTATAATTTTTGCGCAAACCAATCAATAAACGCTGATTGCGATTTTTTTTACCAAAAATATGTAGAAGAAGGCCTAAACTGAGGGAAAAAAAAAATTTTATATCTTTTTTGGGGATATTTATTATAGCAAAAAGTAAAAAATATGTAATTTTTTTCAAAATGTTCGCTCTATTTTTGTTTATAGTGCAAAAAATAAAAACTGCAGAGGTGATCAAATACCACCAAAAGAAAGCTCTATTTGTGGGAAAAAAAGGACGCCAATTTTGTTTGGGAGTCACGTTGCACGACCGCGCAATTGTCAGTTAAAGCGACGCAGTGCCGAATCGCAAAAAGGGGCCTGGTCATAATGGCCCGTATTGGTCCGGGGCTTAAGTGGTTAAGCTTTATTTTACAATGATAAAACATTTAATGTGAAAATGGCATAATGTAGTTTAACGTGTATAAAAGTGCCTAAACCTCAATCAATTGCCATGAAACTTTGCACAGTCTAAGATCTCAACTTCCCAAACCTATCCAAGAAGTTTCAGCGATTTGGTGTTTCACAAGTCAAACTAGCGACATTTCTTTTTTGGGGAGCTTAATGTGGTTTAATGTACAAAAAAGACCTGAAATGTTAACCAATTTCCCCCAAACTTCACACAATAGAAGACTCTATCCATGACAATATATTCAGAACATTTCAGCTCATTTGGTTAATCACACCAAAAGTTTTTCACATTAAGCTATATTTTACAATGATAAAACATTTAATGTGAAAATGGCTTAATGTAGTTTAACGTGTAATAAAGTGCCTAAACCTCAATCAATTGCCCTCAAACTAGCTACATTAAGCTTCCTTTTTGGGAGCTTAATGTGGCTTAATGTACGTGTAGCGCTGTGCCTCACTCTCCCTCTTTCCCTTCTTAATAAACGGCTTGTGTCTAGGGGTACCTGGGAGAGGAGAGTGCAGGAACGCTACGCCAAGCTCTCCCCTCGTATGTATAAGAGGTTTGAGCTGATTGATTGATTTGCCACCCGGGTCTGTCCACTGCATACGAAGCCTCAGTTACACCATGGAAAACGTGTCCGATAATGATAGAGCCCCACACCAATGGAAAGTCTAACACTCCTTTATTTTCTTTACAATACGATGAACACACTCAGTTGAACTTTCAATGATAGACGAACATGAGGGTGTGGGAACGAGTAGGCCCAGGCACAACTGAACTCTCCTATTCCTGTTATAGCGAATAGGCCTGGCGCACGGTCTCTGCCACCGACCGTGAGTTTTGGTCTCTGCCACACACCGGGTGAACCGTTGAGGCCCCTGCCACGGGCCTAATAGCAGGCCCCTGCCACTGACCTGATTGGATTAGCTGGACCGCTGCCACCGGTCATAGAACGTGAACTGAACTTCCTTTTTGAACTTGGCCCCTGTTCGGGAAAGATGTCCCTCCGGGCGGTCTCCAGAGGTTCATCCGGAACTGGCAATCTGCTGCACCAGGTCTTCAGGTGAGTCCCTCCTCCGGTCCCTTACGCCACTGGATCCAGGTGCCCCACTCCCGGGGCCCCCTAGGATGATCCCTCCCTCGCGGGACCCAGCGGAAGGTACTGTGCCCCAGGCCTCCGACCGAGTACCTCACCCCAGACTGAAGGTGTCTGGGATGGAACACGGACTCCAGGTGTCCAGGCTTAGGCCGCCTGGACACCTACCACGAACCGCAGCCCCCAGGCTGAAGGTGCCTGGGACTCCAACAACCTCGTGGTGAAGATGTCCGCCCCCTTTATACTCTCCCCCAGCAAGCACGGCGGGTTCCCCGTCCCGCCGTACAAGTGCTGTGAGAGGCCACAAAGGGTACGGCACTGCAGCGATGGTTCAACCCCAGCCCAAAGTGACAGCGCTACCTGCTGGGCCGCAGGGAACTATGCATCACTGGTGTCCTCACCAGTTTTAAAAGTACATACCCACTACACACTCCCCCCTGTTATTTGACACTGGTCCCCAGTGTCTGGAGCAAACCATGCCCAAAAAGGGCTATCACAGCCTGATCCAGAAACCAACTAACAAATGTCAAAAAAAGAAAAGAGAAAATCCCTTTTTTTTTTTTAGCTAACCTACAGTTGTGCCTGAACCTGACATAAAAGGGAAGGAAGGAAACAAACAACACATAACACATTATCAGAATCACATGTTCACAACAACATTCCTTTACACCCATCCTGACTAAGACCCACCCCATTCTCAGTGGTCTTGATGAGATGTTCTCCTGCGGAGGGGAAAAGAACATTAAAAACACATATCCCTGACACATATGTTTGTGTAAGAACGAAAAAAACTCTCCGTAGAGAAGTCCCTTCCTTCTGTAAGTGTGTGAGTGAACAGTGAATATTGATGCGCAACACTGCCACCTGGTGACAGTGCCACGGTAACAACACTGGTTGAAAATCTTCTTCTCTTTTCTACTCTAACTACCCCAAAGTCCATGATCACTTTGCGGGATGGAAGAATGAAGAACAACAACGGGAACAGTCCTTCAATTCCTCCAGAGAGCACAAGCACCCATAATACAGGTACAGTCACTGGGTTTTCCCGGGAAAAC
The DNA here is from genome assembly GCA_029206835.1 of Rana muscosa. Classification (NCBI taxonomy): domain Eukaryota; kingdom Metazoa; phylum Chordata; class Amphibia; order Anura; family Ranidae; genus Rana; species Rana muscosa. Next base: position 64,181,900 of record JARGYO010000094.1, read on the forward strand.
AACCCCGGAAAGTTCAGCAGCAACAGATCACTGACAAGGAGTCTTTTCTCCTACAAATAGAACCTGGGATGCGGCAAGACAAGCGGCTTGAGATGCTTATCCACAGTCTCCATGTGATATTCAACATCCTCCCCCTCTTTCCGTCGGATCAACACCTTGTCAGCATGGATGTGCCGACCCAACATCCACTCTGCTTTACAGTCCTTGAACCGCTGAGCAGCTTTAGGGGAACATGCAAGGTACCTGCGGGCATGAGGGACCTGGAGGTGTGTCCACACAAATTCGTCATACCAGCGGTTCTGGCAGACTTCCACTTCATACAGAAGCTCCTTAGGCAAATACGGGTACTCCCATCCATATTCGGTAGCAACTTTTTGGCCGAAGAGACACTGAAGCCTTGCCAGCGGAGGCATGGTGGCCCGGTCCCCCTCGCCTGGTTGGACGATGGCGTCTGGGTGACGAGGTGCATTGACCACCTCCACTCTAGGCCTAGGCGGCCGCAATAACAATCTCTTTTCCCCGGTGCCAGATGCAGAAGGCACCGGAGGTAGAAGGGCAGACTGGGGACGGGATCCCTCCTCAGGCGCTGGTGCCTCCACCCGGGGTGTACTATCCCCTGTAGACATGGGCGGATCCCTGACTTTTCGGGACGAGGAGAGAGGCATCTTGTCCCAGCCCTTCTTAGTGAAAAGTTCATCTATGATGACATCGACTCCCAGATCGGAGATCGATTCTAGGTCGGAGGTGTCACACTCCTCCGCGGGCAAGTAGCCTGTAGTGGAGGCTGAATTGCTACCTCCCGCGGGCACACAGGGCCGTGACTCCCCGACACCTCCGTCCCAACACCAAGTCCCTTTGTCCGGCTTACCTTGGCCCAAGGTTGAGAAGGGATGTCCGGGACTCTTCCTACCGGATCCATCCGGGGCGGGCGTAGGCAAGCAGGGTGATCCACCGCGACCGTTGGACGGGGCAACCAGACCGGTCTTCCTCTTAGGCGGTGGACGCTGGGAAGCAGTGGCGACCGAGTCAGCATCCTCGGATTTCTCCCATATCTCTGTGATTGCGACCTCCCCTGCGGTCGCTGCAGTGCGCACAGGGATGGCTGTAAAAGCAGCGATTCCTCCTTCATGAGTGGTGTGGCCTGTAGCGAGGTTGAGATGGATAGTTCTGGGTTTTTCAATGGTTGGCTCCACCTCAAATAAGAACTCTCCGCAGGCCTCGCAGCGTCCAAAGGGTTTTAGCTGACACACCAGTCCCGAGCATCCGGGACAAATCAAACCCAGGGCCTCAACGTCCATGCATGGGTACAGGGCGAATCGTCCCCGGGGCTTTAGCCGAATCCCTGTATCCGTTATAGGAGCAGCAGTAGTCAGATTCGTGGTAGTGGGATGAATAGGAATCCACGATGCATTGGTGAACATGGCGACTCTCTGCTGATCCATTGCGCACTGCCTTGTTGGCGCCAAAGTCCCCACGTGTAATCCTTCACACAATTGGACTCCTCCCCTGTTGCACTCCAGTTCGCGGGCTTTCTCCTTCCTCGGGTCACGCCCACGAACTGAGCAGGGAGGGTGTGCCTGATGGCGCAGTGGTCAATATGGCCGACCTACTCAGTACTCTTTCAGGCAGACACTTTCAATTTCCAGCAACTCCAGCTCCATTGTAGCATGAACACATCCCGGACCAGAGCCCCCACGTGTAGCGCTATGCCTCATTCTCCCTCTTTCCCTTCTTGATAAACGGCTTGTGTCTAGGGGTACTTGGGAGAGGAGAGTGCAGGAATGCTATGCCAAGCTCTCCCCTTGTATGTATAAGAGGTTTGAGCTGATTGATTGATTTGCCACCCGGGTCTGTCCACTGCATACGAAGCCTCAGTTACACCATGGAAAACGTGTCCGATAATGATAGAGCCAATGGAAAGTCCAACACTCCTTTATTTTCTTTACAATACGATGAACACACTCAGTTGAACTTTCAATGATAGACGAACATGAGGGTGTGGGAACGAGTAGGCCCAGGCACAACTGAACTCTCCTATTCCTGTTACAGCGAATAGGCCTGGCGCACGGTCTCTGCCACCGACCGTGAGTTTTGGTCTCTGCCACACACCGGGTGAACCGTTGAGGCCCCTGCCACAGGCCTAACAGCAGGCCCCTGCCACTGACCTGATTGGATTAGCTGGACCGCTGCCACTGGTCATAGAACGTGAACTGAACTTCCTTTTTGAACTTGGCCCCTGTTCGGGAAAGATGTCCCTCTGGGCGGTCTCCAGAGGTTCACCCGGCACTGGCAATCTGCTGCACAGGGTCTTCAGGTGAGTCCCTCCTCCGGTCCCTTACGCCACTGGATCCGGGTGCCCCACTCCCGGGGCCCCCTAGGATGATCCCTCCCTCGCGGGACCCAGCGGAAGGTACTGGGCCCCAGGCCTCCGACCGAGTACCTCACCCCAGACTGAAGGTGTCTGGGATGGAACACGAACTCCGGGTGTCCAGGCCTAGGCCGCCTGGACACCTACCACGAACCGCAGCCCCCAGGCTGAAGGTGCCCGGGACTCCAACAACCTCGTGGTGAAGATGTCCGTCCCCTTTATACCCTCTCCCAGCAAGCACGGCGGGTTCCCCGCCCAGCCGTACAAGTGCTGTGAGAGGCCACAAAGGGTACGGCACTGCAGCGATGGTTCAACCCCAGCCCAAAGTGACAGCGCCACCTGCTGGGCCGCAGGGAACTATGCATCACTGGTGTCCTCACCAGTTTTAAAAGTACATACCCGCTACATACAAAAAAGACCTTAAATGTTAACCAATTTCCCCCAATCTTCACACTATAGAAGACTCTATCCATGCCAACATATTCTGAAAATGTCAGCTCATTTGGTTAATCACACCAAAAGTTATTCACATTAAGCTATATTTTACAATGCTAAAACATATAATGTGAAAATGGCTTAATGTAGCTTAATGTAGCTTGCACCTGCCCCTGGAAGACGTAATTCTGTTACGAAACGATGTAGGGCAGAGCGGAGCGGCGCGCTGACGTCACCACCCACTACACTCTGATCCAGAAGGACGGGTTGCCTGTTTGTGTCCGGCCGGCACATCAGGCTTAAGGCTTTCTATACGCTACATTCTTGTAAGTGTGATACTTTTAATTCCTAATAAAACAGCGAAGCTGTTTTACACTATGGAAGCTTTCATGTCTCCTACATGGTATGCATACATGAGTCTGAGACTCACTGAATAAGAACGGAGTGTGCTGACTGGGACTGTTATTCATAGTTGGAGGTCTTTGGAGTGAATTGGTTTTATCTAAGCTTCTCTGGATCCTCTGTTGCGGGGGATCACAGAGCTGTGGTAAGCAGGCACGCTTTCTATTCGGTGGTGGACTTCACAAGTACTTTTTCCTTCATTTGTCTGAGAATTCCTTTTTTCCACGGTTGAATTCCATTAAGGACTATATCTGCACGTGTGTATGGTTTATGCCCATTTTTCTTCAACCAATATGAACTTTTATTCACTTATCCGTTTACTCTGATTGTTAGTTCAGTCTGATTATCATTTATTTCGTTTTATATTGCATATGTGTTTTTTCACCTCACACTATGATCCATTGGTTTTTCTGGATTCAGCCAGGGATAACTTATTGGATCTTTTAATTAGTTATATGTTCACATTAATTTGTTTGTCATCCACCTTGGCTGTCACAGTATTCACTACTGTTTCAAGTGTCACATCTAATCACGTAGGTTGCATTCAGGTGTGCAATCATTACAGGTGTAGCGGACCCCTCAATTTAGGGGGTCGCTATACCCAAATTTAGGGGGGCAACCCGAGAAATAGTTTGGCTTGGGCTTTCTAATTCTGCTTGGACTCTGCTCTGTTGCTGTGTCACTTGGCGTATAGTTCCTCGTCGGCCTGTAGGTGGCATTGCTATGTCAGGTCCGGGTCGAACCACAGGTGATATGGTGGCGATTGGATGTCCTGTCTCGGCTGTCGTGCAGTGGACGGTTTGGCCTGCTGTGCATGCTGAGAGAGGATATAAGGGGCTGATGCCACGAGTCCAGGGGGGGAGTATCCGGGGACCAGTACCTGGAGGAGTGTGCCCCCATAAGGGGGGTACGTGCACTGGCCAAGGAGTCTTGGGCACATTCAGCCCGAGGCTACAGCGTTCCAGGTAGGCCCGGTACCTTTGACTGGGTCTACAAGCAGAACCGTGGAGTCCCAGGATGCCCAGGTGAGGGTATCCGCTCTGACTAAGAGGAAGCCGGGGGAGGATCGGTCCCATAACAGGAGGCGAGTGATAGAAGATCGCTGTCTCGGGAAAGGCCTGGTAACCTGTCAGAGGGAAGGATTCTTGCTCCGCAGAACTGACCCTGCGGAGTGCTGCTGATTTAAAGGATCATCTGAACTTGTCCTTGGAGGGGATAAAGTGACAAGAACTGTTCGAGCTTCACACCGGCTGCTAGGGTCGCTCTTATAGGGACTATCCGGGTGAGCTGTACCCACTTGGGATCAAGTGGCGACAAAGCCAAGAGTTGTGCCTGAATCTGTTCTATGACTCTGCTAACTCCTTTCTTCCTTCAATATTCTGGTTCTACTGAAGCAAAGGAAAATAAACTCATTGTTGGAGTTAAAGTGTTGTGGACATTGGCCTCCTTGGGGAAATCCCAGACTTGTTTCTGCATAGTTGGAGATGAGAACCAGTGGAAGGGAATAACGCGCTGCGGGACCCAAATATATAAATACCGCCTGACCTCCAATACAGAGGACACGGGCTTGTGGCATGGCGTGTCTTATCCCCTGCAAGAGAAGGTAAGCGGGGGAAAAAAGATCTGTGTGCTACACAGGTTTAGCGTGACCTATCGTTTTTTCCATTTTGTCCACTGTATTGTTCTACAGAAGATTTGCTGCTTTCAATCATTTACAGTTTTTTTTAGACTTTTTTAGATTTTTGTAGCCTGTCAAGTTTATTTCTTGTTTTTCTTAGCGCAGTTTCTTACCCCTCTTTTTACATTCTGACCAAGTCGGGTTCACACCTGAGAGAGAAGGAAGGGAAAACACGCAACGGGTCATAAGTACGATACAGCTTGCACAATACCACCAAAAACCACTAGTGCTTATTTCTGCAGATGCAGAAAAAGCATTTGATAGAGTAGACTGGATCTTTCTGAAAGCTACCATGCAACATATAGGACTGAGGAGGGGATGCAGAACTGGGTCATGAGTTTATACTCCTCTCCAAAAGATAGAGTCAGGGTAAATGATATACTATCTGAAGCCTTTTCTATATGTAATGGAACACGCCAGGGTTATCCATTATCGCCCATTATTTTTATCCTGACTCTGGAACCACACTTAAAGAGGAAGTAAAACCAAATAAAAAAAAACCTGCAAAAGAAAGGCATAATGAGCTAGTATGCATAGCATACTAGCTCATTATGAATGACTTACCTGAAATCGAAGCCCCAGCAGCGGTCCTCGGTCACCTCCGCCGCCGCCATCTTGCCTCAATGTCCCGTCACTGTCATCAGTGTATCGCCGGTCCAGCGCTGTGATTGGCCGGAGTGGCGATCACATCACACGCATGCGCGCTCGGGCCGGTAGGATCCCATTCAGAAAACCTGCAATGATGCCGGCCCGCTACTGCGCATGCGTGTGACATCATAGGCACTCTGTTTTACAGCAAATATCTCCTTAACCGTGTAGGTTAAGGAGATATTTCTTGCACCTACAGGTAAGCCTTAATCTAGGCTTACCTGTAGGTGCAAGTTGTGTGGTTGGGTTTACAACCACTTTAAGAACAATAAGGGATAATTCAGATATTAGTGGTATCTTAGTTAAAGGAGAGGAACATAAACTGGCTGCTTTTGCAGATGACCTTCTGTTTTTTATAACTTCCGCAGCAATATCCATGCCCTCACTATTAGCTGAGATAGGTAAATATGGGAGATTGTCCAACTTTAAGCCCGGTTCACACAGGGGCGGCACAACTTTGGGGGCGACTCGGCGGCGCGATCTCAAGACGACTTGAGACGCCCGGTTCAGGCGATTTGCATAATGACTTCTGTATAGAAGTCAATGCAAGTCGTCCCGAGTCGCCCCAAAAAGTAGTACAGGAACCTTTTTCTAAGTCGGAGCGACCTGAGTTGCTCCTATTAGAATGGTTCCATTTAACAGAGCGGGACGTGACTCGTCAGGCGACCGAGTCGCCTGACGAGACGTCCCTATGTGAACCGGGCCTTAAGGTCAACTATAACAAATCAGAAGCAATGGGAGTTGAGATAAACACAACGTTGCAACATCAGTTATCCACCTTCTTCTTGTTTAGATGGACAGACTCCCATATAGGATACCTGGGGATGAAAATACCAAAGAGATTAAATAGAATACTCAAACTTAATTTTATCCCCCTTGCACGACAGATAAAATTGGACCTACAGCGGTGGGATAAGGAAGTACGTGGTTCGGCAGAATTAATATTATAAAAATGAACGTAATGCCGAGATTGTTATATCTACTACAGACTCTACCCATCAGGATCCCCGTAGGATTCCCCGTAGGATTCCTGAGGGACCTGAGATCAAAGTTTGGGAGCTTTATTTGGGCTGGGAAACCAGCCAGAATCCGGAGAGACATTTTGACCCTACCAAAGGAACAAGGAGGGGTGGGATTCCCCAACCCAGTGGGCTACCATGAGGCGATACATCTAACAAGGGTACTGGATTGGTGCACGTCCCAAAAAAAACATGGGTGCAGATGGAGCAGGCAACGTTTGAGATACCCCTGAAGGGTTTGGCATGGCTCACGAACACAACTATACCGAAGGTAGTGAGGCAACATCCAACGATGGGGACCACGCTCAGTTCTGTTAAAAAGACATTTAAAAAAGTTCAAATGGACACGTCCTTGAGTCCGATGACCCCAATTGTGGGCAACCCAGGATTTGAGCCGGGTTTAAAAGACAACAAATTAATGAACTTAAAACGACAGGGTAAAAGTAGACTAATACATTTCTCGAAAAATAACCAAGTGATGTCTAAAGAGGAGATTGACCGAGAATTTTCAGAGGAATTAGACCCATTTAGGCGAATGCAGCTTAAGGCCTTCCTTCGGTCAATTTCCACGCAAACGAGAGAAATACCTATTCCATCCAAGTTTGAGAAGTTATGCCTTAAGGGGGAAGTAGTGAGACATGCGTTATCAATGTTGTACGCTATGGTGAATGAGTTAAAAGCCCCACAAGAACTGGGTTTCATACAGGCCTGGGAAACAGACCTGGGGGTCACTTTCTCGGAGACGTTTTTTTTCTTCTGTTTCGTTTTTTTTTCTTCTTTTTTTTTTTGTTCTTACTCTGTGTAGGTGTAGGTTTTTACTTTTCTGTTCTATTTCTGTACTGTTCTATGCTAAATCCGGGGTCTTAGGGCCTTGGTTACATGGGGAGGGGGAGACCCAGGGTGGGGGCGGGGGAGAAAATAACAGAGAATTACATCAGCCCATTACAAAATAATGGTTAAATAGGACAAACGATAAGAAAAAAGAAATAATTAAAAAAAAAAAAAAAGAATCTTGTTGTGTTAGGTTGAAAAGAATTATCAATGATAATATAATGTAGACATTGACTAGGATTGTTATACAAGATGTATTGTATGAAATGCTGTATCTCTGTATATGTGAAAGAAAGATTAAAATAAAGAATTTATAGAGAAACAGTTTAACCTCCTTAGCGGTATTCTTGAGTCTGGCTCGGGGTGAGTTTTTTATGCTAAGAGCGGTAACCCCGAGCCAGACTCGGGCTGCATCGCAGGATACAGGGAAAGTAACTTACCTTGTTCCCTGGATCCTGCGATGTCCTCCCGCAGTGTCTGCAAGCCGTGTCTCGCTCGATCCTCACTGCCAAGTGCCGAGCTCCGTTCCCTGCGACGTTGCGGCGCACGGGGGCGGAGTTCGGTGCCAAATTCAAAAAGTGAAACACATAGTATAGCCCTTTCATGACTAAGCCCATTTCTGACATTTGGTGTTTACAAGTTAAAATGCGTATTTTTTGCTAGAAAATTACTTAGAAACCCCAAACACTATATATATTTTTTTAGCAGAGAATCTAGAGAATAAAATGGCGATTGTTGCAATATTTTATATCACACAGTATTTGCGCAGCTGTGTTTTAAACGCAACTTTTTTGGAAAAATGTACTTTCATGAATTTTAAAAAAATTAAAAAGCAAAGTTAGTCCAATTTTTTTGTATAATGTGAAAGATGATGTTACGCCGAGTAAATAGATACCAAACATGTCATGCTTTATAATTGCCCGCACTCGTGGAATGGCGATAAACTACGGTTTCTTAAAATCTCCATAGGCGACGCTTTAATTTTTTTTTTTACGGCTACTAGGTTAGAGTTACAGAGGAGGTCTATGGCTATAATTATTGCTCTCGCTCTGACGATCGCGGCGATACCTCACATGTGTGATTTGAACGCCGTTTTCATATGCGGGCGCGACTTCCGTATGCGTTTTCTTTGCCGCGCGAGCTCGCAGGGACAGGGGCGCTTTAAAAACAATTGTATTTATTTTTATAATTAAAAATAGTGTTTTTTTAAAAAAAAAAATTTGATCACTTTTATTGCTGTCACAAGGAATGTAAACATCCCTTGTGACAGTAATAAGTGGTGACAGGTACTCTTTATGGAGAGATCGGAGGTCTAAAAGACCCCCAGTCCCTCCTTTGCACTTCAAAGTATTCAGATCGCCGAAAACTGCAATTCTGAATACTGTGTACTTTTTTAAATTCGGCGCCATTGGCAGCCGAGTAACCCGGACGTGACGTCATGACGTCGCTTCCGTGGTTACAGTGAAGAGACTGAATCAAAGCCGTTTGCGGCTTTGATTCAGTCTCTCTCTAGCCGCCCAAGGTGGCGGATCGTGGATCGGGTCTCCCGGTGGGACGGGAGGCCCGGTAAGAGCGGCGGAGGCGGCGGGAGGGGGGGGGATGTCCCCTCCAGCTCCTCCGGTATAACAACCGAGCGGCTTTTAGCTGCATCGGTGGTTATACCTGGAAAGCCAATAGCCGGCTCTAAACAACGGTACCGGGATGATGCCTGCAGCTGCAGGCATCATCCCGGTATAACCCCCGAAAGCCAAGGACGCATATATGCGTACCCTCGGCGGGAAAGGGATAGATACAGTATACTGTAATCTTACTGATTACAGTACCGTATGTAATAATTACACATCCCCTTTGTCCCTAGTGGTCTGTCCAGTGTCCTGCATGCAGTTTTATATTATAAAAACTTTTCTTTCTGCCTGGAAACTGGAGATTGTCCATAGCAACTAAAAAGTGTTCCTTTATGTCAAAAGTGGTTTTAGACCAGCTAGAAAACAGCGATAATAAATTAGAATCACTCGCAGAATTGAGCGATAGCGATTTGTGGGGAAATTCATCATCAAACACTAAATCTAATCACAGCGACAATTCTGCAACTGAGCAAATTACAGTGTTTTTGATTTGATTACATTATTGAATATTTTTTTATTATAATTACATTACTGTTTGTTATAATTATTTATAGTTATTTATTATATTATAATTTATGATTTTGTGTTTCAAACTTTATCATACCCGAGATGTCTACTAGACTCTTGTTTGGTCAGGTTTAAGTAAGTAATTACTAAGAATTACAGGCCTACAATATAAAACGCCAAATTTCCATGCAAAATAATTGTACCGCTTTTGGTACATAATTCCAAACAGAATCATACCGCCAGGGAGGTTAAGAAAGGTTCTTGTTCTTGGGTTGCTGGTCTTTGTTCCAAAGCAGTTTGGCGGCGAGGGTTTCAATGTCCATGACGGTTCACATTTGTCCAGGTCATAGTATAGCTAGTAGTTAGTCACATTCAACTGGGCTTGTTCTATATTGTTAACCACTTGCCGACCAGCTGCCGTCATTATACTGCAGCAGGTCGGCACAATCCCACAAGCCGTCATAGCTGTACACCGGCTCCTTTAAGCGGGATAGCATAAGCACGCTGCCGAAGGCGCAGGCGCGCGAGCGCCCGCTGCACTACGGGGGTACCGATGCTCGTGACAAATCAATATACGCTTATTGCGATTTTTATTACCAAAAATATGTACAGGAATACATATCGGCCTAAACTGAGAAAAAAATTTGCTTTTTTAAAAAAAAATAGGAGACATTTATTATAGCAAAAAGTACAAAATATTGTGTTTTTTTTCAAAATTTTCGCTCTTTTTTTGTTTATAGCGAAAAAAATAAAAACCATAGAGATGATCAAATACCACCAAAAGAAAGCTCTATTTGTGGGAAAAAAAGGACATCAATTTTGTTTGGGTAAAATGTCGTACGTCCGCGCAATTGTCAGTTAAAGTGACACGGTGCCGTATCGCAAAAAATGGCCTGGTCATTGAGCAGCCAAATCTTCCGGGGCTGAAGTGGTTAAAGATGTTTCATAACTTCTACAAGTTACTGCTTCAGTTCAGCTTCAAGAAGCTACAAAATTCCTTCAACATTGCAAAGCAAGTCCAGTTGAATGTGTAACTACTATGAGTGTTCCCGTGTTTGTTTAATTTCCCCATCCAGATCAGTCTCTCCTTAGTCTCTCCACTAAGGGTGTCATCCTGGTCAGCTTAATATCCCTAAAGCCTAAAGCCCTGTACACACGATCGGATTTCCTATGGTTTTTTAAACTGATGGATTTTTCCATCGGAAAACCGATGAAGCTGACTTCCATCAGTCTTGCCTACACACCATCAGTCAAAAAACCGACCGTTCCAAACGCTGTGACGTAAAACACTCCGATGAGCCGAGAAAAATGAAGTTCAATGCTTCTGAGCATGCGTCGACTTGATTCTGAGCATGCGTGTGTTTTTTATCCAATGGAGTTCCCCACAGACGATAGGAATTTGCTATCGTTTTTTTAACCATCGGATAAATTTAAAACATGTTCTATTTTTAAACACCGATGGAAAAAAAAAACCGATGGGGCCCATAGACGATCGGTTTGTCCGATGAAAAAAGACCATCGGACTGTTTTCATTGGTAAAACCGATCGTGTGTACAGGACTACAAAGTGCACCTTTGTACTTAACCCATAAAATCGAAACTTCCCATAGTCTCACTTATCTTGTCAGCCACTCACTGTGGTATACAGCCAAGCTTCTCAACTGTGGGGCCTACCTACACTCCATTCTGCATAAAAAACTGACTCACAGCCCAGCACATCAGTAGTGAAAGAAAATGGGCCTTTCTATAAACTATTGTAGCGACCTCACCCCTCTCACCCCTTCTCATTCTCGACTTGTCTGTCTTTGTCTAGGGGGTGTTAGTACAGGGGGGAGGGATGAGATACACCACGGCCCATGTCCTCCATAGTGAAGGGGTGAAGGCCAGAAAGATCGGGCTTTGTGTAGGTGTCCTAGAGTCAAGTCCTGTCCTTCGTCCTTGACTCCCCTTTGCTCCTAGTAACCAGAGTTCCACACAGTGAATAGGTCCAACACAGTTTTATTCTTCTCAGCGAATAACATACAGCACAGTCAAGTTGGGACCTTTGCAACAGTTCAGTATCTGTGGGAGTCGGTCGAGGCACAATCCTTCCAGATATAGCTAACCACTGTGGTGTCACCAGTGGCGAATAGTCACTGCCACTGACTATGTGAAATAGAACATGAAATACCTTCGCTAGCACAGCCCCTGTCAGGGGAAGGATATCTGTCCAAGGGAGGTACCGGAGGCCTCTCCGACACCAGCAATGCTGCACTGGACTCTCCGGAGAAGTTCCGCTCACCGGCCTCCTCGTCTCAGACACGGGCACCCAAGGAGTTAGGGCCCCCTCGGATTCCTCCACCCTCGCGGAACTCAGTCGAAGGTACTGAGCCCCAGGCATCCGCCATAGTACCCCACCCCAGGCTAAAGGTGCCTGAGATGGACTCCATCTCCTGCTCCGGCCAGGTCAAGGGCACCTGGGCCCGGAACACCGGAACGCCGGCACCCAAGCTGAAGGTGCGGCCGCGTCCTCCAGATCCTGGACTCCGAACCCCGTGATCAGGGCGTCCGCCCCTTTTATCCCCTCTCCCTTTGCGTCACAGCGGGTTCCCCGCCCCGCTGTACCAGCGCCAGGGGAGGACATAAAGGCACAGTCTTGCAGTGTGAGTTCAACTCCGGCCCCGGGCAACAACACCACCTGTAGGCCGCAGGGAACCTCACACCACCAGAGTCCTCCAAGAACCATAAAAGGGTCTCAGATTCCCTAGCAATCAGTGCATCTGGATTACACTACCACCCAGATGCTTCCCCTAAATTCAAATACCCGCTACACTATAGTGGAAGTTGTATATGCACAATAGTAGAACTTGTAAGTTGAAGCCCAACTCTCAACCTAACTCCATTACAGCAAATTCCAATTTGGCCTCAACCCCCCTTCCCTCTGACTAGTTGTAAACTTTCCTCCAGTTAGTTTGAGGTCGTGTCCCCGTTTCTTGATCTTGGCTTCATATTGAAAATACTGCCCTTCTGAACCTAATTCACCCACCTGATGTATTTAAAGGTTTCATTCATATTTTCTCTTACCCTTCCTTCCAGACTGTACATATAAAGTTTCTGAAGTCTCTGAACTCATCCTATCTTATCGAAATCATTTTGTAAGTGACGTCTCCAGGACTGTACACAGTATGCTAAATGAGGTCTCGCTAAACATCTGTATAGGGGATCAGGACCTCATTCCTCCTGCTGGTGACCCCTCTAGGAGTTGCACTTGTGACCCGCCCCTGTTCCAGAGGGCCCGGACGGCCTCCCTGTCACATTAAGCTTTATGCTAGGCATTATGGCCAGCCACAGTCCCGCCCCTTAGGAGCTGCCACCGCTGTCATTCTCTCTGAGCCGTCTGTGGGAGGCAGGATGGCTCTGGATGGAGGGCAGGGCTGCCTGTGTTAACAAGCAGGTGATTGGTTGTTAGGATGTAGGGCGGTTCTAGCAACCAATCACCAGATTGCAGCTTGAACTGCCTAGCACTCTGTTCAAACCTGCTGTGCCTCCCGCCCTCTGCAATGTGTAAGGTAAGACAGAAGGAGGGGGCAATGAGGGGGTGATGTGGGGTGGGGGAGCCAAGGTCTTTATTGGAGGGGGGGCTGAAGATTTTAATGGAGGGGTGTGAGCTGAGGCCATTAATCATAGCTCCTAACTGTCGCTGATTTTGAGGGATTGTCCCTGATTTGGAGCAAAGTCCTTCTGTCCCTCTTTCCTCCTCATTGTCCCTCATTTTGGTCTGATCTATATACAGTTGTGCTCATAAGTTTACATACCCTGGCAGAATTTATGATTTCTTGGCCATTTTTCAGAGAATATGAATGATAACACAAAAACTTTTCTTTCACTCATAGTTAGTGTTTGGCTGAAGCCATTTATTATCAATCAACTGTGTTTACTCTTTTTTTAAATCATAATCACAACAGAAACTACCCAAATGACCCTGATCAGAAGTTTACATACCGCAGTTCTTAATACCATGTATTGCCCCCTTTAACATCAATGACAGCTTGAAGTCTTTTGTGATATTTGTGGATGAGGCTCTTTATCTTCTCAGATGGTAAAGCTGCCCGTTCCTCCTGTAAATTCTTGGGCTGTCTTGCATGAACGAGATCTCCCCAGAGTGGCTCAATGATATTGAGGACAGGAGACTGAGATAGCCACTCCAGAACCTTCACTTTATTCTGCTGCAGCCAATGACAGGTGGACTTGGCCTTGTGTTTTGGATCATTGTCATGTTGGAATGTCCAAGTACATCCCATGCGCAGCTTCCTGGCTGATGAATGCAAATGTTCCTCCAGTATTTTTTGATAACATATTGCATTCATCTTGCCATCAATTTTTACCAAATTTCCCGTGCCTTTGTAGCTCACACATCCCCAAAACATCGGCGATCCACCTCCATGTTTCACAGTAGGAATGGTTCACCTTTCATCATAGACCTTGTTGACTCTCCAAATGAAGAGTTTATGGTTGTGGCCAAAAAGCTAAATTTTGGTCTCATCACTCCAAATGACTTTGTGCCAAAAGGTTTGAGGCTTATCTCTGTGCTGTTTGGTGTATTGTAAGCGGGATACTTTGTGGCATTTGCGTAGTAATGTCTTTCTTCTGGCGACTCGACCATGCAGCCCATCTTTCTTCAAGTGCCTCCTTATTGTGCATCTTGAAACAGCCACACCACATGTTTTCAGAGAGTCCTGTATTTCACCTGAAGTTATTTGTGGGGTTTTTCTTTGCATCCCAAACAATTTTCCTGGCAGTTGTGGCTGAAATTTTAGTTGGTCTACCTGATCGTGGTTTGGTTTCAACAGAACCCCTCATTTTCAACTTCTTGATTAGAGTTTGAACACTGCTGATTGGCATTCTCAAGTCCTTGCATATCTTTTTATATCCCTTTCCTGTTTTATACAGTTCAACTACCTTTTCCCACAGATCCTTTGACAATTCTTTTGCTTTCCCCATGACTCAGAATCCAGAAACGTCAGTGCAGCACTGGATGAAAGATGCAAGGGTCTGTCAGGAGTCCAGAAACTCATTGACTTTTTATACACACACACTAATTACAAGCAAACAGATCACAAGTGAGGATGGTTACCTTTAATAGCCATTCAAACCCCTTTGCGTCTACTTGTGTGCATGTTATGAGGCCAAAATCACCAGGGTATGTAAACTTTTGATCGGGGTCATTTGGGTAGTTTCTGTTGTGGTTATGATTTAAAAAGAGTAAACAAGGCTGATTGATAACAAATGGCTTCAGTCAAACACTAACCATGAGTGAAAGAAAAGTTTTTATGTTATCATTCATATTCTCTGAAAAATGGCCAAGAAATCATCAATTCTGCCAGGGTATGAAAACTTATGAGCATAACTTAGCTGTAAATAAAATGCAATTTTTCTCTTTAAAAAGTGTTTCCCAGTGCTAAACCTTTCATCCAATTTCTAAATTACTGCATTTGTAAATTTCAAAAGTAAGTTAAAAGGAATAGTAGTGGTCGGGGTATGCCCAGAGGTTTCTGTTACAAAATGTTGTTTTCTCCAGCACTGATTGGCACTGATGAGGTGGCACTGATGAGGAGGCACTAATATGCAGCACTGATGAGCACTGATAGGTGGCACTAATATGCAACACTGATGGGCACTGATAGGTGGCACCGATGGGCACTAATAGGTGGCACTTGTGGGCACTAATAGGTGGCACTTATATGCAGCACTGATAGGTGGCACTGATGGCCACCAAAAGGTGGCACTGATGGACACTGCTAGGTGGCACTGATTGGCACTGATAGATGGCAATGATGGGCACTGATAGGTGGCACTGATGGGTGCTAATAGATGGCACTGATAGGCAGCACTGATGAGGAGGCACTGACAGGCATTACTGATGGGCACTGATTGGCATCTATGATGGACATTGACAGGCATTACTGATGGGCACTGATTTGCATTTTTCATGGGCACTGATTTGCGTTTTTGATGGGTACTCACTGCAGGTCACTTCCCTGCATCCTTCTTTCCCCACGCCTAGCGCTTCCTATTCCATCCACTGTGCACGTGCGGCTGGTTGTCGGGCGCATGCGCAGTGACCATTTGCAGCCGGTCCGGATGATGTCACTTCGGCGGCTGCCGATTGGTTGACGACGGCCGGGACGTGCATATAAATAGCACGCTATGTCAGTGTGTGTTCTCAGCTCTTATCACAGGACAGATTGTTGCTATATCGAGGCTGCTGTATGCTAAGGGGACATTTTTACAGGTATTTCACGCCAGCCTGGTGGGCTGCTCTAACCTTTCATCTTTCATGGGCCATTTTCTTTATCAATTTCTAGGCTTTCTATATACATTTTCATAATTGGACTTACCATAGGCGTGCCCACGGGGTGTGCCGGGTGTGCCCAGGCACACCCTAATCATCCCTGTGCTCTTGTTCTTTGCTGACTTAGACTGCCTGCAACATGTCCCTATAATGTCCCTATAACACCGCCAGTGCCTGGGGTCGGGTCCGGCCGGCAAAAACAGTTGTGTGCTGCTCCTGCGAGTGGGAGGATTGAGCAGGGAGGGAACTAGGACCGCCGCGGAGTAACCCAGCTGGGAGCCGCATTTGCTGATGCAGCTTCTATAGTTCCGGCTGCAGGTCCCGCAGGCGCCGGCGGAGTGATTCACAACTGCACTCCGCCCCCCCTCCGGCCTTTCTCTACCCTAGAAGCAGTGGACTATCCTGGATAGCGGCAGGCAAGTGGCTTCAGGCAGCCTGCTAGATCAAGGTAAGTGAGAGAGACAGGCAGACAGCACTGAGCAGGGCAGCGGGTGGACAGATGATGCACTAAAAAAAAAAAAAATAGCTAGCCAAGCCAACCAATTGATGAACCTTACCCTGGGCCCTGGCTTGTCGCTACATATATATATATATATATATATATATATATATATATATATATATATTTATAAATACACTTTTATGCTGACAAGCCAGGGTTCATATAGTTTTAATTGTATATGTAATATAAATATATATTTATTTTTACACTATATATATATATATATATATAGTGTAAATATGTGTATATAGTGTAAAAATAAATATATATATATATATATATATATATATATATATATATATATATATATTACATATACAATTAAAACTATATGAACCCTGGCTTGTCAGCAAAAAAGTATTTTATATATATATATTGTGACAGCAGGAAGGTAAAGTCACCTGGTTGCATCCAGGGGGGTAGATATATTTCTCCCAGATTCAGGCTTTATGCTGACTTATACAACTAGGGTGGAGAGTTGTATAAGCCCAGCTGAGGCTAGTAGGCTCATGGATGACTCATACCTCTAGGGAGAGGGCTGGGCGTCGTGCAGGCAGGGAGTTGATGAGACCAGCTGAAGCCTGTCAGTTCGTTTAAGGCCTCTATAAAAACTCCCAGATTCATTAGGTGTTTGCTCATGCCTGGACCCAGACCTGTGTGGACTGTCTAGGGAGAGTGAACCCCTGTGCGGTGAGGCAAAGCCTGTGTGGCTATTTGTTTGGACTTTTACTAAACCAGGGACTTAGGGACTAGGACAGCACCAGGCTGATCCCAGTTGTTAGTTTAGGAAACCTGCATGTTTAGTCAGAGGTCAAACTGACCAGGATTTATTTTGTTTATGTTTCTTTTTGGCTTTGCTGTGTTTTTGTCACTGTACATAGAGAAATAAACCGCACCTTTTGATTTTGAAAACCACAACCTCCGTCTGCTGGCCCTGTTTTTGTGTGGGGAGCCCAACCAGGGGGTCACACACACCCGCTACTGAGTTAACCCCCTCACAGTTGGTGGAGAATGCAGGCAGTTTTTTTTAAGCCAGCATGGAGGAGATACTGAAACAGCTGGCTCTAGCAAATGCCAATCAACAGCAGACAAATGCAGGTTTGCAAAGGAGCCTTGCAGCCCAGCAGCAAGCTCATCAACAAGCCCAGCAGCAATCTGAGGCCCGCTTCATAGACCTGTTACAGAAGCAAGAGCAGAGACTACAACAAATGGAAGCAGTAATGCAGCAACGTCCGCAGACCAGTGAGGAAAGCCGTCTCACTAATACCGCGTCCTTTGGTGTGAGTCGTTTATTGACAAAAATGACTGGAGAGGATGATCCAGAGGTATTTTTGACCACATTTGAAAGGACTGCTGAAAGAGAAAAGTGGCCTGAGGAGCAGTGGGCTGGACTGGTGGCTCCTCTGTTAACTGGTGAATCGCAGAAGGCTTACTATGACCTAGAGCCTGACCAAGCAAAAGACTATGTGATGCTAAAAGCTGAAATATTGGCAAGGCTGGGTGTCACCCTGGCTGTCCGGGCTCAGCGTGTGCATAACTGGACTTTCCAGCTTGGAAAACCCCCCAGGTCTCAAATGTATGATCTCATTCACCTGAGCAGGAAGTGGCTACAGCCAGAGACTTTGTCCGCACCAGAGATTGTGGAACGTGTTGTAATGGATCGGTTTTTGAGAGCTCTTCCTACTGCCATCCAAAAGTGGGTAAGCCATGGAGACCCAGAGACGGCCGGTGGTCTTGTGGATCGTGTAGAGAAATACTTGGCTACAGAGAACCTGACGGCCTCTTCCAGAGACTCTCGGACTTTCCACCCTAAGACCAGACCATCCCCAGGGGCGGATAAGAGGATTCCAAGGGGTGAGGGTGGAGAGAGTGAGAGGGTGGGAGCTCTACCCAAAGTTTGGCGAGAACAGCCTGGGAAGTCAGGGGCTCAAGAGGCAGCCAAAAGGATTGTTTGCTACCGCTGCCGGCAAGCGGGACATATTGCAGCAAATTGCCCGGTTGTGGAGGAACCCATGCAATGTGACTTTCTGACGGACAGACGTCAGTCGCTGTGTGCGACAGTCGCATGCACTGCCATTCGGGGAACTGAGAAACATTTATGCAAAATGTGTATTAATGGTAGAAATGTTGTGGTATTACTGGATTCAGGTAGCCTTGTGACCCTGATAAAGGCTGAATTAGTTAAAACAGAGGTCTCTGGGAATAGCAAGGTAGCTGTTATTTGTGTGCATGGGGACACCCGAGAGTATCCAGTGACTACAGTGTGTTTCGAGACCCCCAAAGGTACCCTCTCTCATCCAGTGGGGTTAGTATCTCAATTACCGCATGATGCCATTGTGGGAAGAGATTTTCCGAAGTTCTGGGAACTGTGGGATGATCCTGAGCCCCCCACTGGTGCCCCTATGTACCAGGAATGTGATAGCCAGAACTCCTCTGAGAGTGGTGAGGACTCTCCAGAATTTCCCTTGTCAGTATTGGCAGGGGAGACTCAAGAAACTGGAGAGGAGCCCACCTCCTCAGACGAAAACCTACCGTCTGTGGAGTTTTCTGATCTGGAGGTTCACAGGGAAAATTTTGCCACAGAACAGTTAAAAGACCCCGCCCTAATAAAGGCACGGGAAAACGTAGTGGAAATAGATGGCGAGTTAGTGAACCCAGATAATACCTGCACTTACCCATACTTCAGCGTAGAGAAGGACCTACTGTATCGGGTGGCAAAAAGGGCAGAAGAAACCGTTGAGCAGCTTGTGGTGCCCAAACCTTACAGGAAGTTGGTGTTGGAGTTGGCCCATGGGCACATTCTTGGAGGTCATCTGGGGACAGAGAAAACCCGAGAGAGGGTATTACAGAGATTCTATTGGCCTGGGGTGATGAAGGACATAGAAAATTATTGTTCCTCCTGCCCTGTGTGTCAGAGGTCGGCCCCGATGCCACATTTCCGTAGCCCGCTGGTCCCTCTACCCATCATTGAGGTCCCGTTTGAGAGAATCGCAATGGATTTGGTAGGTCCTATAATCAAGTCCGCTAGGGGGCACCAGTACATATTGGTTATAATGGACTATGCCACCCGTTATCCAGAAGCGATCCCTCTCAGAAATACCTCGGCCAAAACCATAGCCAAAGAGCTATCTCTTGTTTTTAGCCGGGTGGGTATTTGTAAAGAACTGCTTACGGACCAAGGTACACCCTTTATGTCCCGGGTTATGAAAGAGCTGTGTAAATTGTTCAAAGTGACGCAATTGCGTACATCTGTGTATCACCCCCAAACCGATGGGCTGGTTGAAAGATTCAACAAAACCCTAAAACAAATGTTGAAGAAAGTGGTGGATAGAGATGGAAAGGATTGGGACTGTCTACTTCCTTATTTGATGTTTGCTATTAGGGAGGTGCCCCAATCCTCTACGGGATTCTCCCCCTTTGAGTTACTGTATGGGAGACACCCAAGAGGGCTGTTGGATATTGCCAAGGAAACTTGGGAAAGTGAGAGTTCTCCCCACAGGAGTGTGATTGAGCATGTCGCCCTGATGCAAGATCGAATTGCACAGGTAATGCCCATCGTGAAGGAACATTTGGCCCAAGCGCAGTTGGCACAGCAGAGAGTGTACAACCGTGGAGCAAAGACCCGTACCTTTTCCCCGGGGGATAGGATATTGGTACTTGTCCCTACGGTTGAAAGTAAATTCCTTGCCAAATGGCAAGGCCCCTACGAGATAATGGAAAAAGTGAGCGAAGTGAATTACAAGGTCAGACAACCAGGAAGGCGAAAGCCCGAACAGATATATCACGTTAATCTGTTGAAAGCCTGGAGGGATAGAGAGTCCCTAGTCGCAGAAACTTGGTCACCAGCTCAAACTGGTTGCGTGATTCCGGAGGTTGGAATAGCAGCCACCTTGTCACAACCCCAACAACAGGAGGTTAAGGAGTTTGTGCTTCGCAACAAGGAGGTGTTCTCTGAGCTGCCGGGACAAACATCTGGGGTAGAGCATGATATTATTACCCCGCCCGGTGAAAGGGTGAAGTTAAAACCCTATCGGATCCCAGAGGCCCGACGGGAGGCAATACGGGAGGAAGTACAGAAAATGCTGAACTTAGGGGTGATAGAGGAGTCCCAAAGTGATTGGTCTAGTCCCATTGTGTTGGTGCCTAAACCGGATGGGAGCTGGCGATTTTGTAACGATTTTCGTCAGTTGAACAAAGTTACAAAATTTGACACCTACCCCATGCCACGTATAGATGAGTTGATCGACCGGCTGGGAACAGCCCGATACATGACGACTCTTGACCTCACAAAAGGGTATTGGCAAATTCCCCTGGCCAAGTCGGCCAAAGAGAAAACCGCATTTGTAACCCCAGACGGGGCGTTCCAATATAAGAGAATGCCGTTCGGGTTACAGAATGCGCCGGCCACATTCCAGCGGAAAATGGACCAGATACTGAGGCCCCATCGGAAGTATGCTGCGGCTTACCTGGATGACGTAATTGTCCATAGCACAGATTGGGCCTCACATCTGCCAAAAGTGCAAGCAGTCCTAGACTCTATCCGGGAAGCGGGGTTTACGGCTAACCCCAAGAAGTGTACCATTGGGCAGGAGGAGGCCAAATATCTTGGGTACACCATTGGCAGGGGAGTGATAAAACCCCAACTCAACAAAGTCGAGGCCATCCAGAGTTGGCCACGTCCCAACAGCAAGAAGCAGGTACGGGCCTTTCTGGGAATCGCGGGTTATTATCGGCGCTTCATTCCCCACTTTGCTTCTAAGGCTGTGCCCCTAACCAACCTGACGAAAGGGAAAGGGTCGGTCATGATTAAATGGACCCCCGAGGCTGAGGCAGCATTCCAATTCTTGAAACAAGCCTTATGTAGCCAGCCAGTGTTGTACTCACCCGACTTCTCTAAAGACTTTGTCGTACAAAGTGATGCGTCAGATGTGGGGTTAGGAGCAGTATTGTCCCAGGTCTGGAACGGGGAAGAGCACCCAGTCATTTACCTCAGCAGGAAGTTGAAGTCCCATGAGGTAAATTACGCCACGGTTGAAAAGGAGTGTTTAGCGGTGAAGTGGGCTCTAGATTCCCTTCGGTACTATCTGCTAGGTAGGCACTTTGACATGGTTACGGATCACGCTCCGTTAAAGTGGATGGCTCAAAACAAGGAGACAAATAGAAGAGTGAATAGGTGGTTCCTGGCCCTACAGGAATTCAACTTCACAGTAAAGCATCGCCCTGGCGTTCAAATGGGGAATGTGGATGCTTTGTCTCGAGTACATGAATGCCTGATTGCTGGTGTTCCAACCCCAAGGTTAAAACAAGAGGGGGGGGTATGTGACAGCAGGAAGGTAAAGTCACCTGGTTGCATCCAGGGGGGTAGATATATTTCTCCCAGATTCAGGCTTTATGCTGACTTATACAACTAGGGTGGAGAGTTGTATAAGCCCAGCTGAGGCTAGTAGGCTCATGGATGACTCATACCTCTAGGGAGAGGGCTGGGCGTCGTGCAGGCAGGGAGTTGATGAGACCAGCTGAAGCCTGTCAGTTCGTTTAAGGCCTCTATAAAAACTCCCAGATTCATTAGGTGTTTGCTCATGCCTGGACCCAGACCTGTGTGGACTGTCTAGGGAGAGTGAACCCCTGTGCGGTGAGGCAAAGCCTGTGTGGCTATTTGTTTGGACTTTTACTAAACCAGGGACTTAGGGACTAGGACAGCACCAGGCTGATCCCAGTTGTTAGTTTAGGAAACCTGCATGTTTAGTCAGAGGTCAAACTGACCAGGATTTATTTTGTTTATGTTTCTTTTTGGCTTTGCTGTGTTTTTGTCACTGTACATAGAGAAATAAACCGCACCTTTTGATTTTGAAAACCACAACCTCCGTCTGCTGGCCCTGTTTTTGTGTGGGGAGCCCAACCAGGGGGTCACACACACCCGCTACTGAGTTAACCCCCTCACAATATATATATATATATATATATATATATATACGCACTTTTTTGCTGACAAGCTAGGGCTCATATAGTTTTAATTGCACATGTAATATATATTTATTTTTACACAATAAATATATATATATATAAGACATAGTGTAAAAATAAATATATATATATATATATATATATATATATACAATTAAAACTATATGAACCCTGGCTTGTCAGCAAAAAAGTGCGTATTTATTTATATCTATATATAGATATATACTACATGTCTTTGGTATAAAAAAATAAATCCCAAGTGTATATTAACCACATCCCATATGCCCACAGCCCCAATATCTGGTGGTCGGAAAGCAGTACCAAATGTGGGTTAACGTACCTGTACGTCAGCCCACATTGGAGCAGTGGCGGTTGGTGCTCAAAATTCTTTTGTGGGGCGCAAACTGAAAAAAAAAAAAGTGTGGCCTGGACACAGTGAATCACATTACCGCTGGTCTTGTACCATGTGACTGCTGTGTCCAATCACAGCAATCACATAGTAAATAATGCAAACTGAAAGCAAGCATTGGTTCTCTCTGCTCTCTTTGTGAGAGTAGAGAGAACTGTTGCTGCAGTTGGTGAGTGTACAGTAGCCTTTCACACTGCATGTACACTCGCAGACTGCAGTGCCAGGGTGCCCCAGTGTCCCTGATCACTGCCTCAGTGTAATAACAAATGCATCCAGCACCTGTCACCTGTCCCAGTGTCACCAGTGATCACAATAAAATGCCATACATCATACCAATTTCATGATCACTGCCATACACCACACCAGCACCCTGATCACTGTCATACCAGCGTCTTGATCACCCCTATACCCCGTACCAGCATCTTGATCACCGTTAAGCCCCATCGGAACATCCTGATTACCGTCATACCCCATATCTATAACCCAAACCAGCGCCATGATTTATGCCATATCAGCATCCTGATCACTGCCATACCCCATACCAACGTCCTGATCATCATCATAACCCATGCTAGCATCCTGATCAATTGTAATATATATATATATATATATATACACACACATACACACGTGTGTTTGAGCTTTGATTTGAGGTGCCACACCCTAATGCAATAGGCTGTGCACGCCTATGGGACTTACCAGCTTTGGGTTTATTTTCCTGGACACCTTTCACGGTCAATTGGGCTGAACTCCTTTATACTTATTATATGGATTTATTCTTTTATAGGCTGTGGCTCTCTGTATAGACCACAGTATACCGGGACCGCATCTGCCCGTGTTAGTGTTCACTTAGGACTGACAGTCAATTAGCTGGGTGAGTTTGCAATACTCCTCTACTTTATCTGTTACTAGCTTCAATTTTGTTTTAAATAACTTAATATAATCTTTGTCTACATTTTTGTCTTAGGCAATTAGCAATTGGTCCAGCCCAGCTTGGATATCTGGTTACCACCCATCTATACCCCCATTATTCAGCGCCTCAAATTCTCCCCCTGTAGTATACTTTGGCTGTGTTATATTTTAGAATGTCTGTCTCACATTCTGCAGAAGTAGACTATCTGGTTGACCATTGAAACTTTGTTAACTATTATTTTGGCAGAATAGATACTATTTGGAGCTCTTTTTCTTATCCTTTTGACTGCTTTTGTACCTATTTCACTACCCTCCTTTTTTCTTCCCCCTTCTTCCCCCCTCTACCCCCTCCCTCTCTGTCTTTTTCCTTTCCTTTGTTCTCCCCCCTCCCTTGTCTTTCCTTTCCCCTTTTCCTTCCTTTTTCTCTCCCCCCCCCCCCCCAGTCCTTTTCTTTCCCCCTTCCACGTCCCCCTTCTTTTTCCCTCCCCTTTTTTCCTTCTTTCCATCCCCTTCCCTTTTCCCCTCCCCCCCCTTCTTGCTCCCTCCTTCCCCTCCCCTTGTCTCTCCCTCCCTTTTCCCCCCTTTTTTTCTTTTTGGTTCCCTTTTCCCACTCCATCTCCCTTTTATCTTTCCAATATGTTTTAATATTATTACGTGATTTTTCCTGCTGTTTCTAGTGACAGAGCTAGATTTATATGGACATTTACCATCCTTTATTGCGGTTGGTTCTAACTAGTTAATAATAAGCTACGCGTGTTAATCCTCCAATTTTCCCTTATCATATTATGCACGCCCCCCATAGTAACCTATTGTCTCTTCCTGCCACATAGTGTGTTTGGGCATGGCCATCATGGTTACAGCTAAGGCAGCTCATTAGCTTCATAACATTGTTACATTATATGTGTGTTATTCTATGTTTTTCTCGTTGTATATTAATTTACATTCTTCTCCACTTCTTTGATAGTTTACATTTAATGTGCCTGAAGAAGCGTGACTGCACGCAAAACATGTCGAGCCTAACTTTCTTCTCATCCAACAACTGTCCACCGCGTTGCTACTACCGTACCATAATCTTGAACTGTTGCTAAATATGTGGAATGCCATTTGCAATCCTTCAATCATTCCATAGATCCTTATGGCTTCGTATACTTGCGGTGTTGTTGGTTTTATGTATCAGATGTTGGCTTTTAGCAAGTTTGTGAATTCTATGATTAATAAATATATATTTTTGTATTAAATATACTCCTTTGTGTTACTGTGCCTATAAAGTCCAAGTCCCAAAACTTCTTTGTTATACTGATTGGCATCTGATGGGCACTGATTGACATCTAATAGGCACTTCTGATGTGGGCTGCGCTGATAATCAGTGCGCTGATTATCAAAACAGACCCCCCCCCCCTCCGTCAGGAGAGCCGCCAATTGGCTCTCCTCAGCTCGTGCTTTGTCAGCAACACCTCTGGCAACAACTATGTGGCCACGTCTACAGTTTGTAGCAGTGTTCTTCATGCCTGACGTGCTTCAGGAAACTTAACCCTTGAATGGGAACCACTGAATATATAGAGAACCTTGATGTTTAGGGTTGAAACGCTTCGGGAAACACGCTTCAAATTTCTGAAGTGTGAAAAGTCTTAATGTGCCCCATGTAATTCACAAACCCAAGCAACATCCTCGGTAACAACTAAAGGCATCCAATCGGATTGCCTTCTTGTGACCGAGGAAACCATAGAACAGGGGTGCCCAACCGCTGGTGGCCCGCGGCGCCCTCTGATGTGGCCCGCCACGTCTTGCTCTGAGATGGCGTGTCAGCAAGCCCAGATCGCGGGTTCCAGACCTGCCATCTCCGAGCATCAGCGTGAAAAATGGAGCCGCCGCTAGAGGAAGCAGAGCCAATGCTTCCTGTATAGCGCCGGCTCCTTCACAGGCGGAGTGATACCAAATGTACTCCGCCTGTGACAGGAAGCACTGCTCTGCTCTCTACTGCCCCTGCATGCTTCTGTCACACTAATGCACGGGAACCCACGATCTGGGACAGCAGCCAGCAGCTGTGCCAGTACCAGTCACCAGTACCAGTCACCAGTACCAGTCACCAGTACCAGCCACCAGTACCAGCTTCCAGTACCAGCCTTGCAGTACCAGCCAGCAGTACCAGTACCAGCCAGCAGTACCAGTACCTGCCATCAGTACCCGCCAGCAGTACCAGTACCAGCCAGCAATACTAGTACCAGCCAGCAGTACCAGTACCAGTCAGCAGTACCAGTACCAACCAGCAGTACCAGCCAGCAGTACCCGCCAGAAGTACCAGTATCCACCAGCAGTACCAGCCAGCACTACCAGCCAGCACTACCAGTACCAGCCAGCAGTACCAGTACCAGCCTGCAGTACCTGCCACCAGTACCAGTACCCGCCAGCAGTACCAGTACCGGTACCCACTAGCAGTACCAGCCAGCAGTACCAGTACCAACCAGCAGTACCAGCCAGCGGTACCCAACAGCAGTACCAGTACCAGCCAGCAGTACTTTCCAGAAGTACCAGTACCCGCCAGCAGTACCAGTACCCACCAGCAGTACCAGCCAGCAGTACCAGTACCCGTCAGCAGTACCAGCCAGCGGTACCTGCCAGCAGTACCAGCAGGCAGTACCCAACAGCAGTATCAGCCAGCAGTACCAGTACCAGCCCTGGAGGACAGCCACCAGCCACCAGCCATAACCGCCTGGGGGACAGCAGCAACCAGTTGCAGAAATCCTGAGAAAGAAGTGAAGATTGAGGTCAGTTGAGGTGCAGGTAAACCGCTGTGCATCAGGGCGAAAGCAGCCTTAGGCCCCTTTCACACGATCGGTCCGATCGGGTCTGCCTGTCTGTTTTTCAGGCGTACCCAATCGGACCCTCAATTCACCTCTATAGAGCGGCAGATGTAAACAGACTAGTGTCTGTTTACACCCGCCTATCTGCAATCCGATCTGCTTAAAAAAAATCAGAAGGGGATCTGTCCCCTTATGTCTGGGCGGATCGGAAGGCCCTTAGGGTAGAGCAGCCTGCATCCGTGTCTGCTCTACATATGCAGAGTGGACACAGACCTGCCATCTGACCGCTACGCTCATTGTGGCCCGTGACCGGTTACCAAGCTGCTAAAGTGGCCCTCGCTCCTCAAAAGGTTGGGAACCCCTGCCATAGAAGAATTGGGTTCCTCTCGACTTCCTCCCCTATCTGCATTGCCGCTGCGGTTGAGCGCCACCTGCAGTGAAGAAAATAGACTGCACCTGCCTACATTCCTTCCCCCCTTTGACAGATGCTGTCCTCAGGATGAAAAACACAGGTGAAACAGAGCATAGGATATAACAACAGCATAAAGACAAAAACATACCAAACTCAAATGACAGAGTATTTTGCAGGAAGCTGCCCACGGTGGGAACATAAAGGGCGGCAAGACTCAGTGTCCTTGTTTAAAGTCCTGTTGAAAATCATCAGCTTCTGGTTGAGGTTCTGGGGCCCCAGGAGGATGATAACTATCCACATCTCCCATGTCCTCTTTGCCTGGGCCCACAACCGAATCTTCAGGGAGCTCTGGACTGTTCGTGGTGGTCTCTCGGGTAGCTGGACTGTCTGGGCTTGCTGTGCTGGAGCTTTGTGCCCCTGGGGTATCTGGAGCCGAAGGCTCTAGCAGGAGAGGGGGGAAGGTGCCATTCCTCAGGCACCTCCTGTACTGGTGGAATATCCGTAGATCATCCAATCAGATAGCCGCCTCCCTGTGACCGAGGAAACCATGGATGAACTAGGGTTCTCTCGTCTTCCCCCCCTGCATTACCACTGCAGACGAGCACCACCTGCAGTGGAGAAAGTAGACTGCACCTGCCTACGTATTTGAACTATCATTTATCCCAGTGAGGTACTCTGTAGCATCTTCTTATATTTATTATATGCTGTATATACTGTATTTTTGTGTAGCGCCCATCCACTTTTAGGGGCGCTGTGTACCCAAATTTGGGGGAAGGTTTGAGCTAGTAGTTAGGCTCAGACCACCTTAATTGATAGGTCATGTTATTTTTATACCGCAGGTAGTATACTGGTGTACAGTTCCCTGTGGCCTGTAGGTGGCACTGCCATGAAGGGCCAGGGTTGAGCCACCAGTAATAGTGCTGTGCCTTGGGTGTCCCCTCTCGGCGGCGGTACAGTGGGCGTGGTCAGCCTGCTGTGCATGCCGGGAGAGGATATATAAGGGGCAGGCGCTGCCTGTAGGGGGGGTTCCGGTCCGGGCGTTCGAGCCCGAGGGGGCAGTAGTGAATCGTGGTACCTGGCCCTCCTGGCCATGGGTATGCGAGTGCATCAGTCCCAGGCACCTTTAGCCCTGGGGCTGCAGCTACAGCCTTGGGCCCAGCACCTTTAACTGAGGCCTGCTTCTGGAAGGAGAAATCCCAGGGGGCCTCTGGCATGGGGACCCGTTCTAAGAAGAGGAGGCCGGGGGAGGACCCTTCTGATGGACTGGTGAAAGTTCACGGAGAAAGAAGGGCCCGGTAACTCTCTGGAGGGATTAAATCCATCTATCAAAAAAGGATTGGGATTAACGGTTCTGTGGCAGAGAATCTCCTGATCGCATCTAAAGGGAAACTTAAGAAAACTTCCGAGCATCACTTCGGCTGCTAGGATCCGCTTTCATAGGGAACTATCCGGGTGAGCTAAACCCACTTGAGGAACAAGTGGTGAATTCAACATTTGTCTTGTGCCTGGACTTATCTCCAAAACCTTTGCTGTCCTGTCTCCTATCCACCCTTTTCTATCCATTGACTTTGCTATATAAAAATAAACCCTACGTTGGAGTTTACAAGTGGTGTGGACATTGGAGTTACTTGGGGAAGGTAAAGACTTGACCTTATGCCTTAAGAGACGAGAACCAACTGAGGGAGAACCTAGCTGTGGGACCCTAGTATATGACACCGCTCAACCTCTTCACACAGGAGGGTACGGGCATATAGTACGGTCTGCCTTTTCCTGCAAGTGAGCCAAAGGCAGGTATAGGATCCGTGTGCTACATTTGCAATGTAAAAAGATTTGACTATCTTTTTCCTTCCTAAAACCCCGAGCAACCCATTATACCATTGTTTTACATTTTTTACTTTCAGGTCACAAAAAACCCTTACTAAAATCAATTCATTAATTTGCTTTGAACATCTGATTTTGGAATGAATAGAATGTCTTGAACGAAAACCACAGTTCACTATCAGAATTAAATTTATTCAAGAAAAAATTTCCATCCTGCTTCTTTGATTTTTTTTGATTTTTTTTGGCACTACAGTCAAAAATGATCAGCACTTTTATCCCATTAACTATTCAAAAATCTAATAAATTCCAAAAACACATTATTTTTTTTTTGATTTTTTTTTTTATTGGGTTTCAAGTTGGGATACAAAACAGAGCCTATTGGGCATACCCAGGCTCGATCCACATACATCACAATAACAAAAAACAAAGATATATATATAAAACAAGGTACAAAACAAACCCAAAAAAAAGAGGGGGGGGGGTGGCACTAGAGAAAAAAAACAAAAAAACAACATATCTGCTCCAGTAACTACTGATATTGTTAGAATATTGTAGGTATCAGCTGCTCAGGGGTAGTTTAAAGCCACATGTAATAGGATGGAAGTATTATTAGATGTTTGGATTGGACATGGGTTCAATTACATACAGTATACATGCCCACCTGATCCTTTATAATGTAAGCCACCAATTAGGAGAGACAGGGTCAGTGTTGGTAGACAGGTCCTCAACCCATATGTCCCAGACGAAAAATGGAAGGAAACTATTGGACAGCCGCACTCCAAAAACAATTCCTTTATTGGAAAATCACAGAAATCCAAACCACAGCAAGGAATAAGAGCAGACAAACTGACGCGTTTCGCACCGTAATTTCAGTGCTTACTCATAGCTAGTGATATGTCCCAGACCTTGTGGAATTTTTTAGGGCATCCTCTCGCTAAATAGGTGGCTTTGTACAGTGGTAAGTTGAGATTAATTAATTTTTTCCACAAGGTCAAGGTTGGAGCTGATGGGGATTTCCATTGGAAAAACATATTTTTTAATGAATTCTACCTGTGTGTGCCAAGCTTTATAGACAGTTAAAACAGATAATTAGGGATGGGCCCGGTGCTCGATTCGAACCCATGTTCGAATCGAGCACCGGGCGTTCGCTTGCTCGTCGAGCCCAGAACTATTTGGGCCGTTCGCATCACATTCGTGTGATGCGAGCGGCCCCGCAATGCATTGCGGCCGGCGCGGCCGGCGCAGTGCATTGCTGGCTGATGATTGGCCAAGCATGCACTGTGACCCTGCATGCTTGGCCAATCACAGCGCCCGAAACTCGGAGAGCAATAATTGGCTACAGGCAGGACGCCTGTAGCCAATTACAGCTCAGGGGCTTTAGTACATGCCCCACCATTTAAAAGGCCGCCACGCCATCGGCCCCGGTCACATGAGTTCCGGCTTTAGGAGAGATCAGTCTGATGATTCTGTCTTTGCTTGATACTGAAAGATTTGCTCTTCTTTGCTAAACCATTGGCTATTTCTTTGCTAAACCATTGCTACCTAAGTCATTGATCGTTCATTGCTGCTGATTGCACAGTTAGCGTGTTATTAGCTGCTGCTGGGGATTAGTCTGGTGCGTGCTTACTGTTAGTACAGTATTGCAGTAGTACCAACCGCAGTGCTGTTAGCACAGCATTGCACCCCAACAGCACCCATAGGACTTCTAGTGTGTTAGTGGCAGCAAACAGAGCTCCTATATTTTCTTCTCAGCAGCACCCATAGGACTTCTAGTGTGTTAGTGGCAGCAAACAGAGCTCCTATATTTTCTTCTCAGCAGCACCCATAGGACTTCTAGTGTGTTAGTGGCTTCACACAGAGCTCCTATATTTTCATCTCAGCAGCACCCATAGGACTTCTAGTGTGTTAGTGGCAGCAAACAGAGCTCCTATATTTTCTTCTCAGCAGCACCCATAGGACTTCTAGTGTGTTAGTGGCTTCACACAGAGCTCCTATATTTTCTTCTCAGCAGCACCCATAGGACTTCTAGTGTGTTAGTGGCAGCAAACAGAGCTCCTATATTTTCATCTCAGAAGCACCCATAGGACTTCTAGTGTGTTAGTGGCATCACACAGAGCTCCTATATTTTCTTCTCAGCAGCACCCATAGGACTTCTAGTGTGTTAGTGGCATCACACAGAGCTCCTATATTTTCTTCTCAGCAGCACCCATAGGACTTCTAGTGTGTTAGTGGCATCACACAGAGCTCCTATATTTTCATCTCAGAAGCACCCATAGGACTTCTAGTGTGTTAGTGGCATCACACAGAGCTCCTATATTTTCTTCTCAGCAGCACCCATAGGACTTCTAGTGTGTTAGTGGCAGCAAACAGAGCTCCTATATTTTCTTCTCAGCAGCACCCATAGGACTTCTAGTGTGTTAGTGGCAGCAAACAGAGCTCCTATATTTTCTTCTCAGCAGCACCCATAGGACTTCTAGTGTGTTAGTGGCATCACACAGAGCTCCTATATTTTCTTCTCAGCAGCACCCATAGGACTTCTAGTGTGTTAGTGGCAGCAAACAGAGCTCCTATATTTTCTTCTCAGCAGCACCCATAGGACTTCTAGTGTGTTAGTGGCAGCAAACAGAGCTCCTATATTTTCTTGTCAGCAGCACCCATAGGACTTCTAGTGTGTTAGTGGCATCACACAGAGCTCCTATATTTTCTTCTCAGCAGCACCCATAGGACTTCTAGTGTGTTAGTGGCAGCAAACAGAGCTCCTATATTTTCTTCTCAGCAGCACCCATAGGACTTCTAGTGTGTTAGTGGCAGCAAACAGAGCTCCTATATTTTCTTCTCAGCAGCACCCATAGGACTTCTAGTGTGTTAGTGGCATCACACAGAGCTCCTATATTTTCTTCTCAGCAGCACCCATAGGACTTCTAGTGTGTTAGTGGCATCACACAGAGCTCCTATATTTTCTTCTCAGCAGCACCCATAGGACTTCTAGTGTGTTAGTGGCATCACACAGAGCTCCTATATTTTCTTCTCAGCAGCACCCATAGGACTTCTAGTGTGTTAGTGGCAGCAAACAGAGCTCCTATATTTTCTTCTCAGCAGCACCCATAGGACTTCTAGTGTGTTAGTGGCATCACACAGAGCTCCTATATTTTCTTCTCAGCAGCACCCATAGGACTTCTAAGTGTGTTAGTGGCAGCAAACAGAGCTCCTATATTTTCATCTCAGAAGCACCAATAGGACTTCTAGTGTGTTAGTGGCAGCAGACAGAGCTCCTATATTTTCATCTCAGAAGCACCCATAGGACTTCTAGTGTGTTAGTGGCATCACACAGAGCTCCTATATTTTCTTCTCAGCAGCACCCATAGGACTTCTAGTGTGTTAGTGGCATCACACAGAGTTCCTATATTTTCTTCTCAGCAGCACCCATAGGACTTCTAGTGTGTTAGTGGCAGCAAACAGAGCTCCTATATTTTCTTCTCAGCAGCACCCATAGGACTTCTAGTGTGTTAGTGGCATCACACAGAGCTCCTATATTTTCATCTCAGAAGCACCCATAGGACTTCTAGTGTGTTAGTGGCATCACACAGAGCTCCTATATTTTCTTCTCAGAAGCACCCATAGGACTTCTAGTGTGTTAGTGGCAGCAAACAGAGCTCCTATATTTTCTTCTCAGCAGCACCCATAGGACTTCTAGTGTGTTAGTGGCTTCACACAGAGCTCCTATATTTTCATCTCAGCAGCACCCATAGGACTTCTAGTGTGTTAGTGGCAGCAAACAGAGCTCCTATATTTTCTTCTCAGCAGCACCCATAGGACTTCTAGTGTGTTAGTGGCAGCAAACAGAGCTCCTATATTTTCTTCTCAGCAGCACCCATAGGACTTCTAGTGTGTTAGTGGCATCACACAGAGCTCCTATATTTTCTTCTCAGCAGCACCCATAGGACTTCTAGTGTGTTAGTGGCAGCAAACAGAGTTCCTATATTTTCATCTCAGAAGCACCCATAGGACTTCTAGTGTGTTAGTGGCATCACACAGAGTTCCTATATTTTCATCTCAGAAGCACCCATAGGACTTCTAGTGTGTTAGTGGCAGCAAACAGAGCTCCTATATTTTCTTCTCAGCAACACCCATAGGACTTCTAGTGTGTTAGTGGCTTCACACAGAGCTCCTATATTTTCATCTCAGCAGCACCCATAGGACTTCTAGTGTGTTAGTGGCAGCAAACAGAGCTCCTATATTTTCTTCTCAGCAGCACCCATAGGACTTCTAGTGTGTTAGTGGCAGCAAACAGAGCTCCTATATTTTCTTCTCAGCAGCACCCATAGGACTTCTAGTGTGTTAGTGGCAGCAAACAGAGCTCCTATATTTTCTTCTCAGCAGCACCCATAGGACTTCTAGTGTGTTAGTGGCATCACACAGAGCTCCTATATTTTCATCTCAGAAGCACCCATAGGACTTCTAGTGTGTTAGTGGCAGCAAACAGAGCTCCTATATTTTCTTCTCAGCAGCACCCATAGGACTTCTAGTGTGTTAGTGGCAGCAAACAGAGCTCCTATATTTTCTTCTCAGCAGCACCCATAGGACTTCAAGTGTGTTAGTGGCAGCAAACAGAGCTCCTATATTTTCATCTCAGAAGCACCCATAGGACTTCAAGTGTGTTAGTGGCATCACACAGAGCTCCTATATTTTCTTCTCAGAAGCACCCATAGGACTTCTAGTGTGTTAGTGGCATCACACAGAGCTCCTATATTTTCTTCTCAGCAGCACCCATAGGACTTCTAGTGTGTTAGTGGCAGCAAACAGAGCTCCTATATTTTCTTCTTAGCAGCACCCATAGGACTTCTAGTGTGTTAGTGGCATCACACAGAGCTCCTATATTTTCATCTCAGAAGCACCCATAGGACTTCTAGTGTGTTAGTGGCAGCAAACAGAGCTCCTATATTTTCTTCTCAGCAGCACCCATAGGACTTCTAGTGTGTTAGTGGCATCACACAGAGCTCCTATATTTTCTTCTCAGCAGCACCCATAGGACTTCTAGTGTGTTAGTGGCAGCAAACAGAGCTCCTATATTTTCATCTCAGAAGCACCCATAGGACTTCTAGTGTGTTAGTGGCAGCAAACAGAGCTCCTATATTTTCTTCTCAGCAGCACCCATAGGACTTCTAGTGTGTTAGTGGCATCACACAGAGCTCCTATATTTTCTTCTCAGCAGCACCCATAGGACTTCTAGTGTGTTAGTGGCAGCAAACAGAGCTCCTATATTTTCATCTCAGAAGCACCCATAGGACTTCTAGTGTGTTAGTGGCAGCAAACAGAGCTCCTATATTTTCTTCTCAGCAGCACCCATAGGACTTCTAGTGTGTTAGTGGCATCACACAGAGCTCCTATATTTTCTTCTCAGCAGCACCCATAGGACTTCTAGTGTGTTAGTGGCAGCAAACAGAGCTCCTATATTTTCTTCTCAGCAGCACCCATAGGACTTCTAGTGTGTTAGTGGCATCACACAGAGCTCCTATATTTTCTTCTCAGAAGCACCCATAGGACTTCTAGTGTGTTAGTGGCATCACACATAGCTCCTATATTTTCTTCTCAGCAGCACCCATAGGACTTCTAGTGTGTTAGTGGCATCACACAGAGCTCCTATATTTTCATCTCAGAAGCACCCATAGGACTTCTAGTGTGTTAGTGGCATCACACAGAGCTCCTATATTTTCTTCTCAGCAGCACCCATAGGACTTCTAGTGTGTTAGTGGCAGCAAACAGAGCTCCTATATTTTCTTCTCAGAAGCACCCATAGGACTTCTAGTGTGTTAGTGGCAGCAAACAGAGCTCCTATATTTTCTTCTCAGCAGCACCCATAGGACTTCTAGTGTGTTAGTGGCATCACACAGAGTTCCTATATTTTCATCTCAGAAGCACCCATAGGACTTCTAGTGTGTTAGTGGCATCACACAGAGCTCCTATATTTTCTTCTCAGCAGCACCCATAGGACTTCTAGTGTGTTAGTGGCATCACACAGAGCTCCTATATTTTCTTCTCAGCAGCACCCATAGGACTTCTAGTGTGTTAGTGGCATCACACAGAGTTCCTATATTTTCATCTCAGAAGCACCCATAGGACTTCTAGTGTGTTAGTGGCATCACACAGAGCTCCTATATTTTCTTCTCAGCAGCACCCATAGGACTTCTAGTGTGTTAGTGGCATCACACAGAGCTCCTATATTTTCTTCTCAGCAGCACCCATAGGACTTCTAGTGTGTTAGTGGCATCACACAGAGCTCCTATATTTTCTTCTCAGCAGCACCCATAGGACTTCTAGTGTGTTAGTGGCATCACACAGAGCTCCTATATTTTCATCTCAGAAGCACCCATAGGACTTCTAGTGTGTTAGTGGCATCACACATAGCTCCTATATTTTCTTCTCAGCAGCACCCATAGGACTTCTAATGTGTTAGTGGCATCACACAGAGCTCCTATATTTTCATCTCAGAAGCACCCATAGGACTTCTAGTGTGTTAGTGGCATCACACAGAGCTCCTATATTTTCTTCTCAGCAGCACCCATAGGACTTCTAGTGTGTTAGTGGCATCACACAGAGTTCCTATATTTTCATCTCAGAAGCACCCATAGGACTTCTAGTGTGTTAGTGGCATCACACAGAGCTCCTATATTTTCTTCTCAGCAGCACCCATAGGACTTCTAGTGTGTTAGTGGCAGCAAACAGAGCTCCTATATTTTCTTCTCAGCAGCACCCATAGGACTTCTAGTGTGTTAGTGGCAGCAAACAGAGCTCCTATATTTTCATCTCAGAAGCACCCATAGGACTTCTAGTGTGTTAGTGGCATCACACAGAGCTCCTATATTTTCTTCTCAGCAGCACCCATAGGACTTCTAGTGTGTTAGTGGCAGCAAACAGAGCTCCTATATTTTCTTCTCAGCAGCACCCATAGGACTTCTAGTGTGTTAGTGGCATCACACAGAGCTCCTATATTTTCTTCTCAGAAGCACCCATAGGACTTCTAGTGTGTTAGTGGCAGCAAACAGAGCTCCTATATTTTCTTCTCAGCAGCACCCATAGGACTTCTAGTGTGTTAGTGGCATCACACAGAGTTCCTATATTTTCATCTCAGAAGCACCCATAGGACTTCTAGTGTGTTAGTGGCATCACACAGAGCTCCTATATTTTCTTCTCAGCAGCACCCATAGGACTTCTAGTGTGTTAGTGGCATCACACAGAGTTCCTATATTTTCATCTCAGAAGCACCCATAGGACTTCTAGTGTGTTAGTGGCATCACACAGAGCTCCTATATTTTCATCTCAGAAGCACCCATAGGACTTCTAGTGTGTTAGTGGCATCACACAGAGCTCCTATATTTTCTTCTCAGCAGCACCCATAGGACTTCTAGTGTGTTAGTGGCAGCAAACAGAGCTCCTATATTTTCTTCTCAGCAGCACCCATAGGACTTCTAGTGTGTTAGTGGCAGCAAACAGAGCTCCTATATTTTCTTCTCAGCAGCACCCATAGGACTTCTAGTGTGTTAGTGGCATCACACAGAGCTCCTATATTTTCATCTCAGAAGCACCCATAGGACTTCTAGTGTGTTAGTGGCATCACACAGAGCTCCTATATTTTCTTCTCAGCAGCACCCATAGGACTTCTAGTGTGTTAGTGGCATCACACAGAGCTCCTATATTTTCATCTCAGAAGCACCCATAGGACTTCTAGTGTGTTAGTGGCATCACACAGAGCTCCTATATTTTCTTCTCAGCAGCACCCATAGGACTTCTAGTGTGTTAGTGGCATCACACAGAGCTCCTATATTTTCTTCTCAGCAGCACCCATAGGACTTCTAGTGTGTTAGTGGCATCACACAGAGCTCCTATATTTTCTTCTCAGCAGCACCCATAGGACTTCTAGTGTGTTAGTGGCATCACACAGAGCTCCTATATTTTCATCTCAGAAGCACCCATAGGACTTCTAGTGTGTTAGTGGCATCACACAGAGCTCCTATATTTTCTTCTCAGCAGCACCCATAGGACTTCTAGTGTGTTAGTGGCAGCAAACAGAGCTCCTATATTTTCTTCTCAGCAGCACCCATAGGACTTCTAGTGTGTTAGTGGCATCACACAGAGCTCCTATATTTTCTTCTCAGCAGCACCCATAGGACTTCTAGTGTGTTAGTGGCATCACACAGAGCTCCTATATTTTCTTCTCAGCAGCACCCATAGGACTTCTAGTGTGTTAGTGGCATCACACAAAGCTCCTATATTTTCATCTCAGAAGCACCCATAGGACTTCTAGTGTGTTAGTGGCATCACACAGAGCTCCTATATTTTCTTCTCAGCAGCACCCATAGGACTTCTAGTGTGTTAGTGGCAGCAAACAGAGCTCCTATATTTTCTTCTCAGCAGCACCCATAGGACTTCTAGTGTGTTAGTGGCAGCAAACAGAGCTCCTATATTTTCTTCTCAGCAGCACCCATAGGACTTCTAGTGTGTTAGTGGCAGCAAACAGAGCTCCTATATTTTCTTCTCAGCAGCACCCATAGGACTTCTAGTGTGTTAGTGGCATCACACAGAGCTCCTATATTTTCATCTCAGAAGCACCCATAGGACTTCTAGTGTGTTAGTGGCATCACACAGAGCTCCTATATTTTCATCTCAGAAGCACCCATAGGACTTCTAGTGTGTTAGTGGCATCACACAGAGCTCCTATATTTTCATCTCAGAAGCACCCATAGGACTTCTAGTGTGTTAGTGGCATCACACAGAGCTCCTATATTTTCATCTCAGCAGCACCCATAGGACTTCTAGTGTGTTAGTGGCATCACACAGAGCTCCTATATTTTCTTCTCAGCAGCACCCATAGGACTTCTAATGTGTTAGTGGCATCACACAGAGTTCCTATATTTTCATCTCAGAAGCACCCATAGGACTTCTAGTGTGTTAGTGGCATCACACAGAGCTCCTATATTTTCATCTCAGAAGCACCCATAGGACTTCTAGTGTGTTAGTGGCATCACACAGAGTTCCTATATTTTCATCTCAGAAGCACCCATAGGACTTCTAGTGTGTTAGTGGCATCACACAGAGCTCCTATATTTTCTTCTCAGCAGCACCCATAGGACTTCTAGTGTGTTAGTGGCATCACACAAAGCTCCTATATTTTCATCTCAGAAGCACCCATAGGACTTCTAGTGTGTTAGTGGCATCACACAGAGCTCCTATATTTTCTTCTCAGCAGCACCCATAGGACTTCTAGTGTGTTAGTGGCAGCAAACAGAGCTCCTATATTTTCTTCTCAGCAGCACCCATAGGACTTCTAGTGTGTTAGTGGCAGCAAACAGAGCTCCTATATTTTCTTCTCAGCAGCACCCATAGGACTTCTAGTGTGTTAGTGGCAGCAAACAGAGCTCCTATATTTTCTTCTCAGCAGCACCCATAGGACTTCTAGTGTGTTAGTGGCAGCAAACAGAGCTCCTATATTTTCATCTCAGAAGCACCCATAGGACTTCTAATGTGTTAGTGGCATCACACAGAGCTCCTATATTTTCATCTCAGAAGCACCCATAGGACTTCTAGTGTGTTAGTGGCATCACACATAGCTCCTATATTTTCTTCTCAGCAGCACCCATAGGACTTCTAGTGTGTTAGTGGCATCACACAGAGCTCCTATATTTTCATCTCAGAAGCACCCATAGGACTTCTAGTGTGTTAGTGGCATCACACAGAGCTCCTATATTTTCTTCTCAGCAGCACCCATAGGACTTCTAATGTGTTAGTGGCAGCAAACAGAGCTCCTATATTTTCTTCTCAGCAGCACCCATAGGACTTCTAGTGTGTTAGTGGCATCACACAGAGCTCCTATATTTTCATCTCAGAAGCACCCATAGGACTTCTAGTGTGTTAGTGGCATCACACAGAGTTCCTATATTTTCATCTCAGAAGCACCCATAGGACTTCTAGTGTGTTAGTGGCATCACACAGAGCTCCTATATTTTCTTCTCAGCAGCACCCATAGGACTTCTAGTGTGTTAGTGGCAGCAAACAGAGCTCCTATATTTTCTTCTCAGCAGCACCCATAGGACTTCTAGTGTGTTAGTGGCATCACACAGAGTTCCTATATTTTCATCTCAGAAGCACCCATAGGACTTCTAGTGTGTTAGTGGCATCACACAGAGCTCCTATATTTTCTTCTCAGCAGCACCCATAGGACTTCTAGTGTGTTAGTGGCAGCAAACAGAGCTCCTATATTTTCTTCTCAGCAGCACCCATAGGACTTCTAGTGTGTTAGTGGCATCACACAGAGCTCCTATATTTTCTTCTCAGAAGCACCCATAGGACTTCTAGTGTGTTAGTGGCAGCAAACAGAGCTCCTATATTTTCTTCTCAGCAGCACCCATAGGACTTCTAGTGTGTTAGTGGCATCACACAGAGTTCCTATATTTTCATCTCAGAAGCACCCATAGGACTTCTAGTGTGTTAGTGGCAGCAAACAGAGCTCCTATATTTTCTTCTCAGCAGCACCCATAGGACTTCTAGTGTGTTAGTGGCATCACACAGAGCTCCTATATTTTCTTCTCAGCAGCACCCATAGGACTTCTAGTGTGTTAGTGGCATCACACAGAGCTCCTATATTTTCTTCTCAGCAGCACCCATAGGACTTCTAGTGTGTTAGTGGCAGCAAACAGAGCTCCTATATTTTCATCTCAGAAGCACCCATAGGACTTCTAGTGTGTTAGTGGCAGCAAACAGAGCTCCTATATTTTCTTCTCAGCAGCACCCATAGGACTTCTAGTGTGTTAGTGGCATCACACAGAGCTCCTATATTTTCTTCTCAGCAGCACCCATAGGACTTCTAGTGTGTTAGTGGCAGCAAACAGAGCTCCTATATTTTCATCTCAGAAGCACCCATAGGACTTCTAGTGTGTTAGTGGCATCACACAGAGCTCCTATATTTTCATCTCAGAAGCACCCATAGGACTTCTAGTGTGTTAGTGGCAGCAAACAGAGTTCCTATATTTTCATCTCAGAAGCACCCATAGGACTTCTAGTGTGTTAGTGGCATCACACAGAGCTCCTATATTTTCTTCTCAGCAGCACCCATAGGACTTCTAGTGTGTTAGTGGCAGCAAACAGAGCTCCTATATTTTCTTCTCAGAAGCACCCATAGGACTTCTAGTGTGTTAGTGGCATCACACATAGCTCCTATATTTTCTTCTCAGCAGCACCCATAGGACTTCTAGTGTGTTAGTGGCATCACACAGAGCTCCTATATTTTCTTCTCAGCAGCACCCATAGGACTTCTAGTGTGTTAGTGGCATCACACAGAGCTCCTATATTTTCTTCTCAGCAGCACCCATAGGACTTCTAGTGTGTTAGTGGCATCACACAGAGCTCCTATATTTTCATCTCAGAAGCACCCATAGGACTTCTAGTGTGTTAGTGGCATCACACATAGCTCCTATATTTT
Source organism: Rana muscosa (assembly GCA_029206835.1). Lineage (NCBI taxonomy): Eukaryota > Metazoa > Chordata > Amphibia > Anura > Ranidae > Rana > Rana muscosa. The sequence continues at coordinate 64,222,037 of JARGYO010000094.1, forward strand.
CTTCTCAGCAGCACCCATAGGACTTCTAATGTGTTAGTGGCATCACACAGAGCTCCTATATTTTCATCTCAGAAGCACCCATAGGACTTCTAGTGTGTTAGTGGCATCACACAGAGCTCCTATATTTTCTTCTCAGCAGCACCCATAGGACTTCTAGTGTGTTAGTGGCAGCAAACAGAGCTCCTATATTTTCTTCTCAGCAGCACCCATAGGACTTCTAGTGTGTTAGTGGCATCACACAGAGTTCCTATATTTTCATCTCAGAAGCACCCATAGGACTTCTAGTGTGTTAGTGGCATCACACAGAGCTCCTATATTTTCTTCTCAGCAGCACCCATAGGACTTCTAGTGTGTTAGTGGCAGCAAACAGAGCTCCTATATTATCTTCTCAGCAGCACCCATAGGACTTCTAGTGTGTTAGTGGCATCACACAGAGCTCCTATATTTTCTTCTCAGCAGCACCCATAGGACTTCTAGTGTGTTAGTGGCAGCAAACAGAGCTCCTATATTTTCTTCTCAGCAGCACCCATAGGACTTCTAGTGTGTTAGTGGCATCACACAGAGTTCCTATATTTTCATCTCAGAAGCACCCATAGGACTTCTAGTGTGTTAGTGGCATCACACAGAGCTCCTATATTTTCTTCTCAGCAGCACCCATAGGACTTCTAGTGTGTTAGTGGCAGCAAACAGAGCTCCTATATTTTCTTCTCAGCAGCACCCATAGGACTTCTAGTGTGTTAGTGGCATCACACAGAGCTCCTATATTTTCTTCTCAGAAGCACCCATAGGACTTCTAGTGTGTTAGTGGCAGCAAACAGAGCTCCTATATTTTCTTCTCAGCAGCACCCATAGGACTTCTAGTGTGTTAGTGGCATCACACAGAGTTCCTATATTTTCATCTCAGAAGCACCCATAGGACTTCTAGTGTGTTAGTGGCATCACACAGAGCTCCTATATTTTCTTCTCAGCAGCACCCATAGGACTTCTAGTGTGTTAGTGGCATCACACAGAGCTCCTATATTTTCTTCTCAGCAGCACCCATAGGACTTCTAGTGTGTTAGTGGCATCACACAGAGTTCCTATATTTTCATCTCAGAAGCACCCATAGGACTTCTAGTGTGTTAGTGGCATCACACAGAGCTCCTATATTTTCATCTCAGAAGCACCCATAGGACTTCTAGTGTGTTAGTGGCATCACACAGAGCTCCTATATTTTCTTCTCAGCAGCACCCATAGGACTTCTAGTGTGTTAGTGGCAGCAAACAGAGCTCCTATATTTTCTTCTCAGCAGCACCCATAGGACTTCTAGTGTGTTAGTGGCAGCAAACAGAGCTCCTATATTTTCTTCTCAGCAGCACCCATAGGACTTCTAGTGTGTTAGTGGCATCACACAGAGCTCCTATATTTTCTTCTCAGCAGCACCCATAGGACTTCTAGTGTGTTAGTGGCATCACACAGAGCTCCTATATTTTCTTCTCAGCAGCACCCATAGGACTTCTAGTGTGTTAGTGGCAGCAAACAGAGCTCCTATATTTTCTTCTCAGCAGCACCCATAGGACTTCTAGTGTGTTAGTGGCATCACACAGAGCTCCTATATTTTCTTCTCAGCAGCACCCATAGGACTTCTAGTGTGTTAGTGGCAGCAAACAGAGCTCCTATATTTTCTTCTCAGCAGCACCCATAGGACTTCTAGTGTGTTAGTGGCATCACACAGAGCTCCTATATTTTCTTCTCAGCAGCACCCATAGGACTTCTAGTGTGTTAGTGGCATCACACAGAGCTCCTATATTTTCTTCTCAGCAGCACCCATAGGACTTCTAGTGTGTTAGTGGCATCACACAAAGCTCCTATATTTTCATCTCAGAAGCACCCATAGGACTTCTAGTGTGTTAGTGGCAGCAAACAGAGCTCCTATATTTTCTTCTCAGCAGCACCCATAGGACTTCTAGTGTGTTAGTGGCAGCAAACAGAGCTCCTATATTTTCTTCTCAGCAGCACCCATAGGACTTCTAGTGTGTTAGTGGCATCACACAGAGCTCCTATATTTTCTTCTCAGCAGCACCCATAGGACTTCTAGTGTGTTAGTGGCAGCAAACAGAGCTCCTATATTTTCATCTCAGAAGCACCCATAGGACTTCTAGTGTGTTAGTGGCATCACACAGAGCTCCTATATTTTCATCTCAGAAGCACCCATAGGACTTCTAGTGTGTTAGTGGCATCACACAGAGCTCCTATATTTTCATCTCAGAAGCACCCATAGGACTTCTAGTGTGTTAGTGGCAGCAAACAGAGCTCCTATATTTTCTTCTCAGCAGCACCCATAGGACTTCTAGTGTGTTAGTGGCATCACACAGAGCTCCTATATTTTCTTCTCAGCAGCACCCATAGGACTTCTAGTGTGTTAGTGGCAGCAAACAGAGCTCCTATATTTTCATCTCAGAAGCACCCATAGGACTTCTAGTGTGTTAGTGGCAGCAAACAGAGCTCCTATATTTTCTTCTCAGCAGCACCCATAGGACTTCTAGTGTGTTAGTGGCATCACACAGAGCTCCTATATTTTCTTCTCAGCAGCACCCATAGGACTTCTAGTGTGTTAGTGGCAGCAAACAGAGCTCCTATATTTTCTTCTCAGCAGCACCCATAGGACTTCTAGTGTGTTAGTGGCATCACACAGAGCTCCTATATTTTCTTCTCAGCAGCACCCATAGGACTTCTAGTGTGTTAGTGGCATCACACAGAGCTCCTATATTTTCTTCTCAGCAGCACCCATAGGACTTCTAGTGTGTTAGTGGCATCACACAGAGCTCCTATATTTTCATCTCAGAAGCACCCATAGGACTTCTAGTGTGTTAGTGGCATCACACATAGCTCCTATATTTTCTTCTCAGCAGCACCCATAGGACTTCTAATGTGTTAGTGGCATCACACAGAGCTCCTATATTTTCATCTCAGAAGCACCCATAGGACTTCTAGTGTGTTAGTGGCATCACACAGAGCTCCTATATTTTCTTCTCAGCAGCACCCATAGGACTTCTAGTGTGTTAGTGGCAGCAAACAGAGCTCCTATATTTTCTTCTCAGCAGCACCCATAGGACTTCTAGTGTGTTAGTGGCATCACACAGAGTTCCTATATTTTCATCTCAGAAGCACCCATAGGACTTCTAGTGTGTTAGTGGCATCACACAGAGCTCCTATATTTTCTTCTCAGCAGCACCCATAGGACTTCTAGTGTGTTAGTGGCAGCAAACATAGCTCCTATATTATCTTCTCAGCAGCACCCATAGGACTTCTAGTGTGTTAGTGGCATCACACAGAGCTCCTATATTTTCTTCTCAGCAGCACCCATAGGACTTCTAGTGTGTTAGTGGCAGCAAACAGAGCTCCTATATTTTCTTCTCAGCAGCACCCATAGGACTTCTAGTGTGTTAGTGGCATCACACAGAGTTCCTATATTTTCATCTCAGAAGCACCCATAGGACTTCTAGTGTGTTAGTGGCATCACACAGAGCTCCTATATTTTCTTCTCAGCAGCACCCATAGGACTTCTAGTGTGTTAGTGGCAGCAAACAGAGCTCCTATATTTTCTTCTCAGCAGCACCCATAGGACTTCTAGTGTGTTAGTGGCATCACACAGAGCTCCTATATTTTCTTCTCAGAAGCACCCATAGGACTTCTAGTGTGTTAGTGGCAGCAAACAGAGCTCCTATATTTTCTTCTCAGCAGCACCCATAGGACTTCTAGTGTGTTAGTGGCATCACACAGAGTTCCTATATTTTCATCTCAGAAGCACCCATAGGACTTCTAGTGTGTTAGTGGCATCACACAGAGCTCCTATATTTTCTTCTCAGCAGCACCCATAGGACTTCTAGTGTGTTAGTGGCATCACACAGAGCTCCTATATTTTCTTCTCAGCAGCACCCATAGGACTTCTAGTGTGTTAGTGGCATCACACAGAGTTCCTATATTTTCATCTCAGAAGCACCCATAGGACTTCTAGTGTGTTAGTGGCATCACACAGAGCTCCTATATTTTCATCTCAGAAGCACCCATAGGACTTCTAGTGTGTTAGTGGCATCACACAGAGCTCCTATATTTTCTTCTCAGCAGCACCCATAGGACTTCTAGTGTGTTAGTGGCAGCAAACAGAGCTCCTATATTTTCTTCTCAGCAGCACCCATAGGACTTCTAGTGTGTTAGTGGCAGCAAACAGAGCTCCTATATTTTCTTCTCAGCAGCACCCATAGGACTTCTAGTGTGTTAGTGGCATCACACAGAGCTCCTATATTTTCTTCTCAGCAGCACCCATAGGACTTCTAGTGTGTTAGTGGCATCACACAGAGCTCCTATATTTTCATCTCAGAAGCACCCATAGGACTTCTAGTGTGTTAGTGGCATCACACAGAGCTCCTATATTTTCTTCTCAGCAGCACCCATAGGACTTCTAGTGTGTTAGTGGCAGCAAACAGAGCTCCTATATTTTCTTCTCAGCAGCACCCATAGGACTTCTAGTGTGTTAGTGGCATCACACAGAGCTCCTATATTTTCTTCTCAGCAGCACCCATAGGACTTCTAGTGTGTTAGTGGCAGCAAACAGAGCTCCTATATTTTCTTCTCAGCAGCACCCATAGGACTTCTAGTGTGTTAGTGGCATCACACAGAGCTCCTATATTTTCTTCTCAGCAGCACCCATAGGACTTCTAGTGTGTTAGTGGCATCACACAGAGCTCCTATATTTTCTTCTCAGCAGCACCCATAGGACTTCTAGTGTGTTAGTGGCATCACACAAAGCTCCTATATTTTCATCTCAGAAGCACCCATAGGACTTCTAGTGTGTTAGTGGCAGCAAACAGAGCTCCTATATTTTCTTCTCAGCAGCACCCATAGGACTTCTAGTGTGTTAGTGGCAGCAAACAGAGCTCCTATATTTTCTTCTCAGCAGCACCCATAGGACTTCTAGTGTGTTAGTGGCATCACACAGAGCTCCTATATTTTCTTCTCAGCAGCACCCATAGGACTTCTAGTGTGTTAGTGGCAGCAAACAGAGCTCCTATATTTTCTTCTCAGCAGCACCCATAGGACTTCTAGTGTGTTAGTGGCATCACACAGAGCTCCTATATTTTCTTCTCAGCAGCACCCATAGGACTTCTAGTGTGTTAGTGGCATCACACAGAGCTCCTATATTTTCTTCTCAGCAGCACCCATAGGACTTCTAGTGTGTTAGTGGCAGCAAACAGAGCTCCTATATTTTCATCTCAGAAGCACCCATAGGACTTCTAGTGTGTTAGTGGCATCACACAGAGCTCCTATATTTTCATCTCAGAAGCACCCATAGGACTTCTAGTGTGTTAGTGGCATCACACATAGCTCCTATATTTTCTTCTCAGCAGCACCCATAGGACTTCTAGTGTGTTAGTGGCATCACACAGAGCTCCTATATTTTCATCTCAGAAGCACCCATAGGACTTCTAGTGTGTTAGTGGCATCACACAGAGCTCCTATATTTTCTTCTCAGCAGCACCCATAGGACTTCTAATGTGTTAGTGGCAGCAAACAGAGCTCCTATATTTTCTTCTCAGCAGCACCCATAGGACTTCTAGTGTGTTAGTGGCATCACACAGAGCTCCTATATTTTCTTCTCAGCAGCACCCATAGGACTTCTAGTGTGTTAGTGGCATCACACAGAGCTCCTATATTTTCATCTCAGAAGCACCCATAGGACTTCTAGTGTGTTAGTGGCATCACACAGAGCTCCTATATTTTCATCTCAGAAGCACCCATAGGACTTCTAGTGTGTTAGTGGCATCACACAGAGCTCCTATATTTTCATCTCAGCAGCACCCATAGGACTTCTAGTGTGTTAGTGGCATCACACAGAGCTCCTATATTTTCTTCTCAGCAGCACCCATAGGACTTCTAATGTGTTAGTGGCATCACACAGAGTTCCTATATTTTCATCTCAGAAGCACCCATAGGACTTCTAGTGTGTTAGTGGCATCACACAGAGCTCCTATATTTTCTTCTCAGCAGCACCCATAGGACTTCTAATGTGTTAGTGGCATCACACAGAGTTCCTATATTTTCATCTCAGAAGCACCCATAGGACTTCTAGTGTGTTAGTGGCAGCAAACAGAGTTCCTATATTTTCATCTCAGAAGCACCCATAGGACTTCTAGTGTGTTAGTGGCATCACACAGAGCTCCTATATTTTCTTCTCAGCAGCACCCATAGGACTTCTAGTGTGTTAGTGGCATCACACAAAGCTCCTATATTTTCATCTCAGAAGCACCCATAGGACTTCTAGTGTGTTAGTGGCATCACACAGAGCTCCTATATTTTCTTCTCAGCAGCACCCATAGGACTTCTAGTGTGTTAGTGGCAGCAAACAGAGCTCCTATATTTTCTTCTCAGCAGCACCCATAGGACTTCTAGTGTGTTAGTGGCATCACACAGAGCTCCTATATTTTCTTCTCAGCAGCACCCATAGGACTTCTAGTGTGTTAGTGGCATCACACAGAGCTCCTATATTTTCATCTCAGAAGCACCCATAGGACTTCTAGTGTGTTAGTGGCATCACACAGAGCTCCTATATTTTCTTCTCAGCAGCACCCATAGGACTTCTAGTGTGTTAGTGGCAGCAAACAGAGCTCCTATATTTTCATCTCAGAAGCACCCATAGGACTTCTAGTGTGTTAGTGGCATCACACAGAGCTCCTATATTTTCATCTCAGAAGCACCCATAGGACTTCTAGTGTGTTAGTGGCATCACACAGAGCTCCTATATTTTCTTCTCAGCAGCACCCATAGGACTTCTAATGTGTTAGTGGCAGCAAACAGAGCTCCTATATTTTCTTCTCAGCAGCACCCATAGGACTTCTAGTGTGTTAGTGGCATCACACAGAGCTCCTATATTTTCATCTCAGAAGCACCCATAGGACTTCTAGTGTGTTAGTGGCATCACACAGAGCTCCTATATTTTCATCTCAGAAGCACCCATAGGACTTCTAGTGTGTTAGTGGCATCACACAGAGTTCCTATATTTTCATCTCAGAAGCACCCATAGGACTTCTAGTGTGTTAGTGGCATCACACAGAGCTCCTATATTTTCTTCTCAGCAGCACCCATAGGACTTCTAGTGTGTTAGTGGCAGCAAACAGAGCTCCTATATTTTCTTCTCAGCAGCACCCATAGGACTTCTAGTGTGTTAGTGGCATCACACAGAGTTCCTATATTTTCATCTCAGAAGCACCCATAGGACTTCTAGTGTGTTAGTGGCATCACACAGAGCTCCTATATTTTCTTCTCAGCAGCACCCATAGGACTTCTAGTGTGTTAGTGGCAGCAAACAGAGCTCCTATATTTTCTTCTCAGCAGCACCCATAGGACTTCTAGTGTGTTAGTGGCATCACACAGAGCTCCTATATTTTCTTCTCAGAAGCACCCATAGGACTTCTAGTGTGTTAGTGGCAGCAAACAGAGCTCCTATATTTTCTTCTCAGCAGCACCCATAGGACTTCTAGTGTGTTAGTGGCATCACACAGAGTTCCTATATTTTCATCTCAGAAGCACCCATAGGACTTCTAGTGTGTTAGTGGCATCACACAGAGCTCCTATATTTTCTTCTCAGCAGCACCCATAGGACTTCTAGTGTGTTAGTGGCATCACACAGAGCTCCTATATTTTCATCTCAGAAGCACCCATAGGACTTCTAGTGTGTTAGTGGCATCACACAGAGCTCCTATATTTTCTTCTCAGCAGCACCCATAGGACTTCTAGTGTGTTAGTGGCAGCAAACAGAGCTCCTATATTTTCTTCTCAGCAGCACCCATAGGACTTCTAGTGTGTTAGTGGCATCACACAGAGTTCCTATATTTTCATCTCAGAAGCACCCATAGGACTTCTAGTGTGTTAGTGGCATCACACAGAGCTCCTATATTTTCTTCTCAGCAGCACCCATAGGACTTCTAGTGTGTTAGTGGCAGCAAACAGAGCTCCTATATTTTCTTCTCAGCAGCACCCATAGGACTTCTAGTGTGTTAGTGGCATCACACAGAGCTCCTATATTTTCTTCTCAGCAGCACCCATAGGACTTCTAGTGTGTTAGTGGCAGCAAACAGAGCTCCTATATTTTCTTCTCAGCAGCACCCATAGGACTTCTAGTGTGTTAGTGGCATCACACAGAGCTCCTATATTTTCTTCTCAGAAGCACCCATAGGACTTCTAGTGTGTTAGTGGCAGCAAACAGAGCTCCTATATTTTCTTCTCAGCAGCACCCATAGGACTTCTAGTGTGTTAGTGGCATCACACAGAGTTCCTATATTTTCATCTCAGAAGCACCCATAGGACTTCTAGTGTGTTAGTGGCATCACACAGAGCTCCTATATTTTCTTCTCAGCAGCACCCATAGGACTTCTAGTGTGTTAGTGGCATCACACAGAGCTCCTATATTTTCTTCTCAGCAGCACCCATAGGACTTCTAGTGTGTTAGTGGCATCACACAGAGCTCCTATATTTTCTTCTCAGCAGCACCCATAGGACTTCTAGTGTGTTAGTGGCAGCAAACAGAGCTCCTATATTTTCTTCTCAGCAGCACCCATAGGACTTCTAGTGTGTTAGTGGCAGCAAACAGAGCTCCTATATTTTCTTCTCAGCAGCACCCATAGGACTTCTAGTGTGTTAGTGGCATCACACAGAGCTCCTATATTTTCTTCTCAGCAGCACCCATAGGACTTCTAGTGTGTTAGTGGCATCACACAGAGCTCCTATATTTTCATCTCAGAAGCACCCATAGGACTTCTAGTGTGTTAGTGGCATCACACAGAGCTCCTATATTTTCTTCTCAGCAGCACCCATAGGACTTCTAGTGTGTTAGTGGCAGCAAACAGAGCTCCTATATTTTCATCTCAGAAGCACCCATAGGACTTCTAGTGTGTTAGTGGCATCACACAGAGCTCCTATATTTTCATCTCAGAAGCACCCATAGGACTTCTAGTGTGTTAGTGGCATCACACAGAGCTCCTATATTTTCTTCTCAGCAGCACCCATAGGACTTCTAATGTGTTAGTGGCAGCAAACAGAGCTCCTATATTTTCTTCTCAGCAGCACCCATAGGACTTCTAGTGTGTTAGTGGCATCACACAGAGCTCCTATATTTTCATCTCAGAAGCACCCATAGGACTTCTAGTGTGTTAGTGGCATCACACAGAGCTCCTATATTTTCATCTCAGAAGCACCCATAGGACTTCTAGTGTGTTAGTGGCATCACACAGAGTTCCTATATTTTCATCTCAGAAGCACCCATAGGACTTCTAGTGTGTTAGTGGCATCACACAGAGCTCCTATATTTTCTTCTCAGCAGCACCCATAGGACTTCTAGTGTGTTAGTGGCAGCAAACAGAGCTCCTATATTTTCTTCTCAGCAGCACCCATAGGACTTCTAGTGTGTTAGTGGCATCACACAGAGTTCCTATATTTTCATCTCAGAAGCACCCATAGGACTTCTAGTGTGTTAGTGGCATCACACAGAGCTCCTATATTTTCTTCTCAGCAGCACCCATAGGACTTCTAGTGTGTTAGTGGCAGCAAACAGAGCTCCTATATTTTCTTCTCAGCAGCACCCATAGGACTTCTAGTGTGTTAGTGGCATCACACAGAGCTCCTATATTTTCTTCTCAGAAGCACCCATAGGACTTCTAGTGTGTTAGTGGCAGCAAACAGAGCTCCTATATTTTCTTCTCAGCAGCACCCATAGGACTTCTAGTGTGTTAGTGGCATCACACAGAGTTCCTATATTTTCATCTCAGAAGCACCCATAGGACTTCTAGTGTGTTAGTGGCATCACACAGAGCTCCTATATTTTCTTCTCAGCAGCACCCATAGGACTTCTAGTGTGTTAGTGGCATCACACAGAGCTCCTATATTTTCATCTCAGAAGCACCCATAGGACTTCTAGTGTGTTAGTGGCATCACACAGAGCTCCTATATTTTCTTCTCAGCAGCACCCATAGGACTTCTAGTGTGTTAGTGGCAGCAAACAGAGCTCCTATATTTTCTTCTCAGCAGCACCCATAGGACTTCTAGTGTGTTAGTGGCATCACACAGAGTTCCTATATTTTCATCTCAGAAGCACCCATAGGACTTCTAGTGTGTTAGTGGCATCACACAGAGCTCCTATATTTTCTTCTCAGCAGCACCCATAGGACTTCTAGTGTGTTAGTGGCAGCAAACAGAGCTCCTATATTTTCTTCTCAGCAGCACCCATAGGACTTCTAGTGTGTTAGTGGCATCACACAGAGCTCCTATATTTTCTTCTCAGCAGCACCCATAGGACTTCTAGTGTGTTAGTGGCAGCAAACAGAGCTCCTATATTTTCTTCTCAGCAGCACCCATAGGACTTCTAGTGTGTTAGTGGCATCACACAGAGCTCCTATATTTTCTTCTCAGAAGCACCCATAGGACTTCTAGTGTGTTAGTGGCAGCAAACAGAGCTCCTATATTTTCTTCTCAGCAGCACCCATAGGACTTCTAGTGTGTTAGTGGCATCACACAGAGTTCCTATATTTTCATCTCAGAAGCACCCATAGGACTTCTAGTGTGTTAGTGGCATCACACAGAGCTCCTATATTTTCTTCTCAGCAGCACCCATAGGACTTCTAGTGTGTTAGTGGCATCACACAGAGCTCCTATATTTTCTTCTCAGCAGCACCCATAGGACTTCTAGTGTGTTAGTGGCATCACACAGAGTTCCTATATTTTCATCTCAGAAGCACCCATAGGACTTCTAGTGTGTTAGTGGCATCACACAGAGCTCCTATATTTTCATCTCAGAAGCACCCATAGGACTTCTAGTGTGTTAGTGGCATCACACAGAGCTCCTATATTTTCTTCTCAGCAGCACCCATAGGACTTCTAGTGTGTTAGTGGCAGCAAACAGAGCTCCTATATTTTCTTCTCAGCAGCACCCATAGGACTTCTAGTGTGTTAGTGGCATCACACAGAGTTCCTATATTTTCATCTCAGAAGCACCCATAGGACTTCTAGTGTGTTAGTGGCATCACACAGAGCTCCTATATTTTCTTCTCAGCAGCACCCATAGGACTTCTAGTGTGTTAGTGGCAGCAAACAGAGCTCCTATATTTTCTTCTCAGCAGCACCCATAGGACTTCTAGTGTGTTAGTGGCATCACACAGAGTTCCTATATTTTCATCTCAGAAGCACCCATAGGACTTCTAGTGTGTTAGTGGCATCACACAGAGCTCCTATATTTTCATCTCAGAAGCACCCATAGGACTTCTAGTGTGTTAGTGGCATCACACATAGCTCCTATATTTTCTTCTCAGCAGCACCCATAGGACTTCTAGTGTGTTAGTGGCATCACACAGAGCTCCTATATTTTCATCTCAGAAGCACCCATAGGACTTCTAGTGTGTTAGTGGCATCACACAGAGCTCCTATATTTTCTTCTCAGCAGCACCCATAGGACTTCTAGTGTGTTAGTGGCATCACACAGAGCTCCTATATTTTCATCTCAGAAGCACCCATAGGACTTCTAGTGTGTTAGTGGCATCACACAGAGCTCCTATATTTTCTTCTCAGCAGCACCCATAGGACTTCTAGTGTGTTAGTGGCAGCAAACAGAGCTCCTATATTTTCTTCTCAGAAGCACCCATAGGACTTCTAGTGTGTTAGTGGTATCACACAGAGTTCCTATATTTTCATCTCAGAAGCACCCATAGGACTTCTAGTGTGTTAGTGGCATCACACAGAGCTCCTATATTTTCTTCTCAGCAGCACCCATAGGACTTCTAGTGTGTTAGTGGCATCACACAGAGCTCCTATATTTTCATCTCAGAAGCACCAATAGGACTTCTAGTGTGTTAGTGGCAGCAAACAGAGCTCCTATATTTTCTTGTCAGCAGCACACATAGTACCTATAGTGTGTTAGTGTCAGCACCCATAGGACCTACAGTGTGTTGTGAGCACACATAGGAGTTCTATTTTTTATACTATATACACTACCGACTACAATGGCTGGAAGACCGCCAAGGAGAGGCAGAGCGTGCCGAGGCAAGAACACAGGGCAGGCAGGCTCTGTTTCTAGAGATAACAGTGCTGGCCGTGGACGTGGTCGTGCATCGTCATCAGCACGTGGCCATGGGACACGCTTGTCTTTGTTTTCGGCAGCTGGACATGTGGAGCCGCATCATGCCGAAGGCTTGGTAGAATGGATGACCAAGCCCTCCTCATCCTCCTCATCCTCTCTCACCCAGGCTCAGGGTACTGGCAGAGCAGCTGCCAACGCGTACTCAATGGCATCATCAGCCACCCCTTCCCTAGACCCACCATGTCCTCCTGAGGAGTCCCCCGAACTGTTTGAGCACAGTGTTGGGTACATGCTCCAGGAGGATGCCCAACGATTCGAAGGCTCGGATGATGATACCCAGCTTGAGGAAGTCAGTAGTGTGCGCGCAGAGAGAGGGGATGCTGAAGGACAGCAATCTGGCAGTAGTGTTCCACCAGCTGCAGCTTACTGCCAGGTTTGCTCTAGTGGTGAAGAGGGAGGGGATGATGAGGTCACTGACTCCACATGGGTGCCTGAAGGGAGAGAGGAGGAGGAGGAGGAGGATGCAGCGTCACATGTCCAACGAGGCAGGATGCCCCCTGGAGGCCAGCTAGAGGCCAGCACAGCAACTGTACCACACCGCAGAGCTCCGCCTGTGCAGGGCGCTGCCTCTGCACGTTATCACAAAAGTTCTTTGGTGTGGGCCTTTTTTGAGACGAGTGCATCAGATCGCACCACTGCTATTTGCAATATTTGTCTCAAGCGTATCTCGCGTGGCCAAAACATCAGCCGCTTGGGCACCACAAGCATGAGCAGACATATGTCGACCTGCCATGCAGCTCGTTGGCAAGCACACATAAAAGACCCACACCAAAGAACAAAGCGGACCTCTCCTTGCTCCTCATCAGCTGGGATCTCCATCCCCACTATATCTTCAGTCCTCTCTGAAAGCTGCTCTGAGAGGACTGAAGGTGTAGAATTAGGTGTGTCACAACCAAGTACTTGCAGTACACCGACGTCCGATTGTAGCAGGCAAATTTCCCTGCCCCAGCTGCTGGACCGTCGAAAGAAGTATACTCCCAGCCATCCACATGCCCAGCGGTTGAATGCTAGCTTGGCTAAATTGCTAGCACTTCAACTGCTGCCTTTTCAGTTGATAGACTCGGCCCCCTTCCGTGAGTTTGTTCAATGTGCGGTTCCTCAGTGGCAGGTTCCCAAACGCCACTTTTTCTCACGGAAGGCGATTCCGTCTCTCTACTGGCATGTGGAAGGCAATGTCCATGCCTCGCTGGACAGGGCGGTCAGCGGTAAGGTGCATATTACCGCTGACTCATGGTCCAGCAGGCATGGACAGGGACGTTATCTTTCTTTCACGGCCCATTGGGTCACTCTATTGGCAGCTGGGAGGGATGCAGGACAAGGTGCAGTAGTGTTGGAGGTTGTTCCGCCACCACGCCTCCAAAATGCTACTACTGGTTGTGACACACCTCTCTCCTCCACCCCCTCCTCTTCTTCTTCCTCCATGTCCTCTTCGAGTGCTCTGTCCTCGGAACCAGCGGTGCTCCGTAGGCGTACAAGGGGCTACGCGAGTACGCAGGCAAAAAGATGCCATGCCGTGCTTGCGCTGGTGTGTTTGGGGGACAGGAGCCACACTGGGCCAGAGGTTCTGGCAGCTCTGCAGGGGCAGGCCGAGAGGTGGTTGACGCCACGCCAGCTTAAGCCAGGAATGGTCGTTTCTGATAATGGCACCAACCTCCTCTCCGCCCTGCGACAGGGGCAGCTCACCCATGTGCCCTGTATGGCTCACGTCCTCAACCTGGTGGTGCAGCGGTTCTTGGGCAGGTTCCCAGGCTTACAGGATGTCCTGAGGCAGGCCAGGAAAGTCTGTGTGCATTTCCGCCGATCTTATAATGCCAGTGCTCGGCTGACTGAGCTGCAAAAGGAGCTGAACCTGCCCAAGAACCGCCTAATATGTGACATGCCCACCAGGTGGAACTCAACGTTGGCCATGCTGCAGCGACTGCACACGCAGCAGAGGGCCATCAATGAGTACCTTTGCGACTACGGCACCAGGACAGGGTCAGGGGAGCTTGGCTTTTTTTCCCCACGCCAGTGGAGCATGATCAGGGATGCATGCACTGTCCTCTCACCATTTGAGGAGGCCACGAGGATGGTGAGCAGTGACAGTGCATGCATCAGTGACACTGTACCTCTTGTCCACCTGTTGGAGCATACGCTGCGTGGGATAATGGACAGGGCACTTGAGGCAGAACAGAGGCAGGAAGAGGAGGACTTCCTTGTCTCTCAAGGCCCCCTTTATCCAGACAATGTTCCTTCTGTCCCACCCATCACACAGGAAGAGGAGGAGGAGGAGGAGGAGGATTGTGTGAGCATGGAGGTGGAGCCTGGCACTCAGCATCAGCAGCAGCAGTCTTTTAGGGATGATGTACAGTCCCAACAAACCAGTGGACTTGTACGTGGCTGGGAGGAGGTGGCTGGCGATCATGTCATCCTCAGTGACCCAGAAGACTCCGGACCGAATGCCTCAGCTAACCTACGCTGCATGGCCTCCCTGATCCTGCAAAGCCTGTGGAAGGATCCTCTTGTTCTTCGGATCAAGGAGAGTGACCATTACTGGCTGGCCACTCTCCTTGATCCACGGTACAAGGGTAAGGTTGCGGACCTTATCTTGCCGTCGCAGAGGGAGCAGAGGATGAGACATCTCAGGGAGGCCTTGCAGAAAGGTCTGTGCAACGCGTTCCCAGAAACTGGGAGGTTACAAACTCCTGGTCCTGGACGACGAGTTGCTGAGGCTTCGGTCAGTAGCAGAAGGAGCAGTGGGGAAGGTGGACGTCTGACCGATGCGTTCAGACAATTTTTTAGTCCGCAGCCCCAAGGTATGATCGGTTCCAGCAACCATCGCCAGCGTCTGATATACATGGTGCAGGAATACCTAGGGGCAAGGTCAGACTTGGACACCTTTCCCACCGAAAATCCTCTGGCTTACTGGGTCCTGAGGATGGATCACTGGCCAGAGCTTGCACAGTATGCAATTGAGCTACTGGCCTGTCCTGCATCCAGCGTTCTTTCCGAACGCACATTCAGTGCTGCTGGAGGATTTGTCACCGATCATAGGGTGCGCCTGTCCACCGACTCGGTTGATCGACTGACCTTCATAAAAATGAATCAGTCTTGGATCACCACCAGCTACCAGACACCTGAAGCGGATATAACGGAATAATTTATAATGTCACATCCCTTCAAGACTGCCTATGCTGATGCTGAGTGACTGTCCTGTTATGTTCACTGACTATCCTCTTCCTCCTCCTCAATGATCCATGCCACCACACCAGTGCCTAAGGCACAATTTTTCAGCCCCTGTATAACAGGGGCGTGTAATTACAATTTTTTAAAAAGATGCTTCGCAACAGGTCTGACTGCTGTGCTCAGAGTACAGTATCTGTGAGGGGTTGCAGTGTTGTGGCACCAGCACCAGTGCCTAAGGCACAATTTTTCAGCCCCTGTTGGGGCGTGTAATTACAATTTTTAGGCAATGCTTTGCAACAGGTCTCATTGCTGTGCTCAGAGTACAGTATCTGTGAGGGGTTGCAGTGTTGTGGCACCAGCACCAGTGCCTAAGGCACAATTTTTCAGCCCCTGTATAACAGGGGCGTGTAATTACAATTTTTTAAAAAGATGCTTCGCAACAGGTGTGACTGCTGTGCTCCAAGTACAGTATCTGTGAGGGGTTGCAGTGTTGTGGCACCAGCACCAATGCCTAAGGCACAATTTTTCAGCCCCTGTTTAACAGGGGCGTGTAATTACAAATCTTGATCTAATAGTTCACAGCAGGGCCCATTCCTGCGCCCACCAAGAGTAACTATGAGGGCCTACAGTCTTGTGGCAACACCGTCCACCACCACCACCACCACCAAAGGCCCAATTTTTCTGCCCTGTTCAACAGGTGCATGCAATTACAAATCTTGATCTAATAACTCACAGCAGGGCCCATTCCTGCACCCACCAAGAGTAACTGTGAGGGCTTACAGTCTTGTGGCAACACCGTCCACCACCACCACCACCACCACCAAAGGCCCAATTTTTCTGCCCGGTTCAACAGGTGCATGCAAGTACAAATCTTGATCTATTAACTCACAGCAGGGCCCATTCCTGTGCCCACCAGTCTTGTGGCTACACCAACATCTAATAGGGCAAATTTCTGCAGAGTATATACGGCAGGCCCCTACTTTCAAACATCCAACTTACAAACGACTCCTACTTGCAAACGGCAAGAGAAAACAGGAAGTGAGAGGAAATCTACCCCTAGGAAGGAAAATTCTATCCTGTTAGATTTAATTTGGGAAAAAGGTATCTCCTCTCTACTGATGCTTTATCACCAATCCTTGTTTCAATTAAAACCCCACTTTTCCAAAAACATTTGTCATTGGGACGGAAAGTGAGGTGACATGTTCTGAACAGATGTGCAAAGACAGCAAATGTTACAGGGGTGATAACCCCTCCCTATGTTCTCCAAAAAGCTTAAAAATTGATTTTTTTGGGATGTAGCTACACTTCATAATGTACCTGTTCAGATTCTACTTAAGAACAAACCTACAGTCCATGTCTTGTTTGCACCACCTATATACTGCTGTTCAGAGTATATAGGGTTGTAGGTATAGGGTTTTATTTTGGGTGCGGGGTCCCCCTTAGTATCCATACAAGACCCAAAGGGGCTGGGGTGGGGGGGGGTGATGGGGTAGCCATGCCATTTTTCTCAAGGATTTTCAGCCATATGGCGGCCAGGACAAGACATGACATTAAAGCCGCAAGTGGTTTTAAATGGCTTCTTTTTTTCCTTTACAAATGTCATTTTGTGCAAGGACAGTTCTAAACACGGGAAACACATGCCACTTCACAGGCATACTTTAGACACCCCCCAGGTACCATATTTAAAGGAAAATTTCACTTTTTTTTTTTTCACTTTATGCATCATTAAAATGACTGCTCCCGAAAAAACTTTAGTTTTTAAAATTTCTTTTTGCATTGATATATGTCCCCTGGGGCAGGACCCGGGTCCCCAAACCTGTTTTATGACATTAACATGCATATTGGCCGTTGTAATTAGCAATTTTGATTTCGAACGTTCGCGTCCATTATAACGAATAGGGTTCGAAAATTCGCGCAAACTTTCGGTCCGTTCGAAGGTTCTGGTGCGAACCGAACCCGGGGGTGTTCGGCTCATCCCTACAGATAATTGGTGGCATGCTGCTGGCTTTGCCAGGTGGTGTTGGCACTATTCATTTGGAGGTCATTAGCCCCAGCTCAAGAAACCCCAGGCAACTTCTGGAGGAATTCTGGTTAAGAATGGCTGCATTATATCATCAAACAAAGACAAATGGGTGACAGTGCTGGGAGCACAAAACGACTGTTTGCTGTGATACTTGTGGACATCTGAACGTCTCCATGTTGGAACTGGTGACACCATCTTGCCACATCCAACTCAGCCGGGGATTTACCAAAATTGTAACATCATACAGAAGATTTTCTAAGGACTTTCATCCTTGTCGGAGGGTTTTCTGTACAATTTTGGTAAATCCCCAGCTGATTTAGATGTGGCAAGGTGGTGCCACCAGTCTCCACATGAGGACGTTCAGATATCCACAAGTATCACCGCAAACACTAGTTGTGTGGAAGCACACAACTACTGTTTTGCAGTGATACTTGTGGACATCTGAAAATCTTCATGTTGGGACTGGTGGCACCACCCTGCCACATCCAACTCAGCTGGGCATTTACCAAAATTGGAACATCACACAGAAGAATTTCTAAGGACTTTCATCCTTGTAGGAGTATTTTCTGTACTGCATTGGTGTCCCTACTGTAGGATGATCTGTTTTCATTAAATGCAACTCCAACCAGAGCCTGCCGCCAGGGTAAAGACTAATGGAGCACAATCTGTGCTACATTTGCTTCAGTGCAGAGCAGGGCAAAGTATGTCACACAAATTGTTATCATATAGGGGGCTTTGTAACAGCAATAAAGTTAAGTTAAGCAATAACGTTAGGTGAAAGAGAGAGAATAAAAAATGAAATTTCCAAGCACTTAAAAAAAAACTTTTTTTTTAGAGAACCCTCCCTGCCCCCACTTCTAACAAATGTAAACACGTGTTGGGGATGCCTACACCATACACAAATGGCGATTACATATCGCCACGCATTCTGGTTGAACAATAATTATTTTTTTTACAGTGTAGCGGGTATATACATTTAGAGGGCAGCATCTGGGTGGTAGCATGACCCAGATGCACTAATTTTTAGGAAATGGTTGTTTTTTTTCGTGTGAGATATCAGTGGTGTCCAGTTCCCTGTGGCCCAGTAGGTGGCGCTGTCGCCTTGGGCCGGGGTTGAACCCCCACTGCAGTGCCGTACCCTTTGAGACCTCTCGCGGCAGTTGTACAGCGGGCGGGGAACCTGCTGTGTTTGCTGGGAGAGGGTATAAAGGGGGCGGACATCTTGCGCACGAGGTCCGAGTCCCAGGCACCTTCAGCCTGTGGGCTGCTGTCTGTGGTCGGTGTCCAGGCGCCCTTGGCCTGGACACGTGGAGTTTGAGTTCCATCCCAGGCACCTTAAGCCAGTACTGTTCATTGCTGCAAGATAAATAAATAAGTGTAGGACTTTTCATGGTGTGGAACTCTATTACTGGGAGTTAAGTGTTCGGACTCTACCGGTGGCAGTCAACCTCCACAGAAGAAGCAGAGGCTCCGTACGGAAAGCAGACCCGAAGTGGATTTAGCTCAAACCTCACACACACGAGGTGAGAGCTGGTGGTAGTGCCCCTCACCCTCCTCCCAGTAACCCCTAGACAAGCCAGCCGTATATAAGAAGGGAGTAGGGGGTGATGCCGCTACAACAAGAAGGTAGAACAATAATTCTAGGGTCATAATTTAAGGTTAACTAAACGGTGTCTCTGCTTTCAGATAAAATATAATGTTCCATAGGTACAGGTAGAGCGGACCTGTGTCCTAGTGTCGTAAGGACTTGCCGGCCTCGATTCTTTATCACCCTTCGGTGGGAGAAAATTGGCGAGTCTGTGCCAAAATCTTCCGATCCTCCACCATTGCTCTGAATCCTTCACCGCTTACCCCTATAGTGGGGAACCCAGCCTTCAGTCCTGGTCTTCATGAGTTAGGATTTCAGAATTTGAAATCTGCGGGTCTTTATTAGGAAAAATAATTACTGACCGTGACCTACCGAAGGACCCAGCGCTTTTCTTTCTGCATCACCACTGTCCGGCAAGGTGTACAGGCGTTCCATTTTGCCACTTCTGATGACTGCAGGAAAGAGCTGCACCTAGCTCTTTTAGAAACAGACACAGGCACCGCCCATTACAGTATGGTTGAGAAAAGTCGCTGAAATCAATGAGTTGGAGGACCTGGTGGCCACCGAGAGAAGCCCCTGAGATAAATGCCTCAAAAAATGGCTCTACTTGCACAAATTTGTTTACTCTGAAGAGTACAAGGCCTTGTTGAAACAATTTAGACATAATTTAGACTGTACCAGAGGGCCTCCTGGATCTGGAGGGGTGGCGGCTGTGATCGGACCCCTTCCTGCTCCCTACCCCGCTTATATTTTCTGCTCCTTTCTCTCTACTCTTTTTCCCTTCTCCATCTCTCCTCTTACCCCCCCCCCTTTTTTTGTTTTGTCCTTTTGTTTTTAATTCAATCTTATTTTATTGAGATAGAAAATTGAGATAGAAAAATGACACAATATACATACATGTCTTTCAGTAACACATAAACCGAAACATATAACTTTGCTACAGTGGTGTCATACCGTCTTATGGTTCAGGTACTTTTGAGCGTCGGTTGATTTAGTGTGGTATATGAGCATGTATGCCTACAGCGTCTAATCTGGGTTATTGTGGGTATGTGAGCACCACTATCTACTCAGTGAGTGGTGCCCACTCATTACAGGTAGGTTAGGGCTTTTGTTTCTATGCTGGACATGTTCTCTCCGAGAGGGAAACTCTGTGTGCGCCACCATTCCAGTCTGATGAGACTAGAGATTGTGTATTAAATATTCGGGTAATACTGCAACATTTAAAAGGGAAAGGAGAAAAGGAGAGTGAGGGTGGGGATAGAGGGGACAAGGTAGTAAGGAATTTTAGGAATGAAGAGGGGGACATTCCACTCTGGTTACACAGGTGCGTCGGTGAAGTCCTCCGTGGCCCATGGAATAAATCCTGAGGAATATCGAAACAGACCACGAGGTCCAGGTCTCGGAGAATTGTTCCTCTTTACCCATTTCCTGCGACAACATTCGTTCCAACCTGTTAATTCAGGACCACTTCGTCCTTTTGTTTTTATTATGATTATTGACGGTGCTCACCCTGAAAAAAAAACCCACACGTGGTACAGAGGCTCTCGAATGCCGGGTTTACTGGGATGTTTTTTTAATCATACTCTGCATACCATTTGTGCTGGAAATTGATTCTCAAATGTTGTGACTTTCTAAATCTGTGATATCTGTTGATGTGCATGTCAAATGATTTCTGTATTTAACGTGAGTTGTCTTAAAAAAAAATAACGAATGTTTGTGGGTTTTAAATAATCTCCAGGCCTTTTCTTGTGAAAAAAATAAATAATCTCCAGGTCTAAAATGTGCTATTTAACATGTGTGTGTAAAAAAATGGAAAAAAAAGGTTCTGGCAACACTCTCAATATTTTCAAACATTTCAAGGGGTTTCAAATCCTCAGTTTTTCCCATCCCTAAAACTGTTTGAAAAATTGAGACCTAGAACATTCAATGTAGTTTTCTATTATTGTCATGTCTGATTGTACTGTCTATCCGTACAGAGCCTGCAGGGAAGGATGGTGATCAATCCGAACACCACTGATATAGATTGCAAGAGGAACCAGAAATGTCGCAAGAGCAGAGGTGTAAAGAAGTGCGTGAAGTACACCTGAACTGTGCCATGTAGAAGAGAGAGAGAGATGAGAAAGTTCATGGAAAAATCAATAGTCTATAATCACATTAAATATTATATTTTAGGTACCGTACGTATGTGGTCAGGCTGTTGAAAATAAACTTAGCAATGTTTAAAAACTCATTCTATAGGCACACAGCAATTGTGTATGTGGTATAGAACTGTATATAACCTCCCTTAGTCCAAACTCTTACATATTCCATGAACAGATAGAAGATACCACAATTTGATATTGTAAAGAGCTTCAAACAAAAATGCCCAAACAATATAATTATAAAATGCTTTCAATAATAAAGTGCCCACAGTAAATATAAAGTGCTTCCAATAATAAAGTGTTAACAGTAAATATACTGTAAAGTGCTTACAATAATAAAGTGTCCACGGTGGATAAATCAATAAAGTGCTTTATGTTATTCTCAACCATTCAAAAAGTGTCACTCAACCAACCTGCCAAACCCAACATTCTAAAAAACCCACTGGACATCCACGACCCCCTAAATTCAGCGGGTCACCCAGAGATTTGTTCCCTTGGGGAACCCACATCCAGGACCAAAGCAGCAGCTTCCTGGGATATATTAAAACATTTAATGCGAAAATGGCTTAATGTAGCTTAACAAACAATAAAGTGCCTAAACCTCAATCAATTGCCCTGAAACTTTGCACAGCCTAAGGCCTCGTACACACGGCCGAGATTCTCGTTGAAAAAAACATGTCGTTTTTTTCGACGAGATTCTTGGACAAGAAACTTGTCCCGGCCGAGTGTACACACGCTCGTTTCAAAGAACCCGCGGTTCTTTGAAAGGAGTGTACGCGGTGACGTCATAGACTACGTCGAGCATGCGCTCGTCACATTCGATGCCGTCGCCGCCATCTTGGTCTACCCTACGTATGCCTAGGAAGCTACCGCGCATGCGTCGAATTCATTTCGAACATGCGCGGGCTTCCGGGAGGACAGGTAAGTGTACACACACTCACTTTTCTCGTCGAGAAACATGCCGAGGAGAATCTCGACGAGAAAATAGAGAGCAGGTTCTCTATTTTCTCGTCGAGGTTTCTTGTCGGTTTTCTCGACGAGAAACCCGATAGCAGCGTACAAACGACCGATTTACTCGGCAAGACCTCTCTGCCAGCAAGTTTCTTGCTGGTTCTTGCCGAGAAAATCAGTCGTGTGTACGAGGCCTAAGATCGTAACATCCCAAACCTATCCTATAAGTTTCATGCGATTTGGTGTTCCACAAGGCAAAGAGGGACATTAAGCTTGTTTTTTGGGGAGCTTAATGGGGCTCAACGTACAAAAAAGACCTTAAATGTTAACCAATTTCCCCCAATCTTCACACTATAGAAGACTCTATCCATGCCAATATATTCTGAAAATTTCAGCTCATTTGGTTAATCACATCAAAAGTTATTCACATTAAGCTTTATTTTACAATGCTAAAACATTTAATGTGAAAATGGCTTAATGTACCATAATGTCCCTTAACCTCAATCAATTGCCTTGAAACTTTACACAGCCTAAGATCTCAACTTCCCAAACCTATCCAAGAAGTTTCAAGCGATTCGGTGTTCCACAGGGAAAACTAGCGACATTAAGCTTCTTTTTTGGGGAGCTTAATGTGGTTTAATGTACAAAAAATACCTTAATTATTAACCAATTTCCCCCCAAACTTCACACAATGGAAGACTCTATCCATGCCAATATATTCAGAAAATTTCAGCCCATTTGGTTAATCACATCAAAAGTTATTCACATTAAGCTTTATTTTACAATGCTAAAACATTTAATGATAAAACATTTAACTTTATACAGCCTAAGATCTAAACTTCCCAAACCTATTCAAGAAGATTCATGCGATTCGGTGTTCCACAGGGAAAACTAGCGACATTAAGCTTCTTTTTTGGGGAGCTTAATGTGGTTTAACCTCCCTGGCGGTATTCCTAAGTGAGGCTCGGGGTGAGATTTTAGTACCTAAAGTGGTAACTCCGAGCCACACTCGGGATTGCCTCGTTGGATCCTGGACGAGGTGACTTACCTTGTCTCTGGGATCCCGCGATGTATTCCCGCAGTGTACGGCGGCCGGACCATCTGCCCGATGCACTGTGTTCCCCTGATTCCCTTCCCTGCGAGCGTCGCGACGCAGGGGGGCGGAACAGGCGGCAAATTCAAATGTATAAAGCACAAAACACACTGATACAATGTAATCCTATTGGATTACAATAAAAAATAAATAAATAAATTGACCTTAGATTGCCCCCCAGTGCTTTCTCTAGTGCCCTTGTCTGCAGTTTTAGTGGACTTAGTATCTGGAAACTGCACAACGACCATGGCATCCAAAAAACGCGCCTCCACCTCAAAGTCGCTATATGACCTGCTGGAAGTCAGCGACAGCGACTCAGAATGGGTTGCAGAGGAGTTGAGTGACAGCGATTCATGGGGAAGCTCTTCATCGGATGCAGAAAGTGATTTTAGCGATGATCCTGCGACTGTGCCCAGTGATGTGCGGACTTGGTGCTCAATTGATTGCGGTACGGAGCACGCAGCGCCCCCAAGATTTCCATTTACAGGAGCACCTGGGATCAAAGTGGAAGTTGAGGACAATAACCCCTTGGCATTCCTCGAGCTCTTTCTGACGGATGAAGTTATTTCCAAAATTGTTTTGGAGACAAATCGCTATCAGGAGCAACAAGCTGCTACCCATCATCGCTTTTCAAGGAGCAGAAAATGGGAGCCAGTAACCAGAGAGGACATCTGGAACTTTTTGGGCCTTATAATTCTACAGGGAGTGGTGGGGAAACCCCTGCAGAAGTGGTATTGGACCACCAACAAATTGCTGGCCACTCCTTTTTTTGGCACAGTTATGTCCGAATATAAATTTTCTCTTATCATGAAATATTTGCATTTTGCAAATAATGATGACTTTGATGAGAGTTCTCATCCAGCTCCTAAGCTGAAAAAAATTTGGGAGATTTACCAACTTATTCTGATGAATTTCCAGCAGACCTATGTGCCGGACAGAGATATAAGTATCGACAAAAGTCTTATGGCCTACAAAGGTAGACTTAGCTGGATACAGTTCATCACATCAAAGTGAGCTCGTTTTGGCATGAAGTCATTCATGCTGTGTGAATCCAGCTCTGGCTACATCTGGAATTCGGTCCTGTACACCGGGAAAGGGACCAAATTCAGTGATCGATTCAGATTTTTTGGAATGGCAACCGCTTCGGTTCTCTCTTTGATTGAGCCATTGCTGAATCAGGGCTACTGTGTCACCACAGACAATTTTTACACGTCCCCAGAACTCTTTCAGATCCTTATCCTGAACAAAACGATGGCTATGGGACCGTTAGGCTTAACGGGCGTGACATGCTGCCAACCTTTGCCCCCCTGTCAGGAGAGCCGCCGATTGGCTCTCCTCAGCTCGTGCTTTGTCAGCAACACCTCTGGCAACAACTATGTGGCCACGTCTACAGTTTGTAGCAGTGTTCTTCATGCCTGACGTGCTTCAGGAAACTTAACCCTTGAATGGGAACCACTGAATATATAGAGAACCTTGATGTTTAGGGTTGAAACGCTTCGGGAAACACGCTTCAAATCTCTGAAGTGTGAAAAGTCTTAATGTGCCCCATGTAATTCACAAACCCAAGCAACATCCCCGGTAACAACTAAAGTGTCCAGTACCATATCCCGAAGCAACTGGATTTGTCTTTAAGCAAAAAAAGGATAAGCACCGCTCCATGTCAGCTCGCTAATCTGTGCAATAGGATTAGGGTGCGTCTCCCTACTCACCAATAGCAATAGAGTAAAATTTAATTTATTTAGGACTTTATTAAAATGTATATCAAACACAGTGTGTGTGCCTATTTACTTATAGAGAGGGTAATAATCAAAAAAATTGGTGGTCTATGGTTTTCAGCTGCCCAGAAAAGTAAAAATCCCTGTTCTATGTCAAAACATCTACATCCATGCATCAATAGCCAATGAATGGGTTTCCCTATCGTGTCCCAATCACAAGGTGAAGAAGTCACCTTCACTTCACCGATGACAATTCTTAGCACGCTATACGACCCCATTTAAGACTAACCACCAATGGAGGTACCAAAATATAGAGTCCAGTGGTTTGAGGGACAGTTTAGCAGCCTCCACATTCACTGTGCACCTTCCATGGGTAAAATGTGGACTGTATAAAACTGCACCATAGATTCAACAAGGAGTTACCAGCCCCTTCCCCAATAAACCATGTGTGCCCCCAAAAATAAATGTTTAAAAAGTGCTCCCAAATAAACCCAACGTGTTTTGCTCAAAAAGACCAGAGCTTCATCAGGGGTACAAAATAAAATAAAAAGAAGTAACCAAATAAAATGAAAGTGAAAAGGAGTGCAAGCTAACCCCACATGGCAAACAATAGTGGCTTTGTTTGTTTTTCTCCTGTTTATAATCTTATTTCAGGGTGGTCTCGACGCTCATTGCACAATGATATGATCCACCTGCGCTACCACACTGATAGGTGCTGGCCCAGCTCATGGCTGTCTTCATAGAGAAGTAGAACAAATCCTGTCTGCGGCATGAGTAAAATAATTTTTTGGAAAATCACATGATAAAAATCACATATATATATGTAGCGGGTGGTCGTATGTAGGGGAGGCATCTGAGTGGTAACAGGCTCAGATTCAATAATTGTTAGGGTTCACGGACCAATTTATGCCAGTGGAGGATATCAATGGTGTCCAGTTCCCTGCGGCCTATAGGTGGCGCTGTCACCATAGGCCCGGGGTTGAACCACCATTGGAGGGCTGTGCCCTTTGTGTCTTCTTGCGGCAGTAGTACAGCGGGGCGGGAAACCTGCTGTGCCTGCTGGGAGAGGTTACAAAGGGGGCAGACATCTTCCGCTTGGGGTCCACGCCCAGGCACCTTCGGCCTGGGGGTGAGTGATGGTGGTCTCCGGGTGCCCTAGGCCCGGAGACGGAGCTTCGGTTCCACCCCAGACACCTTCGGTCTGGGGTGAGGTACTCTCTGGAGGCCTGGGGCCCAGTACCTTCGACTGGGTCCCTCAAGGGATCGAGGGCTCCTAGGGTGTCCCCCTGTGTGGATGCCCGAATCTAGGACGAGGAGACCAGGGAGGTGACCCTTTCAGAAGACCCAGTGCAGCATTTGCTGGTGACGGTGGGTCCTCTGGTAACTGTCCGGATGGATGTCCTTTCCCTGACAGGGGCCATTGCTTCTAGAAGGTAGTCCACGTTCTCATGGTCTGTGGCAGGGACCCATTGTGAATCAGGTCGGTGGCAGAGACCCAACAACCAGGTCTGCGGCAGAGGCCTTATTCATCTGGTCTGTGGCAGGGACCCCCTCATGGTCGGTGGCAGCGACTGTGCGCCAAGCCTGTTTGCACTATAACGGAACAGGAGAAAACCAAGTTCAGGTTTGTGCCTGGACCTTCCTCCCCACCTTGTCTGAACTGTTTTTTTCGCAACCTGTCTGCTCCCACAGAGACTGTTTATTGCTCTTACAAATAAACAAGTGTTGGACTTTCATTGGTGCGGACAGCAACTTACTGGGAGCTAAGGGTCCTACCTCCACCTGCGTGGATGGTGGGAATCATTCTCAAGGAGAAGGTTTGGCTCTGGATGGAAACACAGACCCGAAGGTACAGTTTATTTAGCTACATCTTTGCATGCAGTGTGATGTGAGCTGGTGGTGCGCCACACTCTCCTCCCTGGTCCCCTAGACGAGAGCCAAATGCCAGAAGAGAAAAAGGGAGTAAAGGGTGAGGTCGCTACATATATATTAGAAAAAAAACAGGTAACGCGTTTCATGCTCACTCATTGCTTATTCATCATCTATACATCCATTCGAACCTCTTAGAACCTCCCATATTCTGTGAAATTTAACAAGGTGATAAGACATGCAGTTGTCGATGATTAATCACTGCACGCCGCCTGTTACTAAGTTAGACATAAAAACAGAAAAAGAAACACATTACTAAATGACCACAAAAATATAAGATCAAAAAATATAAACCATAATTAATGTTAAAAAAAGCTAAGCCTATTGGCTATAATGAATAGCTTGGTGGGGATAAAATATGATCGATCATACTACCAAGAGCTATTCATTCATAGAAGTAGGGAACATGGTTTAACCCAGTTGGCTTTCTTGTATCCAGCTGAAAGACCCATAGCACTTCTTATTAACATAGAATCCAAAACCTACCTCCACATCTTTTAGGGGTGACAACTTTCTATATTTCCTGAATAGATAGAGATGAAACTAGCCCATAAACAAAGTACTGATTAAAGCAAATCTAAACCTAAGAAAAAAAAAGTAATATTTTGCAGATTACCAATCCATGGATGCTCTGGCTGCACTAATTTTATTTTATCAGAGAACTATTTAAAAAAATACAGAAAATACCTGTTGACCCTGCCTTGTCAATTCCTGTGAGCTGAATGAAAGCACAAACAATGTTATCTTTCTTCTGTAGGCTACCAACCCCCTTCCCCAACCACCATGTAAAGGGAATGAAAAAATAAAGAGATATTTGAAGTTTAGCCTGGGTGACAACCATGGCTCCCTCCATAGATACAGTGAAGGAGTGAGCGTTGTCAGCCAGGGAAAGATAGTGTTATTTGCAGGATAAAATTATTTACAACACTGGCACTTAAAAGGTTTAAAAAGACAATGCATATATATATTTTTCCAAAGAAGTCCTTTGAGCTGTGTGAAAAGCTCGAGTGTGAGTATTGACAATCCTGGGATACAAGCGGGCGGCCTTAATGGGGGAGCCGAAGCCAGACTCCAAACATATGAAACAGAGAAAAAAACAATACAGGCGCCACTTAGTAAAACTGTTAGACTTTAATGTTACAATAGCACTAAAGCACTCACTCTTAGGTAAACTTTAACAGGCATATGAGCGGTCCGGTCCACGATCGTACTCCAAGTGCTGTTGTTCTCAATGAGAAGAGAAATCCCTGTGTGCTGAGCGAAAAGCGCTGCGTCTCAGTTGACTCCGAGTTTGCGTTCCAGCCCTCCTCCTGGTTCCTTGAGAGACTATCCGGATACACGTCTATGGACATCATGCCGGCTTTTCGCTCAGCACACAGGGATGTCTCTTCTCATTGAGAACAACAGCACTTGGAGTACGATCGTGGACTGGACCGCTCATATGCCTGTTAAAGTTTACCTAAGAGTGAGTGCTTTAGTGCTATTGTAACATTAAAGTCTAAAGCCCTGTACACACGATCGGATAACCTATGGATTTTCGTCCGATGGATTTGTCCATCGGATATCCGATGAAACTGTTTTCCATCAGTCTTGCCCACGCACCATCAGTCAAAAAACCGACCGTTCCAAACGCGGTGACGTAAAACACTCTGATGAGCCGAGAAAAATGAAGTTCAATGCTTCTGAGCATGCGTCGACTTGATTCTGAGCATGCGTGGGTTTTTTATCCGATGGACTTGCCCATAGACGATCAGAGTTTTCGATCGGTTTTTTATCCATCGGAAAATTTTAAAACACGTTCTATTTTTTAAAACCGATGGAAAAAAGACCGATGGGTCCCATACACGATCGGTTGGTCTGATGAAAACCATCCATCGGACGGTTTTCATCAGTCAAACCAATCGTGTGTACGGGGCTTAACAGTTTTACTAAGTGGCGCCTGTATTGTTTTTTTCTCTGTTTTATTTGCAGGATAGCCAGGTAAAAAAATAAAATAAAAAATAAAAATGCAGTTCCTTCATCTGAAGACTGTGTGGGCTTCATCGGCACAGAAAAGAATGGACAGTAAAACAAAATGTTCTTAAGTTCTAAACTTTCCACACATAATATACAGTATGTTTTTTCACTGATGCTTCTCCTTTCACTGTCCTGGTACAGACTGGGGTTGGGTCCAGGACAACCTGGGGTCAAACTAAGTGGCTTGAATGGTTATCAGCCATCAGACTGAGGATATCTATTGGAAGAAACAAAGTACTGCGGAAGGGGGGAATGAGTCTCTGGATTGATAGTGAATATTGCAACAAAAGCCATTTTTTCTTTTAATGGGCTATTTATTTTTGTCTTGCCATTTTTGTCTGGAAATTAATTTACACTTACCACTTTTCGCCAACACCCCCCAAAGCATTATACTCAACTGCCCAGGCTCATGATCCTGTAAGATCCATGCTCTCCACTCCCACAAGGAATCACACAGCTGGCGCTGCAAACTCTCTGACCGGTTCCTTGCTTCTTCTGGAGAAAATTCTATTTGTTCCTATGGAGAGGTCATCCACCATAATGGACAGCCTCTTTATAGCAATCAATAGGAGTTCCTCCACATATGAAGAGGCAGATGTGTGGCTCCTTGGGGACAAGGACAGCGTGGATCCAACAAGAGTACGGGAAAAGGAGTATACAACGTTGGTGTGAGAGAGGCCAATGTAATGGATAACTATACAAAAGTGAAGCTACACTTTAACGGTAATTGGGTACATTTTTAATTTTCCCCATCAATTAGCCTTATCAGATATTGGACTTGGCAGAATGACTGAAAAGGAATGAAGAATATGGTGACATTAGAGCTTTTTTTTTAATTTTTACTTTCAGCTGGTAAACAAAGGAAACAAAAGCAGAACTCCTGACTGCCAAGTATTTGATGGACGCTGCAATTCAGGAACAGCTGCCAGTGCCTCGTAGATATAATCTGGCTCTTCGGGGACATGTCTAAGGATGTAATTAGAGAGAAAAGACAGACTCCAGTGATTCCTCCATTCCCCCGACGCTGCTTACTAAGCAGATTCCGCCATAGGTTGGTATTAAGTGTGATTTGCTGAGGCTCAGAGAGGTGTCAGCATGTAATTAGCACAGCATATAATCCCTGGGCCCTTCATCAGGTGTTTACAATGTGCCGCCTCTGTGCGGCCCTCAGAGTAAAGTAAAATCTCGAATTATACCATCTGTACGCTGAGTGCTGAGGAACCGGTAACTGGTCACATGGGCCAAGGACATATATAAAATGTACAGGAACATAAATTTAGAGGTCAGTATGGGATTACCTACATCACAATACGGTATTATAGTCTAGTGTTTTTCTAACATAGGAAACGTGATGTTACCCAACACCCATAATCATTGATGGACAAGTAATATTAAGGAGATGAAATTTCGGTCAACTCAGCAAAGACAGGTGGGTACATCCATTGCACAACAGCACCCTACTAATTAGTGAGTCACAGGGCTGGCTTGTGCTGTCTGTGTAAACGCCAAAACTGGGTAGAAATACAAACCTTTTGGCCGGACAGCTCCATTATATAAATTTTAATAGTAACTTAGCTGTTTGTTTAGAGTTCAGATTTAAATGTATAGACCATATCACTAAATAGGGTCCTCTTGTTCTGTCCTTATGCTAAAAATACAAAGATAATTCTTATGCGTACACACGATCGGACATTCCGACAACAAAACCGTAGATTTTTTTCCGACGGATGTTGGCTCAAACTTGTCTTGCATACACACGATCACACAAATGTTGTTGGAAATTCCGAACGCCAAGAACGCGGTGACGTACAAGACGTACGACGGCACTATTAGAAGGAAGTTCAATACCAGTCGTGTTAGTATAAGTTTGGCGAGAGACGATTTGCGCTTTTCAGCCTCGTGCTTTTCAGTCCGTTACAGTGTGACGAATGCGCTATCTCCATTACGAACGCTAGTTTTACCAGACCGAGCGCTCCCGTCTCGTACTTGATTCAGAGCATCCGTGGAATTTTGCGCGTCGGAAATGGCTACACGCGATCCTAATTTACGAGAACGGATTTTGTTGTCGGAATTTCCGACAACAAGCTCCCATCGAACATTTGTTGTCGGAATGTCCGTTCGTCTGTACGCGGCATTAGTGTTAATTAAAATTCTGCATCTCAGTAAAGCTGGAATAACACTAAGATAAAGGCTTCACTAACCACAAATTGTCTGTCATCTGTGACTATTCAATATAGGTACAACATATTATCAGAAGGAGAATGGAAAAACACCAGAGGAAAGATAATGGTATATTGTTATAAACAATATCATTAATCTAAGGCAGCCATTGTCAACCAGTGTTCCCTGGAACTCTAGGGTACCTCCAGAGGTTGTTAGGGATTCCTTGGACTGTGGCTGATTGACCTCCAATCTGCTGGTGCCTTCATAGTTCTGGGTCTAATGCCGCGTACACACGACCGTTTTTAATGTCATTGAAAAAGCAAAGTTTTTCTCGACGTGAATCTTCTCAAGCCTGCCTTGCCTACACACGATCGTGAAAAAAAATGCTCGAGCAAAGCGCGGTGACGTACAACACATACGACGGCACTATAAAGGGGAAGTTCTATTCGGATGGCGACACCATTTGGGCTGCTTTTGCTGATCCTCGTGTTAGTAAAGTTTGGTGAGAGACGATTCGCGCTTTTCAGCCTCGTGCTCTTCAGTTCGTTACAGCGTGACGAATATGCTATCTCCATTATGAACGCTAGTTTTTACCAGAACGAGCGCTCCCATCTCATAACTTGCTTCTGAGCATGCGCATTTTTTTTCACGTCGTTAAAGCCTACACACGGCCATTTTTCACGACGAGAAAAACGACGACGTGAAAAACAACGATAAAAATTAGAGCATGTTCCAAATTTTTAATGACCATTTTTCACGTCGTGAAAAATGCTCTGGAGCCCACACACGATCGTTTTTAATGACCAAATTAAAAAATGCCATTTTTCTCGTCATGAAAAACTGTCGTGTGTACGCGGCATAACACCATTTGGCTGCACTAGTAGCAAGACTACAATGATCTTTTTAACTGTCTGTAAGAGTGGCATTCTTCCCAGTAGCCAACAATATAAGAGGCATTTTCCCACTGACCATCAATGGATTGGCTTTAGCAGTGGTACCCCAAGATTTAAAAATGACTTCAAGAGTTGCTCTTAGGTAAAAGATCAGAAAGGCTGACTTAGGGGATAGAAGTCCCACCAAAGGACTTACTGATCAATCATTGAAATAACATTTTGGATTTAAAAGTAAACTTTTATCTTTAACACACTGTAATTATTATCTTTTGTTCAACCTCTGTCTCTCAATAAAAAAATAAACATGGCCAAACATATGTGAACACCCCTGCCAAATTATTTAGTTCAGGGGTTTCCAGTGAAGGGCACTGTTAGTATTATAGCATACAAATACATTGTACACAATTGAGTACTTCCAATCCTGTGTTAACAGTTTGGGGAGGTTTTTTTCTGTTCCAACGTGACTGTACCCTTGTGCATAAAGTCAGCTCCATAAAGACATGATGATGAGTTTGTTGTGGAGGAGTCCCCCGCATCCTGCACAGAGCCCTGACCTCTAAAGAACACTTCTGAGATGCATTGGAACACAGATTGTAAGCCAGGTCTTCTCACCCAACATTAGTACCATGACCTCACAGATGTTCTTTTGGCTAAACGTGTGCAAAATCCCACAGAAACACTACAACAATTTGTGGAAAGCCTTCCCAGAAGAGCTAGGCTGTTATAACTGCAAAGGAGAGGCCAACTCCATAAAAAATCACATGGTTTTGTAATAGGATATTCAAAAAGCTCATATACAGTACGTGCAATGCTCAGGTGTCCACAAATATTTGTCCAAATAGTGTACTTTTAGTTCTTCTGACACCTCTAAACTACTAAAGTATTCACCATAATTGAATCTGTCTGGGGATTATTATGTAGATTAAGGAGCCCCCAGGTAGCAGACTGTACCGGTAGGGTCGGTAGAGTCTAATAAGGTAAAGGTATGGTAAAGCTGCTCTCTGTGTGTTGATTGGCGTCCAACGTGCAAGAATCAGCTGAGTGGCTAGAGGAGAAGCTTTTTCACATTCTTTAGCCGTTCAGCTGGTGCTTCTACCTGGGACACCAGTCAACATACAGAGAGCAGCTTTACATTACTGGACTCTATCCAGTATTGATGTACATAGTGGCGGTTGGTGCTCCATCGGTCTGGGAGGGGGGCATCAGGCAGACCTGACCATGGACCATCTTTATTTATTCACCAACAATAAAAGGATTAACTTCACTAGGGTATGCGCTTCCTTTTTTCCTTTCTTTTTCTCCTCCAGTTTGTTCTTCACCCATGAATCATTGGTAGCCTGGCTATGCCCTCCTCCTGTAAACTGACCACGGCTTATCATGGCTGCTGAGCCCTTACTCCATGGTCAGTTTACGTGCCTACATCATCTGCAGTTATCTGCAGCTCTCCTGTGGCCTCCTCTATCCTCCCCTCCCTGCCTGTCAGCTCTGTGTCAGGACCCGCCCCCAACACTCCTGCTGCTAAAATAACTTTGTAATAATCACGCAATCTCCTGTCTTTCATAATACTAAGTGCTCTGTGTATGTGCATTGTTCAAAATATGCTGGTCTATACCTGATTTTGTATCACCTGACCGGCCAGCTCTCTCCTCCTCTCCTCCCAACTGACGTCAGCGGGGGATGCTCTGCCCCTCCCGCTCTAGCTGCCAGATCGGGAGAGAGGAGAGGCATCTGGTCACATGAACGGCACTATAAAATCAGGTATAGAACAGCATATTTTTAATAAGGCACATACACAGGGCACTTAGTATTATAAAAATGCCAGGGGATTGCGTGATTTTTACTAAGTGGGTTTACAACCACTTTAAATGTGAAGTGGCTTTATTGATCCAGACAAAGAAATATAGAGCCCTCCCTGGGACCTCCTTCTCTGATGTATTTCACCCAAAGACTGGGCATAATCAAACAGACATTCTGACTCCTCTCCACTATCAAAAACTGGAAAAAAATAAAAGTTTTGTTGAGAGATATTCTGCTTCATGTAAATCTCAGTCTTAACTTCTTGTCTAGGGCTCCCTTAAAGGAAATCACTCCTGGTCATAATAATGAGGACCAAGCCCCGGTCTCTATGAAGACCCTCTTCTTCCTTCTGCTGCTCCGCCTCCTCTCTGCAGTACAAACACCTCCCGGGTGCAAGCTGAAGGGATGGAACATGGACACCTTTACCCAGCCAGGTGATGTTATGGTTGGAGGAATCTTTTTGGTCTACTCTGGGTATGATTTTCCGCTGGTAAACTTCCAAGAACCGCCTAAGCCATTTTCCTGCAAAGGGTAAGTGACAACAGTATTCTTCCCAAAAACAGCAGTCTAAGGCTAAGGCACTTGCATAATTACTTTCATCGTAAAGTGTATGTCAAGTAATAAAAAACCAAAAACAAACATATTAATTAACTCTCATAAATACAAGTTTTATTCCTTTAAAAATGCTGCAAGTACAGAAAAAAACCTGCTTAGGGTCCAGAAATATTCTACCTTCCTCTTTGACATGACAACACGGCTCTGAATTTGTAAGCATGTGGAGTCAACCCTGCAACACAGACCTCCCCAATCAAATAAAGGGGGCACCCTCTGACTCTATTCTACTTTCTCTAACGCACATCTTCAATCTCTCCCTCTCTTCTGTCATCTTCCCCAACTCCCTAAAACATACACTAGTCACCTCAACACTTAAAAAGCCCTCCTTGGACCCTACCAATCTTAACAATCAAAGCCCTATCACCTTGCTCCCCTTTTCCTTTAAACTCCTTGAACGGCTATTCTACAACCAACCTCACTAAGAATAACCGTCTTGCCCCCCTTCAGTCTGGATTTCGCCCTCAACACTCCACAGAAACGTCTCTTTTAAAGCTCACAAATGACTTACTAACAGCGATAATCAATGGACACTATTCTGTGCTCTTACTTCTGGACCTTTCGGCTGCCTTTGATATAGTTGACCACCCCCTCCTCAAAAAAAAAACTTTACTTCTTTGGTCTCCATGACTGTGCTCTTCACTGGCTCTAATCCTACCTACCCAACTGCACCTTCAGTGTCACTTGCAATTCTACTTGCTCCACGCCTTTTTGTTTCTCTGTCCGGGTCCCCCAAGGTTCTGTTCTTGGTCCTCTCCTATTTTCAATCTACACCTCCTCCCTGGGTCAGCTGATAGCCTCCCATGGCTTTCAATATAATTTCTATGCTGACGACACCCAAATCTATCTCTCCACCCCTCAGTTTACTCCTTCAGTCTCCTCACGCATCACTGATTTACTAACAGACATTTCTCTCTGGATGTAACACCACTCTCTCAAACTCAACTTGTCCAAAACTGAGCTCCTAATATTTCCACCCCCACGTGCCTTTTCCCCTGACTTCTCTGTCAAGAGCAATGCCACAACTATCCACCCTTCTCCGCATGCCAGGGTGCTAGGTGTTATGCTGGACTCTGAACTCTTTCCAACGCTTGTCGCCTCAACCTCCGCAACATCTCCAAAATATGTCTCTTCCTAACCAAGGAAACCAAAGGTCCTGATTCACTCCCTGGTTATCTCTCGCCTCGACTACTGAAACTCCCTCCTCATTGGCTTACCTTTAAATAGTTGATCCCCCCTTGAGTCCATCATGAATGCCAGGTCACCCACCTTACAAACCGCTCAGCATCTGCTATCCCTCTCTGCCAGTCCCTCCATTGGCTGACACTCTCCCAACAAATTAAATTCAAAATACTAAAAATAAATTACAAAGCCATCCACAACTCTTCCCCCAGCTACATCACTAATCTAG
Organism: Rana muscosa; assembly: GCA_029206835.1. Lineage (NCBI taxonomy): Eukaryota > Metazoa > Chordata > Amphibia > Anura > Ranidae > Rana > Rana muscosa. The sequence continues at coordinate 64,257,694 of JARGYO010000094.1, forward strand.
TCTCTAAATATCAACCAAATCGTCCTCTTCGTTCCTCCCAAGACCTACTGCTCTCTAGCTCCCTCGTCACCACCTCCCATACTGGACTTCTCCCAAGCCTCTCCCATCCTCTGGAATTCCCTACCCCAATCTGTCTGACTATTTCCAACGCTATCCACTTTTAGGCAATCCTTGAAAACTTTGCTCTTCAGAGAAGCCTATCCTGCCTCCACCTAACAACTGTACTTTCATTTTCTTCATTAGCTCATCCCCTGTATTTATTACCTTTTGTATCACTTGACCCTCCCTCTTAAGCCTCGTACATACGATCGGATATCCTATGGATTCTGATCCGATGGTTTTGTCCATCGGAAATCTGATGAAGCTGACTTCCATCAGTCTCGCCTACACACCATCAGTCAAAAAACCGACCGTCCCAAACGCGGTGACGTAAAACACTCCGATGAGCCGAGAAAAATGAAGTTCAATGCTTCTGAGCATGCGTCAACTTGATTCTGAGCATGCGTGGGTTTTTTATCCGATGGACGTGCCCATAGACGATCGGAATTTGCTATCGGTTTTTGATCCATCGGAAAAATTTAAAACATGTTCTATTTTTTAAAACCGATGGAAAAAAGACCGATGGGTCCCATACACGATCGGTTTGTCCGATGAAATAAGTCCATCGGACTGTTTTCATCGGTAAAACCGATCATGTGTACAGGGCTTAAGATTGTAAGCTCTAATGAGCAGGGCCCTCTGATTACTCCTGTATAGAATTGTATTGTAACTGTACTGTCTGCCCTAGCATTGGCGCTATATAAATCCTTTGTAATAACAATATAATAATCCTGAGAAAAATCTAAGGGATAGTGTTCCAGAGGAATGGCATAGATGTAATATAGAAAGATAATGTTCCAGGGATGAGAAAAAATCTGAGAGGTATAGGATGTAAATATAGAGCGATAATGTTCCAGAGGTGAGGAATAGTCAAAGAAAGGTATATAATGTAATATAGAGTGATGACTTTCCAGGGGTGGAAAATGGTCATAGAAAGATAAAGATGTCATTTGGAGGGATAGTGTTCGCGAGGTGAGGAATGGTCATAGAAGGAAGGTGTAAGGTTTAGGTATAGAGGAATAGTGTCCCAGAGGTGAGGAATGGTCATAGAAGAAAGGTATAAGGTTCGATATAGAGGGATAGTGTTCCAGAGGTGAGGAATGGTCATAGAAGGAAGGTGTAAGGTTTAGGTATAGAGGAATAGTGTCCCAGAGGTGAGGAATGGTCATAGAAGGAAGGTGTAAGGTTTAGGTATAGAGGAATAGTGTCCCAGAGGTGAGGAATGGTCATAGAAGAAAGGTATAAGGTTCGATATAGAGGGATAGTGTTCCAGAGGTGAGGAATGGTCATAGAAGGAAGGTGTAAGGTTTAGGTATAGAGGAATAGTGTCCCAGAGGTGAGGAATGGTCATAGAAGAAAGGTATAAGGTTCAATATAGAGGGATAGTGTTCCAGAGGTGAGGAATGGTCATAGAAGGAAGGTGTAAGGTTTAGGTATAGAGGAATAGTGTCCCAGAGGTGAGGAATGGTCATAGAAGAAAGGTATAAGGTTCGATATAGAGGGATAGTGTTCCAGAGGTAAGGAATGGTCATAGAAGGAAGATATAAGGTTCGATATAGAGGGACAGTGTTAAAGAGGTAAGGAATGGTCATAGAAGGAAGGTGTAAGGTTTAGGTATAGAGGAATAGTGTCCCAGAGGTGAGGAATGGTCATAGAAGGAAGGTGTAAGGTTTAGGTATAGAGGAATAGTGTCCCAGAGGTGAGGAATGGTCATAGAAGGAAGGTGTAAGGTTTAGGTATAGAGGAATAGTGTCCCAGAGGTGAGGAATGGTCATAGAAGAAAGGTATAAGGTTCGATATAGAGGGATAGTGTTCCAGAGGTGAGGAATGGTCATAGAAGGAAGGTGTAAGGTTTAGGTATAGAGGAATAGTGTCCCAGAGGTGAGGAATGGTCATAGAAGAAAGGTATAAGGTTCGATATAGAGGGATAGTGTTCCAGAGGTGAGGAATGGTCACAGAAGGAAGGTGTAAGGTTTAGGTATAGAGGAATAGTGTCCCAGAGGTGAGGAATGGTCATAGAAGAAAGGTATAAGGTTCGATATAGAGGGATAGTGTTCCAGAGGTGAGGAATGGTCATTGAAGAAAGGTATAAGGTTCGATATAGATGGATAGTGTTCCAGAGGTAAGGAATGGTCATAGAAGGAAGATATAAGGTTTGATATAGAGGGATAGTGTTCCAGAGGTGAGGAATGGTCATAGAAGGAAGGTGTAAGGTTTAGGTATAGAGGAATAGTGTCCCAGAGGTGAGGAATGGTCATAGAAGAAAGGTATAAGGTTCGATATAGAGGGATAGTGTTCCAGAGGTGAGGAATGGTCATAGAAGGAAGATATAAGGTTCGATATAGAGGGATAGTGTTCCAGAGGTGAGGAATGGTCATTGAAGAAAGGTATAAGGTTCGATATAGATGGATAGTGTTCCAGAGGTAAGGAATGGTCATAGAAGGAAGGTGTAAGGTTTAGGTATAGAGGAATAGTGTCCCAGAGGTGAGGAATGGTCATAGAAGGAAGGTGTAAGGTTTAGGTATAGAGGAATAGTGTCCCAGAGGTGAGGAATGGTCATAGAAGGAAGGTGTAAGGTTTAGGTATAGAGGAATAGTGTCCCAGAGGTGAGGAATGGTCATAGAAGAAAGGTATAAGGTTCGATATAGAGGGATAGTGTCCCAGAGGTGAGGAATGGTCATAGAAGAAAGGTATAAGGTTCGATATAGAGGGATAGTGTTCCAGAGGTAAGGAATGGTCATAGAAGGAAGATATAAGGTTCGATATAGAGGGATAGTGTTCCAGAGGTAAGGAATGGTCATAGAAGGAAGGTGTAAGGTTTAGGTATAGAGGAATAGTGTCCCAGAGGTGAGGAATGGTCATAGAAGAAAGGTATAAGGTTCGATATAGAGGGATAGTGTTCCAGAGGTGAGGAATGGTCATAGAAGGAAGGTGTAAGGTTTAGGTATAGAGGAATAGTGTCCCAGAGGTGAGGAATGGTCATAGAAGAAAGGTATAAGGTTCGATATAGAGGGATAGTGTTCCAGAGGTGAGGAATGGTCACAGAAGGAAGGTGTAAGGTTTAGGTATAGAGAAATAGTGTCCCAGAGGTGAGGAATGGTCATAGAAGAAAGGTATAAGGTTCGATATAGAGGGATAGTGTTCCAGAGGTGAGGAATGGTCATTGAAGAAAGGTATAAGGTTCGATATAGATGGATAGTGTTCCAGAGGTAAGAAATGGTCATAGAAGGAAGATATAAGGTTTGATATAGAGGGATAGTGTTCCAGAGGTGAGGAATGGTCATAGAAGGAAGATATAAGGTTTGATATAGAGGGATAGTGTTCCAGAGGTGAGGAATGGTCATAGAAGGAAGGTGTAAGGTTTAGGTATAGAGGAATAGTGTCCCAGAGGTGAGGAATGGTCATAGAAGAAAGGTATAAGGTTCGATATAGAGGGATAGTGTTCCAGAGGTGAGGAATGGTCATAGACGAAAGGTATAAGGTTCGATATAGAGGGATAGTGTCCCAGAGGTGAGGAATGGTCATAGAAGAAAGGTATAAGGTTCGATATAGAGGGATAGTGTTCCAGAGGTGAGGAATGGTCATTGAAGAAAGGTATAAGGTTCGATATAGATGGATAGTGTTCCAGAGGTAAGGAATGGTCATAGAAGGAAGGTGTAAGGTTTAGGTATAGAGGAATAGTGTCCCAGAGGTGAGGAATGGTCATAGAAGGAAGGTGTAAGGTTTAGGTATAGAGGAATAGTGTCCCAGAGGTGAGGAATGGTCATAGAAGGAAGGTGTAAGGTTTAGGTATAGAGGAATAGTGTCCCAGAGGTGAGGAATGGTCATAGAAGAAAGGTATAAGGTTCGATATAGAGGGATAGTGTTCCAGAGGTGAGGAATGGTCATAGAAGGAAGGTGTAAGGTTTAGGTATAGAGGAATAGTGTCCCAGAGGTGAGGAATGGTCATAGAAGAAAGGTATAAGGTTCGATATAGAGGGATAGTGTTCCAGAGGTGAGGAATGGTCACAGAAGGAAGGTGTAAGGTTTAGGTATAGAGGAATAGTGTCCCAGAGGTGAGGAATGGTCATAGAAGAAAGGTATAAGGTTCGATATAGAGGGATAGTGTTCCAGAGGTGAGGAATGGTCATTGAAGAAAGGTATAAGGTTCGATATAGATGGATAGTGTTCCAGAGGTAAGGAATGGTCATAGAAGGAAGATATAAGGTTTGATATAGAGGGATAGTGTTCCAGAGGTGAGGAATGGTCATAGAAGGAAGGTGTAAGGTTTAGGTATAGAGGAATAGTGTCCCAGAGGTGAGGAATGGTCATAGAAGAAAGGTATAAGGTTCGATATAGAGGGATAGTGTTCCAGAGGTGAGGAATGGTCATAGAAGAAAGGTATAAGGTTCGATATAGAGGGATAGTGTTCCAGAGGTGAGGAATGGTCATAGAAGAAAGGTATAAGGTTCGATATAGAGAGATAGTGTTCCAGAGGTGAGGAATGGTCATAGAAGAAAGGTATAAGGTTCGATATAGAGGGATAGTGTTCCAGAGGTAAGGAATGGTCAAAGAAGGAAGATATAAGATGTGATATAGAAGCATAGTGTTCCAGAAGTGGGGAATAGTCTGAGAAGAAAGGTATAAGTTTATTATAGAGGAATAGTGCTCCAGAGATGAGGAATGCTCATAGAAGAAAGATATAAGATGTGACATAGAGGGATAGTGTTTGACAGGTGAGGAATAGTCATATAAGAAAGGTTTAAGGTTTGATATAGAGTGATATGCCCTGTACACACGATCAGAAATTCTGACAAGAAAACCGTGGATTTTTTTCCGACGGAATGTTGGCTCAAACTTGTGTTGCATACACACGGTCACACAAATCTTGTTGGAAATTCCGAACGTCAAGAACGCGGTGACGTACAAGACGTACGGCAAGCCGTGATCAATGAAGTTCAATAGGCAGTTCGGCTCTTCTGCTTGATTCTGAGCCTGCGTGTTTCTTTTGCGCGTCGGAATTGCATACAGACGATCGGAATTTCCGACAAGAACTTTTTCAGTCGGAAAAATAGAGAACCTGCTCTCAATCTTTTTTTGGTGGAAATTCTGACAGAAACAGTTGGATGGAGCATACACACGGTCGGAATTTCCAACCAAAAGCTCACATCCAACTTTTTTTGACGGAAAATCCTATTGCGTGTACAGGGCAATAGTGTTCCAGAGGTGAAAATGGTCATAGAAAAAAGGGTATACAGTTTGATATTGTGGGATATTGTTCCAGAGGTGAGGAATGGTCATAGAAGGAAAGGTATACAGTTTGATAAAGAAGGTCGATAGTTAATGAGCTCTGATAAGGTGTCAGAGAGTGGAATTCTAGAGGTGAACATTACAAAGGTGTAAAGTGTGTTACAGAAGAAAAGGGATTTCAAAAGGAATGGGAAGCAACAAGAGCAATATTGCTAAATCATGTAAATATAAGAGGGTTAAGAGCGCAAAGACATGACCTTATATTTCCTCTCTGTGTCTTGCACAGGTTCCACATCCGTTATTACCGGGATGTTCTGGGCCTCAAGTTTGCAGTTGATGAAATTAACAACTCTCCAGACCTGCTGCCTAACATCACTCTTGGCTTCAGCCTCTTGGAGTCTTGTATGTCAGAGCTCCGGGCCATAGGAGGGGTTATGTCCCTTTTGTCAGGGGTAGGAAACCCTGTTCCTCGGTACAACTGCCATGGGACCTCTGCCATGGTTGGGATAGTTGGAGATATGGCATCAGCTCTGTCTCTTCCCATTGCCAGAATCCTAGGAGTTCTTCATTATCCACAGGTATCCAACTCAAGTTGTAAACATAGAGTAAAGTTAAAAATAGATTTAAAAACAATTTGTAGATTAAGTACTTTTTTATACCCTCTTCTCTCATATCTTTTTAATAATGGTTATATCAGGTCCTTTCCCCTGGGACCTCTGTCCTCCATGTGAGGAATGGTCAAAGAAAGAAGTAGGGTGTGATATATATTTATAGTGTTCCAGAGGAGAAGGAAAGTAATAGCAGAGTGGAAGGTGTGATATTGAGGGATAGTGTTCCAGAGGTGAGAACAATCAGAGAAATGGAAGAAAATCATCGGGCCTTCAGGAAAAAACTTAAGACCCGCCTCTTCTGAAGGATCAGGACGTCCATGGAGGCAAAGCGCCTTGAGGCGATTCAGTTCGCATTTGCAGCGCTATACAAGTTATTCAATCACTCACTCACTCACTCACTCAGAAAGGTACAAGGGGTGATATAGAAGGATAGCTTTCTAAAAGTGAACAAAGTGAGATATATGGTGTGACATAGAGGAATAGGGTTCCAGAGGTGAGGAACGTTCAGAGAAAAGTATGAGCAGTGATACAGAGGGAGAACTTTCCAGACGTGAAGAATGCTCAAAGAAAGGAAATTGGTGTAATTAAAAGGAATAATGTTCCAGAGGTGAGAAACATCAGAGAATGGTAGAAGGTTTGAGATAGAGGAATAAGGTTCCAAAGTTAGAAATGGTCAAAGAAGGCCATGAGGTATGATATACACTATATTGTCAAAAGTATTGGGATGCCTGCCTTTAAACACACATGAACTTTAATGGCATCCCAGTCTTAAGCCTCGTACACACGACTGATTTTCTCGGCAAGAACCAGCAAGAGCTTTCTTGCCGAGTAAATCGGTCGTGTGTACGTGGCTTTCAGGTTTCTCGTCAAGAAAACAGGCAAGAATCTTGACGAGAAAAATAGAGAACCTGCTCTCTATTTTCTCGTCGGGATTCTCGTCGGCCTGTTTCTCGACGAGAACCCCGAGTGTGTGTACACTTACCTGTCGCCGTGGAAACCCGCGCATGCTCAAAATGACTTTGACGCATGCGCGGTAGCTTCTTAGGCATAGGTAGGGTGTAGCAAGATGGCGGCGACGGCATCGAATGTGACGAGCGCACACTCGTCTTAGTCGATGACGTCACCGCGTTCGTGCCATTCAAAAGAACGGCGGTTCTTTTGAAAGGTACGTGTGTACACTCGGCCAGGACAAGTTTCTTGTTCAAGAATCTCGTCAGGAAAAACGACGTGTTTTTTCCTGACGAGATTATCGGCCGTTTGTACGAGGCTTGAGTCCGTAGGGTTCAATATTGAGTTGGCCCACCCTTTGCAGCTAGAACAGCTTCAACTCTTCTGGGAAGGCTGTCCACAAGGTCTAGGAGTGTGTCTATAGGAATGTTTTACCATTCTTCCAGAAGTGCATTTATGAGGTCAGTCATTCCAAAGGTGTTCTATTGGGTTGAAGTCAGGACTCCACTCCAAACTAGCTCATCCATGTCTTCTTGGACCTTGCACTGGTGCACAATCATTTTAGTATAGGAAGGGTCCATCCTTAAACTGTTCTAAAGAAATTAGGAGCTTGAAATTGTCCAAAATGTCTTGGTATGCTGACGGTACGCCTTAAGAGTTCCCTTCACTGGAACTAAGGGGCAAAGTCCAACCCCTCAAAAACAACACCACACCATAATCCCCCCTCCACCAAATGATTTAGACCAGTGTACAAAGCAAGGTCCATAAAGACATGGCAACAATGGGGAAAGTGAGCGCTAGTCAAAAGTAAAATAAGCAGCTAGCACTCATAAAGGTGAACATACAACCTACAAAAAGCAATCTAATACCAACAGAAGTGCAGCACTAAAAAGAATATATCTAGTGAAATTCCAAAATGGAAGAATAAAGCCCCAAATAAATCAGTCCTATTATGCAGAAAAAATCTTGGGTAGGTTCCAGAAATCCACGGTGGCAGTGTACTATAGGCTATGTTCTGTAAGCACCACTTGGGCTCCCTTGCGTGAACTTTATTTTGCACAGTGCTGGTCTCCCATGAGGTTCTCCCCTATTATCTACCTCTCTGAATGGGATGATTCCAAGCCTCAGGATTTTGATACAAGGCTCTTAAAGGCTTTACTTCTGGTGAGTGTGCATAGCATGGTGAAGGGATTCCACCACTAAGGAGCACTGTGGAATATTTTGGATTTTCAAGGCTATTTTATTTTTTTACTTTCTAGTGAGTGTTTTGGCACACTACAAGGTCACAGTGGATTTCTGGAGCCAATACTTTTTCTGCATAATAGGACTTATTTATTTGGGACTTTATTTTTCCATAAAGACATGAATGAGCGAGTTTGAGGTGGATAAACTTGACTGACCTCAACCTGATAGAACACCTTTGGGATGAATTAGAGCAGAGACTGCGAGCCAGGCCTTCTCATCCAACATCAGTGACTGACCTAACAAATGTGTTTCTGGAAGAATGGTCAAACATTCCCATAGACACACTCCTAAACCTTGTGGACAGCCTTCCCAGAAGAGTTGAAGCTGTTATAGCTGCAAAGGGCGGGCAAACTCAATATTGAACCCTACGGACTAAGACTGGGATGCCATTAAAGTTCATGTGCGTGTAAAGGCAGGCGTCCCGATACTTTTGACAATATAGTGTATATCATATGGATAGTGTTTAAAAGGCGGAGGAACGTTCAGCGGAAAATACAAGAACGATATAGAGTAATAGTGTTCCAGAGGTAAGGAATGGTCATAGAAGGAAGATAAAAGATGTGATATAGAGGGATAGTGTTCCAGAAGTGGGGAATAGTCTGAGAAGAAAGGTATAGGTTTATTATAGAGGAATAGTGCTCCAGAGGTGAGGAATGCTCATAGAAGAAAGGTATAATATGTGACATAGAGGGATAGTGTTCGACAGGTGAGGAATAGTCATATAAGAAAGGTATACAGTTTGGTATCGAGTAATATTGTTCCGGAGGTGAGAAATGGGCATAGAAGACAAATATAAGGTTTGATATCCACTTCTCTACCGGGCACGAAAACCCCCTTCCTGCCCAAGCCATTTTTCAGCTTTCAGCGCTGTCACACTTTGAATGACAATTGCGCGGTCGTGCGACGTGGCTCCCAAACGAAATTTGCGTCCTTTTTTCCCCACAAATAGAGCTTTCTTTTGGTGGTATTTGATCACCTCTGCGGTTTTTATTTTTCGCGCTATAAACAAAAGAAGAGCGTCCAGTTTGGAAAAAAAACACTATTTTTTACTTTTTGCTATAATAAATACCCTTTTTTTTTTTTAAATAAAATTTTCCTCAGTTTAGGCCGATACGTATTCTTCTACATATTTTTGGTAAAAAAAAAAATCGCAATAAGCGCGTATTGATTGGTTTGCGCAAAAGTTATAGCGTGTACAAAATAGGGGATAGATTTATAGCATTTTTATTTTTTTATTTTTTTATTAGTAATGGCGGCGATCTGCGATTTTTTATTGTGACTGCGATATTGCGGCGGACACATCGGACACTTTTGACACATTTTTGGGACCATTCACATTTATACAGCGATCCCTGCTATAAAAATGCATTGATTACTGTATAAATGTGATTGGCAGGGAAGGGGTTAACCACTAGGGGGCGGGAAGGGGTTAAATATGTTCCCTCAAAGTGTTCTTACTATGGGGGCAGGGGACTGACTGGGGGAGGTGACCGATGGTTGTCCCTATGTACAAGGGACACAGCATCGGTCCCCTCTCCCTCACAGGACGTGGATCTCTGTGTTTACACACAGAGATCCACTTTCCTGCTCGTTTCCCGGGCAATCGCGGGTGCCCGGCGGCAATCGCGGCCGCCGGGCACGCGCACCGGGGCCTTGTGAACGCGGCGGGCGCGCGCCTCCTAGCTCGGTTTAAAGGGAGGACGTCATATGACGTCCTCCCATAACGAGAGTATCCTCCGCCCGCCGTCAATTGACAGTGGGCGGGGGACAAGTGGTTATAGAAGTATAGTTCTACAGAGGTGAGAAATGGTCATATAAGAAAGGTATAAGGTACTCCAGAGTCTCTCCCATCCTCTGGAACTCTCTACCTCAATCTGTATGACTATCTCCTACTCTGTCCACTTTCAGACGATCCCTGAAAACCCATCTTTTCAGAGAAGCCAATCTGGCCCCCACCTAACAACTGCACTTTAATTTTCTTCATCAGCCCATCCCCCACAGTTCATACCTCCTGCATCTCTTGACCCTCCCTAACGAGCAGGGCTATCTGATTCCTACTGTATTAAATTGTATTGTAATTGTACTGTCTACCCTCATGTTGTAAAGCGCTGTGTAAACTGTCTGCGCTATATAAATCCTGTATAATAATAGGGTTTGATGTAAAGCAGTGGTCTCCAAACTGTGGCCCTTTGCTTGCTTTTATCCAGTCCTTGGGGCACTATTTCATTCAATGATACCAGCAATGGGGTATAATTCCCCCCCCCACTAACGCCAGTGAGGGGCTGAATTCCTCCCAATGACACAAAACGATGGGCACAATTCCACCTAATGACCCAATGACACCAACAATTGAGCCTAATGATGGGGCACAATTTCTCCTAATGACCCAATGACACAAACATTTGGGCCTAATAGCACCAATGATGGGGCACAATTCCTCCCAGACACCAATGATGGGTCACTTTTCCACCCACTGACACCATCGATGGGGCACCATTTTTCCCTTGAATACCAATAGGGCACATCTCCCCCCAATGACACCAACAACGAGGTACAATTCCTCCCAATGACACCAACAATTGGGCTCAATAAAACCAATGATGGGGCATGAATCCTCCCAATGACACTAAGGATAGGGCACAATCCCTCCCACTGACACCAACCATGAGGCACAACTCCTCCCACTGACAGCAAGGTGGGGCATTGTTCATATATGTAAGCTAAAAAGACAAGTCATTTGGTAATTAGAGTACTGTTTTATGCCCTCTTCCCTCCTAGTTATATCAGGTCTGTCCTCTGAAGTCTTGGTGACTGGAAAGCTTTATTTAGGTTGTCTACTTTAACACACGAACCCAAAGAAAGTCAGAAGTAGATTTAGTCAGTGGACCATAAATAAAGGAATCACTGCCAATTTTAATTGTTTTCATAGTGGGATAATTCAGTGGATTTCACTTTTAAAAAGTTTAACATTGAGTGGGGTCAAGTACATATGGCTCAATACTGTTGGATTTGACACCTAATAAAGTAGACACATTTATAAGGATGTTCGGCTGATGCTTTGCCAAAATGTTTTTTTGTTTTAAATTGCCAGCTAAACCCCCCCATAATTGGCCACGTGACTTTCTGTGTCTCAGAAGCTAACAATGTTCATGGAATATTTTAAAGCCCATTTACAGCAGGGGTCTCCAAACTTTCCAAAGGGCCAGACTACTGTCCTTTAGACGACCAGACTAGGGCCAGTGGGAGTAAAAAATGTCCTGGCATCCAGTGATATTAAACAATGCCCTATCTTTGGTGTTAGTGGGGGGACTAGTGCCCCGTCGTTGGTGTCAGTGGAAGAAATAGTGCCCCATTGTTGGTGTCAATGGAAAGAATTCTGCCCCATCATTGGTGTCAATAGGAGGAGTTGTACCCTTTTGAAGGTGTCAGTGGGAGGAGTAGTGCCACATTGTTGGTGTCACTGGGAGGAAAAGTGTCCTGTGGTTGGTTTCAATGGATGGAATTGTGCCCTAATGGTCTACTCTACAGCTTTAGAAATCCATCCACTACCAGAGGAAGAAAAGGGCAAGGAGAACACGTGATGTCACTGGACTGGTCCAAAGATTGCTGAAAAAAACATTCAAGGCGATTCGGTCGGTCATTAAATCTACTTTAATGACTTTGAATTCTTATCTTTCAGATCAGCCATGGGGCCTCTTCATCATCCTTGAGCGACAAGGTGAACTTTCCATCTTTCATGCGCACAGTATCCAGTAACATGTTTCAAAACATTGCCCTCTCACGACTGGTTAACCTATTTGGTTGGACTTGGGTTGGAATGTTGATAGTGGACAACGATGTGGGTGAGCAGGGTGGGAGGGTGATCAGGGCTGAGATAGAGAAAAGTGGAAGCTGTGTGGCCTTTGTTGAAAAAATCCACCTGAGTTATTCCAGGAAACAAGTCCAGAGGGTGGTGGGAATCGTAAGACAAAGTTCAGCCAACGTAATTATTCTCCACAGCACTGAGCCTCATGTTATGGCGTTGCTCGATGCCTTGTTTGATGATGGTGTGACTGGGAAGATTTTCATTTCTTCTGTTTCCTTTACGATCACTCCTGGCCTGTTCTCCAGGAAGGCATGGAAAGTTCTTAACGGGACTGTAGGCCTAATGCCCAAAACAAGACCTATGCCAGGCTTTGAGTCCTTCCTTCAAAGTCTACATCCAGCTTCAAATTCTACGTTTCCCTTCATTAAACCCTTCTGGGAAACAGCATTTCACTGCAGCTGGTCTGGGGAAGGAACTCTGGAAGATAAAGAAAATTCTTCGAGTGGTGGGTCACCATGCACTGAAGATGGAACTCTGAGGATGAAAATCCCGGAATTATTTGAAATCTATGACCTGAGCTACACATATCACGCCTACCTGGCTATATATGCCTATGCCCATGCTCTTCATGCACTGCTCAAGTGCCAACCAGCAAACCGTATTTGTGCTGATGTCAGTGGTACCCAGCCCTGGCAGGTAAAATTAATTAAACATTGTCCAAACATCAACATAGACAACGGAGCAGGTAGACAGTAAAAATGAAGGCATACTCGACTGCTAGGCATATCAAGTTTTGCAAACAAAATTTAGGCTGTGGCCTTTGTAATCTTTTGGAGTAGTGATCCAAAAGAATGAAAGGATCAGTTGACATACCAGCTTGTGGTAGGTGTTGGAATGTTCAACTATCCAATGATTTCTAATGCCCCGCACACACGATCGGATTTTCCGTTGGAAAAACCTTTGATGGTTTTTCTGACGGAATTCCGCTCAAGCTTGACTCGCATACACACGGTCACACAAAAGTTCTCTGAACATTCGACCGTAAAGAACGCGGTGACGTACAACACTACGACGAGCCGAGAAAATGAAGTTCAATGCTTCCGAGTATGCGTCGAATTGTTTTCGAGCATGTGTTGGAATTTTGCGCGTCGGAATTGCTACAGACGATCGGAATTTCCGATCGGAATTTTTCCGGTCTGAAAAATTGAGAACCTGCTCTCAATCTTTTGCTGGCGGAAATTCTGACAGCAAAAGTCCGATGGAGCATACACACGGTCGGAATTTCCAACGAAAAACTCACATCGGACTTATGCTGGAGGAAAATCAGACTGCGTGTACGCGGCATTAGACTTCTCAGGACGTCAGTGGCGGGATCTCTGTACGCCTGCTTTATGATGCAGTCCCATTCCTGGACTTATTTACATTATGAAGAATGTGACTGGACCTTTGCTCCCTGGGTGGAAGCAGTGGTCTCTCTGCAGCAGTATGATACACAATTTTTTGAGGCAGAGCTAGAGTTCTTCATTCAGCAAAGCTCCTGCTCCCTTGCTTATTGGAGATCTTAAACACAGCAGGGGATGTCAGAGCTCTGCAGAGACTTCCACATAGAGAGCAAGGATCCTTCTCTACAGCACACTGAAGGGGGACAGACTTTTCTACTCAAAAGAAAAGCCACTGTAAGATTTTCACACCTTTTTGTTTTGATGTACCTGGAATGTATTTAGCAGGTTTAAAATGAAAATTCAGTTGGGCTTTAAATCTGAACTCCAGGCCAACAGTTAGGCCCCTTTCACACTGGGGCGGGCATGTGCGGTGGCGGTATAGCGGCGAGATTTTCAGAGCTATAGCCGCTATACCGTCGTATTTAGCGCGATATTCGGCCGCTAGCGGTGCGGTTTTAACTCCCGCTAGCGGGGGAAAAGGGTTTGCGGGCGGTATTTCCGCGGTGTCCCATTGATTTCAATGGCAAGGAGCGGTATACACACCGCTCCTTCACCGCTCCAAAGATGCGGCTTGCAGGAGATTTTTTTTATCTCCCGCCAGCGCATCGCCTCAGTGTGACAGCCCTCGGGCTTTCACATTGAGAATGCTGGGGCAGGAGTATTTCAGGAGTTATTTATGCGCTATTTTTAGCGCTAAAACGCCTGAAATACGCCTCAGTGTAAAAAGGGGCCTAAAAGAGAAGCTCCAGTCCCCCCCCCCCCCTCTAGGTTGACCACATTTCCAAACTGCCATTCAGGGACACACCCCCTCTCTCACCTTCCCCAAAAAAAGATGAGGGGGGCTTGGGGGTAATCTAGTCTCGGGGTTGATGGGGAATTTGGTGGCGTGTTATGGCGGTAGTTCCGCCCCTGGCCACATGCATCCTAGCGCTAGTGATCCTCAACACAATCCAGACATAATGAATTCTTCAAGAGTTCCAATGAATTTGAGAACCTCATAGAACAGAAGAACAATTCAATAGTTTTTTTTTTGATGGATCCACAGGTCTTGCATTCTCTACGGAAAACCCCTTTCCGCCCCCCATCTGGGGAAACCCTCACTTTTGATGCCAATGGAGATGTTTCTGCATCATATGACATTGTGACCATCCAGATTCTTAAAGAAGAATTCCAAATGCTGACTGTTGGATCATTTAACCCTGAGGCAAAGTCAGGTCATGTGATCGATATTAACACCAGCAAAATTCTGTGGAATGAGCGATTTTCCCAGGTAAGAATTAATAATACTCACTAACCTCTGGAAAACAATGCTGGAGCAGGTCAGAAGTGTCCATTTAAAGCATATCCAAAGATAGAACTTTTTATTTTCATTTTGGACAGAGTATGGAGTATTATTATTATCAGGATTTTTTCTCTACTTTCTTTTTCTGCTACCTGTTAGGAAGATTTTTCTTCAAGTCACTTTCTAGATATACTGTAGGAGGTGAGAGGAAAAATCTCAAAAGTGAGGGGAAATCCCTTCTTAGCCAGTTGGTGCAACAGGTGTCTTCATTGGAAGATGTGACCTCCGGTTGTGGTGACAACCAGGGCCGCCATCAGGGGGGTACAGGCAGTACACATGTAAGGGGCCCAGATGGCAACCCCCCCTTTTTTTTTTTTCTTGTAAGGGGCCTGGAGTTCGCCAGGAGCCCGGATGGCAACCCCCCTTTTTTTTATTTTTATTTATTTTTATTTTCCTTGTATGGAGCCCGGACGGCAACCCCCTTTTTTTTCAATTTTTTTTTTTTTTGTTCGTCAGCACCCAAAGCCCCGCCGAACTTAATTCTCGGGGAGGGACATACGGCAGCACCCCCCGCCTCTCAATTTGCGGCAACCACCCACCCCCCTGCTTCTCAACTTGCGGCACCCCCCCGATGTTCAATTAGCGGCATCACCCCATCTGCTTCTCAATTCGCGGCAGCACCCCCCCCCCCCCCCGGTTCTCTGCTCCAGGGGGCCCATGCCTGATGCCTGAAGCTGTGGTAAGAGGCCCCAAAATCCCTGATGGCGGCCCTGGTGACAACTGTAAAATTGTGGATTTCCCCTCACTTTCAGTCCAAGTTACAATTGTCACCATGACAAAGACAGAGGCTAAATCTCTCCTGGGAAGACAGACAGCAATAAAAAGGTTCTAACCCTTCTCTATTACATCAAAAAAGACAAGAAAGTTTTGGCTTTAGATACACTTTGAGAAAGATTCTTGTTCTTGGATTGCTGGTCTTTATTCCAAAGCAGGCTGCTTTTGAGGGTTCCAATGTCTGTGAAGGTTCTCACTTCTCCAGGTCATGGTATATCTAGTAAATGTTAATCACTTTCAACTGGACTTGTTGAAGATGTTTTGTAGCTTCTCCAATACACTTCTTGAAGCAGTGGCTTGGAGAAGCTATGAACACCTTCAACATTCCAGAAAAGATCCAGTTGAATGTGACCAACTACTATGAGGGTTCCAGTGCTTGTTTCATTTTCCCAGTCAGATCCGTCTTTCCTAGGTGGGCTGCTAAGTGTGCCTTCTTGGCATACTGCTAGGTCAAGAGGTTCCTCATAACTTCTAGGGCAAACCCACCAAATAAAAAGGGTCTCAACTATCTCTGTTTGCCAGCCAAGACCATGTTTTACAAGTTGTTTTCCACCACTAGTAAAATAAAAGATGGGATTGTATTAGCTCTAATCCATTACCACCAAAGCTATGAACAAAATGTGAATACAATTCCTGCAGGCAGGATTTTATAGCATTTACTGCTCCTTTACCAAGGCTCATAAAATATTTAAACCTTCTTAATCCAAGTACCAAGTGCCAGAGAGGAGTACAGTAATGTGGCGTACACACGATCGGAAATCCCGACAAGAAAAGTCAGATTTCAGCTTTTGGTCGGAAATTCCGACCGTGTGTAGGCTCCATCTGACTTTTTCTGTCGGAATTTGAGAGCTGGTTCTCAATTTTTTAGACCAGAAAAGTTCTTGTCGGGAATTCCGATCGTCTGTATGCAATTTCGACGCGCAAAAAAAACACGCATGCTCAGAATCAAGCAGAGGAGCCGAACTGCCTATTGAACTTCATTGATCTCGGCTCATCGTACGTCTTGTACGTCACCGCGTTCTTGACCTTCGGAATTTCTGACGAGATTTGTGTGACCGTGTGTATACAACACAAGTTTGAGCCAACATTCAGTCAGAAAAAAAAACACGGTTTTCTTGTCTGAATTTCCAATCGTGTGTACAGGGCATAAGAGTACAACAACCGATAATGTAATATTTTGTCCCAAAATACAATGAAATACCAAATAATATGCTACAAATCTAGAGCCAGTAAGCCTAAAGCTGCCCACACACCAGCAGAATTTCATTTGAAATTTCCTTTGATTTTCTAATGGTTAATGGGGTCAAAATAAAATCTTTTTCAACTGTAGAGATGAGAAGATTCAAAGGAGCAGGAAGGAGAATGAACAAAATTATAATTGTGAAAGTGGTTTTCGTTCAGGATAAATTGTACATATTGTAATGCGCATGTGCCTGGTAGACATGTGCATTTTGATTTGTTACAATTCATTTTTCTGGGGAAAAAAAATATTTTTCGGAGTTTCGAATGTATACAAATTTCTTTTTTTTTTATTTCAAGTCTTTTCAAATTTTAAAACTTCCATACAAACGTTAAAATAGAATTCTACTGGTGTATGGCCAGCCTAATGTCCTTAAAGCTTAAAATCCTGACTCACAGCCCAGCACATCCATAATGGTGAAAATGGGCCTTTCAATAAACTATAGTGGTAGTTGTATATGCTAGACATGTGCGATTAGTTTCGTACGAATCGAAAATTCGTATGAATTTTTCGAAATTCATACATTTTTACGAATCCGAATTACGAATTTTT
The DNA here is from genome assembly GCA_029206835.1 of Rana muscosa. Lineage (NCBI taxonomy): Eukaryota > Metazoa > Chordata > Amphibia > Anura > Ranidae > Rana > Rana muscosa. The sequence goes on from JARGYO010000094.1 coordinate 64,274,981, forward strand.
TCGAATACGAATTCTGTACGAAATACGAAATTTCGAAAAATTTGTGCGAAATTTCATATCCAAATTATCCGAATCCAAACTACCAAATAAGACATGAAAATTCGACAAGGCGATAGGTAAATATTTTTTGGTCGAATGTGCCTAACCTTAACTCTATTAGTCCAAGATTATTCTACATAGAGAGAAAAGATTCGACATTATAGAGAGAAAAGATTCGACATTATAGAGAGAAAAGATTCGACATTATAGAGAGAAAAGATTCGACATTATAGAGAGAAAAGATTCGACATTATAGAGAGAAAAGATTGCTGCTGGAATTGGGTGGGGGAAGTACATTTCCGGTCGAATCATTCGTTAGTTCCGGTCAAATCGTTCGTTATACGTGTCGTACGGAATTCGTATTTCGTACAAATTCGAATTGAATTCCGTACACGAATTACGATTTTTTTTTAATACGAAACGGAACGGAACGAAACTAATTTTTCGACGGCTCCCATGTCTAGTATATGCACAATAGTTGCCCAACTCACAAGGAAACTCCATTAGGGCCAATTCCAGGTTTTTACCTCAACCTGTTGTATTTTATACTTTTTGTTTTCAGCATTTACCTCTTTCAAACGTATTAAGGCCGGTATATGACATGCAGGGTCCTCTAGATGCCTTCAGGTATAGGAAGGCATGGGACTTCCTTCCGTGATGCAATGCTCCTCTCCACCCCAACCATTTTACACTCACGTTTTCAGTGATTCTCTTCCACTACTACCCACACGGGCTGGTGTTGGAGCTTAACGGGAGAAGTGACCTTACTCCCTCTGTCATGTGACAGTGCTCAGGCCCAGTGATCGTCTGCTAGGCCAAAGTACTGTTTTAGAGGTTGAGGGGTGGGCTTTAGTGAGCTTTCCTTAGGACACACTTACCTATGTACAAAGGTGCATTTATCTTTTAACGACATTCATCTGCTTTTATTAAAGCAAACCTGTTTCCAAATTGGCATAGTGACATGTTCACTTTAATAATGCTTAATGATTTCAGACATTTTCAAGCACTGCAGAAATAATATTATATTATCTTCAGAAATTCATAGTATAGTCTAGTCACCAGACCATTATTTCAGCAAAAATCCTCTCATTTGGTTACATGCGCATTTAACATATTTTATACATTTTATTTACCTTTTAAACCCTCTGTTGTGTAGACATCCAAAAGCTCAGAGACTGCTGGGCACCACCATAATAGATGTGATGTTAGCAACCTCTGCACACTCAGTGCTGTTACTCAAGTAGCACTCTATATCAGCCTTTCTCAATCTTATTTACCCTTGAGGAACCTTTACCATAGTTCTCAGGGTACCCCTGCTAAGATTAGTCCATTAGGAATCATTAGGAGAATGCCCCTTCCATTTGTGGTCAGTGGGCAGAATGCTCCTTACATTGGCAGTCATTGGAAAGAATGCTCCTTACATTAGTAGTCAGTGGGTGGAATGCTCCTTACATTGGTTATCAGTGGGATGCATGCTCCTAAAGTTGCTGATCTTTGAGAAGAATGTCCGTTACACTTATGGTCAAGTGGGATGAATGCTGCTTGAGGAGACCTCCGACCCTCAGGAGAAGACTTTAGGATACCCCTGACCCTCAAGCTGAGATTTTAGAGGACCTCTGATCATCAAGTTTTGACATTAAGAGACCTATAACCCTCAAACTGAGCCATCATGTGACCTCTGACCCTCAAGAGGTTTTTAGGGGACCTTGGATCCTCAAGCTAGGACTTTAAGGAACTTTGGATCCTCACGTTGAGAATTTAGTAAACCTCTGACCTTTAAACGAAACCTTAGGAGATCTCTGACCCTCAAGCTAAGACCTTAGGAGACCTCTGACCCTTAAGCAGACCACATTGGTGGTAAGTGGGAAGACTGTACCTTACATTGGTGATCAGTGGGAAGAATGCTCCTTACATTGGTGGTCTGTGGGAGGAAAGGACCTTACATTGGTGGTCAGTGGGGTGAATGTTCCTAATGAATGTCATTGCTAATCTTATGGTCAGTGGGATGAATGTTGCTTACATTGGTGGTTAGTGAGAAAAACCCTCAAGGTGCTGCTAGAGGAGACCTCTGATCCTTTAGGAGGAGACCTTAGTGTACCCCTTACCCTCAAGCTAAGATTTTAGACCTCTGACCATCAAGCTTTGACTTTAGAAGACCTATGACCCTCAAACTGAGCCTTTAAGTGACCTCTGACCTTCAAGAGGAGGCTTTAGGGGACCTTAGATCCTCAAGCTGGGGCTTTAGAGATCTCTGACCCTTGGCTAAAAAGATCATTGGTGTCAAGCTACTGGAGCGGCCACAAGGCATTGGAGCTGCAACTATGCAGGCGCCAGCACATGGAAGGCCAATTAGCCACAGTGCAAGGAACCTCTAAAGGTGTTCCATGAAAATGAAGGGAAATGCAGAGGAGCTGGGCTAGCACAAATAGCAATTAGACACTCCCAGAAGAGAAGAGGGCTATGATGTGCAAGGAGGAAGGGCACTTTGCTAGAGAATTGACTTTCCTGGGGTCACTTTTAAAGGCACGGTGAATACAAAATCATTTATCGAAAGGAAAAACACTGCTAGTACACATTTAAAATACTTGATTTTTTGGAGCTTTTACCTGCATTTTTTAATATGGTGACAATGTCTATTTAGGACAGTGTTTCTCAACTCCAGTCCTCCAGGTGCCCCAACAGGTCATGTTTTTAGGATTTCTTTCAGATGAAACAGCTGTGGTAATTCCTAAGGCAGTGAAACTGATCAAATCACCTGTGTAAAAAAATGGAAAGCCAGAAAACATGACCTGTTGGGGCGCCTTGAGGACTGGAGTTGAGAAACACTGACTTAGGATATAGGAACTGCAGTTGATATTCATATAGTTTAAGCTAGAGATGTACCCAATAAATCACTTGGTAACTATCCTCTGGGGATATACAGTATGTACAGATCACCCAGGCTCTATAACATCTCTATCAGCAATTTAGTCTATGTGGTGTTTTCCATGTCTGCAGATCCCCCAGTCATCTTGCAGTGACAGTTGTCCTCCCGGATACAGGAGGGTCACCAGACAGGGACAACCATCCTGCTGCTTCGACTGTGTCTTGTGTTCTGCAGGAGACATTTCAAACAGGACTGGTGAGTTCACTTTTAAAAAAAAAAATTTTTTTTATCATTAGATAAGACAAGTCTGTGAGTGTATTTATGGCTTTATTTTCAGCAGAACATAAAAAAAGAACAAAAAAACGAATGCCCATACACTAGTAAATTTTCATACAAATGTTCTTACACCAGTACCTGTAGGCCCTAGTGTAGGGGATGCCTACAGAGACTTGGTAAATGTCATTCAATAGTACTTCAAAATTTAATTTACTTTTAACATTAGATTTTGGACTGAATGACATTTTATTACGGAAAATTGCATACACTGTTTGAATTTTGTTTTTTCGAAAAAAACATTTCCATCCTGTTCCTCCGATTCTTTTCATCACAACAATCAAAAAAAAAACCCCATCAATTTGATCCTATTAAAGCAGAGCTCCACCCTAAAGTGGAATTTCCGCTCATCGGAACCCTCCCCCCCTTCGGTGTCATATTTGGCACCTTTCAGGGGGGAGGGGGGTGCAGAGACCTGTCTAAGACAGGTATTTGCACCCACTTCCGAGAGTCCTCTCTGTGGGTATTCTGCGGGTAGTACGTCACTTCCCGCAGAATACCCGTTGTGTTCTGGGAAACACTCGGCTCCCAGAACACAACAGGGAACAGTGAGAACGGCGCAGCGCGACTCGCTCATGCGCCATAGGGAAGCCGGGCAGTGAAGCTGCAAGGCTTCACTTCCTGGTTCCCTCACCGAGGATGGCGGTGGGGGCAGCAGAATGAGAATGATTGCTGGACTCCAGGACAGGTAAGTGTCCTAATATTAAAAGTCAGCAGCTGCAGTATGTGTAGCTGCTGGCGTTTAATATTTTTTTTTTTTCTGGGGAGCTCTGCTACCCTCTAACTATCAGAAAATAAAAAGAATGTTCTGAAATCGAATTTTTCAAATTAAATTCTACTCGTTAATGGCTGGCTTTAGAGCCAATGTAAAGGGTATAATAAGATTAATCTATTAGTAATTCTATTATAGCTGACATCTGGTTTAAATCCATCTTGTTAAAGTAACAGTCGAAGAAAGAAAAAACTCCTTCATCTTGGATAGATGTTGGCTGTCCACTAATGCCGCGTACACACGGCCGTTTTTAATGTCATTGAAAAAAACGACGTTTTTCTCGACGTGATTTTCCGTGTTTCCTCTCAAGCCTGCTTTGCCTACACACTATCGTGAAAAAAATGCTCGAGCAAAGCGCGGTGACGTACAACACGTACGACGGCACTATAAAGGGGAAGTTCCATTCGGATGGCGCCACCCTTTGGGCTGCTTTTGCTGATCCTCGTGTTAGTAAAGTTTGGTGAGAGCCGATTCACGCTTTTCAGCCTCGTGCTTTTCAGTCCGTTACAGCGCGACGAATGTGCTATCTCCATTACGAACGTTAGTTTTACCAGAACGAGCGCTCCCGTCTCATCACTTGATTCTGAGCATGTGCATTTTTTTCCCCTCGTAAAAGCCTACACACTACCATTTTTCACGACGTTAAAAAGAACGACTTGAAAAAATAGAGCAGGTTCTATTTTTTTTTTAGGCCATTTTTCACGTCGTTAAAAATGCTCTGGAGCATACACACGATCGTTTTTAATGACCAGTTTAAAAAATGGCATTTTTCACGCCATGAAAAACGGTCGTGTGTACGTGGCATGACAGTTTGTTCAGACTTCATGACATTTTATCGAATACTCACTTAAATTATGATTTAAATTCTAAAGGTGATCTATGGTTCAAATACAATTTAATTGTATTTTAATCAAGATGGACAATCCTAGTAAAGAGGATTAAAGGAAATTACAAATGTCTACATTTCATTGCATTGGTCATGTGATTTCTGCTAATAGGTTTGGTCATTGGTGCTCATCTTTTTAGGGTCAAGACACCAAGCTGGAAACATTTTCAGGATTCTATGCACACTATATGGTGTGGTACCCCACCAGTGTATGAATACAGGATTCTCAACCAGGCAGGTTGAGGGGCTCCAGCGTATTTGCTTGTTTGGGAGGAAACTGGCTTTTCAGTTTCCTCATGATTTACTAAAGTCCACTTTGGGCCCCGGAGCTTGGGGATTTCTTAGAGATCCGGGTGGGATGAAATCCCCAGTCCTGGATCCGGGTTTTGAGACTCAACTGCACACTGATTGTTCAGGTGTGTGTGGGCCTGATAGTAGAATCAGGACCAGCATTCTGGGCCCCACCCTCCCGACGAGTGCAGGTGTGCACTGGGGAAGCCATAGAGTAAGGTGACCAGATTTTTAAAATGAAATCTGGGGACATATTTTTTTTTTTACTAGTAATGGCGGAAATCAGCGACTCTCTGCCCATCGCCACAGACGCCCGCCTCACAGCCTGTCAAGTCTTACTCTCTGGGCCCCGGCTACTACTGGGTGGGGAGCGGAGTAAGATCACTCTGCCAGGGAAGGCAAGAAGATAAGCAGGCAGGCGGCTGGCTAAGACTTGAGCCAAGGCAGAAGAACAGAACCCCCCCCCCCCCTAAGCTAGTAGGAGTGGCAGAGCAGGGTGGTGTAATTAAGATTTTTTTTTTATTATTCTGCACTGTCTGTCTTTGAAATTGCTCCAGCCCCTGTTCAATTCCAATCCGGGGACAAAATCGGGGACAGACTTGGTCCGGGGACTGTGTCCTCAATCCAGGGACTGTCCCCTGAAACTGGGGATGTCTGGTCACCCTACCATAGAGTGCAAGTGTGCACTGGAGAAGTCAGAGAGTGCAGGTGTGCACTGGGGAAGCCAGAGACCCAGGTCTGAGGGTCAGAGCAGCAAGGGGCTGCTATCCAAATGGATGGTGTTGCAGATGGAATAGTCTATAGGAGAAAGACAAGAGCCTGAAGTGGAAGGCCTGAGCAGCACTGCTGTATGTATAAGCCAGGAGGCTGAATGTCATTTTGTTGTTGAAAAGGAGTACTGAAACCCCTGCGAGGGAAAACCTTTTGATTTTGTTTTGAACTTCTTTTAATAAAAATGGGCAAACAACCCTTAAAAAGAAGAACCAGCGAGTGGCGGTGTCCTTCAAGCTCTACACTTGATGCTAGTCCTTCACAAGTGGTGGAGAATTTTGGCACAATCTGAGATCCCTACAATCAAGTAAGTTCATCTGTTATATGAACTGTGTTTTTGGTGCATGAGACTGCATAATCTGTGTGTGTGCAGGTGAGGAGAACCTGCAAGCGAAAGGTAACTAGCCTTAAAGAGACAGTGCTCCAATTTGTTGCAGGTGGTGTACCTGTGAACAAAAAGTCAATTTTTTTTTCTCTGCAGTGAACTGCTGCTAGCTGTGTGTGGCAGCCAGGCAAACTGCATTGCGCAGAAGTTTTTTTGATGGACTGTTGCATGCAGGTTGTGTACCTGTGAAAGGAGAAACAAACTGATTTTTTTTTCCTTTTCTCCGCCAAGAACTGTTACAAGTTGCTGTGTGCAAGACCGCAAGGATGGGGCGATCAAAACGCCTAAAAGAAGCAAGGATGGCTGAGATGATAGATAGAGCTCTGTGGCTGGAGGGGTTGTTACCGCCTGATCGAACCCCATACATGCCTAAACAGAGTTTTCCAAGGGAAAAGAGGGCTGCTGTTGTCCCTAGCAACCCTGGTGCAATGAATTCACAGATGACTGCTAGTGTGGAGAGTCCACCAGCGTTTGAATCTGCAGTGGATTGGTGCAAGCGACACCTGGCAGGATTGGACCAAGCTAAAGTGGAAGGTAAGCCAACCTTCCATACAAAAAGAGAGCTGCCGAATGTCCATGCCTGGGAGAGGGGTGTTGTTGTCCCTGGCAACGCTGCTGCAGTTAAACCAGCAGCTGTTGCGAAAAGTGTGAAAGTGACACAGCTTGAGACAGGGTCCAGCAGATGCAGGGTGGGAAACCCTGACAAGACATGGAACCAAGTGCGCTGTTTGCGGTGCAGTGAGTGGGGGCATGCAGTCTCCAAATGCCTTTTGTCCCTGGCTCCAGTGCAAAGCTACCTAGCAAAACAAAGGTCTGAGAAGCCTGTGTTATATGCCAGAAGAGAGGCTGATCAAAGGCCAGGACAGAGAGTGGTTGCCCATAGCAACACAGAGGAGGCCAGTCGGGCTGTCTGTGGACCAAGAGGTGTGCCTCCCATGGGTCGTGACAAGTGGCTTCCGGAGGAGCCAATACAGCATGTTGGAGAGAGCCAGCAAAGCTCTGCTGGGAGACTGCGATCTCCCATGGCAACGAGAGTGGAAGTTATGCCTGGAGGGAATCCTCAGGAGAGAAATGCACTGGGGAAAAGTCATCCAGTACCATGCCTGGAATGTGGCCAGCTGGGGCACGAAATATTGTCTTGCCCTATATTCTGGGGTGCACCTAGAGGTAATGTTGCTAAACAGAACTCTTTATCTGTGGGCCAAGATCCCTTTGCAAATATGTTTGCAGTCACCCCTGGCAACAAGGAGGAGTTTTCTGTGGTGTCTGCAGGGGGTGCTAAACAGTGGGAGATGCCTGCTGTGATTTCATCCCATGGCCACCAGGGGGAGTTGGCCAGTAAATGTGTGGCTGAGGACTGGTTCTTAAGACAACGTACTCAAATGAAGATGGAGACCCCAACTACTGTGGTGGGTAAGACTATCTTTAATGAAATGATGCCTGGAACTGCTGATTTCAGGTATAAAAGAACTGGCTACGAGACTGTCCATGATGATGTGAGAGTGACCCCAGTTAGTGGGGCCACAGAATGTGCGCTTGAGAATGACTTTTTCATACCCAGTGGGAATGCAGGGGTTAAAGTTCAAACAGAACCTGTGTTGATGACTAAAAGTGTTGTGTCTAATGTCTGCCAGCCTCAAGTTGGCAGTGGGCTAGGAGAACCTGCAAAAATAAAAAATGCTATAAGTATTACTGTTAATGAAAAGTTTGCTGCTGTTAGGAAAACCCCAGGTTCTTCCAGAGCAAAAGCTGTTGTCACTAATGGGTCGTTGCCTGTAGCAATTGGTGGTAAGACAGCACAGTTGTCCCCAGAAATCTCCAGGGAACTTCATGTATTGGAGTCGGAGGTTGCCATGGACAACTGCGATGTCACTCTGCTGGGACAGAGTGGAACTACACCGTGTAATGGTAATGTGTTAGTGCAAGCTGCTAGTACTAAAAATGTGCCGGTAAATAATGGGTTAACACAACCTGTGAAAAATGCAAAGGTGTGTGAGGCTTATGAAGCGCCGCCCGAGCAAGGTGGTGGTTGTGGTGTATTGCAACCTGTGGTGCTAAAACATGTGTTACTGAAGTCTGCCATGATTAGTAATTTGGGTGATGAATCTGCAACTAAACCCATCTGTTCTAATGTGTCTCCTTGGGCGGATGGATCAGGGCTGAGGAGCGCCGTTGAATGGAGCCCAGCTACAACAGATTGGGATAGTTGGGGTAAAAATCTAATGTCCCTGATAGATGAGGCTTTCATGCACAAAAATAAGGTGGACAAAGTTTCTGCTGTGCCAGCAGGAGGGACGGCAGAACAGCTTATACCTGACGGCGTGGTGGCTGCTGCAGGGGTTAACCCTTGTGAGAAATATGGACCATATAAGGGCGAGCACACAGCAGACACTTTGTCCGTAACCTACAAAAATGATGCTGACATGGCGTGTCAAAGTGACGTTGTCACTGGTAATGTGAAGCAGTTCATTGGTGCTGAACCTGAGAAGTTGGGTATGAGTCAAGCACCTGGCAGCGCTCTGGTTGTCTCCAGCTGGGAGAAAGTTCCGTTAAACCTTGCAACCTCTCACGTCTCAGCAAGTGAAGCTGTCTGCATCCCCAGTGTCAGGAAAGTCCCCAGGAAGGACTTGGGTCTGGAGCCAAGGGTATGGTTTCTAACAAAAGTGTTAAAAGAGATGCTTAAACTTTGGGATGTACAGCCAGTCTATACTGGGGTGTCTCCACCACAGTCAGTCTGGTACTGCGGAGTACCATTAGGTGGACCCCTGAGTGGCAGGTGGTACAGCACAAAGGAAGACAAGACAGAAATGGTTTATTTATGACTGTATTACTAGTGTTAAAAATTGCCTCTAGGTATGTTGATGGGTTAGTTCCTGTACAAGAGGTATATGGGAGAGGCTTTGGCGAAAAGAAAGTGTCTGAGGTTTCACCACCTAACAGCCAGGTAGAAGGCATTTCTGCTGCTATGGTCCAAGGTAGTACTGGTCAGTTGTCGGTGAAGGGAGTGTATGCTGTACCAGTGGAAGAATCACATAAGATGGAAGGGCCAAGTGTGGACCAGAAAGCAGCAGAAATCCTGACCGCGGCTCAACCGAAGGTGGTTAAAAAGACTGGGGTCCTCAGTCCAAGGTTTGGTTTAGGTGACAAACCTAATAAGGTCCCCGAGACAGGGAAACAGATAAGAAGTGCGGTAAAAATTGTATGTGGATCAGACAAGAGCTTGTCTGTTCAGGTGGATAAAAATACAGATGGCATCAGAACAGGTCAAGTGGTAGGACAGCTGCCTGCAGAGTGGGTGAACCCAGGGGAGGTGACGTCATGTGAGGTTCCCGTGGGTGATGGCGGCCCTCCAGTATGTGTGCCCTCTGCAGACTCTGCCCTAGCAAATGAAAAAAAAAAAAGACATTGGTGATCTGTGCAACGTTGAGAGGTGTAATGTTGGTTTGAATATGTCTGTCAATGATGAACCAAATAGTTTGTTAAAGGTACATGACAGTGTGGTGTCCAAAGGTATTGGGAAACCTGGGAACCTGAAGCGTAGAGGCAGAAGGGTTGGTAGAAAGACCAGGGGTGCCCTGTTAAAATTTCAGGAGAGGCAGTGCTTATGGAACCCCAAAAGAAGAGGGAGAAGGCTGAGTATAGGGAAATATAGGACCTTGTTAAGATCCAGGGTGGGACATACCTGGAAGCGCACCCGGAAAAAAGGTTGGGCCTACGTGGCTGACAGCCAGCACAGAGGTGTCCCAACCATAATGATGGGTGCTGGTGTTCCTCCCTCCGGATCGAAACAAAGGGGGAGGGTATGTGGTAGTGTGGTACCCCACCAGTGTATGAATACAGGATTCTCAACCAGGCAGGTTGAGGGGCTCCAGGGTATTTGCTTGTTTGGGAGGAAACTGGCTTTTCAGTTTCCTCATGATTTACTAAAATCCACTTTGGGACCCGGAGCTTGGGGATTTCTTAGAGATCCGGGTGGGATGAAATCCCCAGTCCTGGATCCGGGTTTTGAGACTTAACTGCACACTGATTGTTCAGGTGTGTGTGGGCCTGATAGTAGAATCAGGACCAGCATTCTGGGCCCCACCCTCCCGACGAGTGCAGGTGTGCACTGGGGAAGCCATAGAGTGCAAGTGTGCACTGGAGAAGTCAGAGAGTGCTTGTGTGCACAGTGGAAGCCAGAGACCCAGGTCTGAGGGTCAGAGCAGCAAGGGGCTGCTATCCAAATGGACGGTGTTGCAGATGGAATAGTCTATAGGAGACAGACGAGCCTGAAGTGGAAGGCCTGAGCAGCACTGCTGTATGTATAAGCCAGGAGGCTGAATGTCATTTTGTTGTTGAAAAGGAGTACTGAAACCCCTGCGAGGGAAAACCTTTTGATTTTGTTTTGAACTTCTTTTAATAAAAATGGGCAAACAACCCTTAAAAAGAAGAACCAGCGAGTGGCGGTGTCCTTCAAGCTCTACACTTGATGCTAGTCCTTCACAATGGCTTAAGATGGTCACGTGGCCATCATGACCTATATCAGTTTGTTGGGCACCCACTACCAAAACCATGATCATTAAAATGGGGTTCAGGGGCCTGTCCTCTGCCAGTATGTTGCAGAGTGGACCCTTGCTTTCTAAGAGGAAGCACCGATCTCTCTGCAGAGGTCTGACACGCAGGGCCGCGCCATCAGGAGTTTTGGGGGGGGTGCTGCCGCCGCAAATTGAGAAGCGGGGGGCTGTTGCGAATTGAGAAGCTGGGAGCACGTCACTTCCCGCAGAGTACCCGTAGTGTTCTGGGAGACACTCGGCTCCCAGAACACAGGAGGACCAGTCAGAACGGCGCAGCGCGACTCGCGCATGCGACGTAGGGAACTGGGCAGTGAAGCCGCAAGGCTTCCCTTCCTGGTTCCCTCACCGAGGATGGCGGTGGGTGCAGCAGAGTGACGAGTGATCGCTCGTCTTCTGCTGCGGACGTCGCTGGACTCCAGGACAGGTAAGTGTCCTAATATTAAAAGTCAGCAGCTGCAGTATTTGTAGCTGCTGGCTTTTAATTTAAAAAAAATCGGCGGAGCTCCGCTTTAAGTAATAATGACAAAATTTATTACCAAAAAATTAGGCCCTGAAATGGAAAAATGTCTCTGATCTATAAGGTGCAAGAGCTGAAGTGATTAAACCTAGTAGGGTAACTGCACACCTGAGACACATAGAGATGGGTGCACAGACCATCAGATACATTGCCTGCCAGTGCCTCAAAATCCAAGGCATTCTATCATACAGAATAACCACAACTACTAGCCCACCTCTAGCACATGAATACTGGTCCTTAACTATAATGAGCATTGTAAGTGAGCAATAGTGAAATGTCAGAGGTAGTAGTGTCTATGCCACAGCTCAACTCCTGAAGTCACTATTTACATATTGTAGCACCCAAGGCGATGAGGAACCTGCATACTGCAATAAAAATTAGGTCAAGGATTTAGTGTGCAAACTGAGCACAGAAAGAGATGGATATTTATGTATTTGAATAAGCCCAAATATGTATGGGAATAGTAAAATAACACAAGTGTTTCATTCCAGATGCTGCTGAATGTCTCCGATGCCCAGGAGATCAGTGGTCAAATGAAGAACGGAACAGATGCATCCCGAAGATTATAGAGTTCCTTTCTTATCAAGAACCACTGGGAATTATACTAGTACTGATAGCCACTGGGTCCTCCATCCTGGCACTTTGCATCCTATTGATATTTATTAGGTTCAAAGACACGCCTGTGATCAAAGCCACCAACAGGGAATTGAGTTACATCCTGCTGGTGTCACTCATTATCTGCTTCCTCTGCTGTCTGGTGTTTATTGGTAAACCATCCACCGTCACCTGCCTCCTAAGACAAACCATCTTCAGTGTGACCTTCTCTGTTAGTATCTCCTCAGTGCTGGCAAAGACAATCATGGTGATTCTGGCCTTCAAAGCTACCCAGCTGAACAGCCCATTAAGGAAATGGCTGGGTCCCACTATTCCTCGTAATGTTGTAGGCCTTTGTTCGGTTTTACAGATTGCTATATGTTCAGTGTGGCTTCATAGGTCACCTCCGTTTCCAACTATGAACACTGAAACAGAAAACAATAAAATAATTCTTGAGTGTAATGAAGGCCAAAAAGTGTTTCACTACATGTCTCTGGGGTTCATGGGTTTCTTGGCCATGATAAGCTTCCTAGTGGCTTTCCTGGCAAGGAACCTACCTGGAAGCTTCAATGAGGCCAAATTGATCACCTTCAGTATGCTGGTCTTCTGTTGTGTCTGGATCTCCTTCATCCCAGCCTATCTTAGCACCAGTGGCAAGTACACCGTGGCTGTTCAGATATTTGCTATCTTGGCTTCAAGTGCTGGACTGCTAAGCTGCATCTTTCTTCCCAAATGTTGCATTATCCTACTGAGACCAGAAATGAACAGCCGACAGTTGATTAGTGTAAAAAGATTTTAGACATCAAAGATTATAGATGATAATAAAGATTTAGCAGGTGCTGCATCATACTGCTGGAAGTGCATCCTGTTTCAACCTTATAGGCTGACAAGTTTTGATCCACCAGTAGACTACCTAGACACTTGTAAACCAGAAATAAACGAAACAATTGGTTCATGGAACAAGCAACCATACCAAAGACTAATGGGTGTCAAGGATGTACCCCTGGCTGGAGGTAGTGCAATATGCGTTTGAGGTACTAGCCGGCCCCGCTGCACTAGTAATGTGGAGAGGGGCTGCGGCTTCGGTGTTCTCATCTCCAGCACAGCGGCTTTCACCGTGCTTCTCCTCTTTCCTCGTCCTAGGCGTTCAATAGGATTGCCTGATGTTTTGGCCAATCGGGAAACGGATCTCACGACCCGCTTTCTGATTGTCAGGAAGGAGAATTAGTGTGAAAATAGCGGATATTCATCCCTTGTTGTCACACAACTGAGTGGGATCAGGGCACAGTGCCCTGCGCCCCGAGCCTACCCTTTTTTGAAGCCTATTAGAGCCTCTGGCTCTAATCACACGCTTCAAAAAACACCCCCCCCCCCATTGGAATCTATAGTCCGGCGCCCTGTATGTAGATCAGGGGGCCAGACGCATGAATGGGGGGGCGGGCACCACTGCTCTGAAATCTTCTTCACTGGATATTTTGGAAGGTAAAAACTCACATTGCACCTTGATCAATAAAAAAACTGATCACTTTTACACTGGATACCCACGAAAGATTCTCAGATGTAGACCCCCCGGATAGCTTATTCCTAACCTAATACCAGAACCCAATACTTAACAACGCAAAAAGTAAATGGCTGGGTCCCACCATTACTCGTAATGTTGTAGGACTTTGCTCAGTTTTGCAAATTGCTATTTGTTCCGTGTGGCTTCACGAGTCACCTCTGTTTCCAACTATAAAGACTGAAACTGAGAATAAAATAATTCTTGAGCTCAACGAAGGTCAGAAAGTGTTTCACTACATGTCTCCGGGGTTCATGGGCTTCCTGGTCATGATACAGCCTGTTGATTTACCCCTTCTTTCCCTTTTCTCCCCCCTCACTTTTCTCTGCCTTTCCTACCTCACAAGCCTCGTACACACGACCGAGTTTCTCGGCAAGAACCAGCAAGAAACTTGCTGGCAGAGCTTTCTTGCCGAGTAAATCGGTCGTGTGTACGCGGCTATCATGTTTCTCGTCAAGAAAACCAACAAGAATCTCGACGAGAAAAATAGAGAACCTGCTCTCTATTTTCTCGTCGAGATTCTTGTCAGCATGTTTCTCGATGAGAAAATTGTGTGTGTGTACACTTACCTGTCCTCCGGGAAGCCCGTGCATGCTCGAAATGACTTTGACGCATGCGCGGTAGCTTCCTAGGCATAGGTAGGGTGTAGCAAGATGGCGGCGACGGCATCGAATGTGACGAGCGCACGCTCGTCGTAGTCGATTACGTCACCGCGTTCGCTCCATTCAAAGAACCGCGGGTTCTTTGAAAGGAGTGTATGTACACTCGGCCGGGACAAGCTTCTTGTCCAAGAATCTCGTCAAGAAAAACTACGTGTTTTTTCTTGACGAGATTCTCGGCCGTGTGTACGAGGCTACATTCCATTATTCTCCCCTCCCTGCTCTCTCTGTTACCTCTAACCTCTCAACTAACTTTCTGTTTACCCCTTACATGAAACATCTCCTTTCCTTTCTGAACTTCCTCCTTGTATGTTGCTATTTTTATTTGCATGCACTCCAATCCATGATAACATACATACAGTACTAATACCCCCCAAAGAAAATGTCAACATACACCATCTTTATTCCAATCACTGAGCAAATGTATGTATCTCTCTATTGTGGGATTTTTATCGCAGGCCCCATATAGCTGAATTGAAGCTTGGTGACCTCATGGAAATGGTCAATAACATAGTTAGTAAGGTTGAATAAAGACACCAGTCCATCCAGTTCAACCTGAGTGAGTGTGGGTGCGCATCTACAACTCTCCCAGGGGTACATAGTGTCTCATTATATTATTATTTATTTAAGGTACCCATATAGCGCCGTCAACCTACGCAGCGCTCCAGACACACGTCCCTACCCTCAAGAGCCCACAATCCAAGGCCCCCAACTCACACCCACATACTAAGGCCAATTTTGGACAGAAGCCAATTAACCTACAGGCATGCCTTTGGCGTGTGGGAGGAAACCGGAGTACCCGGAGGAAACCCATTCAGGCACAGGTGAGAGTGCTACCCACTACACCACAGTGCCACCCGCTAAGTCCGATTAATTTCCATGATCAGCTGATATCTTTGTATTTTAGAGTTTTGTACACTGATTTGTATTTGAATCCAATGAAGATGTACAGTATGTGTATGTTTCCATATATATTTCTGTTTAGTCATCGTAAAGGTGTTAATAAACTCATTGACCAAGAAAACACATTTGTATTGTGCTGCACAGTAATCTCCTAATTCATGATGCACCTTCTGAGCTTAGCACCCATAACACATATTTTGCCAGAGGCCACTTCCTTCCAGGGAAAATAACTAAATAACTGACCACCAACCACCATCTTTTCTATAGCTTATGCGTTTGGCTAGTCAGAACAGATTTTTTTGATTATCTGTTGTTAAAACACATTTTACCCATGGGTTCCTCCCTTTTCATGTTGCTGTGTGATTACACCTTTAACTTTTTACTCGCCAAAGATAAAGGCTCCTGTTCAGATTCTAACATCATGATTGCTAAATTAAGCTTAATCTTTCTCTGGCCAAATGTTGCGGCCTTCATATTTGTTCATTGCATTTCAGCTTAATACATAAAAAAAAAAGGGGGTGAGAGAAAGTGGGGAGAAGGGTGTTTTAGGGCTTGTTCACACGAGCAGTTAGGGGGGGGAGGTAAAACCAGGCAGTTGAATTGCGCCTTTACTGTACCCCCAACCAACCACCTGAACACTAATATGAAGATGCTAAACTGTGCAAAAATTCAAGTGGTTGTAAAGTCTCATGCGTTTTTACCTATACAAAAACCTTCTGTGTGCAGTAGCCCCACTTAATATATAATACCCAAGCCCCATCTTGATCCAGCAATGTGCACAAGAGCAGCAGCTCTCCCGGGTCTCTTTCTACTCATTGGCTGAGACACCAGCAGGAGACATTGGCTCCTACCACTGTCAATCACAGCCAGCGAGCCAATGAGGAGAGAGAGAGAGAGGGGGGGCTCTCCGGGTGTGAATAGACACTCAGAACAGCAGGTCAGGGAGCAAGCTTCTTACTATGGGTCCACTCAGCAGGGGCTAGGAGTGCCTGTGGGGGACCCGAGTAGAGGAGGTTCGGGGCTGCTCTGTGCAAAACCACTGCAGAGAGCAGGTAAGTATGACATGTTTGTTATTTAAAAAAAAAAATACAAATCTGCTTTTAAAATGATTGTAAAGCAAGGTTTTTTTTATCTTCATGCATTCTATGCATGAAGGTAAAAAGCCTTCTGTTCGCAAAAGCCCTCCTAATACTTACCTGAGCCCTATCTATATCCAGCGATGTCCACGAGTCCCTTGGCCATGCGGGAGTCTCCTTCCTGATTGGCTTACTGAGAGCCAATGGTGCTGCTGTTGTTTCTCAGCCAATCAGGAGAGAGGGGTGGAGCTGAACCGCAGCTCTATGTCTGATTGGATACATGGAGCTGCAACTTGGCCCGGGTGCCCCCAGAGCAAGCTGCTCGCTCTGGGGGCACTCAACAGGAGGGAGGGGCCAGCAGCTCCAGCCAGGGACCCAAGAAGAGGGGGATCCAGGCTGCTCTGTGCAAAGCCACTGCACAGAGCAGGTAAGTATAACATGTTTGTTATTTTAATATAAAAAAAAAAAAAACATGAGACTTTACAATCACTTTAACATCGCTTTAAACCGCATGTAGCATTCGGCAGGCAATACCACCTATAGGGTGAAAAATTGTGGTTTATGTAGGTAATGCTTTGCTAGAAATGAATAAGGCGGGTATGCATGTCCAGATGTGCACCTGTGGTACAGCAATTAAAGCTGATTTTTGGAGTACTGCAGCATATGTGTGCTGTTTATACAGCGAGTAGGCTCAGACTCTATCTAACCATTCCCATTGTTTGGGGCAATCTGGTCACATCTACAATTTGAAACAGTGTTATGCATGCCTGACTTTCTTTTCCAAGTCCCATTCACACTTAAGCATTTTCAGGCGATTTTGATGTTTTTTCAGGCTTGAGGGTTTTGTTTCAGGCAATGGAAAGCTAGTCACTAAGAAGAGGTTACTCTGTCCCAAAGAAGCCAATGTCCTTTTTTCGAGCGTCAAACTTTGAGAAACACAACCTTCACAGAATAAGAAGCTTGATGTTTAGGGCCGAAGCACTTCAGATCTCTTAAAGGAGCACTATACCTTTTTTTTTTTTTGCTTTAAAATAACAAACATGTTATACTTACCTCCACTGTGCAGCTCGTTTTGCACACAGTGGCCCCGATCCTGGTCTTCTGGGGTCCCTCGGCGGCTGTCTTGGCTCCTCCCCGCAAGGACTCCACACCTTAATGCGAGTGAGCTCGCATGGTGTGGAGTGATTGCGGGCGCGCTCCCGTGATACAGCGGCGGCCATAGCCGCCGACTGTATCACTCGGCCCCGCCCCCCGGCGTGCCGCATCATTGGATGTGATTGACAGCAGCGCCAGCCAATGGCTGCGCTGCTTTCAATCTATCCAGTGTAGCCAATCGGCGGCCAGGCAGAAAAACGAAGAGGATGACGGGGACGAGCATGGGACTTTCGAGGGGCCAGGTAAGAAAAACGGGGGCTCGGGGGGGGGGCGGTATTGTCGAATGTTTTTTCACCTTAATGCATAGGATGCATTAAGGTGAAAAAACATGTAACTTTACTACTCCTTTAAGTGTGAATAAAGTCTTAATGTTCTCCACGTATTTTACAAACCCGAGCAACACCTCCTTGGCAACAACTATGTGGCCACATCCACAGTTTGTAGAGGTGTTCTTCATGCCTGACGTGCTTCAAGCAACATGACCTTCACGCTTGAATGGGAACCTTCATGTTTAGGGTTGAAGTGCTTCGGGAAACACACTTCAAATCTCTCAATTGTGAAAAGAGTTATATAGTTACATAGTTGGTGAGGTCCATCCAGTTCAACCTATGATGTGTGGGTGTGGGTATGTGTTTATGTCAATAGTACATTGTATACCCCTGTATGTTGTGGTCGTTAAGGTGACCATTTTATAGTTTTTTTAATCTATCCACGCTCCCTGCTGATACTACTGCTTGTGGAAGAGAATTCCACATCCTTACCACTCTGACAGCAAAGAACCCTCTACGCAGTTTAAAGCGGAGGTCCACCCGGAAAAAAAGTTTTCATTAAAAATCCTAAAAAAAAAAAAAAATGAATATAAAAAATACAATTTATACTCACCCTAAATGCCTGTTGCTATGCGGAAGTCCCCTAATCTGCCTCTTCTCGTCCACGGTGGGTCTCCTTCCGCTTCCTCTTCTTGTGAATGGGGCGCGCTGCCTTCGGGGAACTGTGTGTATCCCAGGAGGCAAGCCGCCCATTCACAAAGCGCCGTGCGAGTGGCGCATGTGCAGTAGGAAACAGGCAGTGAAGCTGTAGGCTTCACTGACTGTTTCCCTTAGTCAGGATGGAGGAGCCGGGACCTGACAGCAGCGATCGATCGCCGTGGAGGGACCGACATCGCGGGCGAGTAGGACAGGTAAGTGTCCTTATTAAAAGTCGGCAGCTACACTGTTAGTAGCTGCTGTCTTTAAAAAAAAAAAAAAATGACTGCACCTCCGCTTTAAGGTTAACCGCATTTCTTCTAATTGTAGTGAATTGCTGAGTGTCTTTTTAAATTCCCTTTCACTGAATTTTTTTTTTCCCTATGCTAGGGTCACCAGTACGGTATTTGTACATCGCTATCATATCCCCTCTCCAGCATCTCCTCCCCAGAGAGAATAAGTTAAATTCTTGTAATCTTTCCCCATAACCGAGGTACTCCAGTCCCTTTATTAGCTTTGTTGCCCTTCGCTGTACTCTCTCCAGTTCCAGCACATCCCTCCCAAAGACTGGTGCCCAGAACTGGACGACATACTCCAGATGCGGCCAGACCAGAGTTTTGTAGAGTGGGAGAATTATTGTTTTATCTCTGGAGTAAATCTTCTTTTTAATGCATGCCAAGATTCTGTTGACTTTGCTTGCAGCATATGGCATTGCATGCCATTGCTGAGCCTATCATCTACTAGGACCCCCAGGTCTTTTTACATCTTAGATTCCCCCAGAGGTTCTCCCCCTAGTGAGTAACTAGCATTCATATTTGTGGGACCTAAATGCATTATTTTAAAATTTTCAACATTAAACCTCAAATGGCATGTAGTTTCCCACCCCATTCAAGTCCTATTGTGCTTCATGTATTTAACAAACACAAGCAACATCCCTGGTAACAACTATGTGTACAGTGCAATATCCCATAGCAACTGGATTTCTCTTTAGTTGTATGAGTAGACACTTTCATAAACCCTTGCTGCTACAAAGACTTTTAGAAATATACAATATATTTATATTTACATAGTTCCCAGATGTGTATAGGTCTATATATACATATATTATTATTTTTAAGATCTTTGCTGTTTTTTTATTCGTATGTAGAACCGTGGCCCTTTGAGATAAGACATTTTGTTTTACCGTATGTCCTTATGTGTAGTAGAATGACAATAAAGTTTGACTTGACTTGACTAAATGCAACCTTATTAAAGCAGAACTCCCAAAAGGAAGTTAGTTTAGCTGTAACCTCCACCCACCATTCCAACCTAGGCCAGAATGATTTGTGCCTGGTCCTGCAGCCTCCTGGAATACATACAGTACATCACACCTCCCAGGAGGCTGCAGGATTGGCACAAAGAGTGGGCCAGTGGTGGTCTGGCACTTCATCAGAGCTGGCTGCCTACACCCAAAAGAGGCAGCCAGCTGCAGAGGACCAAGATGGCGGCCTGGTCCCATTGTGTGGCACCCAAATAGCAGATTGCTGCAGGATGACGCTGGATTGGCTGTGCAGGTGAATATGTTCTTTAAAGAGCACTAAAGCATTGCAGGTAAGTGGGGGAAAAACATGGGGGTTGGAGGAGTTGAGTACTGCTTTAAATTACAGATATGCTGCAAGGGCTCTACTCTGATAATAATTTGCTATGATCTATGGCAGGGGTGTCAAACTCAATTTCATTGTGGGCCGCATCAGCATTACGATTGCCCTCAAAAGGGCCAGTTGTATCTGTAAGATTAGATGTCCAGCGCATCCCCTCCCCTTTAAATTAGATGTCAAGAGCCACCCCACCATCAGAAGTTGTGTGTCCCCCACTCTCCCTTACATCACAGTGTACCCCCCTTACCTTATGCTGCTGCTGGGAAGAAGCTGGATGCATTGCTTGAAAGCAGAAAGTAAGGGTCTGGAGTAGGACCAGAGGAGGGCTGGAGCTCTCTTGCAGCTGCAGGAGAGATGCGAGGGCCACATGAAATGGCCTGGAGGGACGGATTCTGCCCGCGTTCGACACCTGTGATCTAGGGGCTCAAGGTGTTGCATGCGTGTGGAAATTTCAAACAAAACACATTTCAGTCTTGTATATTTTTTTTTAATACTCTGACACTGAATCCCACGGTGCTATATACAGTTGTATACAGTCCAGCATAGACAAGAAACAAAGTCAATCAATAAAGTAAATAAATGACAGTTGATAGTCACTTTTAAAATGCCGAAACCACATCGAGAACCGGCTATTATATAAAGGAGTGAAAAATTTGAGAATTACAAGAGAAAAAAGGTCCTGTCTACTGAGCAAGAGCAGGATGGGTGATATTCCTATTAAACACTGGAGGCTTCAATGTCCACCCTCTCCTCTGCACATCTGTATTGTCTTCCAGTGGGATGCAGTTGTGTCAGCCTGAGGACCAGGTGTGCAGTCATAAAAGTACCATATTACTTGATCCTATATACTATAATACTGTATAGAAATAATATATATACTTAGTGCCAGTAAAATCTTTACAGTGCAACTGAACACCGGGGGAATAAATGATTGCAGCGTTGTAATGATGTCACCGTCAGTGCAGCCATTACTAAAGATGTGCTCAATGCTCCTTATACGGACCGGTAGTATTTCTGGAATTCACTTACAAAGCAAAGAAAGAGGAAACGCAGCTGCATTGACAGTGTCTCCTTTGCCTGGAATGCTTCTCACTACCTATACAAACACCAAAACCACCCTTGTCTTACCTTGAGTTGGAGATGCACTTTAAGAGCATCCAACAATGCAAGGGCGGTGACCCAGGACTCGGTCCCAGCCGCTAAGGATGCCCATTGGATCATGGGATGCAGGGCAGAGTTCAGACTGTTCTATGGCCAACAATGGAAGTTGTACTTGCCTAGAAGACATTCTGCTACCTAACAATGGAAGTTGTTAACAACCTAACAATGGAAGTTGTACTTGCCTAGAAGACATTCTGCTACCCAACAATGGAAGTTGTACTTGCCTAGAAGACATTCTGCTACCTACACAAGCCTACTGTCACCTGCTCTTTGGGGTACTGTATACGTTTGTTTTAAAAGCTTTAGAGTTATTTCAATCTGATGTTCTATGCCGAGGATATGGTAATGAAAATGATACGGGAGAGCTACCAGAGGATACCAGCGGACCGGTTCCCTGCAGAACTGGATGAATTTCTGTCCATGTATGGCTGGCTTTAATCTCAAAGGAAAGGTCCTCAACCACCCTGAGTAGTCTGCATCTCACAAATAGAAGAGGTCCTCAGCTGCCTTGACTGTGCAGTCTGCATCCAACACAGCAGAGCAGTCCTGTGCAACATGTATCTCACAGGGAGGAGAAGTCCTCACCCACTGTTGCAGTCTGAATCTAACAAAGAATAAAGGAGAGGACATCAGCCACCCCATGATGTCTGCATCTAACAAAAGAAAGAAGCCCTCAGCAGCCCCATTTAGTCTGAGTTTCACACAGGTAAGAGGTCCTGAGCACATCCTGTGCAGTGTGCATCTCAAACAGAGGCGAGAACCTCCTCAGCCACCCTGTGCAGCCTGTGTTTCATGCAAAAGGAGAGGTCCACAGCCAACCTGTGCTACCTGGATCTAACAGAGAAGAGAGGCTCTCAGCCACCCTGTGTCATCTGTATCTCACACAGAGGAGAGGTTCTGCGCAGTATGGATCTCACAAAAAGGAGAGGTTCCATGCATTGTGCATTCCATAGAAAGGAGAGGTCCCCAGCCACCCCGTGTCATCTGTATCTCACACAGAGGAGAGGTTTCATGCATTGTGCATTCCATAGAGATGAATGGTCCCCAGCCACCCCGTGTCATCTGTATCTCACACAGAGGAGAGGTTTCATGCATTGTGTAATTCACTGTACAGCCTGAATCTCACACAGAAGAGGGATCCTCAACCACCCAATGTAGTCTGCATTTTAAAAAAGAGGGGAGGTCATCAGCCATATTGTAGCAACAGAATCTCAAACGTAGGGAGGTCCTCAGCTGCCCTGATCTTACACAGAGGAGGGGTCCTCAGCTATCATGTTTAGTCGGTTTCTCAAAACAGAGAGGAGAGGTCATCAGCCACTCCGTTTAATCTGATTTCAGGCAGAGGAAAAGTCATCCGCTACCCCGTTTAATCTGATCTCACATAGAGGAGAGGTCCTCAAGCACTCCGTAAAAGTCTGCATCTCACACAGAGGAGAGGTCCTCAGTTGCCCTGTGCAGTCTGCATCTCACACAAAAGAGATGTCCTCAACCACTCAGTGAAGCCTACAGAACACACAGAGGAGAGGTCCTCAACCACTCAGCTAAGCCTGCATCTCGCACAGAGGAGAGATCCTCAACCACTCAGCTAAGCTTGCATCTCACACAGAGGAGAGGTCCTCAACCACTGTGAAGCCTGTATCTCACACAGAGGAGAGGTCCTCAACCACTCAGCTAAGCCTGCATCTCGCACAGAGGAGAGGTCCTCAACCACTTAGCGAAGCCTGCATCTTGCCACAGAGGAGAGATCCTCAACCACTCAGCTAAGCCTGCATCTCGCACAGAGGAGAGGTCCTCAACCACTCAGCTAAGCCTGCATCTCGCACAGAGGAGAGATCCTCAACCACTCAGCTAAGCTTGCATCTCACACAGAGGAGAGGTCCTCAACCACTGTGAAGCCTGCATCTCACACAGAGGAGAGGTCCTCAACCACTCAGCTAAGCCTGCATCTCGCACAGAGGAGAGGTCCTCAACCACTTAGTGAAGCCTGCATCTTGCCACAGAGGAGAGATCCTCAACCACTCAGCTAAGCCTGCATCTCGCACAGAGGAGAGATCCTCAACCACTCAGCTAAGCCTGCATCTCACACAGAGGAGAGGTCCTCAGTTGTCCTGTGCAGTCTGCATCACACAGAGGAGAGGTCCTTAAGCACTCAGTGAAGCTTGCATCTCGCACAGAGGAGAGGTCCTCAACCACTCAGTGAAGCCTGCATCTCGCACAGAGGAGAGGTCCTCAACCACTCAGCTAAGCCTGCATCTTGCACAGAGGAGAGGTCCTCAACCACTCAGCTAAGCCTGCATCTCACAAAGAGGAGAGGCCCTCAACCACTTAGTGAAGCCTGCATCTCACAAAGAGGAGAGGCCCTCAACCACTCAGTGAAAGCATGCACCTTGTACAAAGAGGTCCTCAATTGCTCTGTGCAGTCTGCATCCAACAATAGTTGTAGCACAGGCAGCTGTGGTGTAACCTCCAGGTGAGTTTGCTCTCACAGACCGTGCATTACATGAGATCATATAGTATATTTGCAAAAGTATAAAACTTAAGCTTCTGTTATTATTTATTTTTTTAATAGAGACCAGTTTAGTTGGGTCTCCTCTGTTTGCTAGCAGGGCTGAGTGCTGAGAAATGTTGTATTATGCACACGTAGTGTACACATAATTTTGTATTATGCACATATAGTGCTGAATGGATTTCCACTTTCTCTTTATGTGGGGGACTTGTTAGGGAATCTACAGTAAGAAGATGGCTTCTGATGGGCAGTACTGCTGATACAGTGCAGAGAATTTTTGGAACAGGAAACAGTAATAGGAGATACCTTGGACAGGACATGTGGTAGTCTTTGATACGTTGTTCATGTAGAGTGCATTCCAGCCATCCATCCTTGGGACAGGACACAATTTACCTGTACGTCTGTCAATTCAGGGCACTGGTTGCCAATCCCTTATGGTGTGCTGGACTGTTTGGACAGGACACATACACAGTGGTGGCCACGATTCTCATCAATACCCAACTCTGCAGTACTTTACCTAGTGTACTATTCATAAATGATTACATTCCAATATGATACTAAAACTCATAAGTGCCACGGTTCGTGGTGCACAGGATAACCATCAGAGTGGCGGTGTACTGAATACAACATCCTCTTCTCCACCTCCTCTTTCCACACCTCGCAGGATATCCTCCACTACGTGCACCCGACTGTGCATCCGCAGCTGAGACTTATATATGAAGGTCCGGTGGCAGCGTGTGCACTGGTGGGGGCGGTCTCCAGCCATGTGAGTGCGTTGGTGGCGGTTGAGGTCGGAGTTCTGGCTAAAGCTCTTTGGACACAGGTGACATTTGTGAGGCTTTTCCCCGCTGTGGGTCCGCCGGTGGTGGATGAGATTGGAGCTGTGTGTAAAGGTTTTTCCGCACTCGGTGCACTGGAAGGGCCGTTCCCCGGTGTGGGTACGCTGATGATCCTTTAGCTGGGTGCTTCTGTTGAAAGTCTTGGGGCATTTTAGACACTGGTAGGGGCGTTCCCCGGAGTGTGTGCGCAGATGCTCTTTCAGCTGTGTGCTACGCAGGAAGGTCTTCTCACATTGAGGACACTTGTACTGTTTTACCCCTCCGGTGGTCAGACTGTCCTGGAAAGTGCTGGCTGCGCCAGGCGGACCCCAGTCTATGGAGAAGTGATGAGCGCTGTTGTCTGCCACCACCAACGGCTGCGGCTCAGCTACCATTGTTGGTAACGATCTCCTTAGCTGAGCCTGTCTCTCTTTTTCCTCATCAAAATAACGCAGCAGGCTTCCCACCAGCACCTCAGGAAGAGGCTGCCCGCCATGTACGGCCTTCACTGGCTCCTCAGGATGGTTGTGTGGGGTGACATCTGTGTGAAGGGAAACATAAGAGGTTAAAATTGATGGATCAGAGGAAGGGATGCAATATCAAGACAGAAGTATTATTAGGCTATATAAATTAAAGCTTGTGGACATACCTTTACTATATGGACAAAAGCATGTGGACACCCCTCCAAATGACTGAGTTCAGGGGTTTCTAGTGAAAGGCAGGGCCGCCATCAGGGGGGTACAGACAGTACACCTGTAAGGGGCCCGGGTGGCAACCCCCCCTTTTTTTTATAAAAAATAAATAAAAATAAAAATGTTTTTATTATTTTTTGTAAGGGGCCCAGAGGTCCCCAGGGCCCCCGGATGGCAACCCCCCCTTTTTTTAAAATAAAACCCCCGCTTCTCAATTCGTGGCACCCCCCCCTGCTTCTCAATTTGCAGCGACAGCACCACCCCCCCCCCCTGGTTCGCTCTGCTCCAGGGGGCCCATGCCTGAAACTGTGCAAGGGGCCCCAAAATTTCTGATGGCGGCCCTGGTGAAGGGTACTGCTAATACTACAGCATACAAAGACATTTTGGACAATTGTGCTCTTCCAACCTTGTAACAGCATAGGTGTGCGCAGCCTATTGCATTAGGGTGTACACTCCAAAAATGTATATGGACTAAGTAAATAAGTACATAGTTAGATGATACTGAAGTGGTGTGAGTTTGCACAGCATCAGTCAGAACTCTGGTTCAATGCTGCGAGAGGGCGGCAGTCGCAGGCACAATCACGCACCTGTACGTTGGCTTGTGCTTTTCGGGGTCGGTGGCGTGCACGCACATGCTTCCTGCCGACCCACGCTGTGATTGGACACAGCACGAGTTTGGCAGCCGATTTCAGCAAATGATTTTGGCTGAAGTCAGCTGATCAGCTGTGGCCGATCACAAAGAGTTCTGTATTTACTTTGTACAGGGAACAGCGATCTGGCTGTTTCTTTTCCTTGAAAATCAGGGAGAAAAAACAGATAGTAAAGTAAAGCAGCACCTATTACACTTGTTAGGCACACAGTTAACCGGCTGTAGCACAAACCAATGAGCTGGTGCTTACCGCTGACAGGTCGTTGGCACACGATGATCGGCTCCGGAGATTACAGAAGAGAGCCCTGTGTAGGGCTCTAGATGTTAATCCCTCCCCTGCCAGCGTCATTAGTACAGTGACTGTATTGGTGTCACTGGCTCACAAAAAAAGTGTCAAAAGTGTCAGGTGTCCGATTTGTCCGCTGCAATATCGCGGTCACGTTATAAGTCGCTGATTGCCACCATTACTAGTAAAAAAAAAAAAATTTCTATAAATAGACAGTATCCCATAGTTTTTCGACGCTATAACTTTTGCGCAAACCAATCAATATAGGCTTACTGGGATTTCTTTTTTACCAAAAAATATGTAACAGAATACATTTTGGCCTAAATTAATGAAGATTTTTTTTTTATTATTATTCAATATGTTTTATAGCAGAAAGTAAAAATATATATTTTTTCAAAATTGTTGGAAATTTTTTGTTTATAGCGCAAAAAAATTAAAACCGCAGAGGTGATCAAATACCACCAAAAGAAAGCTCTATTTGTGGGGAAAAAAAGGACATAATTTATTTAGGTACAGTGTCACACGACCGCGCAATTGTCAGTTAAAGTAACGCAGTGCCGTATCGCAAAAATGGGGGGGGGGGGGTAAACCTTCCGGAGGTCAAGTGGTTAATATACACTTCTTGGCATTTTTTTTTTTTTTTTTTTACCAAAGACATGTGGCAGATGAGGTTTAATGTTGATAAATGTAAAAGTTATGCACTTGGGGGCTAAGAATATGAATGCATCATACATACTAGGGCAGTGGTTCTCAACTCCAGTCCTCAGGGCCCACCAACAGGCCAGGTTTGCAAGATAACTGAAATGCATCACAGGTGATATAATTTGCTGCTCAGGGATTGCAGTATTCTAGTCTGCATCTCACCAAGGTAATACTTAAAATCTGGCCTGTTAGTGGGTCCTGAGGACAGGAGTTGAGAACCACTGCACTAGGGGGAGTACAACTGGGGGGATCCGTAGTGGAGAAGGATCTGGGGGTTTTGATAGATCATAAGCTCAATAACGGCATGCAATGCCAAGCTGCGGTTTCCAAAGTGAGCAAAGTCCTTTCTTGTATTAAGAGAGGTATGGACTCCAGAGAGAGAGATATCATTTTGCCCCTGTACAAATCATTAGTAAGACCTCATCTAGAATATGCAGTTCAGTTTTGGGCCCCAGTTCTCAAAAAGGATATTGGGGAACTGGAGAAAGTGCAGAGAAGGGCAACCAAACTGATAAGAGGCATGGAGGAGCTCAGCTATGAGGAAAGATTAGAGGAACTGAATTTATTCACTCTTGAGATAAGGAGATTACTTCAATACCAGGCACTTATACACCTTCCTGCCCAAGCCAATTTTCAGCTTTCCACGCTGCCGCGTTTTAAATGACAATTGCGCGGTCATGCAACACTGCACCCAAACAAATTTTTTATAATTTTGTTCCCATATTTAGAGCTCTCTTTTGGTGGTATTTGATCACCTATGCGGTTTTAATTTTTTGCGCAAAAAAAATAAAATAATTTTTTTTTAGAAAAAAAAAGTTTTTCTTTGTTTCTGTTATTTTTGTAAATAAGTACATTTTCTTCTTCAACAATGGGCACTGATATGGCTGCACTGACCGTCACTGATAAGGCGGCACGGATGAGGTGGCACTGATGATGGGCACTGATAGGTGGCACTGGTATGCGGCACTGTGGGCACTCAGAGGCGGCACTGATGGGTACTTATGGGTGGCGCTGATAGGTGGCACGGATGGGCACTGATGGGTGGCATTGATGGGCATCACTGAATTAATTTGTTCCATAATGTTGCCAGTCAGTGCCTATTTGTGGGCACTGATTGGGCATGTATTTGCCTATGTGGATGGCCATGGGGGATGTACCTGGCTTTCCTGGTGATCCTGGCGGCTTTCCTGGAGGTCCAGTGTGGACATCCGAGGGGAGGCTGCGCTGATAAACAAGCGAAGACCCCCCCTGCCAGGAGAGCCGCCGATCGGCTCTCCTCTACTCGCGAGTGAGGAAAAGCCGATCAATGGCTCTTCCTGTTTATATTGTGTTCAGCCGTGATTGGAAACGGCTGATCACGTGGTAAAGAGCCTCCATCTGAGGCTCTTTACCGAGATCAGTGTAGTGGTGTGCCAGACTGACGCACCGAACCACCGATCGCCGCGATGCGCGCCGCCACGGTGGCGGTTATCCTGCTGGACGTCATATGACGTCCAGTCAGGATAACGCAACCACCGCCCGGCCGTCATTTTGCTATAGGTCGGGTGGTAAGTGGTTAAGAGGGGATATGATCAACATGTACTGTATACATACAAAAGGGGTCCATATAGTGAACTTGGTGTTGAGTTATTCACTTTAAGGTTATCACAAAGGACAAGGGGGCACTCTTTACGTCTAGAGAAAAAGAGATTTAATCTCCAAATACGGAAAAGTTTATTCACAGTAAGAGCTGTGAAAATGGGGAATAGACTCCCTGCAGGAGGTGGTTCTGGCCAGCCTAGTTAGATTGCTTTAAAGTGGTTGTAAACCCACAATAATAATAAAAAAAACCTGCAAGACAAAAAGGCATAATGAGATAGTATGCATAGCATACTAAGTCTTTATGAAATACTCACCTGAGATCGAAGCCCCCCATATCGTTCCCCGTACACCGCTTCGGCCGGCGACATCGCTCCCGGAGTTACTTCCGGGTATCGCGGGCTCCGGCACTGCGATTGACCGGAGCCGCAACGACGCCACTCCTGCGCATGCACGCGGGAGCCGCCGGTAACGGCATACTAGCTGAAGCAACGGCACGACCGTGCCATTGCTTCAGTACGCATGTGTCGATGACGTTGGCACATGCTAATATAGGGAATATCTCCTAAATCGTGTAGGTTTAGGAGATATCCGGGGTATTATAGGCTTACCTGTAATAAAAAGTGACCTGTAATGGTTTCCAACCACTTTATGAAAGGCCTGGATTCTTTCCTAAATGTACATAATATAACTGGGTACTGACATTTATAGGTAAAGTTGATCCAAGGAATATCCGATTGCCTCTCGGGGGGGTCAGGAAGGAATTTTTTCCCCTGCTGTAGCAAATTGGATCATGCTCTTCTGGGGTTTTTCGCCTTCCTCTGAATCAACTGTGGGTATAGAATTGGGTATATGGGATTGTACGATCTTTTTTATTTATTCATTCTTTTTTTTTTTTCAACAATACATATTTATTGCAATTTTTTAAATAACAATACAGATTGTCATTCACATTTAGTCATTTGTAACCAACATAGTTACATTGGTTCATAAAGATTTTTGCCAAAGAGTATAAATGTATTTATTTATTCTTATTGGTTGAACTAGATGGACTTGTGTTTTTTTTCCACCTGACTATGTAACAGAATACATTTTGGCCAAATTTTTTTTAATTCAATATGTTTTACAACAGAAATGAGAAAACAAAAAAAAAAAAAAAAAAAACTGTGGTGATTAAATACCAGCAAAAAAAAAAGAAAAGATGTATTTGTGTGAATTGTTTTTTTATTATTTGGGTATAGTGTTGTATTACCGTGCAATTACCAGTAGCGCTGTGCTGATTTGCAAAAAAATGGCCTGTTCATGAAGGGGGTAAACCATCCGGTGGTCAAGTGGTTAATTCACCCCCCCCCCCCATTTTATTAAAAAACAGACAGCTATTTGTTGTGTTCAGAAACAGCCCTCAGGTGTGCCTGTTAATGCCTGTCAAATGAGCAGTCATCCGACGGCTCGGATCACACAAATCAGAGTAATCACATATACAACCCCATCTCCTTTTCTTTTATAAGGCTGGGTTCACACTGGTGCGACACGTCAGCCTTCCTATTTTGGATCCGACTTTGCCCTGCGACATGAAGCCGACATATGTCCGACTTTCAATGAACGGGGATCCGACTTGGATCCCCGCCAATACCAGGCACTGTGTTTGGTATGAATCTTGAGGGGGAACTCCACACCCAATTTTAAATAAAAAAACGGCATGGGTTCCCCCTCCAGGAGCATACCAGGCCCTTCGGTCTGGTATGCATTTTAAGGGGAACCCCCTAAGCTGAAAAAACAGCGTGGGGTTCCCCCAAAATCCAAACCAGACCCTTATCCGAGCACGCAACCTGGCAGGCCGCAGGAGAAGAGGGGGGGGATGAGAGAGCGCCCCCCTCCCTCCTGAACCGTACCAGGCCGCATGCCCTCAACATGGGGGGTTTGGTGCAGGGGGGGCGACCTGCGGCCCCCCACCCCAAAGCACCCTGCCCCCATGTTGATGAGGACAGGGCCTCTTCCCGACAACCCTGGCCGTTGGTTGTCGGGGTCTGCGGGCGGGGGGGCTTATCGGAATCCGGGAGCCCCCTTTAATAAGGGGGCCCCCAGATCCCGGCCCCCACCCTATGTGAATGAGTATGGGGTACATCGTACCCCTACCCATTCACCTGGTGGAAAGAAATTTAAATTTCGCTCCGATTTATATAGGCCACCCGGAGCTTGTGACTGTGATGTCATGAGAGGCCTATATAAATCGTTGCGCACCGCACACCCAGCATTACAGTGGGAGGAAGCGACATGTCAACATCGAAGAGGAGAAGAGGGAAAAAGGCGACGGAGAAGACCGGGCCCCGCTAGCAAAAGAGCTGGAAGAAGATAGCGGAGGCCCGGCAGAAGGAAGAAAGAACCGGAGAGCGAGAGAAGAACCGGAGAGCGTGGAGACGACCCCGGAGACCCCCGAAGTCGGAAGAAGACCCCCGGAGCTGTGTAATAAATTACTTTAAATACCTGTGTAGTGTTTTTTTATTGACATTTTTTTCCACCAGGTGAATGGGTAGGGGTACGATGTACCCCATACTCATTCACATAGGGTGGGGGGCCGGGATCTGGGGGCCCCCTTATTAAAGGGGGCTCCCGGATTCCGATAAGCGCCCACCCGCAGACCCCGACAACCAACGGACAGGGTTGTCGGGAAGAGGCCCTGTCCTCATCAACATGGGGGCAGGGTGCTTTGGGGTGGGGGGGGGGGGTCGCAGGTCGCCCCCCTGCCCCAAAGCTCCCATGTTGAGGGCATGCGGCCTGGTACGGTTCAGGAGGGAGGAGGGCCGCTCTCATCCCCCCCCTGTTTTCCTGCGGCCTGCCAGGTTGCGTGCTCGGAAGAGGGTCTGGTTTGGATTTTGGGGGGGGGGGGGGGGCATGCCGTTTTTTCGGCTTAGGGGGTTCCTCTTAAAATGCATACCAGACCGAAGGGCCTGGTATGCTCCTGGAGGGGAACCCATGCCAGTTTTTTTATTTAAAATTTGGCGTGGAGTTCCCCCTCAAGATCAGCAGAGCACAAGTCGCATGCCAAAGTTGGATCATGCAAGACTGCGGTCCGACTTTGATCTGACTTCAATGATAGTCAATGGGCTGAAGTAGGATCAAAGTCGGATCAAAGTAGTGCAGGGAGCATTTTCAAAGTCGGACCGACATGTGTCGGACCAGTTAAGACGGCTCCCATAGGGAAACATTGATTTTCACACATCATGCGACATGAGCTCCCAATGTCGGAGCATTTGTCGGACCAGTGTGAACCCGGCCTCATGGAGGAAGAAGGAATTATTGAAAGATCATTAACTAGTTCCAAATCAGCAGCAGATTCAAGGGGAGAGGGATTGATTGTGGGATTGTTTTTAAACCTGCAATCGGTCAATCAGAGTGATCAGAAAGGTAAACAGAATAGTGTTTACATCAGGTGGACATTTATAATTGGCACACCACAAATAGCTCTCCACCTCCCTTCTGTTTTTTTTAATAATAAAAAAAAAGCACTACGCTACTTTAACTGGTAATTGCACAGTAATGCAACGCTGTACCCAAATTTAATTTTTTTTCCCACACAAATAAAGCTTTTTTTTGTGGTATTTGATCGTTTTTTTTTTAATTATTATTATTATATAAAAAGGAAAAAAAAAATATATATTTTCTAATTTTGGTTGTAAAATATATCTAATTTACAAAAAAGATAAAATAAAATGACATTTCTTCATCAATTTAGGCCAATATGTATTCTGCTACATATTTTTGGTAAAAAAAAATCCCAATAAGCGTATATTGATTGGTTTGCGCAAAAGTTATAGCATCCAAAAACGATGGGATATATTTTATGGAATTTTTATTTATTTATACAGTGGAACCTCGGATTACGAGCATAATCCGTTCCAGGAGAATGCTCGTAATCCAAAGTACTCGCATATCAAAGCGAGTTTCCCCATTGAAGTCAATGGAAATGAAAATAATTTGTTCTGCATTGACTTCAATGGAATGCAATACCGCATGCGGCCAGAGGCGGGGGGCGCCGGAGAGCCTCGGAAACATCCGAAAAGGCTGACCTCGGAAAGACTTGGTTCCAGAGATTTGCAGAGGTCAGCCATGCTGTCCTCGGGCCTTTCCGTACGGCGCCGATCGGCCGAGATCGGCGACCCCCCCACCTCAGGCCAAACGCGGTACTGCACACCGCTTTGGCCTGAATCGTGCTCGTTTTGCGAGACAACACCCGCAAACCGAGTCACGATTTTTAAAAACACAGTGCTCGTATTGCGAAACGCTCGTTAACCGTGTTACTCGCAATCCGAGGTTCCACTGTATATAAAAGTTAGTGTCTACAAACTAGGGGATACATTTATTTATCTCTTCTAGTAATGGTGGGGATCAGCGACTTATAGCTGGACTGCGATATTGCGGTGGACAAAATCGGACAGCTACGAGACACTCTTTGGGGACCAGTGACTCTAATACAGTGATCAGTGCTAAAAATATGCACTGTCACTGTGCTAATGACAGTGATGGGGTTAACATCTGGGGCAATCAAAGGGTTAACTGTGTTCCCTGGAAATTATTATTAAAAAGATAAGTATGGGATGTTTTTTTTTTTTGTTTTTTTTTATCCCATATCCTCACTTACCTAGGTGGAGGCTGCAGCTATCCTCCTCTTCACTGAGAACCGAGCCACCGAACAACGCCAATGACTCGGTTCTCTCACCTCCCCAAGTGGAGAGCTGTTGACTGTCAGTCAGCATCACTTCTGCTCTGATCCTCCATGTTCATTGAAGAGCTGAGCTGTGGATGGGTGGGAGTGGCCATCTCAGCGTCTCGCTGAGACTGCCATCAGTCCAGGCACCTGGCAGATCCAGACTTCTGAAGTTGGGATGACGCGGTGTCTAGATTGATCTTGGTGACATCAGCGGAGAGCGGACTTCAGACTGTTCTCTGCTGAAAACGGGTCACAGGAGTGCAAAACGACTTGCACTCCTGTGACCCAGAGGAGAAGCCCAGCCTGAGCTCATTCGGGCTTTAACTGTGGGGGGTGCTTTGACTGGGGGAAAGTAAAGATCCATGCTTAGCAGGAACACAGGATCAGCACATTCCGCTCTCACAGAACGGCAGTCTGCCTTGTTTACATAGGCAGACCGCTGTTCTGCCCCCCCCCCCCCGAACGATCAGCCGGCATCACGCCCCAGACCCGGAAGTGTCAGATCACATACTAGGTACATAATCTGGCAGAGCGTCCGCCCTGCCACAGTATATCTGCATGGAGCGGTCGCCAAGTGGTTAATTGAACAAGCTAAAGTTTGAAGCTGATTGGTTTCTATGCGGAGCTGCACCAGATTTTGCACTCTCCAGTTTTAGTAAATCAACCCCCGTTTGACCTGCATATTAACCCTTATCGTGTAAATCTGAAAGTTATCCTTCCCATCTCTATCCTCCTACTCCATGTGACCTGTAAACTAACCCTTTCACCCCCGCTTCTCCCTGTGTATGACCTGTACATTTAAAACCTCCGTGTTTTAACATCCTTAATATCAGCATGTTTTCTCATTTACAAAAATCAAACAAAAAAAATTATAATCTTAGGGTGTGTACTTTACAAAATAAGGTTATTCTGGGAGTGTTCGTAGGGTCCTGGCATTTTTTTTTTTTACTCAGTAGGTTTTATAAACAAAAGTTTTTTTGTTTTCTTTTATACAGTCACCAAAAGTATTGGGACGCCTGCCTTTACACACGCACATGAACTTTAATGGCGTCTTAGTCCGTAGGGTTCAATATTGAGTTGGCCCCGCCCTTTGCAGCTATAACAGCTTCAACTCTTCTGGGAAGGCTGTCCACAAGGTTTAGAAGTGTGTCTATGTTTGACCGTTCTTCCAGAAGCACATTTGTGAGGTCAGGATGAGAAGGCCTGGCTCACAGTTTGCGCTCAAATTCATCCCAAAGGTGTTCTACAAGCCAAAAACAGCAGCTGTAAAAACGTTCAGTATGCATGAGGTCTAATAGTCAGCAGTTTGAGCTTCACACCACCCCCCCCCCCCACAAGGCAAGACATTTGCTATGGGTCCACTCGTGCATGACCGCTCCCTAGCCCTGCTGTGTGTGCCTACAAGACCCCACCCCTCCGTTCCTCGTTACTGGCTCCAAATGACAGCAGCGGTAGCCAATGGCTCCCACTGCTGTATCTGAGCCAATGAGGAGCAAGAGAGCCGAGACAGCCTGAGAGCTTTCCTGCGCATCGATGAATCGAGTTTGTGCTCAGGTATGTATATGGGGGTGCTGCAGGGGAAGGTGTTTACTAGGGCTGCAACTAACGATTATTTTCATAATCGATTAGTTGGCCGATTATTGTTTTGATTAATCGATTAATTACCTTAAAAAAAGTGTGGTGCATAATTTAGTTGATATGTAAAGTTTAAAAAAAAGGCAATTTATTCTTAAATATCTCTATGCAGTGGTAAATATAACTAAACCAACTATATGGCTAGGGAGCAAAATCTCTAATCCTCTTTGAGAATAACTGACAGATTAGATATACTGTATATACTGTTAGAAGAGATATACTATTAGAGGGTGAATCTGGTAAATATCATTAGTAGAAATAATAGAAAACTTCTTGGTGAAAGGAATTCTCAGACAGTGGATGTGGTTTTTGTTCACAAAATTACATTAATTTAAAAACTGAATGTTAAAAGCAAGTGAAAATTTCAAACAACATTCTTTCATTCAGCGAATGTACAAAGATTTTTTGCATTAATATTCTCGTCTGAAAATGGATCCGTGTGGCCAGCATAAGGCTCGGTACACACCTATGCAGTTTGCTTTTCATCTGTTTCTGCAGTGTGTTTTGCTGTGCATTTTGATTTTTGCGCACGTGATTTTGCTGCGATTTGCGCGTTTGCATTTTTTATGCTTTTTTTTGGCCATTTTGTTGTTGGGCAGATTAAAAAAAAACACAAATTGCTGCAAAAACGCATTACATGCTTTTCTGCAGCTTCTCCACTATAGTATATTGAACCAAAAAAAAGCATAGTTTTGCGTTGAAAAAAAGTCCTTGACCCTTTCCTAATACACAGCAGCTGAAAAAAGCATAGATGTGAAAGCGTTCCATAGGAAATCATGTAAATGAACTGTAGTGCGTTTCTGCAAAAAACGCATAGGTGTGAACCAGGCCTAAGACGTTTAGTAACATAATGGAGTTTAATAAACTTTAATTAGCCCTTTATAGTACAAAAAGAGCAAATAATCGCTACTGTAAGGGGTTCATTTGTTTACTGTGGAACAGTCAGAGCCCATTCACACAGGGGCGTCTTTGGATCCGACTCCAAATCGCCCCAGGTCGCCCCTAGTCGCCTCAGGTCGCGCTGGCTGAAGAAATCAATGTAAGTTAATGGAGCCGTCCTTATGCACACTACTGCAGTCGCTCCGACTTCAAAAAAGGTCCCTGTACTACTTCAATCCGACTCCTAGGCGACCTGTACCCATTCATTTCAATGGGAGTCGCCTCTCACTGTCTTAATAGGAGCGACTCTCCAGGAAGATAACATACATTTCTCCTGCAAAACTCTCTCTCCCCCCCTCCCTCCCACAGAGCTGATTCTTGTTTGATTGGCCACTGGAATGTCTCTTGTCCTGCAGGCAACTTGGAATTGCCTTGTAAATAGCTCCAGGTCGTGCTGTGATTCATTCTCAGGTCGTGTCTGAGTTGCCTCATAAAATCGCGCTGGAAGTCGTGTTGCCCCTGTGTGAATGGGCTCTGAAAGTAATATTTACAGTAGAGATTATTTGCTCTTTTTGTACTATAAAGGGCTAATTTTTATTTTTTTTAGCCCCATTATGTTACTGGCCGATTAATCGATTATGAAAATAGTAATCGATTAATTTCATAATCGATTAATCAATTAGTTGTTTCGACCCTAGTGTTTACCTTACTGCATAGAATGCAAAGTACCTTCTGCCTTTACAACCACTTCAATCAAATGTGGTTACTGCCTAAATGGGGATGTACCTTTAAAAGTCCCATAGGACAGGGCTCGACAAACCCCGGGCGCCAGGTCGCCATTGCGACTAGAATTAGCGACCTGGCGCCTGGGGCAGCACAGCTGGGGAATCCAGTCTCTCCGTGCTCCGTGCCCCCCTCTCCGCAGGATCGCGTCGGGCCGCGCCGGCTGGTAATTGAGGCCGCGGCTTTGCGGCCTTCTGCAGGCCTATGCTTCCTTCTGTGATCTAGCGCCATCTTGTGGTGGCCGTTGGTATGACAAGACAAACAGCAATGCTAATGGAGTTTCCCTGTCTGTTTTCACTGCCATCTCCTTCCCTCTAATTAGAACCCCCAAACATTATATATATTTTTTATTCTAACACCCTAGAGAATAAAATGGCGGTCGTTGCAATACTTTCTGTCACACCGTATTTGCGCAGCGGTCTTACAAGCGCACTTTTTTGGGAAAAAAATACACTTTTTTTTAATAAAAAAAATAAGACAACAGTAAAGTAACCCCTTTTTTTTTTAAAATATTGTGAAAGATAATGTTACGCTGAGTAAATTGATACCCAACATGTCACGCTTCAAAATTGCGTCCGCTCGTGGAATGGCGACTAACTTTTACCCTTTAAAATCTCCATAGACGACGTTTAAAAAATTCTACAGGTTGTATGTTTTGAGTTACAGAGGAGGTCTAGGGCTAGAATTATTGCTCTCGATCTACCGATCGCAGCGATACCTCACGTGTGGTTTGAACACCGCTTTCATATGCGGGCGCTACTCACGTATGCGTTCGCTTCTGCACGCGAGCTCGGCGGGACGGGGCGCGTTCCTGGCTCCTAACTTTTTTTACCTGGCTCCTAGATTCCAAGCAAATTTGTCAAGCCCTGGCATAGGAATTTTTTTTATTTTTTTATTTTTAACAAGAGAAGGAAATGTTCTTTTGGTGTGTGACTGGATGATGCTGTCTGACATTAAAACACTGGAGGATTGAAGACATCTAGTGGTATTTAGAAAGGACTTTCTCAGAGTGACAGCGTTGGATTAGAGATAAGAATTGCAGCAAAAAAATGTCAAAGTACTGGGCTACTTTTTATTATTTATTAATTATAAAGCTAAAATTACCGTTTTAGGATAAAATTATAACTATATGTTCATGGAAACATGAAGACAAGACCTGGATGTTTCCCCTGTGCACAGTCTCTTATGCCGCGTACACACGATCGGAATTTCCGACAACAAATGTTCGATGTGAGCCTTTTGTCGGAAATTCCGACCGTGTGTAGACTCCATCGGACATTTGCTGTCGGAATTTCCGACAACAAAAATTTGAGAGCTGGTTCTCAAATTTTCCGACAAGAAAAGTTCTTGTCAGAAATTCTGATCGTCGGTATGCAATTCCGATGCACAAAAAAAACACGCATGCTCAGAATCAAGCAGAAGAGCTGAACTGCCTATTGAACTTCATTGATCTCGGCTCGTCGTACGTCTTGTACGTCACTGCGTTCTTGACGTTCGGAATTTCCGACAACATTTGTGTGACCGTGTGTATGTAACACAAGTTTGAGCCAACATTCCGTCTGAAAAAAATCCACGGTTTTGTTGTCAGAATTTCCGATCGTGTGTACGCAGCATAACAATGTCTCTCAATTCATACCAGTAAATCAAGGCAAGAAACCCTAAAACCAGTACAAATAACATAACTCAGATCAGTGCTTTGAACAACTCTAACAAAATCTTTAACAACCATCGTCATTACCACGACCAGGGTATGAAATTCTGACCAATAAGGCAATACTTTGTGACGTAGCTTGATACCAAGGTAATGCAGTTCTTCAAGGCCATACCAAGTCGAAATCTGTAGAGCCTTCCAATGGTGATGTATCATTGCACTGCATTACTTTCTGGCAGTGACAGCATAAACAGAAGACCCCAAACTAGGAAAATAAATAAATCCAAAAATAAATATACAAGTCCTCCTTCTGCAAAGTCTCCAGAACGAGGGGCTCATCGCTATCTGTCTGTGGTAGTGAAGCTGGCCAGCCACTCATCCATCCGATCTTCCCCAACCTCCATCATGGAGGAGGACAAAGAGCTCCGGTGGATGTTGTGCGTTTTTTTGAAGCTCTCCAACCAGCCATTGGAAGCTTTGAAGTCCTGGATGCCCATGTCCCGAGCAACCTGCAGTGCTTTCTCCCGGATGATGCGGCCGGAGAGCGTTATGTCGGTGCCACGGACGGACAGCAACCAATCCCATACCGCTGAATTAACCTGATCGTTAGCAGTCCTCCTCTGCCTTCTGATACGATCTCCACTCACGTTGTTCTGCAGAGCGTCTAGTAGTTCCTCCCGACGCTTTATAATCTGGACAATCTGAGCGCGACTGACTCCGAACTGGGTAGCCAGGGATCCCACTGACTCCTTGTTTTCAAAGGCACACAGCACCAGGATCTTTTCCCTGAGCTTTAGCCCGTTGCGCTTGTGCACGGCCGGCTTGTTGCGGGAAGGCTTGGGTAGGCTTCCAGCCTTTGTCCAATGCGTCCCTTCAGTTCGGACGTGCTGACTCAGTGCTGAAAGGGACAGGAAGGAACCAGGTTACAGGTCTGTGTGCCGAAGGTGAGGCAAAGCTGTATTCATTCCAAAAAGGTGGAGACTAGCTAGAACCCAACAACTCTACATCACCACAACTTAACATCACCAGCAAATGTCACCCTGACCGACGATCATCAATTCCAGTCACAAGATTCATCATTTCTTCTATGTCAATAGCCGTTAAATAGTTTATTCTTTTTAATTACAGTTTGATAGCGGTCTACTCACACCCAAAAACCTCAGAAGCACTGACAATTATACAGAATAATGTTTCTTGAATGCGATGATAGAATTCCCAATCAAGTGTTCCGCTTGGTGTGTGAAGTTTTCCTTAAAGCAAAACTTTACCCATAACAACTTGTTAAATAAAATAATGTTCTTTTAGCAAGAAACATACATTCCACATGAATAATTATGTTACCAAAAACGTATTGTGTGCTGTAAATTGCCTCCAACATTGCTTCTGTCTCTTCTTGCCAGAGACTGACATTTTGCTGAAGCCCAGAGCCCCTGAGCAGCAGTAAATCTTTAGGCGGTCAGCAGATTGGCCTCTACAAATTCAGCACAGTACCTAAAAATAGAGAGCAACTGAGCATGTGCAGTGCAAAAGGGGCCAGCCTGAAGTGATATAAGCAGGATTTTCTGACTACAGTTCCACTTTAACCACTTAAGCCCAGGACCATTTCGCTGGCCAAAAACCAGAGCATTTTTTGTGAGTCGGCACTGCGTCGCTTTAACTGACAATTGCGCGGTCGTGCGACGTGGTTCCCAAACAAAATTGACGTCCTTTTTTCCCCAC
This sequence comes from Rana muscosa, assembly GCA_029206835.1. NCBI lineage: Eukaryota > Metazoa > Chordata > Amphibia > Anura > Ranidae > Rana > Rana muscosa. Next base: position 64,314,708 of record JARGYO010000094.1, read on the forward strand.
AAATAGAGATTTCTTTTGGTGGTATTTGATCATCTCTGCGGTTTTTATTTTTTGCGCTATAAACAAAAATAGAGCGACAATTTTGAAAAAAATGCAATATTATTTACTTTTTGCTATAATATATATCCCCAAAAAAATTATAAAAAAAAAATATATTTTTCCTCAGGCCGATATGTATTCTTCTACATATTTTTGGTAAAAAAAAATAGATAAATAGAAAAAAATCACAATAAGCGTTTGATTGGTTTGTGCAAAAGTTATAGCGTCTACAAAATAGGAGGTAGTTTTATTTTTTTATTACTAGTTATAGCGGCGATCTGCAATTTTTTGCGTGACTGCGACATTATGGCGGACACCTCTGATGCTATTTTGGGACCATTCACATTTATACAGCGATGAGTGCTATAAAAATGCACGGATTACTGTATAAATGTGACTGGCAGGGAAGGGGTTAACCACTAGGGGGCTAGGAAGGGGTTAAGTGTGTCCTAGGGAGTGATTCTAACTGGCCGGGCTTACTGTGACACAACACTGATCACTGCTCCCGATGAGAGGGAGCAGACGATCAGTGTCCTTTCAATATGCAGAACAGGGACATGCCTTGTTTACAAAGGAACCCCCCCTGTTCTGCCTCTCCGTGACACGATCGCGGGACACCAGCGGACATAGAGTCCCCCGGGCACGTTCACGGAGACCGCAGCGGGCGTGCCCGCTAGGCGGCAGATTTAAAGCAACGTATATATCCACTTCCCTACTGTGCACGAAAACCCCCTTCCTGCCCAAGCCATTTTTCAGCTTTCAGCGCTGTCACACTTTGAATGACAATTGCGCGACGTGGCTCCCAAACAAAATTTGCGTCCTTTTTTTCCCACAAATAGCTTTCTTTTGGTGGTATTTGATCACCTCTTCGGTTTTTATTTTTTGTGCTATAAACAAAAGAAGAGCGTCCAGTTTGGAAAGAAAAACACTATTTTTTACTATTTGCTATAATAAATACCCATTTTTTTTTTCAATTAAAATTTTCCTCAGTTTAGGCCGATACGTATTCTTCTACATATTTTTGGTAAAAAAAATAAAAAAATAAATCGCAATAAGCGCGTATTGATTGGTTTGCGCAAAAGTTATAGCGTCTACAAAATAGGGGATAGATTTATAGCATTTTTTTTTTATTATTAGTAATGGCGGCGATCTGCGATTTTTATTGTGACTGCGATATTGCGGCGGACACATCGGACACTTTTGACACATTTTTGGGACCATTCACATTTATACTGCTATAAAAATGCATTGATTACTGTATAAATGTGACTGGCAGGGAAGGGGTTAAATATGTTCCCTCAATGTGTTCTAACTGTGGGGGGAGGTGACTGACTGGGGGAGGTGACCGATGGTTGTCCCTATGTACAAGGGACACACCATCGGTCCCCTCTCCCTCACAGGACGTGGATCTCTGTGTTTACACACAGAGACCCACTTTCCTGCTCGTTTCAATCGCGGGTGCCCGGCGGCAACCGCGGCCGCCGGGCACGCGCACCGGGGCCTTGTGAACGCGGCGCGCGCCCCCTAGCTCGTTTTAAAGGCAGGACGTCATATGAAGTCCTGTCAGAACGAGTGTCCTCCGCCCGCCGTCAATTGACGGTGGGCGGGGGACAAGTGGATATACACGTTGCTTTGCCTGCCCGTGCCATTCTGCCAAAGTATAAGTGCGCGAGGCAGTCGGCAAGCCGTTAAGCAGCTCTCCGGAGAACAAAGGCCATGGCTCAGCTCTCATCTCAATATGGAGAAAGTTCCAGACCAGCTGTGTTTTTGTGAAGAGTATATTTTCTTTTTTTATTGAAGATTTATCAAAAAATTGCCTATGCAGGTAAGGGGTGTCTGTAGTTAAAGAGGAGCTCCAGTCTTCTCAAAAAAAATTAAAAGTCAGCAGCTACAAATACTGTAGCTGCTGACTTTTAATATAAGGACACTTACCTGCCCCTGGATACAGCACTGTCCTCATCCGAGAGGATTCTTCAAATCGTCTTTTGGTCCAGGTGCCAGTATTTTGACGAAGGGAAACCGGCAGTGAAGCCTTGTGAGACTTCACAGTCGGTTTCCCACTGCGCATGCTTGAGCCACACATTTGTGAATGGCCCTGCAGTCTTCTGGGACCTGTGATGTGTCGCAGAAGGCTGCAGAGAAAGGGGGGTCGAACTTCCACTCGGCGACTCGCCCAGGGATGGAAGAGCGGGTACCTGTCATAATCAGGTACAAACTCCACCACTCCCCAAAAAAGTGCCAAATATAAAGGAGGAGGAATTGTGGAACTTGCCTTTTTGGGTGAAGTTCTGTTTATTAACCCCTTCCATACCGGGCCATAGCAGAATGACGCCGGCAGGAACCCTCTCTCCCTCCGGGTGGACGTCATATGACGTCCTGGGTTTGAGGGGGGATATCTGAATGATGCCTGCAGCTAGAGGCATCATTCAGATATCCTTTTTTTCAGCTGGCGATCCTGCGCACAATAAGAACGATCATAGCGGCGATTCCGCCGCTTGATTGTTCTTATAGGCGGCGGGAGGGGACATCCCCCCTCCTGCCGCCATCCGGGCTCTCCCGTACGATCAGGGACCCCGAGAGAATTGTCGGCGCCGGTGGTGGGTCACCTGATGAGAATAGAGATGACTGGTGACCAGATGGTCACCAGTCATCTCTATGATCGTCGGAGGCATACCATATTTTACAAAAAAATTGGGCTAACTTTACTGTTTTGTTATTTTTTAATTCATGAAACCATTTTTTCCCCCCAAAAAAAGGCGTTTGAAAAATTATTGCGCAAATGCCATGCAAGATAAAAAGTTGCAACGACCGTCATTTTATTCCCTAGGGTGTCTGCTAAAAAAACATATATAATGTTTGGGGGTTCTGAGTAATTTTCTAGCAAAAGAATGATGATTTGTACATGTAGGAGAGAAGTGCCAGAATAGGCCCGGTATTGAAGTGGTATAAAAAGCCCTGTATGGAAGTGGTTAAAAAACAATTGTGAAATTTTGAATAAATTTGAAAATTGCTATTGCTCCACATGTAGGCCATTAACAGTGCATCTGGAAAGTATTCACAGCGCTTCACTTTTTCCACATTTTATGTTACAGCCTTATTCCAAAATGGATTAAATTCCTTTTTTCCCCTCAATATTCTACAAACAATACCCCATAATGACAACATGAAAGAAGTTTGTTTGAAATCTTTGCACAAAGTATTCACAGCCTTTGCTCAATACTTTGTTGAAGCACCTTTGGCACCAATTACAGCCTCAAGACTTTTTGAGTATGATGCTACAGGCTTGGCACACCTATTTTTGGGCAGTTACTTACATTCTTCTTTGCAGGGCTCTTAGGCTTAGCCTCTTAGGCTCAGGTTGGATGTTCAATCGGGTTCAAGTCTGGGCTACTCAAGGACATTCACAGACGTCCTGTAGCCACTCCTTTGTTATCTTGGCAGTTTGCTTAGGGCAGAGGTGTCCAAACTTTTTTCAAAGAGGGCCAGATTTGATGAAGTGAACATGCATGAGGGCCGACCATTTTGTCTGACATTCTTTGAACCATTAAAATTCGGTCCAAGTGTGTTCGTTCGAGCACCAATACACTACCCAACAAGAATTATCTTGCCTTTGTGGCTGTGTGAGAGAAAGGAGATGAGCTTGGGCGTATTATTTTGATATACCGTATTTATTGGCGTATAACACGCACCTTCACTTTAAGAGCGACGTTTCAGAAAAAAAATAAAATAAAAATTTAAATAAAGAATTGTGAAGCAAAATAAGGGTCAGTGCCCATCTGCAGCCTCACAAGTGCCCATCTGCAGACCCATGATTGCCAGGAATATAGCCTCACCATTGCCAGGAATGCACCCACCATTGCCAGGAATGCACCCACCATTGCCAGGAATGCACTCACCATTGCCAGGAATGCACTCACCATTGCCAGGAATGCAGCACCATTGCCAGGAATGCACTCACCATTGCCAGGAATGCAGCACCATTGCCAAGAATGCACTCACCCCATTGCCAGGAATGCACTCACGACCGCCAAAGATTACCTACAGGAGAATCTTCTGTTTATACGGTGGCCTCTTTAATAGAAAGTCCCGCCTCCTTTGATGGACAGAACAGCCATCCAATGGCAGCGCCGGAGACGGGACTTCCTATTACAGAGGCCGCCTGTAAACAGGAAATTCTCCTGTGTGTGTGTGTATGGCGCTTGTCCCACCTCCTACCCGTCCTCTCCAAGGCATATACATCTTTTGTGGCCCTGGCGCAGGGAGAACGTCGGGGGCCACAAAAGATATATATCTCCAAATAACCAGGCGGGCCCGCGGTCCAGACTTTGGACATGCCTGGTTTAGGGCCTTGTCCTGTTGAAAGATGAAAGTTCGCCCTAGTCTGAGGTCCAGGGTGCTCTGGAGCAGGTTTTCATTAAGGATGTCTTTGTACATTGCTGCATTCTTCTTTCCCTTAATCCTGACTAGTCCCCCAGTTCCTGCCACTGAAATACATCCCCACAGCATGATGCTGCCACCACCATGCTTCACTGTAGTATGGTTTTGGCCAGGTGAGAAGCAGTGCCTGCTTTCCTCCAGACATGACGCTCGTCATTCAGGCCAAAGAGTTCAATCCTTGTTTCTTTAGACAAGAGAATTTTGTTTCCCATGGTCTGAGAGTCCTTCAGGTGCCTTTTGGCAAACTCCAGGCAGGCTGTCATGTGCCTTTTACTGAGGAGTGGCTTCTCGTCTGGCCACTCTACCATACAGGCCTTATTAGTGGAGCGCTGTAGAGATTGTTGTTCTTCTGGAAGGTTCTCCTCTCTCCACAGAGAAACGCTGGAGCTCTGTCAGAGTGACCATCGGGTTCTTTGTCACCTCCCTGACGAAGACCCTTCTCCCCTGATCACTCAGTTTGGCCAGACGGCCTGCTCTAGGAAGAGTCCTGGCGGTTCCAAATGTCTTCCATTTACGGATGATGGAGGCCATTGTGTTCATTGGGACCTTCAATGCTGCAGAAATTTTTCTGTACCCTTCTCCAGATCTGTGCCTCCATACAATCATGTCTCGGAGGTCTACAGACAATTCCTTGGACTTCATGGGATTGGTTTGTGTTCTGTAATGCACCGTTAACTGTGGGACCTTATATAAACAGGTGTGCGCCTTTCCAAATCATGTCCAATCAAGTTGTAGAAACATCTTAAGGATGATTGGTGGAAACAGGATGCACCTGAGCTCCATTTTGAGTATTGTGGCAAAGGCTGTGAATACTTATGTACATGTGATTTTTTTCGTTTTTTATTTTCAATACATTTACAAAGATATCTAACAAACTTCTTTCACGTTGTCATTATGGGGTATTGTTTGTAGAATTTTGAGGAAAATAATGAATTTAATCCATTTTGGAATAAGGCTGGAACGTGACAAAATGTGGAAAAAGTGAAGCGCTGTGAATACTTTCCGGATGCACTGTATCTACTTCCCAAAGCCTTGCCAGGAAAACTCCCAGATATGGTGTTCTTCCATTCTACCTTGCTGCTAGAACATTGCTAAGATGCTCCCATCCATTACCATTTGCCTCAACCATCATAGTAATAATAAACTTTATTTTATATAGCGCCTTTAAAAGGTGGCTTTTGAAAGCGCTTTACAAGAAAGACACAAGAAATACACAGGAGAACATAACATAAGGGAAAAACTGACAATTAAGTGAAAGCTTGTCTAAAGAAAAACATTTTTAAATTTGATTTTTATGAGTTTAGAGAAGGCGACACTCTGACGTTCTTAATTTTCTTTTCAAAAATCAGAAAGTTCGTTTTTTTTTGTGATCCGATGATGCCACCATTGATTTTCGAAATTCGGCCGACCAAACCTTCATGTTGCCGGGAATATTCTTTTCTTGCACATGCGCATTTTTTTTCCCTATTACATTTCTCGCACGATTTCTCCCATCATTGATCAGAAAATCGTTTGTTTTTCAAAAAATTTCCAACATGTCGGATTCCTCAAATTTGATTGCCGCACGAAAATTCTTTGATACGATTTTCGAAAGAAAATTCTTTTGAAATTCGAACCGTGTATGGCCGGCTTTAGGAAAAGAATTCCAGAGTTTTGGAGCATAGCATGAGAAGGCTCTGTCTCCCATTGAGTGTAGGTGAGTAGGGGAGACATACCGTAAACCAGAATTTGAGGAGCGGAGGTTTCGAGAGAGGGGGGGGGGGGGGGGTTAGGTTGAAAAAAGTTCAGAGATAATGGGGTGCCAAGCCATGAAGAGCCTTGTAGGTGAGCAAGAGGATCTTATCCACTTGCCTACCAGGCACCTACACCCCCTTCCAGCCCAGGCCATTTTTCAGCTTTCAGCGCTGTCGCACTTTGACTGACAATTGTGCGGTCATGTAACACTGTACCCAAACAAAATTTTTATCATTTCCTTCACACAAATAGAGCTTTCTTTTGGTGGTATTTAATCACTGCTGGGTTTTTTTTTTTTTTTTGGATAAAAATATAAAAAAAGACCAGAAAGTTTGAAAAAATGTTTTTTACTTAGTTTCTGTCAGTAAATTTTGTAACCAAGTAATTTTTCGCCTTCACTGATGTGCGCTGATGAGGCGGCACTGATGGGCACTGATAAGCTGAACTGGTGGGAATTGATGAGGTGGCACTTATGGGCACTGATGAGGAGGCTCTAATATGCCGCACTTATGGGCACTGATATGTGGCATTGATGAGCACTGATAGGTGGCACGGATAGGTGGCACGGATAGCCAACACTGACTGGCATTGCTAATGGGCACTGTTTGGCGACACTCAATTTCTATACTGTAATCAGGGCACTGATGATCAGTGCCCTGATTACATCCCTAGATGTCCCCTGCGTGGAGATGCCACTGATTGGCTCTCCTCGGCACACACACTGTCAGTGTGAGGCGAGAAGAGTCGATTACCGGCATCTCCGTGTTTACATGTGACCAGCTGTGATTGGACACAGCCGATCACATGGTTAAAGAGCCGCGGACGCGGCTCTTTACACAGATCGGGGTCGCGCCGCGTCCTAGCAACACGGGCGCGGCCGTTCTGGAACGCCGTCATATGACGTCGTCCCAGAAGGAGAGCCGCATCGCTCTGCCGTCATTTGACGCTGGGCGGGCGGCAAGCAGTTAAAGTCTACGCGAAACCTGACAGGTAGCAAGTGCAAGGACTCCAGGATAGAGGTAATATGCTCACTTGTACCAGACCTAGGTCAGGACTCTGGCTGCAGAATTTTCAACATATTGAAATCGATTTAGGCTGGGTTCACACTAGTGCGATGCGAGAATCCTGCGAATCCACTGCGGGTTCCCGCATCGCACGGCAGCTCACACTGCCATATGCGAACTGCTGGGGAGTGTCATACAACATTAACGACACCCCCATTTCAGCTTGCATATCGCACTGCGAACTGATAGTTCAGACATGAATTGGATTGCATAGGTGTGAACACCCATGCGATCCGATTCTGGTGCGGACCAAAAAAAGGGTCCTGTGCGTGTTTGGTCCGAATGCAGTGCGATAATCAGCCATACTATCTGTATGGCTGAAATCGCATTGCGCGGACATCGCATGTGATATGCACTACAGTGCAAATCACATGCGATATCGCACAGCGCACTAGTGTGAACCCAGCCTTATAGTGAATTTACTATTACTAGGTGCTGATAAATTTGAACAGCTCGAACATTATTCAAAGATTAAATCACCTACTTAGGATTAGCACAAAAAGATGACAACACAGTGGGGGTTATTTACGAAAGGCAAATCCACTTTGCACAGCAAGTGCACTTGAAAGTGCAGTCGCTGTAGATCAAAAGGGAAGATCTGAAATGAAGGAAAGCTCTGCTGATTTTATCATCCAATCATGTAAAAGCTAAAATGCTGTTTTTTATTTTCCTTGCATGCCCCCGTCAGATGTACAGCAACTGCACTTACAAGTGCACTAGCAGTACACTTGTAATGCAGAGTGGATTTCCCTTTAGTAAATCAACCCCAATGTCCTGATTCAGGTGGAACAAAGAAACCACCTTAGGTAAGAAAAATGACCAAGGCCTCACCACAATCTGATCCTGGTGAGGAACCAGGAAAGGTTCCTTGCAGGAAAACGCAGCCAACTCTGAGGCCGTGTGAGCGAATAGAATGGCAACCAAAAAGACAACCTTGCTCTTGGGGAGCAACAAGGGAATCTCTCAGAGATATTCAAAAGGACAAGTCCACAAAACACACAAGACCAAGTTAAAGCGGAGGTCCAGCTGGGAAAATTTTATTTAAAAGTTAGCAGCTAAAAACACTTTAGCCGCTGACTTTTAATAAGCACACTTACCTGTCCAGCGTGCCCGCGATGTCGGCCGCCAGAGGCCGATCCATCCTCCGGATCATGTGCCGGTGCCGCCATCCTCACTAAGGGAAACAGGCAGTGAAGCCTTTTTGGCTATTTTTTTTTATTAGGGTGGACCTCCGCTTTAAGGTCCCACAGAGACAAGGAGGGCCGCACAGGTGGAACAATCCTTGTGGCACCCTGCACAAAGGATTTTACTAAGGCATGACACAACAGGTCGCTGAAAAATAACTTCCAAGGCCGAGATCTATCCCTTGATGGTACTCAAAGCCGAAAACGCAGATCTCCCCACCAACTAAAGAAAAGCCAAAATGAGCGATACAACATACTGTTAGGGATGAAACTTATGAACCTCACACCAAGCGAAAAAGGCTTTGCATGTACGGTTGGTTGTACACCTTCTTGGAGGTCAACTTTCAACCCTTGATGAGGGTAGGGATTACAAAGTCAAAAAACACCCCTATTTTTCAGGACTTGGGCTTCAATAGTCATGCGACCATAAAGTAGGATGGAGATCAGCTCATAAGACAGCATATCTGTCTGATTTGGAAGAGCCCATGGTTCAGCTGCCAAGAGATTTACAATGTCTACAAAACAACATTCCTTCTGGAAAAAAAGGGTTGCACCCGTCAAGACCTTCCAGTTCTTCAGAAGGAAGAATTTCACAGCATCCAGCAGCTGCGTGGATATCCTCAATTCCAGAGCTAACCTGGTCTTGGGGGTCAGATGCATTAGCAGATCATTGTAAGGAGGAAACTCAAAGATGTTGGAAAATCTTCTGGGAACTGCCAGATGACAAGATCCCCCGGATCAGAGTCTCTGGAACAGAGCATACGCTTTGCCCAAACTTTATAGGCTTGGCAATCCCCCACCGCAGCCAGCTGGCTGCACAACTGCTTATACCAGAGAGAAGGACACGCTAAAAGGGCCTCCAACCTCTTATCCAAGGCATCTTTAAAGTGGAACTTTAGTCAGGAAATCAAGTCCTGCTACACCACTTCAGGCTGGCCCCTTTTGCAGGTAAAACATTAAAAATACGTGCCTATACTGCTTAAAATCCAGTAATACACCCTGCTTTGCACATCCCCTGTTGCTCTTTACTTTTTGTCACTAGGCGAAAAATCTAAAAGGTTGATATGCTGACAGCCTGAAGATTTACTATTGCTCAGGGGCTCCGAGCTTCAGCAAAATGGCAGCCTCCAGGAAGAAGAAACAGGAGCAATGCTGAAGGCAATTTACAGCAAACACTCATTTCGGTAGCCATGGCTAAAGTTCCGCTTTAAAGACCAAGACCTCAATCAAAGCAACTGTTAAGGTCTTGTTCAAGTAGCAAATAGCCAGGTTGAAAGCCAGGGGAGCCCATTTTTTGTAGAACTCCTCCTCTAAGGGGCACTCTCTGGGTGAGCTCAATCAGCATACATTACTTCCTGCAAGTGAGGGAGAACCAGAAAAGATTTGGAATTTTTTGCCAGTCACCAGTACCCAAAACCTTTGAAGAAGATGATTCTGGAAGTGGTTCTTTCGAGTTAGTGCAAAAAATAGGATTTTTATAACAGCTTACCTGTAAAATCCTTTTCTTGGAGTACACCACGGGACACAGAGCTAGTCATTACATAATGGGTTAAGGGTCACCAGCGGTGATTGGACACTGGCACAACCAATGGAAGACAGTTCCCCTCCATATAACCCCTCCCATCAGGGAAGTACCTCAGTTTTGTAGCAAAGCAGTAAGGTTCCCATAAGAAGGGGGGACCTCTGTGTCCCGTGGTGTACTCCAAGAAAAGGATTTTACAGGTAAGCTGTTATAAAAATCCTATTTTCTTTATCGTACACCACGGGACACAGAGCTAGTCATTACATAATGGGACGTCCCAGAGCAATGCTCATATGAAGGGGGGGAGACACAGATCAAAACAGGCCGCTTGCGGACCAGAAGCCCTATACTGCTGCCTGCAGCACACTTCGCCCAAAGGCGGAATCCTCATGTCCTTTCACATCTATTTGATAGAATTTAGAAAATGTATGGACTGAAGACCAAGTTGCAGCTTTACAGATCTGAGCCATCGAAGCCTGGTGGTGCACTGCCCATGAAGCACTTATCGCCCTGGTAGAGTGCGCCTTAACAGGAAAAGGAGGAGTCCTGTTCTTTAAACCATAAGCTTGAACAATTACTTGTCTAATCCACCTGGAAATGGTGGATTTTGATACCGCTTGGCCCTTCTTGGGCCCATCTGGTAAAATAAACAAAACATCTGTTTTACGTATCTGAGCGGTTGCTTGCAGATACACCCTTACCGCTCTCACTAGATCTAGAGAGTGTAATAATTTTTCCCCCGCCGTCCGCGGGTTTGGAAAAAAGGAAGGCAGAACAATGTCTTGATTCAAGTGAAAAGCCGACACCACCTTAGGTAGAAAAGCCGGATGGGGTCGTAGTACGATTTTGTCCTTGTGACAAATTAGATAAGGCTCTTTACAAGAAAGAGCTGCTAGCTCTGATACTCTCCTAGCAGAAGCTATAGCAATCAGAAAGGTCAACTTCCTACTCAATATAATTAAAGGAATATGGCGAATAGGTTCAAAAGGTTGCTTTTGCAACACTGACAATACCAAATTCAAATCCCATGGACACAAGGGAGTCCTAACTGGAGGATTTATCCTCAGTACCCCCTTAATGAATGTCTGAACTAGGGAGTGAGATGCCAATGGTCTCTGAAAGAAGACTGATAGAGCCGATATTTGCCCTTTGATGGTGCTAAGGGCTAATTTCATATCCACTCCTAACTGGCAAAAAGCAAGAATCCTACTTATTTCATATTTCAGAGGATTCCAACATCTGGATTCACACCAGGAAACGTATGCTCTCCAGACTCTATGATAGATGAGTCTGGAGGCTGGCTTTCTAGCATTAATGAGCGTAGAAAGAGCCGGACCAGAGACCCCTCTTTTTCAAAATGTGGGTCTCAGCAGCCAGGCCGTCAACTTTAGCCTTTGTAAGGAAGGGTGGAATACTGGACCCTGTGACAGCAGGTCGTGTCGAAGTGGAAACTTCCAGGGCCTTCCTATCGCCATTTTTACAATCTCGGCGTACCAAGGCCTCCTGGGCCAGTTTGGGGCCACTAGGATTACTGGTATTCCCTCCTCCTTGATCCTGCGAAGCAGTCTTTGTAGAAGAGGGATCGGAGGGAATGCATAGATCAGTGAGAACTGATTCCATGGAGTTATTAGAGCGTCTGTATTATTAGAGCGTCTGTCCCGTAGGCTAGAGGATCTCTCGTTCTGGACACAAAGTTGTCCAATTTCTTGTTGAACCTGGCAGCTAGCAGGTCTACATCTGGGTTTCCCCATCTCAGACATATGGCCTGAAAGATCTCGGGGTGAAGAGACCACTCTCCTGGTAGCAGCTGCTGACGACTCAGGTAGTCTGCTTGCCAATTTTCTATCCCTGGAATGAAGATTGCAGAAAGGCAAGGTACATGCTCTTCTGCCCATGCCAGGATCCGGTTCACCTCTCTTTGGGCTGCCCGACTGCGGGTGCCTCCTTGGTGATTGATGTAAGCTACTGCAGTAGCATTGTCGGATTGAACCCGAACTGGGTAGCCCTGTAACCTGTATGTCCAGGTTTTGAGGGCTAGATATACCGCCCGGATCTCTAGCACATTGATGGGCAGGATCCCCTGAGTCTTGGCCCAGGTTCCCTGGGTAGAAGCCTCCTCGAATACTGCACCCCAGCCCGATAGGCTGGCATCCCTAGATACCACCTTCCAGGCCACTGGGAGGAAGGACTTTCCCTTCCGTAAATTCCTGGCTTCTAGCCACCAATCGAAGCTGTGGCGTACTTGTGAGGACAGGCGCATGGGTATATCCAGAGCTTGGCTCTTCCTGTTCCAGGAGGCTAAAATATTGCCTTGAAGTAGTCTCGAATGAAACTGGGCGTAAGGGACCGCCTCGAAGGAGGCTACCATCTTTCCCAATAGTCTCATGCAAAGGCGAATAGACGGCCTCTTGTTTGCTTTGACCTTGTGGATCAGGTCTTTCAGAGACTGTATCTTCGGTTCTGGCAGGTATACCCCGTTTTGGGCTGTATCTATGATCATGCCCAGGTACACTATCCTTCTTTGGGCCTGGAGAGAGGATTTTTGTAAATTTATAATCCATCCTAAATGCTCCAGGTATCCTACTGTAGTGTGTACAGCGTGACCCAATCCCTCCTTTGACTGATCTATTACTAGTAGATCGTCCAGATAGGCTGTTACCGCAATGCCCCGTGTTCTTAGGTTTGCTAACAGAGGAGCTAGCACCTTTGTGAATACTATGGGCGCGGTGGCTACACCAAACGGCAGAGCCACAAATTGAAAGTGGCGATCTTCTACCGCAAACCTTAGGAATCTTTGGTGAGCGGGGAGGATGGGTATGTGTAAATGTGCGTCCTTGATATCTATGGGCGCCATGAATTTTCCGCCCTTTAAAGTGGCGGCCACGGATCGGATCGTTTCCATTCGAAAATGGCGATCGTTCAGGAACCGATTTAGGGATTTTAGATCCAGGATGGGTCTGACATCTCCATTTGGCTTTGGAATCACAAAGAGGTTTGAGTAAAAACCTGCACCTCGCTCTTTTTGGGGTACGTCTGTAACTACCCCTTGAGCCATTAAGTGATTCAAACCTTTGAAGAAGGATTCTCTTTTTTGTGGATCCTTGGAGAGTCTTGAACCTCGGAATTGAGAAGGTGGGATCTCTCGAAATTCCAGTTTGTACCCTGAGGATATTGTGGATACTACCCAATTGTCCTGGATTTCTGACCCCCAAGTCGCTCAGAACTGATAAAGCCTTCCTCCCACTCGGCCGAGCGGGGGCGCCCCTTCACTGAGAGGCTTTGGGGGCTTGCTTATTAGCTCTTGCACCCCACGGCTTCTTGTTCTTCTGAGCTTGCCCCTTGGCTTTTGTAGGCGGCTAAAACAGGCCGCCGCCACTGGTTGGAGTCAGATTTCCCGGGAGCTGGGGAGAGAGAGCGTTTAAAACAAGATCTCTTGTTTTTCTTTCTCTCAGGTAAAAGTCGTTTTACCACTTGATATCTTCTGTATATATTTTTCTAAATCTTCCCCAAATAGGCGTTCGCCATGGTACGGGAACTTGCCAACAGCTTTTTGCATGGGGTTTCCGCTGACCAATGCTTAAGCCAAAGTACTCTGCGCATCTGTACCAGCTGGAGTGTAAGGCGTGATGCCTGTATGATAGAATCTCTCATGGCATCCACTGTGAAGCATAAGGCTTTAGGCAAATTTTCCCAATTTCTAGCCTGCTCTGAAGGCAGCTCCTTCAGCCCCTGCTTTACCTGTTGGCTGATGACCTGACCCATACCGACTGCTGCTACTGCAGGTTGGGTAATTGAGCCGGCCAAAAGGAAGGAGGATTTCAACTTCCTCTCAGAAGGATCTTTTAAACCCTTGTACATTATCCACCGGACATGTCAGGTTTTTATTTACACAAGAAATAGCCGCAACTACCGCAGGCAGGCTCCATTTCTTAAAAAAAAAAATTCCCCCATAGGATAAAGAATGTTAAACCTTTTTGGAGGTGAGAAACGCTTATCTGGATGTTGCCAGTTTGCGTATATTAGATCCTCTAGTAACTGATGAACCGGGAAGGAGCATGCACCTTGCAGGGATCTTAATGACCCTAGGGAGGAGACAGGTAATTCCGTTACCTCCGCAGAGGTTAACTTAAATGCACTGCTATAGCATTGTACCTGTGACCTTAAAATCTGGCTCCTCATCCTCTGCTGATGTAGCCTCCTCCTCCTCATCCTCCTCCCTCAGGTACTTCTGAAGGGAGGTCCAATACTGGAAGAGACCTGCTTCTCTTATTGTCCCTTTTTAGAGGACTTAGCGATTAAGGTAGCAATTTTTTCCTCCAGATTATTTAGGGCAGCTGATAAAGTGTCCTCAGTGACATATACAGGCCCAGGCTTCACTGGGGAAGCCGCCATACCTGACAGAGGTAATGGCTCATCCTGTACAGGTGCATTTGGCAACACAGGAGAGGAAGGTACCGAGTCAGCACAGCTAGAGCCTCCTCTCAGGCGGTGGTGCTTTCTTATCTCTTTTTGTCCGTATTACTTCCCCTGGAAGGCTTACTGTTTAGACAAAATACAAGGTACCTAAATGCATATACTACCGTGTTCAGTTTAGCAAATACATTAAGTATGCAACTTTTAACACATAACTATGCATAACATGGATGTCTTCTAGGAAGTACCCAATCCAACCACATGGAGTCTTACGTCCCTGTATAGCTGCTGTGTTTCTCTGCCAGGAACAAGAGAACTAACGAGCTTGCTTGCTGCTGCAGTGCTTCTCACACTGACAGTCTTTTAAATTTGGCGCCGTTTCTGTGCCTGCGCGCGCCACGTGCACGCCTTCGCCCCCCCTCCGATAAAGCGCGCTCCCGCGCGCAGCGCGCGGCCCTTAGCGCTATGGCGGTGGCCATAGTGAGAGAGGACTCTCATCAGCCCTTGTTCCCACTTACCTGCATCTGCAGGTGTCTGGTCGGCCACCGAAAGGAGGATCGGGGTGCCCCAGCAAGCTCAGCAGCGGAGGTGACGAGCAGTGTACTTCGCCGAAGCCGACACTGAACAGAGTGAGGTGAGTATATTCAGCTCTTTACTCCCCCCAGTGGTGGAAAAAAAGAAGACATCCATTTTTTGAAAAAGGTCCCAACCTAGTTATGGACCTTCTAATCTCACCTTATCCACGCCGCAGGTTTTTCTGCTGAAAGATTTCAGACAGATACCAAACTTCACCCTTCACGGTGGGCTATGTGTGCCAACCTTCAGGGATATGGGTTCCTATTTAAAGGATACCTCTCCCCTGGGCCTTGTACAAGACTCTTACCAGGACTTTATAGCGAAATAGCGAAAGTGCTGGATCTTAGAGCCCAGTCCTCCGAAGAGAGACATTACAGGCGACGCCTCATGGATGAGGCCCGGATCCCATCCAGATTCAGTTAATTTGTAGGCGTCTTGGATGGATCCGAAAGCATAGCTCTTTTACCCCCAGAGGGTCTCTTTGGTAGAGCTTTCCTTTAGCACCTCCTAACGCGTCCAACACCTTTCGACACTGGCGAAAAAACTGAGGTACTTCCCTGATGGGAGGGGTTATATGGAGGGGAACTGTCTTCCATTGGTTGTGCCAGTGTCCAATCACCGCTGGTGACCCTTAACCCATTATGTAATGACTAGCTCTGTGTCCCGTGGTGTACGATAAAGAAAACATCTGCTAGAAAATACACTGTGGCCTGCTGCGACTAGGAGAGCCCCAGACCCAGAGATCTCTCCTGTGAGGACTCATCTATAGGAGGATCCCCAATCCTCAACAGCTTCCTTATATTCCTCATCTTGAGGATGTTCCTCTGACACCTTATCCTTCTACAAAAGGGATCTCCAAACTACGGCCCTCCAGCTGTTGCAGAACTACATGTCCCATGAGGCATTGTAAAACTCTGACATTCACAGACATGACGAGGCATGATGGGAATTTTAGTTCCTAAACAACTGGAGGGCCATAGATTGGAGACCCCTGTTCTACAACATGGAGAGAATGGGCCGCAAAATAACTCCTCCCTTGACACAAAGGAAGAGGAGGACTGTGTCTGAGACAGCGGAAACCCAAGATAAGGGTAGATTCAAAGCAAAGTTGAACCTTCCGTTAGCCAGTGCAGGGTGAACTGTACCACTAAAGCGACAGTCAATCCCCTGACCAAATGTCCCTGGACACTTGCTGTGTCATGCAGATGCTGTATTCCAACAGCAGAACAGCTAGCTGTTTTTGAGCTGCAGAAGATTTGTAAATGCATGCTGCTAGTACAAATTAACTGGCGAAATGGCAACTACACATGAATGTTCAATGGCATCACTGTATAGACATGTCATGATGGTCTTCCCCTTCTGAACACCACTACTGATGGAAAAAACACCGCCAAAATGGTCCTACTACCAGGAACGCCAAGGGAAAAACTGCCACATGCACCATATAGCCCAGAAACACTCATCAGGGAAACAAAAATAAATTCAACAAAATGTGGAAAAAATGGATAGAAGTGGAACCACGTTAAAGGGTGGGTGATGGTTAAGTGAGTAAGGAGGGTGGAAGGTGGCGAATGGGGGATGGAGGGGAGGAAGGAGATCACTTTTGTGATAATCGCTTTATACGTATTATTGTATATGAAAAGAAATTAAGGCATGTTTTAACTATGTGGAAAAGAAATAAAGAATACTTGATCAAAAAAAAAAAGAAAAAGAAAAAAAGACTCATCAGGCCACGTAGCAGGGCCAGCAGACCCAATCTTCACCCATTGCGGCACATGGGCCTTCAGGGACTCGACTTCCCACTCTGGGATATTGCTACCCTGAACCTATAAAAAACATTGCCAGCCTGTCCCTCTTGTACACAGTACACTGGAGATAGCTGTCCACAGAATCCAGCATCAACCAGCAGCTTTACAGGCCATACTCACTCTTGAATGCAGGGTCCAGGTCCCCCTGGCTACCCTATTAGAGGTAGGAATAGGACAAGATTTATCTTAAGAAGATCTTCAGAAAGACATCTGTAGGCACATCCATAACCTAAGGACATTGGCTACAAACTGCTACTTAGCGAAGCTGGGAGAGGTTATGGAGAGGAATTCTTGTCTTTTTTTAGGCAGTGTCCATTTACCTGAATGTGGTGGTAGAACTCAAGTAGTCATAACTATGAAATCCTCTGTGATGCGAGATTAAGAGAATACATATTAAAGTATCAAAGGGTTTCAGGAGCCCACGGGAAAGTCGTACCTCCAGCCCAAAATGTCCTTTTTACCAACCTAAAGCCACAGTCACCTGGCATTCCAGTCCCAAGCCTCCTTCCTATTTCCTGTCCAGTGCCGCGGTCCCTTTCAGGATTCAGAAGAGAAGGCTTCAGCCTTGACATCAGCACAAAAGGACGGTCACGGGCCAACAGGCGTGGGTACATATGCAGCTCAGGATTAGCGTCCCACCCACATAGATGGCATTGGTGGGGGCGACCCACTTAGACGAGTATATCTTGCTTCACAAGGTAAGAAAAAAAAACTTTCAGAGCAAGCCCCCTGAGGAAGTGATCCATCCCTCCAGAGAGGTGCCGAAACATGCAAGAAAGCAGCTGCTGACATGCATCAAGTACAAAAAAACAAAAAAGGAAGCAGTCTTCTCATCAATGTATAATCCCACGTTAGTAGCAGAGACCTCTTTTAATTAATACAAGCAGAATTTAATTAAAAGGTTCTCTTTCTAGCTAAGAGGAACAATGTTTTTGTGGTGTTACACTGCTTAACCACTTCAATACTGGGCACTTTGACGCCCTTCCTGCCCAGGCCAATTTACAGCTTTCAGTGCAGTCATACAACATCATTTTTTTGAGACAGATAAAGCTTTATTTAAACACTGGGTTTTATTATTTTTTGCTAAGTAAACGAAAAAATGTAAAAAAAAAGAAAAAAAAGAAAAAAAAGAAAAGTAGGATTTTTAAAACAGCTTACCTGTAAAATCCTTTTCTTGGAGTACATCACGGGACACAGAGCAGCATAGTCATTACTATGTGGGTTATATAGATACCTTCAGGTGCTGGCACTGGCAACTTCCAAAACAGGAAGTACCCTCCCCTATATAAGCCCCTCCCATCCGGGAGTACCTCAGTTTTGTAGCAAAGCAATACGTGTCCCCAAAAGAGGGGTGGGAGCTCTGTGTCCCGTGATGTACTCCAAGAAAAGGATTTTACAGGTAAGCTGTTTTAAAAATCCTACTTTCTTGTTCATACATCACGGGACAGAGAGCAGCATAGTCATTATTATGTGGGACGTCCCAAAGCAATGCCAAATGAGGGGAGGGATACACTATACATAAGCTGGGCGCCATCAGGCATGAGGATCTTTTGCAGCCTGCAACACACTGCGCCCAAAGGCGACATCCTCCTGACTTCTAACGTCTACCTGGTAGAATCTAGTAAACGTGTGTACTGAAGACCATGTTGCGGCCTTACAGATCTGAGCCAGGGAGGCCTGGTGATGCACTGCCCATGAAGTTCCAACTGCTCTCGTGGAGTGCGCCCTAACTTTGAACGGAGGCGGTCTCCTTCTCAAGCCATAGGCTTGTATTATGACCTGTCGAATCCACTTGGCTAAAGTAGATTTTGATGCTGCCTGACCCTTTCTGGGGCCTTCCGGCAGAACAAATAAAGTATCCGTTCTACGAATCTGAGCAGTGGCTTTTAGATAAGCTTTAACTGCTCTTACTACATCCAAAGAATGCAATAACTTTTCCTCTACCGAGCTTGGTTTGGGGAAAAAAGAAGGAAGAACCACATCCTGGTTCAAGTGAAACCTCGATACCACCTTAGGAAGAAAGGCTGGGTGAGGACGTAATACTACTCTGTCCTTATGAATAACCAGATATGGCTCCTTACAGGACATGGCGGCTAATTCCGACACTCTTCTAGCCGAGCATATGGCTACTAAAAATATCAATTTTCTGGTGAGTAGAACCAAGGAAATGTGCCGCAAAGGTTCAAATGGCTGCTTCTGCAGAACCGACAGAACCAAATTTAGATCCCATGGGCATATGGGAGCTTTAAATCGGTGGAATAATACGAGTCACCCCTTGCATAAAGGATTTGACAAGTGAATGCATAGCCAGGGGCCTTTGAAATAGTATTGATAAGGCCGAAACCTGACCCCTGATAGTACTTGAGGCAAACTTCCTGTCTACAGCCCACTGTAGGAAGTCCAGAATTCTGCCTATAACGTACTTACGTGGATGCCATTTTCTGGCCTCGCACCAAGTGATGTACGCCTTCCAAACTCTATAGTAGATCTGCCTGGATACAGGCTTCCTGGCATTGATTATAGTTGATACCACAGAGTTAGAGAGACCTCTCTTCTTTAGGATGTTGGATTCAATAGCCAGGCCGTTAAACTTAGAGTTAGTAAGGAAGGGTGGTATATCGGTCCTTGCGAAAGCAGGTCCGGACGATGTGGAAGGGTCCAAGGACTCCCCACAGACATTTTTATGATCTCCGCGTACCAGGCCCTTCGGGGCCACGCTGGAGCCACCAGGATCACCGGCTTCTTTTCCAACCTGACTCTGCGAAGGAGTCGAGGCAACAATTGTAGCGGAGGGAATGCATATATCAGTCTGAACTGATCCCAAGGGAACACCAGAGCATCCGCGCCGCAAGCGAGGGGATCCCTTGTCCGGGAGACAAATCTGTCCACCTTTGCGTTGAATCTGGATGCTAGCAGATCTACCTCCGGTGTTCCCCACCGCTGACATATTGCTCGGAAGACCTCGGGATGAAGGGACCATTCCCCTGGGCATAACTGTTGGCGACTCAGAAAGTCCGCCTTCCAATTCTCCACCCCTGGAATGAAGACAGCTGATATACATGGGACATGCTTTTCTGCCCATTCCAGGATGTGACTTACTTCCCTCTGGGCTGCACGACTCCTGGTGCCTCCCTGATGATTGATATATGCCACTGCTGTGGCATTGTCTGATTGAATTCTGACAGGGGACCCTTGGAGTCTGGATGTCCAGGCTACTAGGGCATACCGGGCTGCTCGTATCTCTAAGAGATTGATGGGCAGGGTTTTTACTACATTTGACCATCTGCCCTGGAGAGACCATTGCTCCAGTACTGCCCCCCAGCCTATAAGGCTGGCATCTGTAGTGACCACCTTCCAGGATATCGGACTGAAGGGTTTTCCCTTCTGGAGATTCTGGGGGATCAACCACCAGCAGAGACTCTTCCGAACGGAAGGGGACAAAGCCATCGGGAAGTCTAGAGCCTGAATTTTTCCGTTCCAGGCTGACAATATGGCCCTCTGTAAATTCCTTGAGTGGAATTGGGCGTATGGCACAGCTTCGAATGATGCTACCATCTTTCCTAGCAGCCTCATGCACAGGCGTATGGACGGCTGTCTTTTTGCACAAAGCAGACGGACCAAGCCCCTCAAAGAGGATACCTTGTCTAGAGGTAAGAAAATCTTCCTCTGGTCTGAATCCAGCCGTAGCCCTAGATATACCAGGTTTTTCACTGGCTGTAGGGCTGACTTGTCCAGGTTGATGACCCAACCGTGAGATTCTAGATACTTGATTGTATCGACAATTACCACTTCTAGCTTGGCAACTGAGTGGTCCATCAACAACAGGTCGTCTAGGTATGCCATTATCGTTACACCTCGTGTACTTAGATCGGCCAACAGTGGGGCCAGAATTTTTGTGAACACTCGTGGTGCTGTGGCCAGACCGAATGGTAAGGCTCTGAACTGAAAATGGCACCCTTCTACTGCAAAGCGTAGAAATTTTTGATGACCTGGAAAGATGGGAACATGCAAGTAAGCATCTTTGATGTCGATCGAGGCTAACCATTCCTCCCCCTGTAGGGCAGCGGTGACCGATCGGATCGACTCCATCCGGAAAGACCGGACGTTTAGAAATTTGTTTAGACTCTTTAGGTCCAATATGGGTCTTATGTCCCCGTTTGGCTTCGGGACTGTGAAAAGGTTTGAGTAGAAACCCAACCCCCACTCTTCCATAGGAACCTCCATAATTACTCCTTGGAGCAATAGTTGTTCTAACGCCAATAGGAGAGACCGTCTTTTCAGAGGGTCTCTTGGCATGCCTGACCACATAAAATGGGAAGGAGGAGACTCTTTTAACTCCAACTTGTATCCCAGAGTTACTGCGGAGAGCACCCATCTGTCTTTGATCGTCTCCCGCCAGGTCTCTGCGAACAACTGAAGTCTTCCCCCCACCCGTTTGAGTGGGGGCAGCCCTTCATAGGCTTGACTTGGAGGCTGGTTTAGTACCTCTTCGGATCCAGGGCTTTTTATTACCCTGTGGCTGTCCCTGATTTTTACCTCCTGAGTTTGACCGAGGAGGCCGTCGGAACTGCTTAGTAGCAGACGTCGCAGGGATAGGAGAGGTAGTCCTCTTAAAAGATGGACCCCTAGACCTCTTCTTACTCGGTAAGAGAGTACTTTTACCACTGGAAATCTTCTGGATATACTTATCCAGGTCCTCGCCAAAAAGGCGTTCCCCATGAAATGGGAAGCTAACTAAGAGCTTCTTACAGGGAGCTTCAGCAGACCAGTTTTTGAGCCACAGAAGCCTACGCATATGTACCAAAGACAGCGTGAGGCGGGAGGCCTGATGGATAGAATCCTTGATGGCGTCAACCGCAAAGCATAATGCTCTAGGCAGATCAGCCAGAGCCTGGGCCTGTTGGTCTGGCAAATCCCTCAGGACCATTTTCATTTGATCCTTTAAAGCTTGGCAGACCCCAATAGCTGCCACTGCTGGCTGTGTAACAGCCCCTGCTGTGGAAAAAGCAGATTTTAATAAAGATTCCAATTTTTTATCTACTGGATCTTTGAACATTTGAACATTATCTACTGGGCATGTCAGTGATTTGTTCACAGAAGAGATGGCTGCATCCACCGTAGGAACATTCCATCTCTGGGTGAACTTTTCCTCCATGGGATAGATCACCGGAAATTTCTTAGGCGGAACAAATAGTTTATCAGGATGTTCCCAGTCCTGGTATATAAGTCCTTCCAATAATGGATGCATTGGAAAGGAGCAATTAACCTGGGGAGCTTTTAGCGACCCCAATGAGGAGACAGCAGTAGTTGATGGTTCAACAAGAGGCATTTTAAATGCAGATCGAACCATGTCAGTTAGGGTCTGGACCCACAATCTTTCAGTCTGTGATGCTGAAAATGGTTCATCTACTGTCGATTCCTCAAAAACAGAGCTAACCTCCTCCTGATCCCCTTCAGGTAGGTCGGTCCCTTCCTGGGACTGTTGCTCTGCCAACAGGCACTCTAATGGAGGGGATGGAGATCTGGCACGCTTTCTTTCCTGTAGAGAAGAAGCGATCAATGCTGCCACCAATCCCTCCAGAGTTGAGGCAAAAACCTCCTCTGTTATATATGCAGGAGCAGGTGGACTAAGGACAGCCGCAGTACCTGGCACTCCCGGGGGTTCCTTATGGGTATTAACCTCTGATTTCTCAGGGGAGGAGGGTGCAGATGACTGCTCCAGATCCTCAGAGCCCGATGGAGACCCCCTACACTTCCTGAGAGGTATATCTCGGAGTTTTTTAGGCGGCATATTCCTTAGTTCAAAGCTGAGGTATTCCAGCCGCAATACACCCCTTTACTGAAATAGTCTAATGCAATTTGCTGCTATGTACATCAGTGGGTGTCTACTAATGCGTCTTTCTGGGGATGCCTGTATCAACCGCCCGCTGTAAGCCCCTATACCATGCTACCAGCTCCTTTTCATGCTCTGTGTCCATAGCAAGCAGCGTGGACTGAGTCCTTTTATCTTGCTGGGACTCCCGCACATGCGCAGAAGCGCTGGGCGCACAGAGCGCGTCATCCGCCAGGCTCCGCCCACTTTTTTGAAGCTAAATCTATAAAAAGAAAGCGTGTGTGTCTGCGCGCGCGTGCACGTGTGCGCTCTTGGCGCCCTGTAGGGAGAGGAGCCAGGGTCCCTGTTTCACCAGGACTCGGGGATGGAAGGAAACTACTTGGCAGCATGTCAGAGGAATGCAGCTTCCCTGATAGAGAGCTCACTCATCTGCCTGGACTTTCACCATGGAAGGAATAGTCCCAAGAAAAAAAGACGTTCCACAGCGGCCTCTAGTGGACAAACACAGGTACCGCACTTTTGTCTTTTTTTTTTTTTTTTTTTAAAACCTCCTTCATGAAAAACATTTCCAGGTTTACAGTTTTTAAAACTTCCTTTATGAAAAGACATTTCTAGGATTTCTTAGGCATATACAGCTATTAGCGGGAATACCCTTTAGGTAACAGGCAGAAAGACATATTAGGCTTGGGGGTCCCCTCAATAGAACCAAGTTCCTGAGGGGCCCCCACTTACCTTTTCCCCGCCGCAGGACTTTGTTTGGTCCACAGAAGCCCAAACTTCACCTCTCACGGCAGGCATTGTACTAGACCTTCAGGGACCGGGTTCCCAAGGATTCCACTCCCCTGGACCTGTATAGCACCCTGCACAGATAGCCTCTTGGTTTTGGGTATGACCAGAGCTCTGGATCCCAGGGTCCAGCCCTCCTAAGAGAGGCATTACAGGCAAAACCCTGCTCTTCTCTGCAAGGCCCGGGTACCGACCGTTTAGCTATGAAGCTTTTTTGGTCGGATCCGGAATAGCTTGCTAAGGCCCAGAGAACCTGTACACAAGCCCAGATGAATACATGTTAACCTTGGCCAACACCTTAGACACTGGCAAAAAACTGAGGTGCTCCCGGATGGGAGGGGCTTATATAGGGGAGGGTACTTCCTGTTTTGGAAGTTGCCAGTGCCAGCACCTGAAGGTAATTCTATATAACCCACATAGTAATGACTATGCTGCTCTGTGTCCCGTGATGTATGAACAAGAAAAAGGTTTTTCTTAGTTAGTTATAAAATTTTGCGAATAACTTAATTTTTCTTCTTCGCTGATGTGCACAGCTGAGGCTGCACTGATGAGCGCTAATGAGGCTGCACTGATGGTCAGTGCACTGATCAGTATTCACTGTGCCCTGTCAGATCAGCTCTCCTTTCCTCACACGCTGTCTATGTGAGGAAAGGAGAGCCAATAACTAGCAAGTCTGTACACATGTGACCAGCTGTGATTGGACACAGCTGACCACATGGTAAAGGGGCGCTGTGATTGCCCCTTTAGCCCGATGCATGATCAGCTGTGTCCAATGCACCCGATGTGCGCACATGTCCTTGCAGAACTGGAGACCCACTCTGTAGCTGTCTTTCGGCTAAAGCGCAGGTGAGAACTGGTAATAGAAAGCATTTGTCGTGACTTAATATCAGAATATATACCAGCATTCAGTTAGCACTATGCAGTCATAAGATGCTATGACTAAGGCCCTGTAGGTCAGAAACATGTCAGCGATTGCTGTTTTATGGACTTTGCATTTGAAATAAAGTGATAATTGGAGATGTTTTTATGAGTGCTGCCATTTTTTACATATGTTGGAGGAGGATCGAGGCTTTGCACCATGGTGGTTCAGTGCGGGGTTGAATGAGGTTTTTGAGCGCTGTATTCCTGGACCCCTCTGCTTACAGTCATCAAGTCTTCAACAATGCTTACCCTAAAATTCCAGGTGGTGCAACGCTCCCCCTATGCCCTTCACATGCACAATACACGAGGGACAGCACAGGCCCCACAGCCTCAACCAATCAGCAGGTGAAGGAAGAAGCAGGGGAGTGGCTTGCCATTGGGGCGATCAGCTTCAATGGACGTAAGGAGGCTT
Source organism: Rana muscosa (assembly GCA_029206835.1). Classification (NCBI taxonomy): domain Eukaryota; kingdom Metazoa; phylum Chordata; class Amphibia; order Anura; family Ranidae; genus Rana; species Rana muscosa. The sequence continues at coordinate 64,339,437 of JARGYO010000094.1, forward strand.
GCCCAGGTAACCAGATAGGATTGCACGTGCAAAGGGGACTCTGTAGGTCCCTGTAAGGGGACGGTGTCACCCGAAGAAAGGGACCAGAGAGGGAGGAATATCCCAAAGAGGATTTGAAAGCAGACACGACATTAAAAGAAGAATGAACATACAAACAATGTAAGTGCTAACATGTACATGCTCCTGCTCTTTGTGCAAAGTCATATACACTAGGGCCGAAACAACTAATCGATTAATCGACAACTAATCGATTATGAAATTAATCGATTACCATTTTCATAATCGATTAATCGCCAGTAAAATAATGGGGGTTAAAAAATAACTAAAATTAGCTCTTTATAGTACAAAAAGAGCAAATTGCTACTGTAAATATTACTTTCACTGTCCCACAGTAAAAAATGAACCCCTAATGTCGGGTACACGCGATTGAGATTGACGGCGGTGAAAATACCGCCGTGAATCCCGACGGGAAAAATGAGGAATGGCTTGTTCCTACACACGGCCGTTTTTCCCGTAATTTTTTTTCTTGGTCGAGAAAAACGACCATGTGTAGGCTCCCCGGCAGTGTTTCCCTATGGGAAAACTGCCGTGGAAAAAAATGCTGTGAATCACAACGAGAAAAATTAGAGCATGTTCTAATTTTTCTCGTCGTGATTAATGCCGTTTTTCTCGTCGGGATTAATGCCGTTTTTCTCGTCGGGAAAAATGACCAAAAGCCCACACACGGTCGTTTTTCTCGTCAAAGAGAAAAAATTTCATTTTTCCTGACAAGAAAAATGGTCGTGTGTACGCGGCATCACAGTAGATTATTTGCTCTTTTTGTACTAATTTTAGTTTTTTTAACACCATTATGTTACTAAACATCTCAGGCCTGGGTCACACCTCTGTTTTTTGGTGCGTTTTGCAGAAACGCGCTACAGTTCATTTACATGGTTTCCTATGGGACACGTTCACATCCATGGTTTTTTTCAGCTGCTGCATATTTGGAAAGGGCAAGGACTTTTTTTTTTTGCAGAAAACAATGCCATTTTGTTTTTTTGGTTCAATATACTTTAATGAAGAAGCTGCAGAAAAGCATTTAATGCGTTTTTGCGGCAATTTGTGTTTTTTAATCTGCCCAACAAATTGGCCCAAAAAATTGCAATTATGCAAATCGCAGCAAAATTACTTTTTTTTTATTTTAAGGTTATTAACCGAATATAAAGATTGTTTGTTGCACTAATCAAACAAAAATAATGATAAAAAAAGAGCAGCTAGCACCAAATTGTTTGGACACAATAAAAAAGGCTGGGGATTGTGGTGCAGCGCTAAAATAAAAAAATGAAAAAGGAAAAGTTCATGAAAAAACACTCCAAATTCAGATGGTGTGCAGATCCAAACGTAGTAAAAAGTCCAAAAGGAGAGGAGAAAACACTGGTAATGAAGATGCGAAGACCGCCACCAGCACCCTAACACACCGACTCTTACCGTCAAGTACATAATAAATGCACATGAGAGATATCCCAATCTAGGCAGTAGATCTAGTTCACAAATTCAAGGCAATGATCAATCAGATAAAGAATTCCACTAATCCTCCTCCAGTGGACTGAATGAATCCAGCTGTGCTTTTTAAATTTCAGCAATAGGAAAAGACGCAGCAGCTCCAGCAGCAAACAAACGTGATAAAAGATAAAGAAAAACATCTCATTGCGCAGACGTCCAATCTCAATAAAAATTTATTGATAAAGAAGGATGGCGTCGTCCGTCCTTCCATCTCCAAGCATGTAACCTTCCTCTGGCCCGACGTTTCTCCACCAGAGTGTGTCATCAGGGGCGTGGTTACAGCGCATAGGAATGCTAATTAAATAGAGGACGGAAGTAAACTGAAACCGGAAGTGCATGTGCGCTCCAACGGGCGGAAGTGATCACACCACATTGAGAAGCAACACAAAACCAAAAAAAAGGGGGTAGGAACTAGAACAAAGATACGTTCCAAACAGTGGAAATTAAACAAAACTCCGCTGTTAGAACGTAGAAAACACATGTGGGGACTTTACTGTTAAAAAATGCCAAAAGCGGGGGGCGGAGCTGGCGGCCGGAGCGGATGGTGTGGTGAGAGGAGAGCTCCGTCACACCAGGAGGCATACAGCAACTAGCAGCGGCTTTTGAGGCAGTAAAACCTTTTCATCCGGACGGCGGAATACAGGGGGAAGCCGGCTGGCACTATGGCGAAAAGAAAAGAAAGAGAGGGACCAAGGAAACTGACAGATTTCTTTCCTCCCATGGCAGGCCGGACTATCCAAGATGGCGCCGCCGCGGGAATGTCGACTACACAGCGCCATGAGGGGGAGAACAGCGCGGCTTTTAATATGCAGGGTGAGTCACATAACAGCACTCCTTATCAGCTCCCCTACCCTTCCCCATCCAATAGCCCCATCAAACAGAAACGGAGGGTCAGCGCTCCAGGAGAAGAGAGCACTGAACAGGGAGAGGGGGACATTGCTGTGGAGCAGTCTGACTCCTATACCCAGAAACTGGACGCTATGCCTGTATCTGGCCAGCCCATGACTGATGTGTTGATGAAAGACATGATTCTTACACTGAGGGGGGCCATACAGCAAGACATTGTTCACCTCTCCCATTCCACACACAAAGAGCTGAATGCTTTGGGAGATAGGATCATGTATGTAGAAACTAAAATGGAGGATTTCTCTGCAGCCCACAACGAGCTGGTGGATGCTCATGTCGACCTAGAAGATGAGCTCAAAGCCCTCCGTCTAAAAGTCTCAGATCTCGAGGACCGCGCAATGTGAAGTTCAGAGGAATCCCTGAAACGATTAAACCTGCCGAGCTGAGCACATTCCTTCAACAACTGATGAAAAAAGCTATCCCCTCTCTCACTGCGTCGGACGTCATTATAGACAGAGTCCACAGGCTACACAAACCACAACATCTCCCTGAGAAAATCCCCAGGGATGTTATAGCCAGAATTCATTTCTTTCATGTGAAAGATCAACTTATGAGATTCTCCAGGCAAAACAGCAATCTCCCAGACCCGTATGCTGGAATCACGATATACGCTGACTTATCACAGGCTACCATGAAAGCCAGAAATAACCTGATCCCTGTTACTAAAATGCTGAGGAACCACAAGATTCTCTATAGATGGGGCTTCCCGGCGAAAATTATTTTGGAGAAAAACAACGAATGGTTTACCATCTCGTCCCTGGACAAAGGTTTGGAACTAGGGCTGCAACTAACGATTATTTTCATAATCGATTAGTTGGCCGATTATTGTTTCGATTAATCGATTATTCGGTTAATAACCTAAAAATAAAAAATAAAAAAAAAGTAATTTTGCTGCGATTTGCATATTTGCAATTTTTTGGGCCAATTTGTTGTTGGGCAGATTAAAAAACACAAATTGCCGCAAAAACGCATTACATGCTTTTCTGCAGCTTCTCCATTGAAGTATATTGAACCAAAAAAACAAAATGGCATTGTTTTCTGTTAAAAAAAAAGTCCTTGCCCTTTCCAAATATGTAGCAGCTGAAAAAAATCATGGATGTGAACGTGTCCCATAGGAAACCATGTAAATGAACTGTAGCGTGTTTCTGCAAAAAAGGACCAAAAAAACAAGAGGTGTGACCCAGGCCTGAGATGTTTAGTAACATAATGGGGTTAAAAAAACTAAAATTAGTACAAAGAGCAAATAATCTACTGTAAGGGGTTCATTTTTTACTGTGGGACAGTGTAAGTAATATTTACTGTAGCAATTTGCTCTTTTTATACTATAAAGAGCCAAGTTTAGTTCTTTAACCCCATTATGTTACTGGCCGATTAATCGATTATGAAAATGGTAATCGATTAATTTCATAATCGATTAGTTGTCGATTAATCGATTAGTTGTTTCGGCCCTATTTGGAACTACTCCGTAAATGGGGACTTCTTCCCCAGGAAGGCTTCACAGAAGCTATGGATCAGACACCACCCAGATCAAGTTCCACCGCTTCTCGCAGTGCCAGGAACAATCGTGAAAAATAGTCGCATCTAAGCTACTCCAGAAAGATTTTTGTTATGATGAACTTCCTACTTTCCCCTTGAACCCATATGCACCTCATCTGCCTTATGAAAATGAAGGCTTTGTCTCCTGATGTTCGGCTGACAAGGTAAAAACCTTAATGACTTTACCCCAATACGGCTTTTGGGATTATCCCAAATTCAACCTGTTGATGATAACAGATCTATGTTTTGATCTCTTGACCATTGACGTTGCAATGGTCACTTGCTGTTCTATTTTTTGGTTACTCCAGTTTGCTGAGGTTAAATCCAATTCACAGCTTTTCACTGCTAAGAATAGAAATCTATGCTCCACTCAATTCCCACTTTGCGCCACTAGATGTCACCGAAGCACCACGAATGACTATAATGTCACTTAAACTGTTATCTCTCAATGCTAAAGGCCTCAACAGTCCTTTTAAACGCAGATCCCTCTGAAAAACGGCCATGGACAACCACTGTGACGTAGTATGTGTGCAAGAGACTCACTTTTTGGATCACAATACCCCAAAATGCTCCCATAGGAAATTTCAACATGTCTTTATGGCAAATAACAATAGCAAAAAGAATGGGGTGTTAATAGCTATTAAAGACTCTATCTTTTAAACTAATAGATAAGCAATGTGATAGTAATGGTAGGTATATTATTCTTGTGTCCGAAATCAATAATGAGCTGTTTACGCTGGTTAATATATATGCTCCCAACAGAAGTCCAATGAAATTTATTTGCAAAATTATAAGGAAAGCAAAAGCATTGAAAAGGGGCAACTTAGTCATATGTGGAGACTTTAATGTCATCATGAATGATATGCTTGACTCCTCCTCTGAGGGGCGGAGACAAAGACCATCCCTGGGTGATTTCTGCCTAGGGGAACAACTCTATGATCCATGGCGCTGTCTCCGTTCCACAGAGAGTGACTACACCTTCTACTCGCCGGTACATAAAACCTATTCTAGGATTGATTTCTTCCTGACGGACAAATACACCTTACAAAAAGTAATTAAAGCAGACATCCATTCTATCACCTGGTCAGACCATGCCCCCATCACCATTGATTTGACTTCTGCTGATAAAACAAATGCCTCGCCCCTATGGCGTAACACCTACCTACTCTCCCAGCCCCTTATTAAAGAGGAAATGCACAAGAAACTACTGGAATTCTTCCAATTCAATGAGACCCCCGATGCTTCCCCCTCCACAGTGTGGTGCGCTCATAAAGCCTTCTCGAGAGGCTCCCTGATCCAACTAGCAGCTAGGGAGAAAAGGAAAAAAAACAAAATAATAACGCAACTTCATGACCGCATAGCTGATTTAGAAGGTAAACACAAACAAACTGGGGACCAATCCTTATTGGAACAACTGAACTCTACTAGGGAAGAGCTGAGACTGATACTGAAATCAGATTTTGACCTTTATTATAAGAGACTCAGACTGTCATATTATTCCCAGAACAACAGAGCAGGTAAACTACTAGCGTCTCAACTGAAGACAAGGCAAAAACAAGCGAAAATATCTATGATTACACATCCCACTGCCAACAAGTCATATAGGAATCCCAAAGATATAGCGAATACATTTAAAGATTTTTACGAAGCACTCTATAACCTTAGCCAGGACAACACTACCCATCAACCCACTGATAGTGAAATCACTGATTTTCTTAGACGTGTTGATCTCCCATCCCTAGACCAGAGAACGTTAGGCAAACTTAATGAACCTTTTACGGAGGAAGAAATAAAGGAAGTAATTAAGAAACTCCCCACACATAAATCTCCGGGAGCAGACGGTTTTTCAGCCGAATACTACCAAAGTTTCTCATCAATACTCACCCTCAGATTAGCTGGCCTATTCAATACAGCTGCAAACACGAGCACGTTCCCCAAAGAAATGCTTCAAGCAATCATAGTGACCATACCAAAACCCGGAAAAGATCCTGCCCACCCCCAGAACTACAGGCCCATCTCACTTCTAAACTCGGACCTTAAAATCTACGCGAAAATTTTGGCAAACAGATTACTACATATAACCCCCACACTGATAGGCTTAGATCAAGTAGGCTTTGTTAAGGGCAGACAGGCCCCGGATGGCACCAGAAAATTGATTAACCTACTCAGATACGCAGAAATTACACACACGCCTAGCATTTTTGTAGCGTTAGACGCGGAGAAGGCGTTTGACAGAGTCCACTGGTCATACCTGTCACACACACTCCATAAAATTTGGACTACACGGATTCTTGCATTCAGCTGTCATGTCTCTATACACGAATCCGTCGGCCAGAGTGCTTTCATCAGGAATGCTATCTGATCCCTTCAATCTCACCAATGGAACGAGACAGGGATGCCCACTGTCCCCAATTGTCTTTTCCTTAGCTATTGAACCCCTAGCAGAACTCATTCGGTCTACTACAGATATCACAGGCCTCAAAATAGGACACATGGAACACAAACTAGGATTATTCGTGGATGATGTAATTCTTACTCTTACCAACCCAATTACTTCCCTAAGTAAAGCCACAGAACTTATGCAGGATTTTGGGAAAATAACATACTATAAAATTAATACCTCTAAATGTTTTGCCCTCCACCTAAATATCCCCCCCAAAAAAGTAACAAAACTAAAGCTCCTATTCCCATGTACCTGGGATGCTCCTTCCATCACCTATTTAGGTATACAACTGACCCACCCTACATCCAATCTATACTCTGACAACTTCCTACCCCTTTTAGAGCAAATTAAGAAGGACTTCGCACAAATCTCCAAAATCCAACTGTCATGGATTGGGCGAATCGCAGCATATCAGATGCAAGTATTCCCAAAAATGTTGTATCTTTTCAGAACCATACCAATCCCCATACCTCACAAATTTTTCTCTGAACTAGCAAAACACCTATCTAAATTCATTTGGGGGGAGACTAAACCTAGAATAGCACTGAAAACTCTCTACCTACACAGAACTGCGGGAGGGGGGAGTTTACCGAATGCTTATGCATATTATAATGCTTCTATACTGGACCAACTGAAGTTTTGGTTCTCCAGTCAGGAAGACAACCTGTGGAATCAAATAGAGAGAGAGATCACTCCAACTCGTGACCTCTTTGCACTATTAATGGCTACCACTATGCATCACAAACCTATGGTACCGGAATATCCTACTATACAGGCCACACTCACGGCATGGTCCATGTTTACCAAATTAAAATTCCCGGAAGAAACGACCCACAAGCTACACATCCCTCTCACGACCTATACATTCCTTATCCCAAACTTTTCGTCACTTCACTGGAAGAAAAAGGGAGTACATTTCGATATCGCAGACATAACTCATCCTACAGCAATTGATAAACTGTTGACTCTACAAATTCGGGGAGTATTCCAAAAAGAATCCTCACAATGTCACAGAAATTCCACTGCCTCTTTGGGACTTTTTCCTGAGTAAAAGTAGGACACACATTAGGGGTATATCACTCTGCTATAGACTCTGTAACCAACACCTAATGAAATCCAAAACCCCTCCTATGCTCAAATGGGAGGGGGAACTACAGAAATCCTTTTCTCTATCACAGTGGTTGACTGCTATTAAATATAACAGAATATCCTCAGCCTGTGTGGACCACTGGGACAATTCATGTAAAATCCTACATAGGTGGTATATCACTCCTGAAAAATAAAAAACAAATGCGCAACCTCTTAGTGACAAATACTATACTAAAAATTTGCAGCTGACATAGTGCTGCAATATGGTGTATGTAAAACAACAAAACAAACTTTTCATAAAAAGCACAACAAAGTTCATAGAAGGGATGGCCACTCGGAATATTATCCTATATTCCCCACATTGAAGATGGGTGCAGGTAAAAATTCAACACTTCCCAACTTGCTCAGGTAGAAAATGGATGTACAAACTGCTTACCAGATCAGACGGATCCCCATTACAGGGATCTTTTGAGGCTCAATGTCCTTCACGGATCACTCAGATGGTAGGAACCCAGCAGCACATCCAGCAGGAACTCCAAGGAACACGTCTGCAGAGGCAGGGAAAAACCGAACCACCTTTCTGTTGCTCAGCTTGTCAATTCCCCCTCCAGGCGTGTTAGATTGTATAGTGGGATTAAAAGGAAAACAGACGCTTCATGGTGCAAAATTCTTAAAAATAAGATACCCTTTATTTGCAATCCTGGGTATTATACATGAAAGCGCCAAACTTTTCAAACGAAAAAAAGGATTCTCAGCTGCGGTGTAATCCGATCAGCTGATGCGTGGTGACGTCAGATGCGGAGCTGTAAGATCCTGACGTCACCACGCATCAGCTGATCGGATTACACCGCAGCTGAGAATCCTTTTTTTCGTTTGAAAAGTTTGGCGCTTTCATGTATAATACCCAGGATTGCAAATAAAGGGTATCTTATTTTTAAGAATTTTGCACCATGAAGCGTCTTTTTTACTTTTAATCCCACTATACAATCTAACACGCCTGGAGGGGGAATTGACAAGCTGAGCAACAGAAAGGTGGTTCGGTTTTTCCCTGCCTCTGCAGACGTGTTCCTTGGAGTTCCTGCTGGATGTGCTGCTGGGTTCCTACCATCTGAGTGATCCGTGAAGGACATTGAGCCTCAAAAGATCCCTGTAATGGGGATCCGTCTGATCTGGTAAGCAGTTTGTACATCCATTTTCTACCTGAGCAAGTTGGGAAGTGTTGAATTTTTACCTGCACCCATCTTCAATGTGGGGAATATAGGATAATATTCCGAGTGGCCATCCCTTCTATGAACTTTGTTGTGCTTTTTATGAAAAGTTTGTTTTGTTGTTTTACATACACCATATTGCAGCACTATGTCAGCTGCAAATTTTTAGTATAGTATTTGTCACTAAGAGGTTGCGCATTTGTTTTTTTATTTTTCGTATATTTGTAATTGCATATTCCAGTTATTCATTTGCAGCACCTAAAGCCAAATAGAAAATATATGTATATATTTATATATATATATATATTTTTTTCATGTATATCTAATTATATGCATGATACCCTTCACATTTTTTTCCACTTACTCTTTTTACCTTATATGGTTTTAGAGTATCCACAGGAGATCAGAGTTAGCGCGGATACACCCCCCCTTTCTTAGGTATATCACTCCTACCCGTCTACACGTAATGTCACCAACGCTCTCCCCACTCTGTTGGCGGGAATGTCAGAACAGAGGTAATCTGCTACACATCATGTGGCACTGTAGCTTATTATCAAACTTTTGGAGAGACGTTTTTTTTCTTATCTCTGACATTTCTAAAACACATTGTGCACCAGCTCCGGAACTAGCTCTTCTCTCATTAGGAATTGAATCCTTTCACTATACACATAGGAAAATAGTAGTAAATATTCTACATGCGGCACGTGTAGCCATAGCGGCCAAATGGAGGACTTCAAATCCGCCGACCATAGAGGAAGTCAAAAATAGAGTAAACAATCAGAGTGTCATGGAAAAGATGCTAGCTTATAAAGGAGATAGAATACATATTTATCGAAAATTTTGGGATCATTGGCCTCAGCCAAACATTACCTTATAGCATTGAACTATATTTATGTTGAACATAAAGGGAAAAGCAAAATAATGACTGGTGGGATAGTGGCGAACCTTGAGCAGTGATATTGGTGCAAGCACTTATTTACCTAACTGCATGCACACAGGTTTTGTAGTACACTTATTTCAACTAATGTTTATACTAATTTTACAACGAGAGTACTCAGGCAACTCGGTTCTAGGCTTATAGCTACATTATACCCCATGCGTAGATCGAACGGCCATAATCTGGGCCGTGCTATCAGCACTTGGACATACTTATAGTCAGCCTGCTCACAGCATGATCCCGAAAGGGGTGACAGGCTCTCCTACATAATCTTATCCGCCTTTGAAGTTCCAAGACTAGTACAAGGGAGCTAATGCTCATTAGATAACTTAGAGGTATTTGAGGAACGGAGTTGCTCTCTGATGACTGATGTATTGTTCTTTCTTATGCAATATATGAATATGTATGTACCTACATTGTTGTTATTCCAATGCGAATGTACCTGTATGTAACTTTTATATTCTCGATAAATAAAAATTTAAAGTATAAAAAAAATAAAAAAATAAATTAAAAAAATGCCAAAAAGCAAGAAGAAAATTGTACACTTGCAAAAAAGCATTAGTACAAAAAAACTTCTTACATATTGATCCAAAAGGCAAGTGTTAAAACACCAAACCACTGGAAAGGATGCAAACATCCTATCATCTAAAACAAGAACAAAAATATAATCCCCTAATAGAGATCCAAAACGGATTCAGAAGAGAACATAAAAAATAAACAAGAAAAACTTTATCCATGACGGAATGTAAAAATTCCAATACAGGAAATAGCTACAGCTATGGGGCTCGGAAGGGGACAGCGCCATCTTGAGGAAATAAAACAAATTACAACATACAAAATGTGCAATATGTAGACTAATATGCACGAATATTCTAAAGACATATAAAAATAAAAACGACAAAAATATGTATATATATTTTTAATCTAATAAAGAAAAACGGAAATCAAAAATGAGATAGGATAGAAATTGTTATTTATTATGATAGGGACGTTAACCATTATTAATAAATGCATTAACGTCCCATTCAATATTCATTCCAAAAGGAACATAAGTTTGGGCTTGATAAATCCACTTGGTTTCGAGGCGTGATACCTTTCTAACCATATTGCTACCTCTCCAATTCCCTGTGAATTTATCAATGCCCAAAAACACAGTGCCCTGGATTTTCCCAGTCTGCAATGGTCAGGACTGACCAATAGTGATCCAAGGAATGAAAACCTGGCAAACTGGAGACATGGTCGTGGGCGGCCAAGGCTCACTTATGATTGTTGGGAGCGAAGGCTGGCCCACGTAATTCAATCCAACAGACGAACTACTGTAGTTTAAAATGCTGAAAAAGGTAATGCTAGATAGAAAGATGTCAGAACACACAGTACATCACAGTTTTCTAGACCGGTCAGAGTGCCCATGCGGACCCATGTCCACAGCCAAAAGCACCTACAATGAGCAACAGAACTGGACCACGGAGTAATGGAAGAATGTGGCCTGGTCTGATGAATTCAAGAATGGTTAGAAGTACACAGCAACGAGTTTGAGGTTTTGACTTGGCCTCCAAATTCTGCAGATCTCAATCCAATCAAGCATCTCTGGGATGTGCTGGATCCATGAAGGCCCACCACCTCACAACTTACAGGATCTGCTACTGAAGGCTTGGTGCCGGATACCACAGCATAACCTCAGAGGTCTAGTGGAATCCATGCCTTGACGGGTTATGGCAGGTGAGTCATAATGTTATGGCTGATCAAGAGTATGTCACCAATAGAAACTTTTCAGGGGTGCTTTGATGTAGCAGTGTGGCTTCCACATATATTTGCAAATGTAAGGCACTAAAACCCAAGTAGTTAAACTTTTTCTCTGGCTTGAATTATGCATGGTATGCATGTTCAGGTCAAGAGGTTCTACAAATAAATGAGACTGGAATTCAAGAATGTGAGGTCTTTATTATCTTCTGCTTATATATTCTGTATAGCAGGACAATCTACAGATCCATATGCGAAAATATGATGGACCGCAAGAAGGTACAAAATTTGAGTTAAAGTGGAGCTCCGCCGGAAAAAAAATATTAAAAGCCAGCAGCTACAGCTACAGCAGCTGCTGGATTTTAATATTTGGACACTTACCTGTCCTGGAGTCCAGCGACGTCCGCAGCAGAGGACGAGCGATCCCCCGTCGCTCTGCTGCTCCCTCCGCCATCCTCGCTGAGGGAACCAGGAAGTGAAGCCCTGCGGCTTCATGCCCGGTTCCCTACGGCGCATGCGCGAGTCGCGCTGCGCCGTTCTGATTCGTCCTCCTGTGTTCTGGGAGCCGAGTGTCTACCAGAACACTACGGGAAGTCTGGGGGAAGTGACGTCACTCCCGCAGATTCCCGGAGAGAGGACTCCCGGATGTGGGTCTTAGACAGGTATCTTCACCCCTCTCCCCCCTGAAAGGTGTCAATTGTGACACCGGAGGGGGGGGAGGAATCCGATCAGCACAAGTCAAAATTTAGGGTGGAGCTCCACTTTAAGCTAAATTTAGTCTCAGGTAAGATATCCAATAATAAAAATAAAAACACTTGCCTGCTATTTAAAGTATACCAGCCTTTACCTAAAACCTGCTGTCCAAAGCCGGCCCCCGAGGTGTCTGCCTTGTCTGAGCCTCTATCTCCAATGTCCAAGCCATGTCCAGACCCCTCCCTCTAACTTATATCCCCCCAATGAAATGCTGCAGCTACAAACAGGTACTGCAGGGGGCGTAACCAAGCTCCTCATTTAGAGGTAGAGGCTGACCTTTGCAGGCGAAGTTCCCATGTTCATGGGCTCACTGGACACTCTCGGTGCCAGCCTTGGGCAGCTTGGTCCATGACAGGTCTAATTCATGTACTATGTTCTCTCTGCTCACCTTCCACGGCAGGAAGTGTCCCGTCCTCTTTCCCTGGGAAGGAATGCGCTTCTTCCTGCTTGATCCACAGCGCCAACTCTGGATTGAACACCGCATTGTCTGCATGGGGGGAGAACCAGGAGTGAAATAGCATCATGGAAAAAAATAGGGGAGGGGGAGATTTACTAAAATTGAAGCACTCAGAATCTGGTGAAGCTGTACATGGTAGCCAATCAGATTCTAACTTCAGCTTGTTCAATTAAGCTTTGAAAACAAAACCTGGAAGCTGATTGGTTTCTATGCAGAGCTGCACCAGATTTAGCTTATTCAACCACATCAATACCGGGCACTTTCACCCCCTTCCTGCCCAGGACAATTTTCAGCTTTCAGCGCTGTCACACTTTGAATGACAATTTCAATAATTTTTTGAGACAGAGCTTTCTTTTGGTGGTATTTAATCACTGCTGAGTTTAATTTTTTTTGCAAAATAAACAAAATGAGTAAATTTTTTTTGGGGGGGGTTCTCTTTGTTTCTGTTATACAATTTTGCAAATAAGTAATTTTTCTATTTCACTGATGGACGCTAATGAGGCTGCACTGATGGACGCTAATGAGGCTGCACTGATGGACGCTAATGAGGCTGCACTGATGGACGCTAATGAGGCTGCCCTGAGGTGCGCTAATGAGGCTGCCCTGAGGTGCGCTAATGAGGCTACCCTGAGGTGCGCTAATGAGGCTACCCTGAGGTGCGCTAATGAGGCTACCCTGAGGTGCGCTAATGAGGCTGCCCTGAGGTGCGCTAATGAGGCTGCCCTGAGGTGCGCTAATGAGGCTGCCCTGACACGGGAGTTTTGAACCACTTTTTTGGGGTTAAAAGCGCCCGCTAGCAGCCAAAAAGCACCACTTGAACGCACGGGCGGCCCCAGTGTGAAAGGGGTCTTAAAGTTGAAGATTAACCTGAAGATATTTTTCCTTCCCTGGTCCCTCCTTCTCCCTTTATCAACACACTAATGCGGGGTCGGCAACCCATCAAATGCAGGCTGGTGATGGGTAGGTTGAATCCCTTCCTTGCCAACCCCCGCACTGCTCCTCTCACATATGAAGAGTGCCGCAGGAAAATAACTTTGTATGCTGCGCCACAGAAGAAAGAGGAACCTGGACATGAGGGGAAGCATTTACTGGAACTGATCCCCTGTAGTCGTCCCCGTCCCCCCCCCCCGCAGATGACAGCGGGCTTCCCCTCCCGATGTCTTTCAGCTGCTGCAGGTGGGAAACTACAGGGGGATCGGTTCCAATAAGCCACCCCTCATGTCTAGGTTTCCCTCCCTTCAGCTGCACAGGCCCCACTTTGTGCCCCCCCCCCCAACCTCACAATGCTGCCTGATTTCCCTTCTCTCCCTCCTGCCAGATGCTGCGGGGATCATTTCAGGATAAAAGAGTAGGGGAAGAGGTTGGTAAATATGTAATTTACCAGCCCCTTCCTTTTCTGAATAATCACTGAGTGATTGGTACCGATCACTCACTGTGTTCATTCAAAACTGAAGCATAGTAAACTGAGCTATCATTTTTTAATAAAACCTTTCCATTTGCATTGCATAACTTATTTTAGACCCTGTGATGTCATCACTGGGTCCCTGTTCTTCTGTTATGCAATGAAGGCAGATCACGGCTGGTGGGAGGGGCCTGCAGGGTGCTGTACATGGCTTTCTGGAATCACCACAGCACCCTGCCTCAGTAATCCGCTCAAGAGCCCTCAGCCCCCCCGATGTAAGCAGTGGGAGGAGGTATGCAAATATCAAGATGCCTTGATGGGTGGGTGTCAGTCTAGAGCAGGGGGCGTTTCTAAATAGGCCTTATTTGCATGAAGACCACCCTAGGTAAAAAACCTCACATGTGAAAAGCCGAGCCTCTATGATGTAAAGCACTGAATCCAATCAATGAAATGGTCAGGCTAGGGACAGTTGGGCTGGGGAGAGCTAGAGGATGCTGGATGATCTCCAGCGAGGGAAGGCAACTACAAGTCCAGCTCTTACATCTGTCTAGAGCTTGGGTTTTACTTCAATGAAATCGATCTGACCACATTCACATATGAATCAAAATTTCCTAAAAATAAAAAATGTTCCCATTCGGTTGGCCCCTGTAATCTGAAACCTGATTGGTTAATAAGACTCACCGCACTTTATGGGACCTGACAGCTGCTTACGTACCGGAGTCTTTGCTCTCCTCCTCCATTTTCGGCGCTGGGGTCCGGCTGCTCCTTTCACTGGTCACGCCCTCCATTTTCACCCGCAGTAAGATGTCGGGTTTGATGAACGGTCGTTCTGGCACGCTGTCCGAGGCGGCAGCCATGCAATCTTCCAGATCGTCGCCGTGTGAAACCCAGGCTGTAGGGGAACAGAGGAGCGTCAGGAAAATTACTACAGGGCCTCTTTAAAAAGGGAATGTAAGCAATATGCCTCGTCAGAGGTGTAACTAAAACCTTCAGGGCCCCCGGTGCAAGAAATCATAAAGGGTCCCACCTCGGTTGCGGAATGCCTGGGGCCCTGGTAGTTCCACCACTAGTGTCAGCAATTTTTTCATATTTCATTTTTTATAACTTTTTACAATTTTAATTACTTTTTACAATTTTTTTTAGGAGCCTGTTGGGGGGGCTGTGGTGCGATATTATTACTATTATACAGGATTTATATCAGGGGGTCTAGGCAGATCTCTGGTGTTCTTTGAGACAGAGAAATGAGAGGCAGAGGACACAGCCCTCAATCTCTGCAGCCTCAGCTGTACAAAATGAATGGACAGGAATACCTCTGTTTATTCATAAACCAAAGCATAGTCAGTAAACACAGTTTACAATGCCTCGGCTATGAAAAAGAGTCAATGATTGGTTTGGATCACGGATTCTATTTTATTCATTAAGACAAGTAAGGGCCCTGTAAATGTACACAAATAACGGCCCCTTCCCCGCTCTCCATCCTGACATATCCACTGCAGCAGCTGGCAGCAGAGGGGAAGCCGGAAGCGCTGCGGGGAATGAAAGGGGGGGGGGGCGGGGGGCAGCATGTAAAGGAACCAATCCCCTCCATTTTCCTCCTGCAGCTTATCTGCAAAAATGGAGGGGATTGGTTCCTTTATATGCCACCCCCACTGCTCCCCTTCTATATGCCGCTATTGCGACCCCTGTACGCACGCCCGTTCCCTTCATCCTGGAACAAATCCTCTCGTCGCACTTAATCCTTGCTAACCTAAATTCTCTTAACACCCCCCCCCCATCCATCCATCCCAGCACAGATCTCCCCCTCCCACAATCTTCAAGAGTGGGCACCCGCCCCACATCTCTTACAGGGTGCCAGAGGTCCCATGATTGTCCCCTCTGCGGGAAGCAGAATCTCTTTGATATTGGAGGGGGGAGAGGTTGGCGGATATGTGCTGGGGATGCTTTTGGGAGGGGAGAGGACTTGTGCTAGGAGGCGTTTTGGGAAAATTGAAATCCAACCCCCCCCCCCCAGCACAAGTCCTCTCCCCTCCCAAAGCACCACCCAGAACATATCCTCTTACCCCCCCCCCCCCCAGTCACTCTTTCAAGTGTATATTCCTAAGTACCTTTCCTAACTACCTTCTTTTTACCCAGCAGGGAGGCGAGGTCCTTGCTCCTTGATGCTCAGTGAAAAAACGAGCCACCACTAGGCTGTGCCTTGGTTATGTGTGCTTAGCGTCCTACTACTGAAGGTGACAACATAACCCAACAGTAAAGAACTGTGTTCTTCAAACAACAGAAGAGAGATTCATTTTTTTAGAGGTATAACCAATTTTCTAGAGACTCCAACTGTTTGTTTTTTTTTTTGGTTATTTTGTATTTATAATGTACACCACACTTACCCAGATACATAATATTAAAGGGGTTGTAAAGGTTTGTTTTTTATTTTCTAAATAGGTTCCTTTAACCTAGTGCATTGTTGGTTCACTTACCTTTTCCTTCGATTTCCCTTCTAAATGTTTTTTTTTCTTTGTCTGAATTTCTCACTTCCCGTTTCTCCTCAGTAAAGTTCACACCATCATCCGAGCGGTGTTTAGTCAGTCAGAACAACTTACTGAGGAGGAACAGGAAGTGAGAAATTCAGAGAAAGAAAACAAAGAAAATAAACATTTCGAAGGTAAATCAAAGGAAAAGGTAAGTGAACCAACAATGCACTAGCTTAAAGGAACCTATTTAGAAAATAAAAAACAAACCTTTACAACCTCTTGAAGTGAAAATGATAGAGCAGATCCTAATTTTTAATAAATTTGCAAAGATTTCAAACAAACTTCTTTCACATTGTAATTATGGGGTATTGTTTATATAATTTTGAAGAAAATAATGAATTGAATCTATTTTGGAATAAGGTTGTCACATAACAAAATGTGGAAAAAGTGAAGCGCTATGAATACTTTCCGGATACACAGTATAGCATTTTTTTTTCTTTTAGGGTGAAAATTTTATATAAATAAAAGCTGATCGTTTTAGGAACCCTGTCAGTGTTAAATGGTTTGTCTCATCTTTGTAAACCGATACATATGGACGAGAGCTTGTTCTTGTGACAAACAGACTTGGTGGCTGGATCAACAGAAGAAAGAAGCTTACAGAAAAAATAAACAAAACAATGAGAGATTATATATATATATATATATATATATATATATAAAAAAATCTCTATCTTTCAGCCATCACATCTAAGAATTGGTAAACTTCAAGATAATATATGTTTGCTTTTGGGTTTAATACTGCTTGAAAGGCTTGACTCGGATCCCTCTTCAGAGGGCATTTGATAGGCGCTGAGGAGGCATTGGGGGTTATTTACGAAAGGCAAATCCACTTTGCACTACAAGTGCACTTGAAATTCCACTGAAAGTGCACTTGGAAGTGCAGTCGCTGTAGATCCGAGGGGGTTATGCAAGGAAAATACAAAACAGCATTTTAGCTTGCACATTATTGGATGATAAAATCAGCAGAGCTTCCCCTCAGATTTACAGCGACTGCACTTCCAAGTGCACTTTCAGTGCAATTTGAAGTGCACTTGTAGTGCAAAGTGGATTTGCCTTTAGTAAATGACCTCCTTTGTGTTGCCTGCTTTAACTGTGTGCATTGCACGCGGCTGCATGGTTCTTGGGTCACGCTCAAAGGGTTCTTCTCCCTGATGGCAGCTGTCCCCTTTGGATTCTGCACGGCTCTGTAGACCACCACCACCTAGTCATTCATCCACAGAGATCTGTGAATGAATAAACTAAAAACCACAACTGCCACTACAGCACTAAAGATTACCACGATTGTAGTTGTCACTTCCTTGAGCTCTGTAACTAAAAGTCTGTACAGTATGGACAGGGAGCTGGAGGAAGAGTCTGCAGGAGCCTGTGTGTTACACCTGTGACCCACTGAGCATATGCACCGCTTTACAGGCTCAATTGCAAAAATAAAATAAAAAATTATTTGGCAAACGTGGGTGCATTTATTTATTTTGCAAAAGGTGGACACAGCCTGTAGGTGGGTGGGATGAGGTTAGGGTAACATTGGGTTGCCCAGTGTCATGTGTATAAAGTGCTATAGATCCTCACCACTGGCTGCCCTTTGTTCCTTACTGAGTTCATCCCTGAAATATGGCTCCTCGTGATGATGAATCCTCACCAGGGTCCCGGGGTTGGCGATCTCGTACCCTGAGGAGGGAAAGGAAGACAGCCTGGGGTCATTATAACCAGACACACTTATGGTTTATTTGGAAGAATTGATAGTGGTAAAGAACTGTGCAATTTTCTCTGTAAAAGGGGAGAAGAGCCCCATCATCATTAATATTAATACGGGATAGCAGAATGCACCAATGGCGGGACCAGAATGCACCAATATTGATACCACAATGGGGGGGGGGGGATAGAGGGCAGGCAACCATATGGCGGGACCAGAATGCACCAATATTGACATCACAATGGAAGGGAAGGATGCTATAAAGACTACTATACCAGTGGGGGCAGAATACACTAATATTGATACCACAATGGGGGAGGTAGAAGGCAGGCAACCATATGGTGGGGGCAGAATGCACCAATATTGATAACATAATATGGGGGGGGGGGGGGTGAGTAGAGGACAGGCAACCATATGGTGGGGACAGCATGCACCAATATTGATACCACAATGGGGAGGTAGAAGGCAGGCAACCATATGATGGGGGGGCAGAATGCACCAATATTGATACCACAATGGGGGGGGGGGGTAGAGGACAGGCAACCATATGGTGGGGACAGCATGCACCAATATTGATAGATACCACAATTGGGGGGGGGGGGGGGTTAGAGGACAGGCAACCATATGGTGGGGACAACATGCACCAATATTGACATCACAAGGGAAGGGAAGGATGCTATAAAGACTACTATACCAGTGGGGGCAGAATACACTAATATTGATACCACAATGGGGGAGGTAGAAGGCAGACAACCATATGATGGGGGCAGAATGCACCAATATTGATAACATAATATGGGGGGGGGTGAGTAGAGGACAGGCAACCATATGGTGGGGACAGCATGCACCAATATTGATACCACAATGGGGAGGTAGAAGGCAGGCAACCATATGATGGGGGGGGGGGGCAGAATGCACCAATATTGATACCACAATGGGGGGGGGGATAGAGGACAGGCAACCATATGGTGGGGACAGCATGCACCAATATTGATAGATACCACAATTGGGGGGGGGGGGGGGTTAGAGGACAGGCAACCATATGGTGGGGACAACATGCACCAATATTGATAACATAATGGGGGGGGGGGGTGTGAGTAGAGGACAGGCAACCATATGGTGGGGACAGCATGCACCAATATTGATAACATAATGGGGGGGGGGGGGGTGTGAGTAGAGGACAGGCAACCATATGGTGGGGACAGCATGCACCAATATTGATACCACAATGGGGAGGTAGAAGGCAGGCAACCATATGATAGGGGCAGAACGCACCAATATCACATGGGAGGAGGGGGGTGATTGGTCCATTTGGGTTGGAGACAGGTTACCATACTGGAATGCACCAATATTGATAATCACAATGGAGGGTTCATACAGCTTTTTTTTTAACCCAATCTCAGCCTGTGTGTCTCCTCTATGAATCCTACCCCCCACATTGTCTGTGTCATTTACAGTAGAGACAGCTTACCAAGTGTGGTGAGAGCTCCGTGGATCTCCTTCATGATATTTCGATACAGCTTCCTCTGCCAGTCTGCCAGCAGCTGCCAGTCCCGTTGAGAGAAGTAGACGGCCACATCATTAAATGTCACGTTGCCCTGAGATATAAAGGGATGGGGGGAACCACGATGAGTCACACCAACACCACAGGAGAACACAGGAAGATCAGGAGGGTAGACAACCAGGCTCACCATAATCACCAAAACCAACTGGTCCTGAAAAGCCCTCTAAGGTGGAACTACAGACAGCACAAGGACTTCAGATGCTGACTGGCTTCTGTTCTGCAGATACTGAGGGGCCACTCCTGTGCACTTACTGTGTGGGATGTTCTGCCTATTATAATCACATGATCAGTCTCAGTGATGTATAAACCACCCTCAGCCCTTCTCAACTTTATTACCCCGGGCCCAGAGAAAACTCTAAAATAAAATTTCAGTTTTTGAAGAATCTCTGCCAAAACCAATCAGGGGTCAGTGGGGTAAAATGCCCCTCAGATTGTTGGCCAGCGGGAAGAATGCCCCCTTTAGTGACTGCTAAAAAGATCCCTGGTCTCATGTCACTAAGTGACATTGGTCCTGGAACTATGGAGATTAGAGGTCAATCAGCCACAACTCAAGGACCCCTAGCAACTCCTAAAGAGACCCAGATTGAGATGGATGAAGCAGGTGCGGTAAACCTGAACACATTGCTGGGGATGCCCATTAAAAGGAGAAAGGACTTCTGGGTAATGCCATATTTTGAATTTGCTTGGGGGCCTAAGTCAATGAGCTTTTGTTCACTTCAAATGGGTTTTGCGTTTTCATACAAGTCAATTGAAATGCTAAAAGCCACTTGGAGAAGGCCAATTGCTGGTCAGGAGGGGGCCCACCTCAGGCCAGAGGGAGGACAACTTCAGGCCAGAAGTCTATGGTAATGCTAAAAACAACTTGAAGGAGGTTAAAATGAGAGTTTGGAGAAGGTCAACTGCCAGTCAGGATGAGATCAACTTCGAGCCACAAGAACCGTCAACTGCCGGGCAGGAAGAGGTCCACTGCAGGTCAAGATGTGGTCAATTGTGAGTCAGAATGAGGTCAATCACAGGTCAAATGCACCTATTGAATTCTGAAGGATATCAAAAGCCAAATCACAGAGCAGCCGAGACGATTCAGTGCTCAAGGCCACTCTGCCTTGTCAGCTGGCTAGGGGGAAGTGTAATGCACAATTCACTGCACTGTCCCTATTTTTTGTTTTGTTTTGTACAATCTTTATTTGAAGTGTACAAAACGTACACTTTATTCACTGCAATGTAGGGGGGGGGGGGGCGCGATACGCTGCTCGGCGCTGCATAGTAATTCGGGCCGATGCGCTGTAATAAAATGTAGGGGGGGGGGGCGCGATACGCTGCTCGGCACCTGCATAGTAATTTGGGTCGTGCGCTGTATTAACCACTTGCCGCCCGCCCTATAACAGATTGACGTCGGCAAAGTGGTTTCAAAGTCCTGACTGGACGTCATATGACGTCCTCAGGATTTTGAGCCGCTGCGCGCCCCCGGGGGGGGCGATCGTTGTTGCGGGATATCAGTCTGACACCCCACAACACCGATCTAGGTAAAGAGTCTCCGACGGACTCTTTACCACGTGATCAGCCGTGTCCAATCACGGCTGATCACGATGTAAACAGGAAAAGCCAGCCATCGGCTTTTCCTCACTCGCGTCTGTCAGACGCGAGTAGAGGAGAGCCGATCGGCTGCTCCTCTGACAGGGGGGGGGGGGGTTGTGCTGATCCATTATCAGCGCAGCCCCCCCCCCAGGATGCCCACTGGACCACCAGGGATGCCACTAGACCACCAGGGAAGCCCACCTATAGGTATTGCACACTAGACCACCAGGAATGCTAATTATATACTAAATGGATGCCAATCAGTGCCCACAATGGATGCCAATCAGTGCCCACAATGGGCACCACTGATTGGCAGGCATTATTGTTTGGCACTGATTGGCATCCATTAGTTCAGTACAGTGCCACCTATCAGTGCCCATCCGTGCCACCTCAGTGCCCACCCGTGCCGCTTATCCGTGCCCATCTGTGACGCCGATCGGTGACCACCCGTGACGCCGATCGGTGACCACCCGTGACGCCGATCGGTGACCACCCGTGACGCCGATCGGTGACCACCCGTGACGCCGATCGGTGACCACCCGTGACGCCGATCTGTGACCACCCGTGACGCCGATCGTTGCCCACCCGTGACGCCGATCGTTGCCCACCCGTGACGCCGATCGTTGCCCACCCGTGACGCCGATCGTTGCCCACCCGTGACGCCGATCGTTGCCCACCCGTGCCGCCGATCGTTGCCCACCCGTGCCGCCGATCGTTGCCCACCCGTGCCGCCGATCGTTGCCGCCTCATCGGTGCCCATTCGTGCCCGTCAGTGCAGCCCCATTAGTGAAGGAGAAAACTAACTTATTTACAAAGTTTTGTAACTGAAACAAAAAAACTTTTTCAAAATTTTCGGTCTTTTTTAAAAAAAATTGCAGAAAATAAAAATCGCAGAGGTGATCAAATACCACCAAAAGAAAGCTCTATTTGTGGGAACAAAATGATAAAAATTTAGTTTGGGTACAGTGTAGCATGACCGCGCAATTGTCATTCAAAGTGCAACAGCGCAGAAAGCTGAAAATTGGTCTGGGCAGGAAGGTGTATAAGTGCCCAGTATGGAAGTGATTAAAATGTAGAATGCCTGCATTTTAGCTCAGTGCTAAGCTGCGTTGCAGTGTTAATGGGACACATAGGAAACATTTTTTTCCTGTGTGTCCCTGAGATTACAAACATTTTACGATGTGGTAAAATGTCTGTCACCGCATATAGTGTGACCTGACCCTTAAAGGCCTGGTGTGCAAAACACAATGTTACTCAGAAGTCCTTTTAGAGGGGGCTACATACATAGGGAGTGGACTGCCTAAAATCTTCCATATGGATACCATGTGTTTAGGGGATGCCTGTAATGTGACTTAAAGCTCTGTGCAGATTTATGGGCAGAAAAACAGAATGAGAGGCAAGAAGACACTGGCAAACCATATTTAGAGTATTGTTGTGTGAAGTGGCACCATTGCAGTGATGATGGAGGTGTCTGAAGAGCAGAGTTGCAGAAAGGCTCTCAAGATTACAGAGGTGATAGATGTATATGAAGCTTACCACTCTGGGCAATGTAGCAGCTCGCTTACCGGCAATGGGTTCCAACTCACTCGAGACCATCCTTCCATGACGTTTCAGTACCAAACAGGAGATCCCGCACTTACAATCGTCCTCTTTTCTTTGTATTAAAAAAAAAAACTTTATTGTAACTTATTACATTCATTAGAAGTTTGGATTTAAGGCGATACTAACGAAATTTTTTGTAGAAAAAGCTTTTAAGGGTTGCTGGCCTCTTCCTCCGGTAAATAGGTTGTGCCTGAAGAAGAGGCCAGAGTGTCTTGAAAGCTTACACTACAATCTTTTTAGTTACCATTCACCCCAAGTCCAAATTTCTAATGAATGTAATAAGTTACAATCAAGTTTTTTTTAATACAAAGAGAGGAGGATGATTGTATGTGCAGGTTCTTAGGTTTGTGCTGGATTGTCATGGAGGGATGGACTTGAGTGAGCCGGCACCCATCGCCAGTAAGGCCCCTTTCACACTGGGGCGGTTTGCAGGCGCTATTGCGCTAAAAATAGCGCCTGCAAACCGACCCTAAACAGCGGCTGCTGTTTCTCCAGTGTGAAAGCCCGAGGGCGGCCGCATCTATGGAGCGGTGTGTTTACCGCTCCTGCCCATTGAAATCAATGGGACAGCGCGGCTATACCGCCGGCAATGCGCCTCTGCAGAGGCACATTGCCGGTGGTATTAACCCTTTTTCGTCTGTTAGCGGGGGTTAAAACCGCACCGCTAGCGGCCGAATACCGCCACTAAGAATAGCGGTGCTTTGCCGCCACCGCACCTCCCGCCCCAGTGTAAGGGGCCTTGGTGAGCTGATACATTGTCCATAGCGGTAAGCTTCTTATACTTTAGTCTATGGAACACACAATAGAAGATTCTGCTCTTTCAGCATACTCACAGAGCCCAGTTACAGCACATCGCTCTCCGCCAGTTTTCCTACTGCCTTTACGTGTCCCCCCCC
Organism: Rana muscosa; assembly: GCA_029206835.1. Lineage (NCBI taxonomy): Eukaryota > Metazoa > Chordata > Amphibia > Anura > Ranidae > Rana > Rana muscosa. The sequence goes on from JARGYO010000094.1 coordinate 64,363,302, forward strand.
CCAACACGGGGACCATTGAAAGGAAGCCCCTGTTGAGGTGAAGCATGCTGAGGGAGTAGGGACAGGATCTGTGCTGCAACTGGGCTTTGTAAACATGTTGCAATAATGTTTTTTGGAGAAACAAAGGAAGGAGAACAGAAGAACAGAGGTGATGATGAATCCAGTACATGGGCCTGTTCACATCAGCTTTCATGGAGTTGGAAGGTATTAGGGGGGCTTGTGGTGTGATCAGGAAGACACAATCAGGTAAAAATTACTGGCGATCTGTTTCACCCTTAAAGGTTTTCTTACATTCACTGCATTTGTATAAAGTGAAAAGAAATAGTAAAGTGGAGCTTTCATCAAGAGGCTCTCCGGACAACCGGCCTTGGAAGCACCAACAGTCTACGAAGTGCCATGCTACCTCCATAACATTGGTGTAATACAAGGGGCTGGCAGCAGGGGGCGCAGTACCAGTGTAGACTTTGACACACACCCTCTGCCTACACAAAAAGCATAGACCTATCCAGCTAACAGAGAAGGAACCGCCAGATACCACCAGCCATGTGTGTCTTGGTGGAAGGGGCAAAGATTTCATCACAGGGGGCTTCATGTTCCCTATCCAAAAAATCTTCAATCCAGATTCTATTACCAAACGATGTGACTTATTAATCATGGGCCCCCAGAGATGTGCTTTTTCTGAGAGTGTGTGACCTGTAAAGTGGTCAATAGATGTAGCTATAGGGGCAGTGCAATATGGACTCACAAATTCTGCCTACTGAATAAAAGGAGCCCCGACCAATGTGCTGGACACACCAGGTAAAGAAAAGGGTACACTTTACACCGGTATATCAAGGATCAAATGAAGCAGTAAGCTGAACTGATTTAAATACATTTTCCAGGGGCCACATTATGTCCACACATAAAGCGGAGGTCCGCCAAAATTTTTTTTTTTTTAAAAGTCAGCAGCTACAAATACTGCAGCTGCTGACTTTTAAAATAAGGACACTTACCTGTCCTAGGCACCCACGATGTCGGCACCCGAAGCCAAACTCTCCCTCGGCTCTCGGATGCTGCCGCCGCCATCTTCGGTTCTCTACTGCTCATGCGCGAGTCACGCTGCGCTATCCCACTGGTCCCTGCTGTCTTATGGGACCTGTGTGTCTCCCAGAAGACAGCGGGGGGGGGGGGGGGAGAAGGCGCCGGTAGTAGCGTAGATACCCGCGGGTGGCTCGGGTATCTATGCCCGGAAGTGGGAGCAAAATACCTGTATCAGACAGTTATCTGCACCCCCTCCCCCTGAAAGGTGCCAAGCGTGACACCGGGAGGGGGGTCCGAAAAGCAGAAGTTCCATTTTTGGGTGAAACTTAGAGCTGCAGGATTCTGGGAAAAATGAGAATCGCAATTCTTTTGCTTAGAACAAAGATCACGATTCTCTCACGATTCTTTAAAATGTTTTTTAAAAAAGAAAAAAAATCAGCTGTATACGGCGCAAGCGCAATCAACACGCCGCTTGGGGCTGGTTAATCATTTAATACAGCAAGGGGCGGATGCTTTTCTCAAAGGGGCAGATGTATAACCACTAAATGGTCACCCAGGGGCGCTCTCCTTCTCCACTGGCCACCCAGGGGCTGCATTTGATGAGCACAAGTGGCTGCATATACTGGGCACAAGTGGCTGCATATGGTGGGCACAATGGCTGCGTATGATGGGCACAAGTGGCTGCATTTGACTGGCACAGTGAGGCTGCAATTGATTGGGGGGAGGGTTTCAGTATTTTTCAGTTTGTTTGCGCCCCCTCCCAAAAATGTTGCCATCGATATACACAGTGCTATGCACGGGGCCACCTTCCCATTCACCAAAGCAGACTAGGGGCGGGGCTGGAGGCGGTGCAGCTCTATATTTTCTCTCGGTCCCATTGATATACACAGTGCTAAGTTGCAAGGGAGCCCGCCCCCCTTCTCCAGAGCAGGCTAGGGGTGTGTTAGCGGCGGGGCTTGAGGCGGTCCTGCCGATGATGTAATTAAGCAACTCGCACCGCCTCTGCCCGCCCGCTATTATTTTCCTCAAATGAGCGTCTGCACATGCGCGGTATAGTGCGGTGAAGCAGCGCATGCGCAGTCGAGCCCCGCGATCAGCTGTTTTGAACACCGGCGCGGAGATACGAAGATCGAAATCGCGATCTTATAAGGATTAATCGTGCAGCTCTAGTGGAACTCCACTTTAATTCCAGCAAAAAAAGGATGATATAATTTTGGTAAGCACTTGATTTTAGGAAGCCTGTGACACTCAAGCTAGGACTTTGGAAGGCATCTGAGTTCTGATGTTCAAGCTGAGAGACTTTAAGAGGCCTATTACCCTCACACTGAGGAAATAGGAGGCCTCTGACTCCTGATTCGAACACGGGAGAGGACATCCCTTAATCTGAGACTTTACAGAACCTTCGACCCTTAAACCAAGACTTTAGGAGACCTCTTACCCTGATGTTTAATCTGAGACTTTAGGCGACCCCTAAGCCTCAAGCTTAGACCTTAGGAGTCCTCTATCCCCTAACATTAAGGCTGAGATTTTAGGGGATCTCTGACACTCAGAGAGACTTTAGGAGGCCTCTTACAGTAAAGCTAAACCTTTAGTGGGCCTCCGACCCTTAAGATGACTTTATTCTCTTGGCATTCAGGCTGAGACTTTGGAAGGTTTTTGATCCCTGATGCTCAAGCTGAGACTTTAGGAGTCCTCTGACACTCAGGCTAACTCTTGAGAGGACATCTGAAACATGAGAGGACCACAAATAACATTGGACTTTAGGTGACCTCTGACACCTGATTAGCAGTCTGAGACTTTAGGGGACCACTGATCCCCTAACGCTGAGTCTGATACTTTAGGAGACCTAAAACCCTCATGCAAAGTCTTTAGGGGGCGTCTGACCCGATACTCCAGCGAGACTTTAGGAGGCTTTTAAGCCCTGATATTCAGGTGATGACTTTAGAGGACGTCTGACCTTCAACAAGCTGAGACTTTAGAGGATCTCTGACCAACAAGACAAGACATTACCATGATGCTTAAGCAGACTTTATGGGACCCCTGACCCTAAAGCTGGAACTTTAGGGGTTTCTCTGCCTCCCAACACATAGGCTGAGACTTTAGGAGGTCTCTGATGCACAGCACCAAGGCTGAAACTTTAGAGCGCTTCGGACCTTCATGTTGAAACTTTAGATGACCTTTGACCCTTAAGCTAGGTCTGTAGGGGACCTTTGGCACTTCATGTTCAACCTGAGACTTTAGGATTTCTCTGACCTTTGGCACTTAGGCTGAGATTTTTTGGGACCTCTGACCCTTGAAACACAAGCTGATACTTTAGAGAACCTCTGATCATACCTATAACCCCGGAATCTGAATCTTTAAGAGGACATACCTCTGAACCTCAAACTGGCACATTTGCAGACCTCTGATGATCCCTGAGACTTTTTAAGGGTCTTCTGAGCTATCACACTCAAGGAGTCAGAACCAAATGAAAAGACCCCCAACTCGACCTCCGACCCCTCGAGTTCAGACTTCGGTGGACCTCCGACCCCTCGAGTTCAGACTTCGGTGGACCTCCGACCCCTCGAGTTCAGACTTCGGGGGACCTCCGACCCCTCGAGTTCAGACTTCGGGGGACCTCCGACCCCTCGAGCTCAGACTTCGGGGGACCTCCGACCCCTCGAGCTCAGACTTCGGGGGACCTCCGACCCCTGGAGCTCAGACTGGGGGGACCTCCGACCCCTCAAGCTGAGGACTGGGGGGACCTCCGACCCCTCAAGCTGAGGACTGGGGGGACCTCCGACCCCTCAAGCTGAGGACTGGGGGGACCTCCGACCCCTCAAGCTGAGGACTTCGGGGGACCTCCGACCCCTCAAGCTGAGGACTTCGGGGGACCTCCGACCCCTCAAGCTGAGGACTTCGGGGGACCTCCGACCCCTCAAGCTCGGGACTTCGGGGGACCTCCGACCCCTCAAGCTCGGGACTTCGGGGGACCTCCGACCCCTCAAGCTCGGGACTTCGGGGGACCTCCGACCCCTCAAGCTCGGGACTTCGGGGGACCTCCGACCCCTCAAGCTCGGGACTTCGGGGGACCTCCGACCCCTCAAGCTCGGGACTTCGGGGGACCTCCGACCCCTCAAGCTCGGGACTTCGGGGGACCTCCGACCCCTCAAGCTCGGGACTTCGGGAGACCTCCGACCCCTCAAGCTCGGGACTTCGGGAGACCTCCGACCCCTCAAGCTCGGGACTTCGGGAGACCTCCGACCCCTCAAGCTCGGGACTTCGGGAGACCTCCGACCCCTCAAGCTCGGGACTTCGGGAGACCTCCGACCCCTCAAGCTCGGGACTTCGGGAGACCTCCGACCCCTCAAGCTCGGGACTTCGGGAGACCTCCGACCCCTCAAGCTCGGGACTTCGGGAGACCTCCGACCCCTCAAGCTCGGGACTTCGGGAGACCTCCGACCCCTCAAGCTCGGGACTTCGGGAGACCTCCGACCCCTCAAGCTCGGGACTTCGGGAGACCTCCGACCCCTCAAGCTCGGGACTTCGGGAGACCTCCGACCCCTCAAGCTCGGGACTTCGGGAGACCTCCGACCCCTCAAGCTCGGGACTTCGGGAGACCTCCGACCCCTCAAGCTGAGGACTGGGGGGACCTCCGACCCCTCAAGCTCGGGACTTCGGGAGACCTCCGACCCCTCAAGCTCGGGACTTCGGGAGACCTCCGACCCCTCAAGCTCGGGACTTCGGGAGACCTCCGACCCCTCAAGCTCGGGACTTCGGGAGACCTCCGACCCCTCAAGCTCGGGACTTCGGGAGACCTCCGACCCCTCAAGCTCGGGACTTCGGGAGACCTCCGACCCCTCAAGCTCGGGACTTCGGGAGACCTCCGACCCCTCAAGCTCGGGACTTCGGGGGACCTCCGACCCCTCAAGCTCGGGACTTCCGGAGACCTCCGACCCCTCAACCTTAGACTTCGGGAGACCTCCGACCCCTCAACCTTAGACTTCGGGAGACCTCCGACCACTCAAGCTCAGGACTTCGGGGGACCTCCGACCACTCAAGCTCAGGACTTCGGGGGACCTCCGACCCCTCAAGCTCAGGACTTCGGGAGACCTCCGACCCCTCAAGCTCAGGACTTCGGGAGACCTCCGACCCCTCAAGCTCAGGACTTCGGGAGACCTCCGACCACTCAAGCTCAGGACTTCGGGGGACCTCCGAGGCTCCGACCCCTCAGTGCATAGTTTTCAGTATCAGTGAAGCAGATGGCCCAGTCTTAGACCGATCAGCCTGGCTAGGCGTGTGCTAGCTCATGGCAGTGTAGCACCCCCTGCAGAGGACTTCAACTCCCAGCATGCCACTGTGGTGACAGACAACTGGCATGCTGGGACTTGTAGTAGTCCTCCAAGGTTGGCCCAAGTGACCTCCCAGGCCCCTCCCACCCTGCCTTTGTGACCCTGCAGGTCTCAGGAAACCCCCATGCGCGGTCCTGTTGGGCCCCTTCAGGGTAGAGAAGGGAGAAGCGAACCCGATTGGTCCCCGCAGTGCTATGCTGAGCCTTGTGGTGCTACAATTGAGGGGGCCGGGCCTCCCGTGCTCTCATTGGTTGCAGGAGAGGAGACTAGATTTTTGCATTTACCGGGTCCCGGATCTCCTCCATCTTTCCCCCGGTCTCCTGTCTGCTCCTCTGCCCGGTCACCGCTTCCGGTCTCTGGCCAGTGTGGCCACCGCCCACCGCGCAGGACCAGACCGCGAGAGGGTGGCGTACTGCGCATGCGTTGCCACACCGCCTACTGCGCGGGGATACGGGTAGCGTGCTCTACTGCGCATGCGTGAGTTTGCCTGATGCCTCTGTGGTCACATGGTGTATTCATTGAGGTCTGTTGTGGGAGAGGGAGAGGTAGTCTTCACATGAGAATAGAAATCACGGGTTACCTCTAGGAAGCAATAAATCCTTACAAATGGGCTCTAAAACAAGCAGAGAACTCGAAAAGAAAGGCTGGAGATAGGCCCTAATAGCATGACCATGTGACCGGCCTCTCCTCCAATCAGGGACTTCTCTCAGCAGTGCACATTTTTATTTTCATAGTGATCAAATTTTATTTCTGTTGTAAAATGAATAAGATCACAGAAAAATCACCAGAATTTCCTGGGGAAAAAATGAGCGATGCAAATAAAATCACGTTTAGACCAATTAAATGGCACCAGGAATGTCCAAGGACAAGTAAACACAAATAAGTGAATGGCGCTGAAGACATCCATTGATACGTCAATGGTACCACGTCTGTATATTAAGTTGTGCCATGGATGTATATTGACAAGTGAATGGTATCGTGGATGTTCATGGACAAGAGGGTCCGTGGATATCCGTGGATGAGTAAGAGGTGCTACGGATGTCCATTGACAAGTGAGCAATGCCATGAAAGTCCATTGACAAAAGAGAGGTGGCATAGCTGGCCATTGATAACTAAGTGGTGTCATGGAGGTCCATTGACAAGCGAACAGGGACATGGCCATCCATTGACAAGTGAGTGGTGCCAAGGATGTCCATGGACAAGTGATTGATGCGTGGATTTACATGGACAAGTAAGCAGTGTCGTGGAGTTGTGTCATTAATGTCCATTGACAAGCGAATGGTGACATGGACATCCACTGACAAGTGAGAGTGGCCACATTGATAAGTGGTGTCGTGGACGTCCATTGACAAGCGAACCGCGACATGGCTGTCCATTGACAAGTGAGTGTGGCCATAGATGTCTATTGTCAAGTGAGAGGTGCCGTGGATGTCCATGGACAAGTGAGTGATGTGTGGATGTCCATGGACAAGTGAGTGGTGCCATAGATGTTCATGGACAAGTGAGTGGTGCCATAGATGTCCATCGACAAGTGAGTGGTGCCATAGATGTCCATGGACAAGTGAGTGATGCCATGGATGTCCATGGACAAGTGATTGATGCCATGGATGTCCATGGACAAGTGAGTGGTGCCATAGATGTTCATGGACAAGTTAGTAGTGCCAAAGATGTCCATGGACAAGTGAGTAATGTGTGGATGTCTATGGACAAGTGAGTAATGTGTGGATGTCCATGCACAAAGTGAGTAATGCGTGGATGTCCATGGACAAGTGAGTGATGCGTGGATGTCCATGCACAAGTGAGTAATGCGTGGATGTCCATGCACAAGTGAGTAATGCGTGGATGTCCATGGACAAGTGAATAGAGCCATGGATGTCCATGGACAAGTGAGTAGAGCCATGGATGTCCATGGACAAGTGAGTAGAGCCATGGATGTCCATGGACAAGTGAGTAGAGCCATGGATGTCCATGGACAAGTGAGTGTGGCCATAGATGTCCATGGACAAGTGAGTGATGCGTGGATGTCCATGGACAAGTGAGTGGTGCCATAGATGTTCATGGACAAGTTAGTAGTGCCAAAGATGTCCATGGACAAGTGAGTGATGCGTGGATGTCCATGCACAAGTGAGTAATGTGTGGATGCCCATGGACAAGTGAGTGATGTGTGGATGTCCATGCACAAGTGAGTGATGCGTGGATGTCCATGCACAAGTGAGAGGTGCCGTGGATGTCCATGGACAAGTGAGTGATGTGTGGATGTCCATGGACAAGTGAGTGGTGCCATAGATGTTCATGGACAAGTGAGTGGTGCCATAGATGTCCATCGACAAGTGAGTGGTGCCATAGATGTCCATGGACAAGTGAGTGATGCCATGGATGTCCATGGACAAGTGATTGATGCCATGGATGTCCATGGACAAGTGAGTGGTGCCATAGATGTTCATGGACAAGTTAGTAGTGCCAAAGATGTCCATGGACAAGTGAGTGATGCGTGGATGTCCATGCACAAGTGAGTAATGTGTGGATGTCTATGGACAAGTGAGTAATGTGTGGATGTCTATGGACAAGTGAGTAATGTGTGGATGTCTATGGACAAGTGAATGATGTGTGGATGTCCAAGGACAAGTGAACAGTGCTGTGGACATCCATTCACACGTGAGTTTTGTCATGGCTGTCCATTGACAAGCAAATGGTGACATGGACATCCACTGACAAGTGAGTGTGGCCACAGATGTCCATTGTCAAGCGAGTGGTGCTATAAATGCCCAGGGGCATGTGGGCAATGCCAAAGAATTCCATTGACAAATGAGAGGTGCTGTGGTTGTCAGTGGACAAGTGAGAGGTGCCATGGATATCAGTGGACAAGTGAGAGGTGCCGTGGATGTCACTGGACAAGTGAGAGGTGCTGTGGATGTCCATGGATGAGTAAGAGGTGCCATTGTAGTCCATAGACAAGTGAGCAATACCAAGAATGTCCATTGACAAAAGAGAGGTGACATAGCTGTCACTTGATAAGTAGTGTCGTGGACATCCATTGACAAGTAAGTTTGGCCATCGATGTCCATGGACAAGTGAAAGGTACCGTGGATGTCCATGGACAATTGAGTGATGCATGGATGTCCATGGACAATTGAGTGATGCATGGATGTCCATGGACAAGTGAGTGATGTGTGGATGTCCATTTACAAGTGAGTTTTGTCATGGATGTCCATTGACAAGCGAATGGTGACATGGACATCCACTGACTAGTGATTGGCCACAGATGTTCATTGACAAGTGAATGGTACCATAAATGTCCAGGGACATGTGAGCAATGCCAAAGAAGTCCATTGACAAATGAGAGGTGCCATAGATGTCAGTGGACAAGTGAGAGGTGCCGTGGATGTCCATGAACAAGTAAGAGGTGCCATGGATGTCCATAAACAAGTGAAAGGTGCCGTGGATGTCCATGAACAAGTGAGAGGTGCCATGGATGTCCATAAACAAGTGAGAGGTGCCATGGATGTCCATGAACAAGTGAGAGGTGCCATGGATGTCCATGAACAAGTGAGAGGTGCCATGGATGTCCATGAACAAGTGAGAGGTGCCATGGATGTCCATGAACAAGTGAGAGGTGCCATGGATGTCCATAAACAAGTGAGAGGTGCCATGGATGTCCATGAACAAGTGAGAGGTGCCATGGATGTCCATGAACAAGTGAGAGGTGCCATGGATGTCCATGAACAAGTGAGAGGTGCCATGGATGTCCATGAACAAGTGAGAGGTGCCATGGATGTCCATGAACAAGTGAGAGGTCCCATGGATGTCAGTGGAAAAGTGAGATTTGCTGTGAATGTCCATCACAAGTGAGAGGTGCCATGGATGTCCATGAACAAGTGAGAGGTCCCATGTATGTCAGTGGAAAAGTGAGATTTGCTGTGAATGTCCATCACAAGTGAGAGGTGCCGTGAATGCTGTTCACGGACACTCTCCATCCAATCTGACAGAGCTTGAGCTATTTTGCAAAGAAGAATGGGCAAAAATGTCTCTCTAGATGTGCAAAGCTGGTAGAGACATCCCCAAAAAGATTTGAAGCTGTAATTGCAGTGAAAGGAGGTTCTACAAAGTATTGACTCACGGGCGCTGAATACAAATGTACACCACACTTTTCACATATTTATTTGTAAAAAATGTTGAAAAACATTTATAATTTTTCTTCCACTTCACAATGATGTGCCACTTTGTGTTGGTCTATCACATAAAATCCCAATTAAAAACATTTAAGTTTTTGGTTGTAACATGACAAAATGTGAAAAATTTCAAGGGGTAATACCGTTTCAAGGCACTGTATGTATATTAACAAGTAAGTTGTGCCATGGATGTAGTTTGACAAGTGAAGCCCTGTACACACGATCGGTTTTACAGATGAAAACCATCCGATGGATTTTTTTCATCGGACAAACCGATCGTGTATGGGACCCATCGGTCTTTTTTCCATCGGTTTTAAAATATAGAACATGTTTTAAATTTTTCCGATGGATCCAAAACCGATAGCAAATTCCGATCGTCTATGGGCAAGTCCATCGGATAAAAAACCCACGCATGCTCAGAATCAAGTCGACGCATGCTCAGAAGCATTAAACTTCATTTTTCTCGGCTCATCGGAGTGTTTTACGTCACCGCGTTTGGAACGGTCGGTTTTTTGACTGATGGTGTGTGGGCAAGACTGATGGAAAACAGTTTCATCGGATATCCAATGGACAAATCCATCGGACTAGAATCCATAGGAAATCCGATCGTGTGTACAGGGCTTGAATGGTATCGTGGATGTCCTTGGACAAGCGAGTAGTGCTGAAGTTGTCCGTGGATGAGTAATGCTGCGTACACACGGCCGTTTTTAATGTCATTGAAAAAAACAATGTTTTTCTCGACGTGATTCTTCTCAAGCCTGCCTTACATACACACTATCGTGAAAAAAAAATGCTTGAGCAAAGCGTGGTGACGTACAACACGTACGACGGCACTATAAAGGAGAAGTTCCATTCGAATGGCGCCACCCTTTGGGCTGCTTTTGCTGATTTCGTGTTACCCCGTGTTAGTAAAAGTTTGGTGTTAGCCGATTCGCGCTTTTCAGTCTCTGTGCTTTTCAGTCCGTTACAGCATGACGAATGTGCTATCTCCATTACGAACACTAGTTTTACCAGAACGAGCGCTCCCGTCTCATAACTTGCTTCTGAGCATGCGCGTTTTTTTCACGTCATTAAAGTGAACACACGGCCGTTTTTCACGACGAGAAAAACGACGACGAGAAAAAATAGAGCAGGTTCTAAATTTTTAATGGAAAAAGAAAAATTGTGCTAATCAGAAAAATTTAATTAAAAAAGGAAGGCAAGCGGCAACAAAGGTGATATACAACACAAACTAATATAATAAAAAATAAAAAGCGCAACTTATTTTTTATTATCTAAGTTTTCAATGCCCATTTTTCTCGTCGAGAAAAATGCTCTGGCGCCTACACACGTTTTTAATGACCAATTTAAAAAATTGAATTTTTCTCGTCATGAAAAACGGTCGTGTGTATGCGGCATAAGAGGTGCAATTGTAGTCCATAGACAAGTGAGCAATAACAAGAAAGTCAGTTGACAAAAAAGAGGTGAAATAGCTGTCCATTGAGAAGTAAGTGGTGTCATGGACGCCCATTGACAAGCGAACAGGGACATGGACATCCACTGACAAGTGAGTGTGGCCACAGATGTCCATTGACAAGTAAGTGGTGCCATAAATGTCCAGGGACATGTGAGCAATGCCAAAGAAGTCCATGGACAAGCGAGCAGGGCCGTGGATATCCATGGACAACTGGCTGGTACTGAAGATGTCTATGGACAAGTGAGAGGTGCCAGTGATGTCCATGGACAAGGGAGTAGTGCTGAAGTTTTCCATGGACAAGTGAGTGGTGCTGTGTATGTCTGTGGACGAGTGGTCGGTGCTTCCCCAATATAATGGGAAAAAATAGGATTTTGGTACCTACTGTAAAAGCCTTTTCTTGGAGACCTTTGAGGGACACAGGATGTTTTTTTTTACCTTTGGGTAATATTGCCACCTACAGAAAGACTGGGGAAAAAAAAAAAACTGTAGGTCAGCCCAAGATAACCCCTTATGCTACCAGCATGCTTCAGCTTTGTAGCAACGCAGTATGAAGAGCATGCTTCTAAACACAGGTGGGTATGACTTGTCTTCCTTAGTGGACTGTAAAGTCGTGTACACACGATCGGTTTTACAGATGAAAACAGTCTGATGGACTTTTTTCATCGGACAAACCGATAGTGTATGGGGCCCCATCGGTCTTTTTTCCATCGGTGAGAAAAAATAGAACTTCTTTTAAATTTATCCGATGGGAAAAAAAACAATAGCAAATTCCGATCGTCTGTGTGGAACTCCATCGGACAAAAAACCCACGCATGCTCAGAATCAAGTCGACGCATGCTCAGAAGCATTGAACTTCATTTTTCTCGGCTTGTCGGAGTGTTTTACGTCACAGCGTTTTGGACGATCGTTTTTTTGACTGATGGTGTGTAGGTAAGACTGATGGAAGTCAGCTTCATCGGAAATCCGATGGAAAAATCCATCGGTTTAAAATCCATAGGAAATCCGATCGTGTGTACAGGGCTTTAGAAAAGGATTTAATAATGAGTATGAAAAACTTTTTTTCTTTCTCATCCACTAAAGATCGCAAGAAGTCTTTCACTTTCAGGACATCCAAAAGTAGTCTAACTGGGGGGTGAGTAACACCGCAAATAAATACCAATAGGCCCAAGACTCAACAGAGAACTGGGGATTGCCTTTGGTTCAAGGAGACACCTGACAAGTTTTGTTTTACCCGCCTGTGTTTCACACAGGCGGGTGAAGCCATATCACCCGCCTGTGACACAGCTCCTGAAACTCCAGATGCAGGGACCCCTCCTCTGGGTCCCGATGCTGCCAGCCAATTGTCTATGCCTTGTAAGTAGATAAACAAGGCTGAAACGTGATGTACTGTCCAGGACAGCATCTTATTTACCTCTCTTGCCAGGACAAGACTTCTGAATTCTCCCTGATGGTTGTTAAACTGAATCCAGGTCTGATGACCCTCTTGCAGGACGACGGTCCAGTGCTGCATAGGCAGCCAAATTGCCCGAAGGTCCATGATGTTGATGAGGTACCCAGGACTCCTTAGCCCAGCAGGCTGTGAGGATTATTCCACAGACAGAAAGGAATAACTTCCCCAATTCCAGAGCCACTGAGCCAAGGACAACATGGTCTTCAGTGACAAACAAATCCATCTGTCCAGTGACTGGATTGACTTGTCCCACACCAATAGAAAGTTGCGTTGTAGAGGTCTATAGTGGAAATGAGCAAGTAAGACTACCTCAAAGGGAACTACCATCGGGCTCAAGACTGTCCTGGACCAGGGAGTTTGAATCGGAGACAGAACAGTCTGAACTTTCTCCTACCGAATCCATATCAGTTCTGGTCTGGAGTTCAATCCTGCAATCCATAGAATGGATGCAACAGCATGCCCAGGTCCTTAACCACTTCCAGCCCAAGGAAATCATATGACGTCTTTGACTTTCAGTGGGGATATCTGAATGATACCTTCACCGTAATAACAATCATAGCGGCAGTTCAGCCACCTGATCGTTCTTACAGGCGGCGGGAGGGGACATCCCCTGACATCCCCCTCCCGCCGCCCTCTGGTGCGTCTCCGGGGTCGCCCGTGTGATCAGTGACCCGGAGAAAGAATGCGCCACCACCGGACGATGATCATAGATGGTCCCCAGTCATCTCTATGACCTTCGAAGGCAGGGGAGGGCTGGCGGCCTTAGGCCTGGGGGGCAAGTCCAGTCAAGTGGACCATTGAACCACTGAATCAGCTCACCATCCATGGCCCACCTGGTTTTTCAATGCAGCCTCACCAGTGCCCATCAGTGCAGACAACTCCAGTGCCCATCAATGCAGCCTGATCACTGGGGCAGGTTACATGGGGTGTGTGGGGGGGGAGATGGGGGGTCAGCTAGGGGTGTCAGGGTCTCTCACCTCAGTGATCTCAGCTCGGCAGGTCCTTGCACGCCACGGTTTCCTGGGGGGGTAACGCTCCTGATCCTGGGGTCAAGTTGCAGCCAGCGTCCAGCCCTGCGTCCCGACTCCCTGGCATGCCCTGCCTCTGCCTGCTTTCAAGAATCTGGTCCCAGGGAGTTGTAGTTTCCTCTGCGCTGCTGTGTTTTCCACCCACCAGAAGCTTGAGTGCGGACTACAACTCCCGGAATGCAACAGCTAGTGGTCGGCCACCGTGGCCATGCCCCCCGCCCGACTTCCTAGACCAGAATAAAAAAGAAAAATGGTAGCGGGCAGCGGCTGCCGGCCATTTTGAACATAAGTTAGGGTGGCCTGGGAGGCAATTGCCACCCTGCCCCCTGGTCCAGCCCTCCCCTGTTCGGAGGCGCGGGTGCGACGTTATGACTTCACATCAGGCCGGCGGAAGTAAACAAAGCTGAGATCTCGGCTGGAAAGAAAGAGATTGTTCATTTTTTTTTTTGATCTCAATCTTTCCAGCCTGGAGGAGAGATGTGGGGTCTTATAGTCCCCACATTTCTCCATAAAATGGACCTGTCACGCACTACTCCTATTTCAAGGGATGTTTACATTTCTTGTAATAGAAATAAAAAAGTCATCAAAAAAAATAAAAAATGTAAAGAGAAAGTGTAAAAATAAAAAAAAGAAAGTAAAATAAACAATACAAAAAAAATGTGAAGAGCCCCCATCCCTGTGTGTTCGTGCACAGAAGCAAACGCACACGTAAGTCACGGCCGCATATGTAAACGACGTTCAAATCACACATGTGAGGTATCACCGCGTGCGTTAGAGCGAGAGTAACAATTCTAGCACTAGACCTCCTCTGTAACTCAAAACTGGTAACCTGTAAAAAATGTTAAAGCATCGCCTATGGAGATTTTTAAGTACCAAAGTTTGGCACCATTCCACAAGTGTGCGCAATTTTAAAGCGTCACATGTTAGGTATCAATTTACTCAGCTTAACATCATGTTTCATATTATACAAAAAAATTGGGCTAACTTTACTGTTTTGTTACTTTTTAATTCTGTGCTGGTTCCAGTTATGATTTCTGTAAGTTCAATAACCACCAACCCAATATAATTTTATTTATGAACAGTCAAAGCCATGTTCAACAGAGCCTGTGCCGACTTTTCTCTCAACAGTAGTTTGCCTAAGTATCCCACAATGAGGATGCCACAAGAGCACAGCAGGGCTAATACTGGTACAAACAAGACCATGGATAAATCCAAGGAAAGATCCAAGCTTTACTCACCAGCCAGCCCGCTGACAACCCAATCAACCTATCTAATGCCTCATACACACGACCGGTTTTCCCGACATGCCAAAAACCGAAGTTTTTCCCGACTAGATTCCTCTCAAGCCTGCCTTGCATACAAACGTTCAGGCAAAAAAACGCTCGACCAAAGCGTGGTGACGTACAACACGTACAACGGGTTTATAAAGGGAAAGTTCCATTCAAATGGTACCACCCTTTGGGCTACTTTTGCTGATCCTCGTGTTAGTAAAAGTTTGGTGAGAGACAATTCACGCTTTTCAGCCTCGTGCTTTTCAGTCCATTACAACGTGACGAATGTGCTATCTCCATTACGAATGCTAGTTTTACCAGAACGAGCGCTCCCGTCTTATACTTGATTCTGAGCATGCGCGTTTTTTACCCCCTCGGAAAAGCGTACACACGAGCGGTTTTTCCGACCAATCTAAAAAATGGCAGTTTTCTCGTCGGGAAAACTGGTCGTGTGTACGAGGCATCACAGTTAGAGGTCGACCGATATATCGCCCGATATTTAGCCATTTTGGAGAAATCGTCATCGGCCGATTATTCTCCAAATTAGGCCGATATATCACTGACCGCAGTCACCGCACCTCTGCCTGCAGAGTGTGGAGAATCCTTCTCCCTTCTCCACACTGTTGGCAGAGCAGCGCCACAGTGTGTGAAACTGTAAGGGAGAGAGAGAGAGGAGCTGTCAAAAATTAGGTTGAATGTCGGGGTGGGTGGGACCCAGCTATCCAACACCTGCCAATAGGATGGGATCTGGGCGGGCCGCTACGTGTATGTGGCCCCGCCCCTTTCTTAAACAGCCCAACCATTGGCTGGATGGCTGCTGGATCCCGCCCACCTCCGACATCACTCTGAATGCTTCAGCTCTTCTCTCTCTCTCTCCATACAGTTCACACACGTGGCCAGAGAGCAGTTTCACAGTTACACTATCGGCTGTGAAACCTGCCAGTGCCATCTGCCAATGCCTGCCAGTGCCATCTGCCAATGCCAACCAGTGCCTGCCAGTGCCATCTGCCAGTGCCATCTGCCAATGCCAACCAGTGCCTGCCAGTGCCATCTGCCAATGCCAACCAGTGCCTGCCAGTGCCTTCTGCCAATGCCAACCAGTGCCATCTGCCAATGCAATCTGCCAGTGCCAGCCAGTGCAATCTGCCAGTGCCAACCAGTGTATGCCAGTGCCATCTGCCAATGCCAACCGGTGCCATCTGCCAATGCCAACCAGTGCCACTTGCTAATGTCAGCCAGTGCCACCTGCCAGTGCCAATCAGCGCCATCTTCCAATCAGTGCCACCTGCCAGTGCCAACCAGTGCCATCTGCCAGTCAGTGCCACCTGCCAGTGACAGTCAGTGCCACGTTCCAGTGCCACCTGCCCAAAAACATAAAAAATAAAATCATCCTAAAATATTGCCCGCAAAAATCAGCCATCGGCCGCCCCAATTTATAAATATCGGCATCGGCCAGAGGAAAACCCATATCGGTCGACCTCTAATCACAGTATGCGCTAAAACAGGGGTTTAGACTGCACACATTTGCAAATACATGCGTAAGCCACAGAGCCTCGTCACGGCACCCTGGTATCTGTGGTCCTATCTCTAGCTTATGAGAGACTCCACAATGGAAGCACATGCATTCTGATGGATAGGTGGAGGTCCGGTGGACTGAAGGGAGCCCACCCCTTCTTAAAGGTACAGAAGCACACTAAACACCCAGCAAATTGCACAATGGCTGCAAAGGTGTCAGTGCGTTGCCTGACCAATATAACAGTAATATTACAACAAAAACAAAACAAAACAAAAAAACACTCCCCCCACCTAAAACTGGCCTTTGTAGCAAGTAGCATAGGAAGGCAACATATGATATAAACAAGACCAAGGATAAATCCAAGGAAAGATCCAAGGGCTTATACTGGGGCTAGCATCTTGGTGAACACTCCAAGCGCAGACAAGAGGCCAAAGGTCAGGGCCTCAAACTGGTAGCGTAGAAGCCCCAAAACAAATGTAGGAAACTTTGCTGTGCTGTGAAGATGGGGACATTCAGGTACGCATCATCCACAGAAGCTAGAAAGTCTCCCCAGTGAAGGTAGGTGAAGACAGACCTGGTGGATTTAAAGCAGAATATCTGGACTCCAATGAAGACATTCAAAGTTGAGATCCAAGATGAGGTGCATGGCCCCTTGTATAGGCGTGCGCACAGGGTGTGCCAGGTGTGCCCAGGCACACCCTAAGAACCCTGTGCAGCACAGATTCCCCTGTCCCCCCCCCCCCCACAGCGCTTCCGGCTTCCCTACTCTCCAGCTGTTGCTGAGGGGATGTTTTTAGAATGAGTGGGGGAGGGGGCTGGTAAATATGTAACTTACCGGCCCCCTCCCATTCATCGTGAGTGATCGGTACTATGTTTGATCTTTGGGGTGCACACCCTAATGCCAAAGGCTGCGCACACCTATGGCCCCCTTGGCTTTTGGTAATGGTGGACAGGTTGAAGTAAAGCCTCTGAAAATGTTCTGCCACAGGAAGTGGAGCAATGACACCTTGGTTCAAAATTTCCAAGACAAGCTCTAGCGGTAGATTGAAGAAAAAAAAAAAAAAGGTTCTAAAAATAAGTTAGTCTTTTAATACAGCAGAGTTGAAGTCATTTCCATCCTTCTAGGACAGGGTTTCTTAACTCGGGTTCCTTGGGAAATTAGCAATTTCTGCCTCTTAGATAAGTTCCCACTAACACCATTGATCTTTTTAGCTATCTGTAACAGGGTAATTCTTCCCAAAGTGTTAAGCCTCATACACACGATCGGATTTTCTGCAGACAAAGCGTAGGACTTTTTGTCCGAAGGGCGTTGGCCAGGAACTTGTATTGTATACCAACGGCAAAGAATTGTCGGCCAACAAACACAAAACTACGTGGTTTTTCAGCTCTTTAGCACCACCCTTTGGGCAACTTCTGCTAATGTTTTGTTATGGTGAGGATTGCTTCTGAGCATGCGTGTTTGTACTTTGGAGTTTTGTCCGAAGGACTTGTGTACACACGATCGGATAATCCGACAACACACATTTGTTGGCGGACAATTTTAAAGCATGCTATCCCACATTTGTCCGCGGAAAATCCGACAACAATTGTCCGATGGAGCGTACAAACGGTCGGATTTTCCGACAACAGCCTGCCATCACACAATTCCCGTCGGATAATCCGATCGTCTGTATGAGGCTTAAAATGGAGTTCCACCCTGAAATTTTTTTTTTCCAAAAATCCTAAAAAAAAAAAATAGAAAAAAAATATTTTTTTACTTACCAGAAATAGCGGTTGCTATGCGGAAGTCCCTTATCTGCCTCTTCATCCTCCGCGGCTGGTCTTATTCCGCTGTCCTACTCGCGGTGTCTTCTTGTGAATGGGGCGCGCTGCCTTCTGGGAACTGTGTATATCCCAGAGAGCAGCCGGCCCATTCACAAAGCACCGCACAGCTCACACATGCGCAGTAGGAAACGGGCAGTGAAGCCACACGGCTTCACTGCCTGTTTCTCTTACTGAGGATGGCGGCGCTGGGAGCTGCCAGGATCGAGGGATCGGCCTCGGGGGGGGGCTAACATCGCGGGCGAGTAGGACAGGTAAGTGTCCTTATTAAAAGTCAGCAGCTACAGTGTTTGTAGCTGCTGACTTTAAAAAAAAATAAAAAATTGCGGGTGGAATCCCTCTTTAAGGAGCATTCTTTCTACTGACCATCACACTAATGTATCATGAGTTGTAGATATACCGTATATACTCGAGTATAAGCCGAGTTTTTCAGCACATTTTTTTGTGCTGAAAATGCCCCCCCTCGGCTTATACCCGAGTCACCTTTTTGCGCCTGATCTCCCGGACTTTGGGGATGCAGTACCGGCCGTCCGTAGGTCCCCTGGACCTCAAGCTTGGCACACATGTAGCCCCACTCTTCCTCTACAAGTGTGCAAAGTTTGTTGTCCGGGGGACCTACGGTCGGGGAGCAACGATTTTTCAAATCCGGGCTCCCTTTCCATAGACTCCCATGTTAAACGGTCGTTTCTCCAGTGAATTTGGGGAGCCGGTACCAACCAGTTGTAGGTCCCCTGGACCCGGAACTTGGCAAACCTGTAGCCCCATTTATCCTCTATAAGTGTGCAAAGTTTTTTGTCTGGGAGATCTATGGCCGGGGAGCACCGATTTTTCAAAGCCGGGCACCCCTTCCATAGACTCCCATGTTAAACGTCAGTCTAGTCATGGGCACAGTGAGGCATGGACACAGTGAGGCATGGGCACAGTGAGGCATGGACACAGTGAGGCATGGACACAGTGAGGCATGGACACAGTGAGGCATGGACACAGTGAGGCATGGACACAGTGAGGCATGGACACAGTGAGGCATGCACATGGACACAGTGAGGCAAAGTGAGGCACAGTGAGGCATGCAGATGGACACCCTAGGCTTATACTCGAGTCAATAAGTTTTCCCATTTTTTGGTGGTAAAATTAGGTGCCTCGGCTTATATTCGGGTCGGCTTATACTCGAGTATATACGGTAATACGTTTTTTGGAAAAAAAAAGGAAAATACTGCACTCAGGTTTAACGAATAAGGAAAAAGCAGCCAGCACTGAAAATTCAGATACTTGAATTCACATATACAAATAAAAAATAAAAGCACTATAGCCTCTTTTTTATTTTGCCAGTATCCAATCCTTCTTTGCAGGGCTGGGACAAGGGGTAAGCAGGAGGAGCAGCTGCTGGGGGCGCAGTGGTAGGGGGGATGCTGAACACTCTAGATAGTGTCTGGAACCCAGCTGCTCAGGGCTTCTGTTGTCACACAGTGCTCTAACGTGCCTTCGCTCTCCACCCAACCTGCATAAAACTTACACAAAATACACACTGTGAATGCACAGCTACATAAAGTGCTGTGAAAAAGTATTTACCCCCTTCCTGATTTTTTTTTGCATATTTGTCACACTTAAATGATTCAGATCATCAAACAAATTGTATTACACAAAGCAAACCCGAGTAAAACACAAAATGCAGTTTTTAAGTTATAGTTACATAGTAGTTGAGGTTGAAAAAAGTCCAACCTATGTATGTGATTATATGTCAGTATTACATTGTATATCCCTGTATGTTGTAGTCGTTCAGGTGATTATCTAGTGCGCATGCGCGGGGACTCGGAGAAGGACGTGTGCTGACCGAGCTCCCGGCACCCCGACCCACCAGAGCTAACGATAGCGCAGGCACTGAGGTCCGTGAGCCAGGACCGATCCCACACCAGCCCCGAAGTGGCGATGAACCGTAGGGCACAGGGGCAGCCGCGGAAAGGACACGATACGCAAACTACAGCCCAGAAGAGAGCAGGGCCTTCCCCTACAGCACAGCCGCGATCCAAGATGGCGCCGGGTAAGCCAGACACACGAGGCAGCACGGCAGCAGCCAGATCCGACGGCGCTACACAGAGAGGAGACAGGCAGCTAAATCTGGAGCCAACTAGGGATCCATTCTCCTCACAATCCTCGGGAGAGGTGGAGACCGGACAGCGGGGTGAGTCACTATCACATCCCCCATCCCCAGCCATATACGCTGATAGACATGACTCTCCAAACTCCCCTGCCTCCCCTGCCTCCTCCATAGATAGGAACATGGCAGACTTAGCAGAAGTCCTCATTAGCCAATCCAGCCAATCCAGCCAGGATATGCCAATTCCCCAGCTCTCACACTATTCCCCTGATGCTGTACTGTTGGGCAGATTCTCCACCATGCTGCAGCAGGAGCTCTCTAAGGCCTGCACATTAATCACCACTGACCTGAAAAAAGACATCCATAGCTTGGGAGAGCGTTTTGAGCTAATTGAAACCAAAGTGGATGGAGCCATCAAAAGGGTCAACCAGAACTCAGCCATGGTGACAGACCTCCAGGATAGATTAGAAGAGGCTTTCACAAAAATTGAAGATTTGGAGAATCGTTCTCGTAGGTACAATGTCCGCGTGCGTGGCCTCCCTGAAACTCACACAGATCTAGAGGGGGCTGTAAAAGACCTGATGAAAACCCTTATCCCTGATATAGCCAACCACCACATGGAAGTTGATCGCGTTCACCGAGCACTGACAGCCCCAAGGGCCGACGGCCTACCACGAGACATTATTGTTAAGCCACATCACTACCGCATTAAGGATAAGATGATGCTTGCGGCCCGCAACAGGCCGGACCTGTCGCTATTTGGAACACCAATACAGCTCTTTACAGATTTGGCGCCATCAACGGTCCAGAAACGCAGAAACCTACGGCCATTACTCCAGCAACTTATGGCCAAACAGATTAAGTATCGATGGTCGTTCCCTTTTAAGTTATCATTCACTTACAACGGAAAGTCCCACTCCTTTTCCACGTTCCAAGCAGGCGAAGACCTACTGCTTAGTCTCGGCATCATTGCACGGGACTCTCCGACTCCGATTTCATCTCCCCCTCGTCTGGATCATCGTCCCCTCTCCCCGATATGGCAGGATCGCACACGCTCACAGGCCAGAAATGCTCGCCGGAATACCTGAGTATTATTGCTCTTCTCTCTTTTTGCTTTTTTGCCCCCTTTTGGGAACTGTTAGTGCTTGATTGCACGGATATGGCCTGGGCCCATGGTGGACTATGGGCCTGATGGGGCCATCGTTACCGT
The DNA here is from genome assembly GCA_029206835.1 of Rana muscosa. Classification (NCBI taxonomy): domain Eukaryota; kingdom Metazoa; phylum Chordata; class Amphibia; order Anura; family Ranidae; genus Rana; species Rana muscosa. Next base: position 64,384,669 of record JARGYO010000094.1, read on the forward strand.
TCACAGTTCACAGGTTACAAAGTCACGGGTTACAAAGTTACTGGAGTTCCTGGTTCTTCGGACTGGCTGCCAGCCGAATATTTTACAACCCCGACGGGCCCAACCTGGTCGAAGAAATTTTGCTTTTTGCTTTTTAGCAGTCTGGGGGCCTTAGTCGGACCGCAATGTGTTCCCCTGTTGGGCTGTGGCTCGGGGGCCGGAACGACCGATGGGGACCCTTCCGGCCCCGGCGCCACTGGCCTTGGGAATGCATGTTCCTATAGACAGCCTGTTATGTTAAAACTGTATTGATTGATTTTGTCATTTCCGATATGACCTCGAATAGCCTGCTCGTACAGAGTGTAATCATATTTGGGTCGGGGTGGTCATGCTTGCCACCCAACTGCAAGACTACCTATCCTACGACAAGGATGGTACCCTTGCACCTAATTTGCCGGATGTTGTCTCCGGCAGGGGTTATTCCCCATTCCTTCATTCATCAGCTAGGATTGAGTTATATTGGTTGTTTGGGCCTAAGGCCTATGTATATGTTTTTTTGCTTTTATTTTTGTTTCTCTTCTTCTCTAATGCCTTTTCCTTCTCTCCCTTCCCCCTCTTTCTTCGGAGCCTCGGTTCAGCGCCCTTCCCTTATGTCATGGTCTGAGAGGTCACATAGCCAAACAGTCATCATCATCGGGACCCTTCTCGCTTCATTCATTATGCAAGGTAAGAGTGCTCTGCCCTACCACGATGGCCACCACATATAACACAGACTATTCGATAGTTAGCCACAATGTACATGGATTTAACTCCCCTACTAAAAGAACTAAGGCTTTCCAGTTTTATCATAAACAGAAGGCTGAAGTCCTGCTATTACAGGAAACTCATTTCTCCAATGTCTCAGCGCCCCGTTACCTCAATGGGAAGTATCCACAGTTTTACTTGGCAGGGGGTCGGGAAAAGAAGGGCGGTGTAGCCATCTGCTTTTCGAAACGGACCCCCTTTACCCCCATCGCTATCGTTAAGGACAAGAGAGGTAGATATATTATGGCAGTGGGGCGGCTCCATGACCAGGAGGTGTCCTTTATATCATACTATGCCCCGAATACTGGACAGCTGGAATTCTTTAGCAAAATGCTGAAGATTCTTATGCCCAAAGTCCAGGGTCAGGTCATTATGGGAGGCGATAGTAATATTCCCTTGGACAGAATTATGGATAAATCGGACTCCTCTAGACCAACATTGAAACGCCCACCGACTGGAAGCAGCAAGGTTGCACGTCTGTTTCATTTCTATGACCTCATCGACGCCTGGCGAGAAAATAACCCTACGGTCAGAGACTTTACACACTTTTCACAAGCCCATCATACTTACTCGAGGATAGACCACGTTCTAGTACGTATGCCTTTGCTACCATTTATTAAGTCGGTTAAGATTTTATCTACCCCTTGGTCTGATCATTCCCCGATAAAACTCTCTACTTCAGGGCTATGGACTAAATCTAGACCCTCCCCGTGGAGACTTAATGTGAGCTTGCTGAATGACCCTACAATCTTTTTAGAGATTCAAAAGGAAATACAGGAATACTTTAGACTTAATAAGGCATCGGACACATCCCCCGCAATTAACTGGGTAGCTCATAAAGCAGCGATTAGGGGCATATTGTTACAAGTGGCAGCCAGGATTAAACGCAATAGGGAACAGGCAAATAAGATTCTGGAAACTAACTTAGATAACTTACTTAGTGAACAGCACAGAAATCCCCTGGTAGATATAAGGCATAAAATTGACGAGGCTCGACTAGCACTAAATCTTAGCTTGACTACTCAAGCGGAGAAACATATTAGTTGGTCTAAGCACAGGTTCTATACGATGGGTGATAAACCTACCACAATGTTAGCTAGAAAACTGGTTCCTCGACCGTACACACCGACTTTGCCTAAACTACGACTATCCACGGGCCTAACCTCCCAGAACCCCGAACGGATAATTGGAGAATTTCACAAATTTTATGCTAAGCTGTATGGAGTGCAGGACAAGTTCGATTCATCTGAAGCGAGCACATTCTTTCGCGACTTACAGCTGCCTAAATTGACACAAGCCCATGCGGAACTGATGGACGGTGCTCTTACAGAGCCTGAAGTCAGGGCTGCAATCAAAACCCTACACCCTACCAAGGCCCCTGGGCCAGATGGATTCCCGGGTCACTACTATAGGAAATATCACGATCTTCTGGCCCCACATCTCTGTACTTACTTTAATGACCTGAGAAGCGGCAGCAAGCTCCCCAGCCATGAAAATGTAGCCTATATAAGTGTTATCCCGAAACCAGGAAAGGACCATACAGACTGTTCCAATTATCGCCCAATTTCTCTGATCAATACGGATCTTAAGATTCTAACCAAAATACTGGCCCAGAGACTTAATACTTTTCTTCAGTGTTATATCCATCCTGACCAAGCAGGTTTTGTCCCGACAAGACAGGCATCGGACCAAACCCGCCGGATAATTAACCTTATCTCGGCAGTTCGGTCTGATTGGGATGGAAAGGGGACTAGGAGGGGAATGTTACTTTCATTGGATATCCAGAAGGCGTTCGATTCTATCTCCTGGGACTATCTTTTTGATGTTCTCACACGCTTTGGATTTGGGAGACGCTTTCTGGATCTCCTTCACATATTATATGATTCCCCCAGTGCCTCGCTAATGCTCAGAGGATATACATCCCAAACATTTCCTATCAGGAGAGGAACTAGACAGGGCTGCCCGTTGTCGCCACTATTATTCGCCCTGGCGATTGAACCACTAGCGCTCAAAATTCGCGCCTGCAGAGATATACAGGGCATTTATTGCGGAGACTATGAACACAAATGTTTACTCTTTGCGGACGACTTGTTGCTGACCTTGACCTCACCGATCACATCCCTACCTAACTTGTATGCTATTTTGCAGCCTTTCTCCAACATTTCCGGGTTGGCAATTAATCATAGTAAGTCAAGAGCACTGAACTTATCTTTGCTAAGCTCCACTCAGGCTACGCTTGAAAAATCATTTCAATTCCGATGGGAATCCACAGCTCTCCCTTATTTAGGCATACAGCTGACCTCATCTATTGGTGAGTTGTACAAAGAGAATTATCCAGCCCTTTTCAAACGGCTAACAGCTGACATGGCTAAGTGGCAGGTTCACCCGCCATCGTGGTTTGGCAGACTTCACTCAATTAAAATGAATGTTCTACCTCGATTATTGTATTTCTTCCGTACCTTGCCAGTTTCATTGGCCCGTGATGACCTTAAACGATTCCAGAATAAAGTACTACAGTTTATTTGGGGTGATAAGAGACCCAGGGTGAATAGGAGCACTCTATACACGTTGAAGCGGAGAGGGGGACTTGGTCTTCCAGACTTATTAAAATATTTTTATGCTGCCCAGATAGCACAACTTACAAGGTTTCACTCCCAACAGGCACAGGCCATTTGGATGGCTATGGAATCTTATTCCTGCCGTCCCAAACCTATTTCTTATATTTTATGGCTCCCTATCAAGGAGCGACCTCCTATACTTTGCCCTACTTTATCCATGTCACTGGAACTATGGGACAGACTCTCCAGATCTCACAAATTCAAATCTCCTCATTCTCCACTGACACCTCTGCTTCAAAATAAAGCATTCACCCCGGGTCTCACTCCACTAGCGTTCGAATGGTGGACTAATAAGGGTTTTAAGTGTATTGCTGACTTGTGCGATCATAGAGGTATGCTGACCGAACGGACTATGGCTGACAGACATCAAATGCCTCCAGCGGAGGGTTATAGGTTCGCCCAAATCTCACATTATGTACAAACCCTGGCTCGCAAGAGCAACCTAGCAACCCAAACTCCCATGGAACATCTATGCAAAAATTATGATAAAATTAAAGGACATTTATCTGCTATATATTCGATATTGCTGAGTGTATCGACAAAGCTGACTTATATGGTCCAATGGGAGACCGACTTGCAGGAAACCCTGGATCTGGACGAATGGCATAGGATAGCCGAGACAGCATCTCGTTCGCTCGTCAATACTTCAATAATTGAGGCCAATTATAAGGTTCTACTGAGGTGGTATATGGTGCCGGTCAGACTGGCAACTTTTGTCTCAGGAGCTACCCCGTTGTGCTTTAGAGGATGTGGCCAGATGGGCACCACCTATCATATTTGGTGGACATGCCCAAAGGTCCGGAGGTTTTGGATCAGGGTGTATAATTTAGTTTACTCCCTTACCCAACTAAACCTAACTAAATCAGCTAAGCAAGCACTACTGGGGGGAGGAGATGTGGAAGCCTCCAAGTCCTGCAAGAGGCTCTTGACATTTATTTTTATTTCAGCCAAAATCACTATTGCTAGGAACTGGAAATCGGCAGCTCTACCATTCGATCAGCTTAAAGGCAAATTGTCTTGGTTGATGCTAAACGAACGCTTGACCGCTCTGGCCCAAGATAAAATGAAACTGTTTCATGGAGTTTGGGACCCATGGCTTCGTTACCTAACTAATGACCCGGGGATGTTTACAGCATAGCCTAGGGGATTAGGTTGAGATGTCTGGATGCTGAATCGGGGCTCCCCCCCCCCTCCCTCCCCCCATTCCCCCCTCCTCAACTGTCCTTTCCTTACTCTGTCTCCTTCCTTCTATTCTTTGTCACTGTCCTCTTTCCTCTCTTTTGAAATTTGTTTATTGTTTATTTTTGGAGTCAGATCCAGACCTTAGAGGTTTGTGCTGCTCCCTGTTTTCTCAGCTCCTACGGGACCATTGTCAGTCTGATCAGACCTCTGGGCGGCCCACACGGCCGGCTGAGTTGCGCCCCCCCCGATAGATGGATGGGGGGGCGGCTCATCTGGGTGGACGGTTCAGATATGATCTGCGATGCTAATAGGGGTTAACGGCTCTACGGAGCTTCGGACTACTCCAAGGACCCCTACACTTGGTGATCTTCATTGTGTTACCCCAAATGTTGATTGTGACTGTACAATGTTATGTGGCGACTTTTATACATTTTGTATGACAAAACTTGAATAAAAAGATTGAAACACAGGTGATTATCTAATAGTTTTTCAAAACTTTTGATGCTCCCCACTGAGACCACCGCCTGTGGAAGGGAATTCCACATCCTTGCCGCTCTTACAAGTAAAGAACCCTCCTCGTAGTTTAAGGTTAAACCTCTTTTCTTCTAATTTTAATGAGTGGCTACGTGTCTTGTTAAACTCCCTTCCGTGAAAAAGTTTTAGGCCTATTGTGGGGTCACTAGTACGGTATTTGTAAATTGAAATCATATCTCCTATCAAGCTGTGAAGGAATGTGATGAGCATAATGTTAAACTAGAAAATGTCTATTCTCTATGCATCTTTACTATACTATAAAGTTTATATTGCTTTTTCATGTACACCACTGCTGTAAATTCTTCCTTACTCAAATCAACTTCTAATAACACCTCCTCCCACTGAAAAGACTGGAGAAGACAGAAAATGGTGGATACCCCCCTCTCCCACACATCTTTGGAATACGGATATGAAGATAGGACCAGAGGACAGCCCAGCTTAATCATCACGTTTCTGTACTCTTTTTGTATTGCCGCCAATCAGATGTGCTTATTAGTGTCACATTAACATAATAGTGACGTATCATGCTGTGTGTAAAAAGTTCAGTACTGCCTGGAATAAATCATTAGATACGGAAGTAACGGATCTGCACGGATATGTCGGAGTCTTGCTTTCAAGCATGCATGCAATGTTGTCTAACCTTTACATTTCGGAACAGTAGTAGAATCCATATACCGGTAACCCCTTTGTGGTTAAACGACCATTACAAAGCTTCTCTTCTCCAGAGAGAATAATAGGATTTTTATAACAGCTTACCTGTAAAATCCTTTTCTTGGAGTACATCACGGGACACAGAGCGGCATAGTCATTACTATGTGGGTTATATAGATACCTTCAGGTGCTGGCACTGGCAACTTCCAAAACCGGAAGTACCCTCCCCTATATAAGCCCCTCCCATCCGGGAGCACCTCAGTTTTGTAGCAAAGCAATAAGTGTCCCCAAAGAGGGGTGGGAGCTCTGTGTCCCGTGATGTACTCCAAGAAAAGGATTTTACAGGTAAGCTGTTATAAAAATCCTATTATTCACCATAAAAATGGGACGTTAACCAGCCATTTTTTACAGGGAGCTTCAGCAGACCAGTTTTTGAGCCATAGAAGCCTACGCATATGTACTACAGACAGCGTAAGGCGGGAGGCCTGATGGATTGAATCCTTTATGGCGTCAACCGCAAAGCTTAAGGCTCTAGGTAGATCAGTAAGGGCAAGGCCTGCTGATCTGGCAAGTCCCTTAAGACCTGTTTCAACTGATCCTTCACTGCTTAGCAGACCCCACTGCTGGTTGTGTCACCAAGCTTGCTGTTGAAAGAAGCAGATTTTCATAAGGACTCCAATTTTTTATCTATTGGGTTCTTGAACATTTGGACATTATCCACTGGACATGTCAGTGATTTATACACACAAGAGATGGCTGCGTCCACTGTAGGGACCTTCCATTTTTTGATGAACTTATCCTCCATGGGATAGACCACCGGAAATCTCTGTCTCTTGGGGGGAATAAATATTTTCTCAGGATGTTCCCAATCCTGGTAAATGAGCCCTTTCAGCAAAGGGTGAAGTGGAAAAGAACAGACAGTCTGGGGGCTTCTAGCGACCCCAACGAGGATACAGTAGTGGTTGATGGTTCCGCAAGGTGCATTTTAAATGCTGATCGGACCATGTTAGTCAGAGACTGAACCCATAATCTTTCAGCTTGAGATGCTGAGAAAGGTTCTTCCACTGTTGATTCCTCTATAACAGAATCAACCTCATCCTGATCCCCTTCAGGCAGGTCGATCCCTGTATGGGACTGTTGCTCTGCTAACAGGCACTCTGAAGGAGGAGACGGAGATCGGGCGCGTTTTCCCTGACAGGGAGGCAGCGATCAATGTTGACAATCTCTCTTCTAATCCTCCCAGAGCTGAGGAAAAAACCTCCTCTGTTACATACACAGGAGCAGGTGAACTGAGGACAGCCACAGTACCAAGTACCCCTGCGGGGTCTCTACGGTCACTTACCTCTGAATTTTCAGGGGAGACTGGTGCAGCAGAAGCATGCCCAAGATCCTCAGAGCCCGATGAGACCCCCTTCGCTTCCTGGAAGATTCAGTTCCGGAGCTTCTGGACGGCATATTCCTAAGCCTAAAGCTGAGGTATTCCAGCCGTAAAAACACCACTTTTACTGAGAATAGTCTAGCACAATTGCTGCTATATAACAGTTGGTGTCTACTAAAGTGCCTTTCTAGGGGATGCCTGCATCAACCGCCTCTGTGTGCCTTTTTACTGTTGCTAGCTCTGTCTGTGCACTTCAATAGCCAGCTGTAATTGTGCTTTAAAACACGCTGGACGCCCGCACATGCGCAGTAGCGCCGCGGCGCACACCGAGCGTCATCCACCCGCTCCGCCCCTTTTTCCAGATCGCCTCTATATATTAGAGGCGCGTGCACGCGCACGCACGCGGGCATGTGCGCCTTCGGCGCCTTTTTTGAAAAAATAAGGAGCTAGATGGGAGCCAGGGTCCCTGCCGAAGGGCCCTGGGATGGATGAGCGCAGCAACAGGGCAGAGGAGACAGCTTCCCAGCAGAGAACTTACCAACTGCCTGGATTTGATTTTGGAAGAAAAAAATCCACATTACAAGAAAAAGAACCATAGCGGCCTCTAGTGTCTAACACAGGTACCGCGGTCTTACACATTTTTTTTTTTTTTCTTGCCTACTATTAAATTTTTTTACATTTTCTCAGTAGTAACAGGCATACACAGAATATTAGCGGGAATACCTTAGGTAACAGGCAGAAAGACAAAATAGGCTTGGGGGTCCCCCAATAGAACCAAGTTCCTGAGGGCCCCCCACTTACCTTTTCCTCACCGCAGGACTCTGTTTGGTCCACAGAAGCCCAAACTTCACCTATCACGGCAGGCATTGTAATTAAACCTTCAGGGACCGGGTTCCCAAGGATTCCACTCCCCTGGACCTGTATAGCACCCTGCACAGAAAACATCTTGGTCGTGGGTATGACCAGAGCTCTGGATCCCAGGGTCCAGCCCTCCTAAGAGAGGCATTACAGGCAAAACCTTGCTCTTCTCTTTGCAAGGCCCGGGTACCGACCGTTTAGCTATGAAGCTTTTTTGGTCGGATCCGGAATAGCTTACTGAGGCCCAAAAGAACCTGTACGCAAGCTCAGTGAAAAAACACATGTTACTTCTTGGCCAACACCTTAGACACTGGCAAAAAACTGAGGTGCTCCCGGATGGGAGGGGCTTATATAGGGGAGGGTACTTCCGGTTTTGGAAGTTGCCAGTGCCAGCACCTGAAGGTATCTATATAACCCACATAGTAATGACTATGCCGCTGTGTCCCGTGATGTACGAGAAAGAAAAATGATTTCATTTATTAAGGGAAAAAAGCTGTCCAAACCTGCCTGGCCCCATGTGAAAAAGTAGTTGCACCCTAAACCTTATAACTGGTTGCGCCACCCTTGGTGGCAACAACTGCAATCAAGCATTTGCAATAACTGGTAATGAGTCTTTCACATCGCTGTGGAGGAATTTTGTCCCACTCTTTTTTGCAGAATTGTTTTAATTCAGCCACATTGGAGTTTTTTTTAGCATGAATGGACTGTTTAAGGTCATGCTACAGCATCTTAATTGGATTTAAGTCCAGGCTTTGACTAGACCACTCCAAAACCTTAATTTTTTATTTTTTTTGCCATTTGGAGGTGGACTTGCTGGTGTGTTTCGGATGATTGTCCTGTTGCATAACCCAAGTGCACTTAAGCTTGAGGGCACAAATTTATGGCCGGACATTCTCCTTCAAGATTTTCTGGTAGAGTGCAGAATTCATGGTTCCAATAATTATGGAAAGTTGTCTGGATCCTGAAGATGCAAAGCAGCCCCAGACCACTACACTACATTGCAATGCGACAAATATGCTTGTTCTGGAAATTTTAAAGATAGGCAACTCCTATCCTCATATCGATCAGTGGTTCCAAATAATAAGAACTGCTGCAGTAGGGAACAGACACACTCACCATCTTTCCAAACAACTGTTTTGTTTATTCTGCGCAACTGAAGTTTTTTATACACATGATTACGTAGGTATCACATTAATATTACAACTGTATTCTATTTTGTATGTTTGCCTATGCATTGCACACTGCACTCCCTGTACACACGGCCCTAATAATGTTTTCATTACATGTTTGCATTCTTTTGAGTCCTGATTAGAATTAGCCCGCCTATGTTACGCCCCTTGTTATCATAAAAGTACAATTGTAATATTAAAGTGATACCTACATAATCTTGTGTATAAAAAAAAATTCAATTGCACCAAATAAACAGAACAATTATTTGGAAAAATGGTGAGTGAATCTTTTGTGTCTGCTCTCTACTGCAGTAATATTATTTTTGGAACCACTTATCAATATGAGGATAGGAGTTGCCTATCTATAAAATGTCCACAACAGTTGGCGAGCCAGCCAGGAGGGAATTTACAGGTGTTACTCCCCTTATTCGAACGGTATCGATTGGTGATTATATGTTATGTCATCACTGTATCAGAATGGATCAAGGGTGACAGACAAATTATTCATTTGGAACCAATAATCAATACGAGGATAGGAGTTGCCTAACTATACAATTTCCAGAACAATGCTAAAAAATATTTTAAAAAAATCAGGAAAGGTGGGGGGGATACTTTTTCACAGCACTGTAGCTGCTAGAAAGTAGTGGCCAGGCATGTGCAGTGCACACTCCATGCAAACATAGGACAGCTGGAGCAAGGGGGCAGGGCAGTACACCCATTCTACATCATGCATTAGCATGGGGGCTGGATGAAACTGTCCTGGTACTGCGCCTGTGGGCTCCAGTATATTTATAACCTGAAGGTAAAATAATTCCTGTGTCCCTCAATGGTCAGGAAAAAAATACAGTAAAACGTCGGATTGCGAGTAACGTAGTTTACGAGCATTTAGCAATACGAGCTGTTTTTTTAATTTTTATTCTGACTCAATATTGCAAGTGTTGTCTTGCAAGACGAGCAGGATTTAAGCCTCTGGGGTGTGCAGTACCACATTTAGCCAGAAGTGCGTGGGCACCGGTGACGCTTGGAACTGTTCAGGGACACTCGTAAACACTCAGAGACACTCCGTTCCCGGGTGTCTCAGAGGTTTCCGAGCATTTCCGGCGCCCCCCCACCGCTGGCCACATGTGGTACTGCATACAATAGCAGTCACTGTGGAACAAATTATGCGAGTTTCCATTGATTTCTATGGAGAAATGCGCTTTGATATACGAGTGCTTTGGATTACAAGCATGCTTCTGTAACGGATTATGTAACGGATTATGCTTGTAATCTAAGGTACTACTGGTTCTAATATACACAAAATTCTCAGCACACACACTCATCAGGAATGAAAACGCAAAGCCAGGTCTCTAGAAAGAGAAGTTTTATTGCTGAAGTTGTGACTACAGGCAGTAAGAAAGGTTTATAAAACGCAGACTTCTATCTCAGGAACATACTGACTCGCAGAGCTAACACAGAAGGTGGCGGGGGAGGAAGACGAAAAACAGTGGCAGTCCAGAGACACACAGCGCAGCCTCCACCAACAGCTACAAATACACCAAAATGTGTGGGGTGACCTCCTGCACCGAGCACTACTCCACTTGCAAAGCTTCCTGTAATGATTAAAGAAAACCTGTCATTACAGCAAAGTGGCAATAGGTAAAGACGGAAGGTAACAGGAGGTGGAGGTACACAACTACTAAATTTCCTCTATGGTTACTCCCAAAACCCACAGTATGCCAATCTTCACTTCAAAGCTCAGACACACTCCTGCATCCCATAGTGTGATCCTCATGCCAAGGGGATTTATACAGTACTTCTGTTTTTATTATTACACATATGAAACAGATCAACTTCAAGTAAATCTAAAGCCCAAACTTATATGTGTAGAAGAGAAGCTCCGCGGTCAGTTAAAAGATTGATAACAAATATTTGCTACATAACCTATAAACTATTTCATGTTATTAGAAATTTTTCTTTGAAATTCAATCTGTGGTCTGCTATAACTTCTAAAACTGTGATATAAATATTACATTTCCTACGACTAATGGCGATCTGAACATTCCATCTGCTCATGCGATTGTCTCACAGCTTTTCCCAGAGCTCAAAAGAACACCTTTTAATGACTTGTTTAGAGACCTACATTGGTAGACATCTTGGTAGTCAAGGGGTCAAAACAAGCTGGCAATGTTTTGTTCAACATGCTCCGGGCTTTTATTTATCTGAAGACAAATCCCCCCTCCCCTCCCCTAGTGGTTCCCAAGCGCTTCCTCTGCTCCGGGAAGCCTGAGACCCTGGGAAATATTGCCAGAATTGCGAGAAGGAGCAGATCGGGGAACAACCCTATTCTGAGGCCAATGAACAAGGAAGCGCTCAATTCAGGGCACTTCCAGGTTTGGATCAGTCAGAATCTCGGCTGAAATGTGGGGTAAACAGCTGACCAAGCACAGTCCTGTGCTTGATTAGCTGGAGTGGAGGGCAGGAGAGACATTAGGGGGGAGATTTATAAAACTGAAGAGTGTCAAATCTGGTGCAGCTCTGCACAGAAACCTATTAGCTTCCAGGTTTTATTGTCAAAGCTTAAGCTGTCCATAGACGGTTTGAATCTCAGCTGTTTTAGCAGGAATGGCCAAGATTCGTACCATGTATGGGCAAGGCTGTATGCACCCAAATTGATTGATCAACTTGGGTACAACCAGCCTGTCGGATTTTGCATGCGCTTATTGCTGCCGGCTGTTATAGAAAGACTCTACTGTGTTGATGGGTGAATCCCTCCCGCAGACCCATTGTGTTCTCCCGGTGGGGGAAGACGTCCCTGCTGGGAGAACACAACAGCTCCGCAGGAGGGGTTCCCCACAGTCAGTGTTAATGGGCGAATCAAGCGATTTTCTTTTCTGCAACCCGTGGTTGCAGGAAAGAAAATCGCTCTGTCTATGGCCAATCTTAATTGTACAAGCTGAAGTAAGAAACCAATTGGCTACCATGCACAGCTGCACCAGATTCTGTGTGCTTCAGTTTTAGTAAATCTACCTCTAAGGGTCTAATAGACCCCTATTATCTCCATAAAGAGAACATGTTACCTGCCAACGCTATCACTTAGGGGGCTTGCTTGCCCCTTTGTGAAAGCAATAAAGTTAAAAGATAAAAAAATAAAAGTGTTTTAAAAAACAAAAAACTAAAATTATATTAAAATAAATTAAAATAAAATAACAAAATAAAATGTTAAAAAGCAACGCGCTGCTCTCTGCACACACAAAAAAGCAAACATGCACACAGGGCGCCCATGTCGTGTATGCAAACAGCGAACGCGCAACACACATTATTTACACACTGTTATGTCTAAACGAATCACCTGTAAAAGATTTAAAAAAATTGTAGCTTATGGACAATTTGGGGTGCCATTTTTTTTTTTACCATTTCACGGGTACACACAATTTTAAGAACCACTCCAACGTGGCGAGTCAGAATCATGGGCGAAATTACTGCAATTCTGCCTGCAATTCCAAATTGCATGGCAATCGGTGCAAAACATGCATGTGGGTGTCATTCGTTCTAAACGGCACACCAAACACAGTGCGGTTTTGCCGTGCAACAGAATCCCGCTGTAATCGTGTCAAAACGCAACTTTAAAGATCACGTGAAGGTTGCTGCCCCAAAAATAACAGGGGCTTATTTTGGGGCGACAAAACGTGCAGCCCATTGAAGTGAATAGGCTTGCCCTATGCTTGACACGTGGAATCACGTGAAAATCGTCCACATAAAAAAATTGCGATTGGGAGCGCAAGTTACCGCTATGCAAAGTGTGAATGGGGCCCGTTTGACATCCATTTACTTGACACAACATCATCTTTTATGTGTTACCAAAAATGCAGATTTTTAACATGCGTGAAAAAGTAAAAAAAATTTAAAAATCGGTGGTAGAGTGGTTAAACAATGTTTTTATTTTATGGACAGAAGTGGGTTTGTGTTAAAAAAAATTAGAGGGAATACCCTAAAATATGAAGGAGCAATCCCGATTTTGACATTTCATATCCGATTTCCCTTCTCCTGACAACAAACTTTTTGGCAATTTTTGTTGAATTCCATAAGTACAAGGAAGCAGTCAGATTTACGTCGGACACACACAAGCTCTGGACTTAAAACAATATTCTCTGCAATCTCTAAAGACATGGAACATCTACTATGCTCCTGGGTCTTCCCCCGGGTTTTAGGCCACACGAGGGAGCTCAGAAGCAAGGGGGGGTACTTTTTGGGGCCCTTTCACATGGGCGATCCGATCGGAAGATTCGTGCATTCCTATGGACTGGCAGGTATAAACTAAATTTTGCCCTCTTGGTCAGATGGGAAAAAAAATAAATGATGGAGAACTGCTTCCCCATCTGTTTGGGTGGACCAGATCAGAGGCAGCCAGGTGTAAACTGACAGCGGATTCCTTTTACTCCCAGACACCCATAGAACAGAGTAGGGTCTGTCCATATCCACTCTGCATAAACTGACCCGTCATCCACCCTGCTCCAATCAGCTCACAGATCCCTTGATCGGAACGGAATCCACCCTGGGTGAAAGGGCCCTTTTGCCTAACACCTTGGTAATGATATGTACATTATTGCCCCCCCCCCCCCCCCCTGCATAGTGAGATGCAGGGGGGGAAAAAAGGGGGGGGGTATCAGAGCTTCGATGATTAGCCTATACTACATTAGGTGTACCAGGTGCTTGGTTCCTTCGGAGAGCAGGCTGAGCTTTGATGCAATGGTATGTACTGCCACTTTATGCCACCTTGCAGCACGCTAGAGAGGGGGTCTCCACACTTTCTAAAAAAAAGGGCCAGTTTACTGTCCTGGACTAGGGCCAGTGGGAGTTGAAAATATCCTGGCGTCCACTGGAAGGAATAGTGCCCTATCTTTGGTGTCAGTATAGTGCTCCCAAGGGCCAGATACAGGCAAAGGGCCACATTTGGTTCCCAGGCCACATAGTTTGGAGACCACTGCTCTAGACATGTAGGATGTCTCACAAAAAGACGTGTCACCCTGGTATGTTGCGCTCTTCGTCAAACCACAGCCAATTGTTAATTCACAATCAGCGTAAAGTCATAGAACTTACAAGGTAGAAGGTTAAGGGAGAACTCCAGGCAAAGCAAAAAAAACTCAGGAATAAACTCACACAGCAGAACTCTATCTACTCCTGTATATTTCTGGGTGCAGCATTTGGAAGACAAAATAAGGTCACATAATCTTTAGGTCCCGCAGGGAAATAAATCAGCAGGTTCCAGACAAATAATCGGCCGTTACACATAATAGGCCTGATATACGATGCATCTAATATGTGCTTCCTTCCCAGCAACCAACTAGATAAGACAGGTATTTGTCTTACTAATAACAGGCACAGAGACACATGTGCGTTCTCAAAACATACCTATATCTGTGATAGGTACACTCCCTCGTGTGCCTCCAGGGCATACTACTCCTCCTGAGTGCCAAGACCACAACAAACTTTGTCAGGATGGCGTTCCTTGATCTTTTCTGCAGATTGGGAACCTGGAAGCGCTCAGCTCTGAGCACTTCTGGGTTCAGAGCTGTCAAACCCTCGCCATAGTGGATTGGGGACTTTCTGTCTTCAATCTGTTTGGGAGGAGTACAGGGGAGACATTAGGGATCTAAATCCCTGCAAGTCTCCATAAAGAGTACCTGTCACCTGCCCATAAAAATAAATAAAAGTATAACAACAAATAAAAAAAAATAAAAAAAATAACCCCCCCATCCCACGTGCGCGCGCGCACACACACACACACACACACACACACACACGACATGTATGCGTACAGAAAGAATGATTGCACAACACATATTAGACAAGCCAACCTAAGCTAAATAGCTTCACCAACCTCAGCACTATGCAGACCAACCAAAATATTCTTGCTTGCATTTTACCATCTTCACAACAGTCCCACAGCTTGACTTCCATGGAAAAAAAAACCTGTATTCAGGTATGATGGGTGACCTATGTTACCCGTGTAGTCCAGGCAGGAATCTGACTTGCGACTCTGCATTGGAAGACTGTGGGCTTTTATTTGATCCCATCTGCAGACCACAGGAAAGATGATGATCTTTTGATGGTTATGTCTGAATAATGATTGTGATCTTAATGATCTTTGAACAAAGCAAACTGTGACATTGCAAACAGGCTCCGCCCACTTCTGCCCTCCCCTGAGGAGTTTAGGAAGACTGGGATCTTACACTAAGGCACGTTTGAGGCCACAGAATTGCTCTCCTTACTGTTTAGTCCAAACCCAAGTTAACTTAAAAAGGACAAGTCCGAGAAAATCTATAAAACACAACACTCCTTTCACTTGCAGAGTCCTACAAATGTCATAAAAATATGTTCAGCCTCGTCGATGCCTTTATAGCAACACAAGAGAACAGAAATCAGGCTTGCGGTGGGAGGGTCTGCTTTGTAAGCTTATAGGTAAGAAGGGGTGGTATCTAGATGGGCTTAGAGTAAGGCAAGTGTCATCAGCAAGGTGAGGTCGTTGACCCATTTTTGCTAGCCCCTTGAGAAATCTCTTGAATTTCCCAATCATGTTACTGGCTGTCACAGTGATCATGTGATCGGCAGCCCATCCTATTGTCGCTTTGTGTGACTGGGAGCTTTCCATGGCAGTATGAGTACAGCCAGCAAGGTGGAGTTAGGCCCCTATCACACAGGGAGGACTACGTTGAGATCAGCCGAGATCTGTCCGTGGATCCCCTGCTGAACAAAGCGGGGCGGATGAGCCATCTGTGTCCGCTCAGTTTCTGCAGAGCGGACATGGACAGAGCCATAAGTAGTCAACAGACTCCACTGGCCGTTTACACCAGACTGCCCTCTGATCCGCCTAGATGGAGGATGACAGATCCCCTTCTGTCCTTTTTTAGCAGACCGGAGGTAGGCAGGTGTAAACAGACAAGTCCGTTTACATCTGCCGGTCCATAGGGGTGAATGGACCGTCCGATCAGGTCCACCGGAAAAACTGACAGGTGGACCTTATTGGACCCTTCGTGTGAAAGGGGTCTTAATGGCTCAATGGGGTGGCAAAAGGTGGGACAGCAGCAAAGGCTCTGAAATGTTTCACCTTCACTGTATGTAGCTATATAGTATAGTGGGGATGTGGGCGATTACAAGGGCATGCGTGTTACTTTACAAATCTTATGGCCGATAAAACATTTTCTACATTTGTGTTTTGGTTGCTTGTCTGGAGCGGTCCTTTAAAGCTGAACTCCAGGCAGGTCACTTGTCAAATACAATGTGATTTCCTGGGTTACTTTTTTAAACCACCTAGTTTCTTAGGCTGTATATAGACGGTTTGAATCTTGGCTGGATCAGCAGGAACCAGCCGAGATTTAAACCATGTATGGGCAGGCTGAATGAACCCAAGTTGGTTGATCGATCAACTTGGGTACAACCAGCCTGCCGGACTTTACATAATCGTTAGTGGCTGGTTTAGCCTCTAGCAATAATCACTGTCTTCTCCCGGTGGGGACGGGTTACCCTGCCCCCCTGCCAGGAGAATGCAATGGCTTGGCAGGAGGCCATACGGGTTGCAGAAAAGAAAAATCACCTTAGTAAAATACTTTTCAAAAGGAGGTGATATTGTTGTGCATTAGAAACCACAACCACACTGGAGCTAGGGTAATTACAGAATCTCTGATGTCATTTCCGTTCACTGAGCAGGGCCACTGGAAACAACTACAAATCCCATTATGCATAGGAAATGGCAGACATTTTTTGGGCGTCAACGTGGTTGGGTTTGCTACCAATGCTTGAACCACCCACATCTCTGCTGACGAGTCACAGCTTAGTGGGGGGTGGGGACAGAGTCTGAGATGCCCGGTTTCTTCCACTGCAGCCAGTGGTAATGCAATTATGTGGCTGCTGGTAAAAGGGAACTATAGCAGGGATGTTTTAAGACTGGTGGCCGGGGAAGAAGTGGTACAGCAGCAAGCGGTCTTAAGCTGGCCATAGACGGAGCAAAATTTATTTCTTGTAACCTTGGGTTGCCGTAAACATAAACCGCTCAATTCCCCAATCCCTGCCGCGGAGCCATCGTGTTCTACCAGCTGGGGGGGGGGGGGGCAGCGAAAGCCGCCCCCGCCGGGAAAACACAGTGTTTATTGCTAGCGTAAATGTAAAAATGTGAACCTCGGCAGGCTGGTTGTATCCAAATTGATTAATCAAACAACTTGGTACAATTAGCCCGCCCATATATGGTTCGCATCTTAGATGGTTCAGCAGTTACTGGCCAGCATTCAAACCCTCTATGGCCAGCTTTAAAAAAGGAAAATAAGGACACTGATCATACTAGTTTGAATGACTTCACAGGGGGTTACAGCAGTGGATTAACCACTTCCTACCCCACCCATTGTCAAATGACGTCCGCAGGAGGGATCTCCCATCCTGGGCGGGCGTCATGAGAGTAAACACACAGATCCATGTCCTGTCAGGTGAGAGGAGACCGATGGTGTGTTCCCAGTACAGAGGAACACCGATCGGTCTCCTTCCCTTGTGAGACCCCTCCCTCCTACAGTTAGAATCACTCCCTAGGTAACACATTTAACCTCTTGATCGCCCCCTAGTGTTAACCCCTTCCCTGTCAGTGTCATTTATACAGCAATCAGTGCATTTTTATCGCACTGATCGTTGTATAAATGTAAATGGTCCCAAAATAGTGTCAAAAGTGTCCGATATGTCCGCCGCAATGTCACAATATAAAAAAAAAAAAAAAAAAAAAAAAAAAAAAAAAGAAAGAAGAAGAATACATATCGGCCTAAACTGAGGAAAAAAGGAGTTTAAATTTTTTTTTTTTAAATTGGGATACTTTTTATAGCAAAAAGTAAAAAATATTGTGTTATTTTCAAACTTGTCGGCGCTCTTCTTTTGTTTATCGTGCAAAAAATAAAAAAACGCAGGAGGTGATCAAATACCACCAAAAGAAAGCTCTACATGTGGGGAAAAAAAATTATCATATGGGTACAGCATCGCATGATTGCGCAATTTTAAATGAAAGGGCGACAGCGCTGAAAATTGGCCTGGGCAGGAAGGGGGTGAAAATTCCCTGTATTGAAGTGGTTAATAAGACCATATTTGCTGAGCAATGTCACTTAAAAAATGCTTGAAAAATTCTGCCAGAAGTTCAGCTTGAAATTTACACATACTCAAATCAGAGCCCTCCAAAAAGCATCAATATAAATGTACGAAAGTGGAAGCAGAAGCATTCAGTGCAGCATGACAATCTTCAATAAAACTCTAAAACGTTCATGTGTCTCGTGCCAAACTGGAAGAGCGCTGACCACTGTACAGAGGATACACATACAGCAGAGCTAGTGGTGCACAGCAGAGGGGTGGTAATAGTAAGGGTGGGGTGAAACCAGTAAGGGTGGGGTGGTACCAGTAATAGTGGGGTGGAATCAGTAATGTTGAGTGGAATGAGTAAGGGTGAGGTGGTACCAGTGAAAGGTGCAGTGGAATCAGTAGGGCTGGGGTAGAACCAGTAAAGGTGGGGTGATAGCAGTAAGGGTGGGATGGAACCAGTAACTGTGGGAGGGACCAGAAAGGGATAAGTGTAACTAGTAAAAGCGGAGTGGCACCAGTAACAGTGGGGTGGAACCAGTAACAATAGGGTAGAACCAGTAACAATAGGGTGGTACCAGCAACAGTGGGAGGAAGCACTGCCGTCCCATAAACTGACACTGTATTGCTCTTGCGGTCTTGGTGTTTCCAGTAACCTATAGATGGGAATTTTCCTCTCCTCTACCAGGAAGACATGTAAAAGGTGCCCCCTATTCTTTGTGGAGGATAAGGAATCAATAAATTATCCAGTGTGGAGGCGGCACTATGATCCGACACCTCACCCCACCGGTCCTTGCATAAGGTGGGGCAAGCCAGTGTGTGAGCCAGGCTCGGAGAAGTCCAGCGTCTGGGTATTACCCGTTTCGGTGTCAGCCAGCTGGCCAAGGAGAGGGTTCAGGGAGCCACCGCACTGCGGGCAGGAGTGGACCATTTCCTGAAGGTTACAGAGGTCATTGAAGGTCCTCTCGCACAGGTCGCACTGATACATCCGCTTCTGCACTGTCCAATCCTTCCTCTCCTCAACTACAGCCAGTGATGGTAGATTACGGCTGGGGAGGCGGTGGTTTGGTTCCTCTTCATCATCGTCCGATTCCAGCTGCTGCTCGCTGGTCCTCCGCTGGGGCGGGCGTCTCTTCCGCTTACCTGGGCGGGGGAGCTCTGGGCAAATAGGACGACGCAGGGTGGAGATCTCCGGTAATGGTCCCTTAAAGGCTGAGGGAGCACAGTGCGATATGGACATCCCGTCAACTGCAGAAGATAAAAACAAGACCTTTCAATTAACAATTTTCTTTATCAGGCACGGAGCATAAAGTTTCACTACACCGAGAACTGATTTATTTTCTGTTTGTAGTGGATGCTGGAATGTCAGTGCCCTGACAGTCATATGATACAACAGGAGGAATAGGAACACCTCAGAGTAAGCGGGTACAGAGCCAGGAATTAAGGTGGCAGTCCCTTACAAACACAGTGCTAAAGAGACACAAAAACACTAAAGAGACACAAAAACAGAATTCAATTTTGGATGGACTGAACATCAATTGGGTATTGCATGCACCTTGGTTAATCTTTACTGTGTTCCCAGTGTCGCCTTCTTTAATCCTAGACCCAAGTTGTACATTGGCCTCATGATGAGATTAAAGTGATTGTAAACCTTTGCGTTTTAAAAAAATAAAATAACAAAACATATCATACTTCCCACTGTGCAGTTAGTTTTGCACAATGCGGCTCGATCACCATCTTCTGGGGTCCCCCGGCAGAACCTCCTTGCATCGGTAAACCCCCTGGGAGAAGCTCTCTCCCTGGGGGTTACCTTGCGGGCATGCTAGCCAGCTTTTGCGTCCATAGACACAGAATGCCGGACTCGACCCCGCCACCCGTGTCAGAAGTTTCACCTTAATGCATAGGATGCATTAAGGTGAAAAAGCACGAGGTTTACAACCCCTTTAAGACTCCATTCACATAAGTTCAACTTGTCATGCAACTTTGGACACTACCCTACGGTGGAGCACCTGCGGGCTCGATCCCAAGCTGTGCCGTCTGCATCCATTGACACAGACAGTACAACTTGGCCCCACCCGCTGGTCAATGAAATCATTTGATTGAAAGCAGCAGGAGCCAATGGCTTCCACTGCTATTAATCTGCCTGAGAGGAGAGAGCACAGCCCTGGATCGAGAGAAAAGCTCAAGTATAAGGGGGCAGGGGGGAGGCTCACATAGAAGGTTTTTCACCTTAATGCATAGAATTCTACCTTTACACGGAGCCGTATCAGCAGGCAGTGGCTGGTCTCTCCCATCTTCTGAAAGACTGACGTCTGGACTTTCCTTAAAGATCCACATGGAAAGATCATGATCGAACACGGGGATACCTGCAGGTAGAAATGTATAATGACAGACTGAAGGACATAGACAATGAATCCCAAGGGTTATCATCGTCACCAGAGCTCACATAATGCCCAGTAAATGTCGAACACAGATCCTAATGGGAGTGCCGATTCCCACTTTAACCTCTTCACGACCGCGCTATAGCCAAATGACAGCTACAACGTGGTCGCACATTGCCGGGAGGGTGTCATATGACGTTCTCCCATGATCGTGCTTCCTGCGCGCCCCATGCGTCAAACATCAGCAGTGATATGTGATCACTGTGTCCTTCGGACACAGCCGATCACAGATAGGGGTAAAGAGCCAATCACAGCCATGAGACCAGCAAGTGCTGAAAATGCCAACGGCTCTAGACTTGGAAAGCATGCGATAGATAACTTTATCTTAAAAGTGTCTCACCTTGAACCCAGAGCTCGAAGATCACTTTTAGGCCATCTCCACGGTGTCCAGTCTAGCAAGGTGCTTTATCCACTTGCTGAACAGTCACATTACCTGCTACGTCTCTGGCCTTCAGGTGGTTATACTGGGATGATGCTGGCAGCTAAAAGGCATCATCCCGGTACAGTTTTTTAGAGCCAACGGTCGGCTCTCTTGTAAAAGCAATCCAAGCGCTGCTTCTGCCGGATGTCCACAGAGCCAAACAAAGACTGGATCAGCTTTGTTCGGCTTTGTGATATAGTAACCTAGAAGCAATGACTTGACATCAAAAAAAATTCTAGCAAAAAAATACTGATTGTTACATGTAAACAAAAAGGGCCAGAAAAGGCCTTGTCTGGGAGGTGGTTAAAAAGGCAGGCTAAGGATGACTTTGCCACATAGTTGCTATTAAAGCGGAGTTCCACCCAAAAGAGGAACTTCCACTCATTTGTTTCCTCTCCCCCCCCCTCCGGTGCCACAATTGTCACCTTTTGGGGGGGGGGGGGGCAGGATACCTGTCTGACAGGTATCCTGTTGGCACTTCCGGGAGCCACAGCCGTGGATATTGACGTCACCGCTCGGCTGACCGCTCGGCTCCCTCCTCCCCTGTCGCTAGGAGAGAGGAGCGAAGCCTCGTGCATGCGCAGTAGGGTTCCCGGTGTGAAGCCTTAAGGCTACACTGCCGGGTTCCCTTACCCGCAATGGCGGCGGCATGCATCCGACAGCTGATGGAAACATCAGCAGCGGTGCCGACATCACTGGACTCCAGGACAGGTAAGTGTCCTATTATAAAAAGCCAGCAGCTGCAGAATGTGTAGCTGCTGGCTTTTAATTTGTGCAGCGGTGGGCGGACCTCCGCTTTAAAGAGACCATCTCCAGCAGCAATGTAGAAGAAAAAAGTCTTGACTAAAGCAAAAAGGTGTTAGCAAAAAGGAAAAAGCTTGTGTTAACACAGCGGAGTCGAATAAAAGATATTCATCGTCCTAAGACACTAGAAACAAAAACTGAGGCACGCTGAAAGTGGGAACGGTTATCCAGGGATAGGGTGCAGTTTGTTTGCCAACCAATGTCCAATCCTCCTGAAGCTGGCAGTATAACCCGAAGGTTCAGATTTCCTGTGCTCCTCAGTGGACAAAAAATTCAATTATATTTTTGATTTTGCGGATAGATTTGCCTTTTTTTTTTTTTCTGTTAAGCATGAGGAACTAGCCACGGAGATATGCCGTATATACTCGAGTATAAGCTGAGGCACCTAATTTTACCACAAAAATAAATAAAAAATGGGAAAACGTATTGACTCGAGTATTAGCCCAGGGTGTCCATCTGCATGCCTCACTGTGCCTCACTTTGCCTCACTGTGTCCATGTGCATGCCTCACTGTGCTCATGCCTCACTGTGCCCATGACTAGACTGACGTTTAACATGGGAGTCTATGGAAGGAGTGCCCGGCTTTGAGAAAAAAAAAAATAAAAAATAAATCGGTGCTCCCCGGCCGTAGGTCCCCCAGACAACAAACTTGTAGAGGAGAAATGGGGCTACATGTGTGCCAGGTTTCAGGTCCAGGGGACCTACGACTTTCCGGTACCGGGTCCCCAAAGTCACCGGAGAAATGACCGTTTAACATGGGAGTCTATGGAAGGGGTGCCCGGCTTTGAAAAAAATCGGTGCTCCCCGGCCAACAAACTTTTGCACACTTGTAGAAGAAGAGTGGGGCTACATGTGTGCCAAGTTTGGGGTCCAAGGGACCTACGGCCTGCCGGTCTTGGGTCCCCAAAGTCCAGGAGATCAGGCGCAAAAAGGTGACTTATACTCGAATATATACGGTACATTTACATAGAGAAGGGGTGGCAAAAAGAAAGTGTTAACTGAAAATCCAGCCACCTATTATCACTGTCAAATGGAGAACAGTGGCCTATTACTGAAGATGTCCTCTCATTTCCTGTGCCAATGACAGCCATCGGCTCACATCTATGCGTTTTTTTAGTGTGTTTTGCATAAAACGCACTACAGTCCATTTAACATGGTTTCCTACGACTCTAGTTCACATCTGTCGGTGCAGTTTTTGGAAAGGACCAGGGACTTTTTTTCCCCCTCGCAGCAGATTGCATTTACACATTCACAGATGTGAACTTGATCCATAGGAAACCATGTCGAAATAGACTGTTGTGCTTTTCTGCAAAACATACTTAAAAACTCAGATGTAAACCAAGAGTAACAGGATGTCATTGTACTACATTAATGTGAGTCTGATGTGACTTGGGTGCCAGAGAGTGTAAAGTTGTACTCCATGAACAGGAGTGTCATACTTTTCTACCTTTCCTTACACACACACACACACACACACACACACACACACACACACATCCCCGCCCCTCAAAAAAATAAATGCATGTTCAAGAAAGCAAAACGTGACGGACAAACACATCAAATCGCAACATGCATAGCTGTGAACTTAGGGTAAATAAAACAGGAGAGATATCCTCAACAGATACCAGCCACACTGATTGGTTCAAGGTTACAGAAACTAAAGGGTGCTGTACTCGCAAGCTAGAAGCTGTTAATAAAACAAAATTACCCTCCCAAAAATGTTTGCTATGTTCATGGTGATGGTTATGGATATACAGTCAATGCCATTTCTTTTGCTATGGAGGAAGGTGTCTTTATCTTTCCCAACTCTATACAAAAAATAATAAAAAATAAGTTCTGCTCCACTGGCGGTCACTCACTGGAATTGGAGGTGTCCAGCTCCTCCTCTTTCTCTGCCTCCTCCATGTCCCTCCAATCCGGCACCTCGTCATGCTTTATCCTAAGTAAGATGTCAGGGCTGATGCTCCTGGTGGAGGCTGCAAATCAAAAAAAAAAAAAAAGACAAATGGGAATTACTAACCTGTGGATAACAGAGATGTGAGATAAAGCTGCCCTGTTTTAGGGCAATGTTATGTATTGTCAGGAGCAGATCGCAGAGGTGACCCCGAGGTCAGATAGGCAGTCTGAGTGTTGGAGGTATGAAGTGCCGGCAGGTGACTGGGGAAATCCTCACCTGGAGCGGAGTTCTTCTTCTCATTAACCAGGCTCTTCTTCTCACACTCTTCATCCTTAATCTTCAATAGAACATCCGCATTCACAATTTTATAACCTGGAAACAAGACAAACATACTGAAAAATTATACATTTGAAATCCGATAGGCAACAACAGCAATATAAATCATATAAGATACAAGGGGCGGAACACCGCTTTAAAGTTACACCCAAGCACATAAAATCCCTCCGCACCCCCACATACACGTAAACGCACGCATTGGGGTGCCTACGTCTGAAAACATTGATTATGATACATGGTACATATCGCCGCGCACGATGGAAGGAGAGCAATAATTCTAGCACCAGACCTCTTTTGTAACACTAAAAAGATAACCTATAGGGACTTTTAAAGCATGGCCTATGGAAAATATAGGGTACTGAAATTTGTCGCTATTCCATGGGCGCACGCAGATTTAAGGTTTGACATGTTGAGTATCCATTTACTTGGTGTAACCTCGGCTTTTAGATTTTACCAAAAAAATTGGGTAATTTATTGCGTTTTTGTGCCCCCTAAAATTAACTTAGTGTTTTTTACTGAAATGTTGTGTTTCCTAGACCCTTGCTGGAATACTTTGTAACATAAAAAATTGGAACTACCAATATTTTATTCTCTAGGATCTTATAGGGCTGCATAAGAGAAGGTGTTTTGCCACTGCAAATAAAGCTTTGTTACCGTATATTCTCGAGTAGAAGCCGAGTTTTTCAGCCCTTTTTTTAGGGCTGAAAATACCCCCCTCGGCTTATTCTCAAGTCAGTACCTGAATTCTTGACAGGCGTCCATTTTTTTTTTTTAAAAGTCGCTGCTTCCTCCTGGTGTTACGTTCTGTGATAGGCATTTGACACTGTGTTCCGCCTATCACGGAGGTCCTCTCATCCTCGGACAGTTTCCCAGCAGACACTGTGTTCAGTGTTCCGCCAATCACGGATGTCCTCTTGTCCGAGGATGAAAGAATTTCCGTGATTGGCGGAACACTGAACACAGTGTCTGCTGGGAAATTAAGTCCAAGGATGAGAGGACCTCCGTGATAGGCAGAACACAGTGTCAAATGCCTATCACGGAACGGAACGCCAGGAGGAAGCCGCGACTTTTAAAAAATGGACGCCGTTCAAGAATTCAGGTACTCGGGCACAGTGAGACTGCAATGGGCACAGTGAGGTATGGCACAGTGAGGCTGCAATGGGCACAGTGAGGTATGGCACAGTGAGACTGCAATGGGCACAGTGAGGTATGGCACAGTGAGACTGCAATGGGCACAGTGAGGTATGGCACAGTGAGGCTGCAATGGGCACAGGGAGGTATGGCACAGTGAGGCTGCAATGGGCACAGTGAGGTATGGCACAGTGAGGTTGCAATGGGCACAGTGAGGTTGCAATGGGCACAGTGAGGCGTGCAAATAGGAATTTTGACCCTCTTTTCCACTTACAGTAGCTGCTGCATTCTCACCCTAGGCTTGTACTCAAGTCAATAAGCTTTCATTTTATTTTGTGGTAAAATTAGATACCTTGGCTTATACTCGAGTATACACGGTAGTTTAAAAAAAAAACAAAAAAAAAAAACTGCCTCCTAGATTAAAAAGCAAATTTGTCAAGCTCTGCCATACACCAAGATCCATCAAGACAGCCGTATTTCCTGAGACAGTAGGCCTACAGCTCCCTAGGAGCCATCAGCTCGCTCATAACTCCCGAGATCTCATTTCAGAAAATAGTCAAGATAATCCATTTTGGAATGTGTACAGATCATTAGGAGCCATGGTCTTACTCAAACTCTTTACAAAGCACAAAGATGCATCTTTCCTCACGCATGTCTTCTGAATCACAACTTCAGTATCCCAAGCTCAGTCTGACAGATGCAGCAATGATGTGTTAGATATTGGTAATGTACAGATCCCCATGCCTGGAGTGAGGAGTTAAAGTGATTGTAAAGTCTCATTTTTTTCCCTATAAAAATAACAAACATGCTTACCTGCTCTGTTGCAGTGGATTTGCACAGAGCAGCCCAGATTCTTTCGGGTCCCTCTTCTGTGATCCTGGCCCCTCCCTTTCAGTGCTCCCACAGCAAGCAGTTTGCCATGGGGGCACCCGGGCAGAGTCACAGCTCCTTGTGTCCATTCAGACACAAAGCCCTGACCCAGCCCCGCCCTCTCCTGATTGGCTAGCTGACTTTGATTGACAGCAGCGGGAGCCAATGGCTGCGCTGCTATCAATCTATCCAATCAAGAGCTGGGATCCTGTGGAGAGAGCATCACTGCCGAGTAAACTCCACAGCTCAGGTGAGTAAAACGGGGGGGGGGGGGGGGGGGCTGGGGGGCCGGTGACTGCCAGAAATTTTTTCACCTTAATGCATATGATGCATTAAGGTGAAAAAATAGGATTTTTATAACAGCTTACCTGTAAAATCCTTTTCTTGGAGTACATCACGGGACACAGAGCGACATAGTCATTACTAATGGGTTATATAGATACCGTCAGGTGCTGGCACTGGCAACTTCCAAAACCGGAAGTACCCTCCCCTATATAAGCCCCTCCCATCCGGGAGCACCTCAGTTTTGTAGCAAAGCAATAAGTGTCCCCAAAGAGGGGTGGGAGCTCTGTGTCCCGTGATGTACTCCAAGAAAAGGATTTTACAGGTAAGCTGTTATAAAAATCCTATTTTCTTTTTCGTACATCACGGGACACAGAGCGACATAGTCATTACTAATGGGATGTCCTAAAGCAATGCCAAATGAGGGGGGGGGATACACCATATATAAGCTGAGCGCTATCAGACATGAGGATCTTTTGCGGCCTGCAACACACTGCGCCCAAAGGCGACATCCTCCTGACTTCTAACGTCCACCTGGTAGAACCTAGTAAACGTGTGAACTGAAGACCACGTTGCGGCCTTACAGATTTGAGCCAGGGAGGCCTGGTGATGCACTGCCCATGAAGTTCCAACTGCTCTCGTGGAGTGCGCTCTAACTTTGAATGGAGGCGGTCTCCTTCTCAAGCCATAAGCTTGCATAATGACCTGTCGAATCCACTTGGCTAAAGTAGATTTTGACGCTGCCTGACCCCTTCTGGGGCCTTCCGGCAGAATAAACAAAGTATCCGTTCTGCGAATCTGAGCAGTGGCTTTTAGATAAGCTTTAACTGCTCTTACTACATCCAAAGAATGCAATAACTTTTCCTCTACCGAAGTAGGTTTGGGGAAAAAAGAAGGAAGAACCACATCTTGGTTCAAATGAAACCTCGATACCACCTTAGGAAGAAAGGCTGGATGAGGACGTAACACTACTCTGTCCTTATGGATAACCAGATATGGCTCCTTACAGGACATAGCTGCTAATTCCGATACTCTTTTAGCCGAACAAATGGCTACTAGAAAAATCAATTTCCTGGTGAGAAGCACCAAGGAAATATGCTGTAATGGTTCAAATGGTTGTTTCTGTAGAACCGACAGAACCAAGTTTAGATCCCATGGACATATGGGAATATTAACCGGAGGACTAATACGCATCACTCCTTGTATAAAGGCTTTGACTAGTGAATGCGAAGCCAAGGGCCTTTGAAAAAATATTGACAAGGCCGAAATCTGACCCTTGATAGTACTCAAGGCAAGCTTCCTATCTACAGCCCATTGTAGGGAGTCCAGACTCCTACCTATTACGTACTTACGTGGATGCCATTTCTTGGCTTCACACCAGGCGATGTACGCCTTCCAGATTCTATAGTAGATCTGCCTGGATACCGGCTTCCTGGCATTGATCATGGTAGATACCACAGAATTAGAGAGCCCTCTCTTTTTTAGAATGTGGGCTTCAATAGCCAGGCCGTCAAACCTAGGGCTGGTAAGGAAGGGTGGTATATCGGTCCTTGCGAAAGCAGGTCCGGACGATGTGGGAGAGTCCAAGGACTCCCCACTGACATTTTACAATCTCCACGTACCCCGCTCTTCGGGGCCACGCTGGAGCCACCAGAATCATTGGTTTCTTTTCTACCCTGATTCTGCGGAGTAATCGAGGTAACCATTGTGGCGGTGTGAATGCATATATCAGCTTGAACTGATCCCAAGGGAACACTAGGGCATCCGAGCCGCAAGCTAGGGGATCCCTTGTCCGAGAGACAAACCTGTCCCCCTTTGCGTTGAATCTGGATGCTAGAAGATCTACATCCGATGTTCCCCACCGCTGACATATTGTCCAGAAAACCTCGGGGTGAAGGGACCCTTCCTCTGGGCCTAATTGCTGGCGACTTAGAAAGTCCGCCTTCCACTTCTCCACTCCTGGAATGAATACCGCAGATATGGCTGGGACATATTTTTTCTGCCCATTTCAGGATGTAATTTACTTCCCTCTGGGCTGCACGACTCCTGGTGCCCCCCTGATGATTGATATATGCCACTGCTGTGGCATTGTCTGACAGGGGACCCTTGGAGTTTGGATGTCCATGCTACTAGGGCATACCGGGCTGCTCGTATCTCTAAGAGATTGATGGGCAGGGCCTTTTCTGCATCCGACCATCTGCCCTGGAGAGACTATTGCTCCAGTACTGCTCCCCAGCCTATAAGGCTGGCATCTGTAGTGACTACCTTCCAAGAAATCGGACTGAAGGATTTCCTTTTTTCCAGATTCTGGGAAACCAACCACCAACGGAGGCTCTTGCGAACGGAAGGGGACAAGGACATTGTAAGTCTAGGCCTGAATTTTTTTGTTCCAGGCTGACAGTATGGCCCCTTGCAAATTCCTTGAATGGAATTGACCGTAGGGTACTGCTTCGAATGATGCCACCATTTTTCCCAGCAGCCTCATATACAGGCGTATGGACGGCTGTCTTTTTTGTACCCACTAAGTGGATCAAATCTTTCAAAGACAACACCTTTCCTCGAGGCAAGAATATTTTTCTCTGGCCTGAATCCAACCTTAGCCCCAAGTATTCCAGACTTTTGAATTTTTAGGGCTGACTTGTCTCGGTTGATAATCCAACCGTGAGATTCCAGATACTTGATCGTCTTGTGAACGACCACGTCTAGTTTTTTCACTGAGTGGTCTATCAGCAACAAGTCATCCAGATATGCCATTATCATTACACCTTGTGTTCTTAGATTGGCCAATAAAGGGCTAGAATTTTTGTAAACACTCGTGGTGCTGTGGCCAAACCGAAGGGTAAGGCTCTGAACTGAAAATGGCGCCCTTCTACTGCAAAGCGTAGAAATTTTTGGTGGACTGGAAAGATGGGAATGTGCAAATAAGCATCTTTGATGTCGATCGTGGCTAACCAATCCTCCCCTTGTAGGGCAGTGGCCACCGATCGGATCGACTCCATCGGAAAGACCTGATATACAGGAATTTGTATGGCCCTTTTAGAATTAATATGGGCCTCCCGTCCGCGTTTGCTTCGGGACTGTAAAGAGGTTTGAGTAAAACCCGAACCCTCATTCTTCCAGGGGAACCTCCATAATTACTCCTTGGAGCAATAGTTGTTCTAGTGCCAACAGGAGGGACTCTCTCTTCCGGGGATCCCTTGGCACGTTTGACCTCAAAAATGGGAAGGAGGAGAGTCTTTTAACTCCAAACTGTATCCCAAACCTACTGCGGAGAGCACCTATCTGTCTTGATCGTGTCCCGCCAGGTCTCTTGCGAACAACTGGAGTCCTCCCCCCACCCGACTGAGTGGGGGCTTCAATGAATTTAACTTTGGGGGAGGTTTTGTACCTCCCCTGACCCAGGGTTTCTCATTACCCTGCTACTGTCCCTGTTTTTTACCCCCGGGATTTCCGAGGAGGCCGTCGGAACTGTTACACAGCCGATGCCCCAGGGACTGGAGAAGCAGGCCTCTTAAAGAGGGACCTCTAACTCTGCTTTTAACCGGCAAGAGCGTATTTTTACCGCTGGAAATTTTCTGGATATATTTGTCCAGGTTTTCCCTGAATAAGCGTTCACCATGAAATGGGACGCTAACCAGCCATTCTTTACAGGGAGCTTCAGCAGACCAGTTTTTGAGCCATAGGAGCCTACGCGTATGTACTATAGACAGCGTAAGGCGGGAGGCCTGATGGACTGAATCCTCTATGGCGTCAACCGCAAAGCCTAAGGCTCTAGGTAGATCAGCTAGGGCAAAGCCTGCTGATCTGTCAAGTCCCTCAAGACCTGTTTCAACTGATCCTTCACTGCTTAGCAGACCCCAATAGCTGCTACTGCTGGTTGTATCACCAAGCAGATTTTCATAAGGACTCCAATCTTTTATCTATTGGGTTCTTGAACATTTGGACATTATCCACTGGACATGTCAGTGATTTATACATACAAGAGATGGCTGCGTCCACTGTAGGGACCTTCCATTTTTTTTTTTTTTTTTTGATGAACTTATCCTCCATGGGATAGACCACCGGAAATCTCTTGGGGGAATAAATATTTTCTCAGGACGTTCCCAATCCTGGTAAATGAGCCCTTTCAGTAAAGGGTGAAGTGGAAAAGAACAAACAGTCTGGGGGCTTCTAGCGACCCCAACGAGGATACAGTAGTGGTTGATGGTTCCGCAAGGTGCATTTTTAAATGCTGATCGGACCATGTTAGTCAGAGACTGAACCCATAATCTTTCAGCTTGAGATGCTGAGAAAAGGTTCCCCCACTGTTGATTCCTCTATAACAGAATCAACCTCATCCTGATCCCCTTCAGGCAGGTCGATCCCTGTATGGGACTGTTGCTCTGCTAACAGGCACTCTGAAGGAGGAGACGGAGATCGGGCGTGCTTTCCCTGTGACAGGGAGGCAGCGATAAATGTTGACAATCTCTCTCTAATCCTCCCAGAGCTGAGGAAAAAAACCTCCTCTGTTACATACACAGGAGCAGGTGACTGAGGACAGCCGCAGTACCAAGTACCCCTGCGGGGTCTCTACGGTCACTTACCTCTGAACTTCAGGGGAGACTGGTGCAGCAGAAGTATGCCCAAGATCCTCAGAGCCCGATGAGACCCCCTTCGCTTCCTGGAAGATTCAGTTCCGGAGCTTCTGGACGGCATATTCCTAAGCCTAAAGCTGAGGTATTCCAGCCGTAATACACCACTTTTACTGAGAATAGTCTAGCACAATTGCTGCTATATCACAGTTGGTGTCTACTAATGTGCCTTTCTAGGGGATGCCTGTATCAACCGCTTGCTGTATGCCTTTAAATGTTGCCAGCTCTGTCTCTGTACTTCATAGCCAGCTCACTACAATATTGTGGTTTTTTTAAAACTGCTGGGACGCCCGCACATGCGCAGAAGCGCTGCGGCGCGCACAGAGCGTCATCCCCCAGGCTCCGCCCCCTTTCCCGGCTCACCTCTATATATAGAGGCGCGTGCACGCGCACGCGCGCGGGCACGTGTGCCTTCGGCGCTAATTTCAAATATGGTAACAAGGGACAGGAGCCAGGGCCCCTCTTTGCCGCAGGCCGGGGGATGGACAAACACTGCAACATGGCAGAGGAAGCAGTTTCCTATAAGAGAACTCACCATCTGCCTGGACTTTGCTCTGCTGAGAAGAAGCTAGTCCACATGACAAGAAAACATTCCACAGCGGCCTCTAGTGGACAAACACAGGTACCGCAGTCTAATATATTAAATATATATAAAAACATTTTTTTTTTTTTTTTTTCTTGACCACCATTAAAAATTATTACATTTTTTTAGTAGTTACAGGCATGCACAGAATTTTGCGGGAATACCATTAGGTAACAGACAGAAAGACAAATTAGGCTTGGGGGTCCCCCAATAGAACCAAGTTCCTGGGGGCCCCCCACTTACCTGTTCCCCGCCGCAGGACTTTGTTTGGTCCACAAAAGCCCAAACTTCACCTATCACGGCAGGCATTGTAATCAAACCTTCAGGGACCGGGTTCCCAAGGATTCCACTCCCCTGGACCTGTATAGCACCCTGCACAGAAAACATCTTGGTCGTGGGTATGACCAGAGCTCTGGATCCCAGGGTCCAGCTCTCCTAAGAGAAGCATTACAGGCAAAACCTTGCTCTTCTCTGCAAGGCCCGGGTACCGACAGTTTAGCTATGAAGCTTTTTTGGCCGGATCCGGAATAGCTTACTGAGGCCCAAAAGAACCTGTACGCAAGCTCAGTGAAACACATGTTTCTTCTTGGCCAACACCTTAGACACTGGCAAAAAACTGAGGTGCTCCCGGATGGGAGGTGCTTATATAGGGGAGGGTACTTCCGGTTTTGGAAGTTGCCAGTGCCAGCACCTGACGGTATCTATATAACCCATTAGTAATGACTATGTCGCTCTGTGTCCCGTGATGTACGAAAAAGAAAACATGAACCCTTACAACCCCTTTAAGACTGACAACTGAGCAATCACATGACCACTGATCACTCAGTTCTCGGTCTTCACTAAACAGAGAAAACGATTAGTCACCGACTCGCTGCTCTGCCCCTTCAGTGCTCACTGGAGCGTCTTGCTGTAAAGAAGCGCACTAAGAGGTTGAGCCAGCTGCCAGCCAGGCATCTGGAAGGATCGTGACTTTAAAGTTAGGATAACTACAGAGCCTGGACTGGCTGAGTGACGTCAGCTGACAGCGAGTTTTAGCCCACTGTCGGGTGAATCTGGGTCACAAAAGAGCAGAAATAAGTGCACACCTGTGACTCAGAAGAGAAGTATGACCAAACAAGATTTGTCCATACTTCTCCTTTAATAACTTTCCTCCTAGGAGGAATGACTGAGGTGTTCCACCCTAACGATTTATACATCTTTATTTTGGGAGTTGTGAGTGAGGGAGTTACATTCTGGTAATCCATCGATCTTTGTAACTTTACTAATGAGTTCGATGAGTAGCTCCTGGTCATCTATGGATCTTCATTTCATAATTAAAATTTAAGGCAACACAGATGATTTGATTTGATTTTCTTTCCTTCTACCACAGGTGGAAGGAAAGAAAAGCACTTGATTCTCTAAGTGCTATTGTATTCTGCAAGCGCCTGGCTGGCAGAACGCAATGATTACTGCTAGCGGCTATAGCCACCAGAAGTAAATCGCATTCCAAAAATCCAAAAGGCTGGTAGTACCCAAGTCAATCGATTGATCGACTTGAGTGCAATCAGCCTGCCCATACATGAATTGAAATTCAGTCAGTCCCTGCTAAATCATAAATTTTGATCCATGTATGGCTGGCTTAAGGTGTTGGCACCTAAGATGATAAATCAGGCCCTCACCTCATGGCTTCATCGCTATGCCTACCTCTGGCTTCTGTAATGATGTTATACACTTGGGTATATATAAAATATCTGTTGGCATTCTATGAACATGTATAGTACGGCTGTGGTCATGGACTAATAATAAACAGTCTTTTTTTTTAAATAAAAAAACATGCTATATTTACTTCCTCTGTATAATGGTTTTGCACGGAGTAGCCCCGATCCTCCACTTCTCAGGTCCCCCACCAGTGCTCCCCCTACTGAGTGCCCCCTTGCTCCTGAGCCCTACGTGTCCATAAGACACAATGCCCGGGGCTCAGCCAAATTGCTCCCTCCTCACTGGCTCTGATTGACAGCAGCAGGAGCCAATGAGGAGTGAGAGAGCGTCGGCTCTCATGCACGTCGTTGGATCGAGACCAGGCTCAGGTATTTATTTAAGGGGGTGCTGCATGCAGAGAATGCAGTAAGGTAAAACACCTTCCTTTACAACCACTTTAAAAACTTACACCCCACCAGATATTCACAAAGGTGAAACTACGTATACCAAAAAATGGCTGGATGTAGAAAAGTTATTTCACATGAAAGCCAGTGTATGACCATAAATTCAATGTCTTCGTACCCATGGCCTCCAGTGCAGAGTGGATCTCCCGCATCACGTTCTTATACAGGTCTTTCTGCCAGTCCTCCAGCGCACCCCACTCCTCAGGTGAGAAACAGGCCGCCACGTCACGGAACGTCACAGATCCCTGGTACGCAATAAAGAAACAAGACTATTAGACAACAGAAAGCCGTAAAATGCCAACCCAAGTGTAACACACCTCTATCAAAGTAAAACAGCTGTACATGCACATCATACAAGCTTTATACCAGGTGACTTCTTGTACCAGAATTAATGGGCCACCTGTACCAAACTACTGAAGGTTGTTTTACCACCTTTAAATGAACCTTCGTCAGTTTTAAATTTCTAACATGGAATTAAATTCAAGTTTTTTCAACTTTCCCCCCATTAGCAAGCAGATAATGCATATATGACACGGACAGCATCAAAACCCTCCACAGCCTTCCCCTTGCTAAGATACATCTGTAGAAAGTTCTAGTTATGTCACCTGGTCGTGCCGAGAGCTGCAGAGTGCCAAGCTACGATTAAAGCAGTAGTAAATCGAGTCCACCCGACCCGCGGGCACGCTCCCGCAACTGAGCCTGCGCGAGCTGCCGTACAGCTATGGCGATTTGTGCTGGAGAGCAACTGTGCCGCCGTCAAACGACGGTGACCAGTCTTAAAAAGTGGTTAAGGATAAATAATGTAAAAAATGCATGCTATTGAAAATGTATTTAGGAATCAAAGTAAAAAGTTCCATAATTGAAAATACATGATGCGATTTAAAAAGAAAGAAAGAAAGAAAGAAAGAAAGAAAGAAAGAAAGAAAGAAAGAAAGAAAGAAAGAAAGAAAGAAAGAAAGAAAGAAAGAAAGAAAGAAAGAAAGAAAGAAAGAAAGAAAGAAAGAAAGAAAGAAAGAAAGAAAGAAAGAAAGAAAGAAAGAAAGAAAGAAAGAAAGAAAGAAAGAAAGAAAGAAAGAAAGAAAGAAAGAAAGAAAGAAAGAAAGAAAGAAAGAATTTTTTTTTCTATAATATAGTATACAAAACTAACACGGTAATAATTACATAATACATAAGGAATATAGGCTGTACAGGTCAAACTGTCTTGCCATGGTGAAACTCGTCTTGCATAATATAGACATATATCATAATATTGCATAATTAGTTTTAAATTTGTATGTGGCCTGTTGGGCCTTTGTTGTCCGTGTTTGTATATTTGTCAGTGCAAAAATTGATAACTGAAACTTAAAATAAATAAATAATAATGCATGATGTAAGAAGTATAGATCCAACTGTCTTGACATTGTAGAACTCTACGCGTTTCGTGGCTCATGACCACTTGTCAGGAGTAAAAAGTCAAGGATATCTGGAAGTGTAAATAATTAACAAGGTGTATAATGGAAAAAGATTTCCTGAAGAGAAGGATCTATATAAAACATGGGATCTAATACTTACATATTAACTCAAACAGAAAGCCCAGCTTCAAGAGTGGGAGGAGGGGGTGTCAGATATAACATTTGACCCGGGGCTGAGGCAGGGATAGCCCATACAGACACTGGGAGCAGCCAAGGAAGAGGGCCAAATGACCGTATGGTGGTCCACATGGAGTGAGAAAAAGGGGGGCACATCTAACCCACACTGATCTAGAAAAAGCGTGAAAAATATAAAAATATTCTTGAGTAAAAGACATCTACGCGAGTATATTAATGTATAGAGGAAAAGTGTGATGATGTGGTAGAGAGGTGTCCCAGCAAACCCAGAAGGGAAGCGTGGAGGGATATGCAAGGAGTGAATTTAGGGAGGGGAGAGGCATGCTAAAGCATACCACCACCACTACACAACCGTGAGAGAGGTGAAAAGAAATGAAGTGAACAAAAAACACACGGCAGTGGAATGAGAAGAACCAACCACATGCCGGTGAGATCTAAAAAAGGTGCTCGTGAATACAAAAGGGTCACAAAGAAACCGCCAGGAAAAACGTACATATATTGTAACACAGTGGTAAACTCAAGGGAAGTGCCTCGCAGGTGAAGGAAGCAGGGAATACCACAGACACTCAATGTGGACCACCATACGGTCATCTTGCCCTCTCCTTGGCTGCTCCCAGGGTCTGTATGGGCTATCCCTGCCTCACCCCCGGGTCAGACGTTATATCTGGCACCCCCTCCTTCCACTCTTGAAGCTGGGCTTTCTGTTTGAGTTAATATGTGGTATTAGATCCCACGTTTTGTATAGATCCTTCCCTTCAGGAAATCTTTTTCCATTATACACCTTGTTAATTTTTTTACACTTACACATATCCTTGACCTTTTACTCCTGATGAGTGGTCATGAGCCACGAAACGCGTAGAGTTCTACAATGTCAAGACAGTTGGATCTATACTTCTTACATCAATCATGCATTATTATGACATATGTCTATATTATGCAAGATGAGTTTCACCATGGCAAGACAGTTTGACCTATACAGCCTATATTCCTAATGTATTATTATGTAATAATTATTACCATGTTAGTTTTTTATACTAGATTATAGAAAAAATAAAAATTTCCCAGTCATGTGCCGATTTTTATAATGTCAATACAGCCTGATTTTTTACAACCTATATACCTTATTTAGTTGTTCACAGGAATATTATCATGTACCTGTATATTATGAATATATTGTATTATAGGTGATACTAGGGCTGGGAAAAAAAAATCGATTTTAATCTTGAATCGAGTTTTGAGTTCAAATCGATTCAGATTTGAAGAAAATCGTTTTTTTTAAAAAAAAAATTCCTTCAGAGTTACCGTAGCAGGGCTGCAAGGGGCGTATCCGGAATGGCACTGGGCGGCGTCACCCCAATTACATCTACTCGCGGCAGCTGCCGCGAGTAGATGTAATGAAACACCAACTAACCGCAAGCCGCCGTCTGCCTACCTGATCAGCGTGTCATGCAGACAGACGGCGGCCATTGCAGTGTTCAAAAGCCGTGCCTCCCGAGTCCTCGTCGTCTGTGATAGGCGGAACACTCAATTTCACAGCAGGCAGTGTTCAGCCTATCACGGACATCCTCTCATCCTCGTCTGTGTTATGAGGATGAGCGGATGTCCGTGATAGGCGGAACACTGAATGCTGGGAAATTGAGTGTTCCGCCTATCACAGACGAGGAGGAGGCGCGGCTTTTGAATACTGGAATGGCCGCCGGTGTAGCAGTAAAATCCGTAACCCACGAAAATCTGCATCAGGTACCGGCACAATGATTGAAGCATGGGCACAGTGAGGCACGGGCACAGCGAGGCACGGACACAGTTCAATTCAACTAAGAGTAACCTCAGGATTTTTTGTTGTTTTATTAGCTACCGGTAAATCCAAATACAGTATTAATAATTTGGATGTTTAACAATCTTTGTTGCACACTGTACACCGACTTTGCAGTTAGAGAAAGGGTTTGCCTTTGCAATTTTGTTTGTTGATGCACTTTAATATAAAAAAAAAAAATGTATATATATATATATATATATATATACACACACTGTATTTATTGGCGTATAACACTCACTTTTTTACCCTGAAAATAGAGGGTAAACTGGGCCTGCATGTTATACACAGGGGGGCTGTGGAAAGTTCTTTTCCTGAAACTTCCCTCTTAAAGTTAGGGTGCGTGTTATACGCCGATAAATACAGTATCTGTGTGTATATATCAGATTTTTTTGGGGGGGAAAATCGCCCAGCCCTAGGTGATACACAACCCCCTTTTTTTGGCTTGTTATGACATTATTATTATTAAAGGAGAAGTCCAGCCTGAGCTTGTTTGGCTGGGCTTCTCCTCTGGGTCACAGAAGTACAATTAGTTTTGCACTCCTGTGGCCCGTTTTCAGAGAGCGATCTGAAGTCCACTCTCTGCTGACGTCACTGGAATCAGTCCAGGCACCGCGTCATCCCGACAATGGTCATCCGGATCCACCAGCTGCCTGGACCGATACCCGTCTTAGCCTCTCAGCGAGCTGCTGAGAGCCTGAGACGGCCGCTCCCCGTCCCTCCACAGCTCAGCACTCCAGTGAGCGTGGGGCAGATCGGAGAACCGAGCCATTGGCGATGTTCAGTGGCTCGGTTCTCAGTGAAGAGGTACCGGGGGGTCCAATGCTGCATCCACCTAGGTAAGTATGATTACGGGAAAAAAATAAAATAAAATTCCCACTCTTTTAAATCGCATCATGCATTTTCAATTATGGAACCTTTTAAGCCTCATACACATGATCGGATTATCCGACAGGAATTGTGTGATGACAGGCTGTTGTCGGAAAATCCGACCAGTTGTATGCTCCATCGGACAATTGTTGTTGGATGTTCCGCCAACAAATGTTGGATAGCATGCTTTAAAATTGTCCAACAATTGTGGGTTGTCGGATTTTCCGATCGTGTGTACACAAGTCCTTCGGACAAAACTCCAAAGTACAAACACGCATGCTCAGAAGCAATGCTCACCATAACACAACATTAGCAGAAGTTGCCCAAAGGGTGTCGCTAAAGAGCTGAAAAACCACATAGTTTTGCGTTTGTTGGCTGACAATTCTTCGCCATTTGTATGCAATACAAGTTCCTGGCCAACGCCCTTCGGACAAAAGTCCTACGCTTTGTCCGCCGAAAATCCGATCGTGTGTACGAGGCTTTACTTTGATTCCTAAATACATGTTTAATAGCATGCATTTTTTACATTATTTATCTTTAAAGTGGAAGTAAACCCTCCTATCATTTTCAGGCAAGGAAGCTGCCATCTTGGCCTCTGTTTAATATTCAACTGCCATGATGCTGCACATGTGATCAGTTATGACACCAGCCATTGGATGGTTTGACAGTTAGGTTGAGAGCACAACCAATGTGACAGTTGGCATTCCCGGCATGTAACTGCTTTTTGTAACTGTTAAATCGATGGGTTTACTTCCGCTTTAAGTGACATTCCTCATACAAAGTCCCATGACTGTTGCTTTCCTTCGTTTACACGTATGTTAGGGATGGAGGTTTGTCACTGTGGTGTGTGTCAAGATCACTTCTTGTTTCTCTTACAAAATACTAACAGCCTTTGCAGCCGACGGCTTGTAGTTCTCAATGAACTGCCAGGGTGCTGATGAGCGCTTTAGATAGATATTTCATTGAGGCTTCCTGTCAGGGTGTTACTGCCTGATCATACAAGGTACAGGCAGACAGCTACACAAACAGTCTGCAGGAGCCTGAGATTCCACCCACGATCTGCTAATCGCGAGTGCAATGCTTTACAGGCTCCTTTAAAAAAAAACAAAAAAAAAAACCACAATAATAAATACACATTTTTTTTCCCTGCAAAAATAAATGTCTTTTTTTTTTTTAAGGGTGATTTTATCCTTTAAAGCAGGGATATGCAATTAGCGGACCTCCAGCTGTTGCCAAACTACAAGTCCCATGAGGCATAGCGAGACTCTGACAGCATCAAGCATGACACCCAGAGGCAGAGGCATGATGGGACTTGTAGTTTGGCAACAGCTGGAGGTCCGCTAATTGCATATCCCTGCTTTAAAGTGATAATACAGTCTCAGTTTTTCTTCTTTAACCACTTACGGACCACCCACAGTCATTATACAGCGGCATTTTGAAGAGTTATGGCAGCAGCTGGCTGCCATAACCCCAGTGTCCTCCTCTTCAGTGGTCGGTCCGCTTTCAGATAAAAGTGGTCTCTGTGGCGGATTCGCCACAAGATCACTTTTATCATCGGCTGGAGAGGGTCTCCACCGCCGGCAGTGGCGGAGGCGATCGGATCCTGTCCCCTCTGTGAGAGGAAGGTGGCCCCCACCCGGCTCCATACCGTTGCAGGGCAAAACCTCACTTCCGCCCATAGCTCTTAAAAAGTGAATTTTTTATTGCATTTTTGGATAAATATGAGATCTGGGGTCTTTTTGACCCCAGATCTCATATTTAACCACTTCCATACGGGGCACTTATACACCTTCCTGCCCAAATTTTCAGCTTTCAGCGCTGTTGCACTTTGAATGACAATTGCGCGGTCATTCTACACTGTACCCAAACTAAATTTTTATCATTTTGTTCCCACAAATAGAGCTTTCTTTTGGTGGTATTTGATCACCTCTGGGATTTTTATTTTCTGCTAAAAAAAATAAAAAAAAGACCGAAAATTTAGCAAATTTTTTATTTATTTTTTGCTCCAGTTGCAAAACTTTGTAAATAAGTAAGTTTTCTCCTTCACTGATGGGCACTGATGGGGCTGCACTTACGGGCACTGATTAGGTGGCACCAATGAGGTGGCATTGATGGGCACTGATGATGAGCACCAATATGCGGCACTGATAGGTGGCAGGGATGGGCACTGATAGACGGCACGGATGTACTGTAATGTATCTTAATGATGGATGCCAATCGGTGCCAAACAATAAGGCCTGCCAATCAGTGAGGCCTATTGTGGGTACTGATTGGCATCCATTAGGGGCACTGATTGGCATTCCTGGTGGTCTAGGGTGGCATACCTGGTGGTGGGCATCCCTGGTGGTCCAGTGTGGGCATCCTCGGGGGGGGGGGGGGGGACTGCGCTGATAATTGATCAGCACAAACCCCCCCCTGTCAGAGGAGCAGCCGATTGGCTCTCCTCTACTCGCGTCTGACAGACGCGAGTGAAGAAAAGCCGATCACCGGCTCTTCTTGTTTTTTTTTTTTTAACAGAAAAGGTTTTTATTTCGAAAAAATAGGATAATACAACAGTGACAGAATAAAGTCTCAGGCATAATACAGAGTTAGTAGGCAAAGTGAGCTTAGCTGTACAATCAGAGAAAAATATTCGGGGGAACACTCAGGAACATATACTGACAGGGTCTGCACATCATACTATGAACCAGGGGTACAGTAGGAGTTACCGCTGGGGTACTCTACCCAGGGGTTCCCCACCCCCCCAACACGGGGGGGGGGGAACAAAGGGGCAGCCAGTGGGGAGTAGGCTACCAGGGGGGGAGGAGTGAGGGAGGGGGAAAGAGGGGGAAGGCAGTAGGAAAAGGGGGGTCGGGGAAGGGGAGGGGGAGGGAGAGAAAAAAAAAAAGGGGGGGGGAGCAGGATGAGAGGGGAGGCCGGACGCGAAGGAAGAGGGAAGAGGGGGGGAAGGGCAGAGGAGGAGAAGGGAAATAAGTCAGGAGACATCACAGAGTTCATCAGCTCCACTACCAGGTTCTTCATCGTCTGTGGCCAGGTGTCATGTGCCCATGAGGCCATCTCCCCACCCGTCCAACCAGGAGGACCAGATCTTGTCAAACTTTACCGGGCAGTTCCTACTCTCATACGTAATCTTGTAAAGTGGCAGCACCCTATTAACCGTAGCCTCCCAGGAGGCCCCAGAGGGGGGCTCTTCTTGTTTACATCGTGATCAGCCGTGATTGAACATGGCTGATCACGTGGTAGAGAGTCTCCGTCAGAGACTCTTTACCTAGATCGGTGTTGCGGGGTGTCAGACTGACATCCTGCAACAACGATCGCGGATGTTTACATTCCTTGTAATAGGAATAAAAGTGACACAATTTTTTTTTTGAAAAGAACAGTGTAAAAAATAAAAAAGGTAAAAAAATGAAAGTTAACGTGCCCTGTCCTGTCGAGCTCGCGTGCAGAAGCGAACGCCTACATAAGTAGCGCCCTCATATGAAAACGGTGTTCAAACTACACATATGAGGTATCACTGCGATCATTAGAGCAAGAGCAATAATTCTAGCTCTAGACCTCCTCTGTAACTCAAAATACGTAACCTGTAGAATTTTTTTAAACGTCGCCTATGGAGATTTTCAAGGGAAAAAGTTTGTTGCCAATCCACGAGCGGGCGCAATTTTGAAGCGTGACATGTTGGGTATCAATTTACTCGGCTTAACATCATCTTTCACAATATAATTTTTTTTTTAAATTGGGCTAACTTTACTGTATTTTTTCCAAAAAAAAGTGCACTTGCAAGACCGCTGTGCAAATACGGTGTGACAAAGTATTGCAACAAACGCCATTTTATTCTCTAGGGTGTTTGAAAAAAATTAATAAATATTTTTATATATATATATATATAATTTAACACACACATACAGTGGGTAGGAAAGTATTCAGACTCCCTTACATTTTTCACTCTGTTATATTGCAGCCATTTGCTAAAATCATTTAAGTTCATTTTTTTCCTCATTAATGTACACACAGCACCTCATATTGACAGAAAAACACAGAATTGTTGACATTTTTGCAGATTTATTAAAAAAGAAAAACTGAAATATCACATGGTCCTAAGTATTCAGACCCTTTGCTGTGACACTCATATATATAACTCAGGTGCTGTACATTTCTTCTGATCATCCTTGAGATGGTTCTACACCTTCATTTGAGTCCAGCTGTGTTTGATTATACTGATTGGACTTGATTAGGAAAGCCACACACCTGTCTATATAAGGCCTTACAGCTCACAGTGCATGTCAGAGCAAATGAGAATAATGAGGTCAAAGGAACTGCCTGAAGAGCTCAGAGACAGAATTGTGGCAAGGCACAGATCTGGCCATGGTTACAAAAAAAATCTGCTGCACTTAAGGTTCCTAAGAGCACAGTGGCCTTCATAATCCTTAAATGGAAGACGTTTGGGACGACCAGAACCCTTCCTAGAGCTGGCCGTCCGGCCAAACTGAGCTATCGGGGGAGAAGAGCCTTGGTGAGAGAGGTAAAGAAGAACCCAAAGATCACTGTGGCTGAGCTCCAGAGATGCAGTCGGGAGAAAGATGTAGAAAGTCAACCATCACTGCAGCCCTCCACCAGTCGGGGCTTTATGGCAGAGTGGCACGACGGAAGCCTCTTCTCAGTGCAAGACACATGAAAGCCCACATGGAGTTTGCTAAAAAACAAACACCTGAAGGACTCCAAGATGGTGAGAAATAAGATTCTCTGGTCTGATGAGACCAAGATAGAACTTTTTGGCATTAATTCTAAGCGGTATGTGTGGAGAAAACCAGGCACTGCTCATCACCTGTCCAATACAGTCCCAACAGTGAAGCATGGTGGTGGCAGC
Organism: Rana muscosa; assembly: GCA_029206835.1. NCBI lineage: Eukaryota > Metazoa > Chordata > Amphibia > Anura > Ranidae > Rana > Rana muscosa. The sequence goes on from JARGYO010000094.1 coordinate 64,427,593, forward strand.
ATCATGCTGTGGGGGTGTTTTTCAGCTGCAGGGACAGGATGACTGGTTGCAATCGAGGGAAAGATGAATGCGGCCAAATACAGGGATATCCTGGACGAAAACCTTCTCCAGAGTGCTCAGGACCTCAGACTGGGCCGAAGGTTTACATTCCAACAAGACAATGACCCTAAGCACACAGTTAAAATAATGAAATAGTGGGTTCACAACAACTCTGTGACTGTTCTTGAATGGCCCAGCTAGAGCCCTGACTTAAACCCAATTGAGCATCTCTGGAGAGACCTAAAAATGGCCGTCCACCAACGTTTACCATCCAACCTGACAGAACTGGAGAGGATCTGCAAGGAGGAATGGCAGAGGATCCCCAAATCCAGGTGTGAAAAACTTGTTGCATCTTTCCCAAAAAGACTCATGGCTGTATTAGATCAAAAGGGTGCAAATACTAAATACTGAGCAAAGGGTCTGAATACTTAGGACCATGTCATATTTCAGTTTTTCTTTTTTTAATAAATCTGCAAAAATTTCATCAATTCTGTGTTTTTCTGTCAATATGGGGTGCTGTGTGTACATTAATGAGGAAAAAAATGAACTTAAATGATTTTAGCAAATGGCTGCAATATAACAAAGAGTGAAAAATGTAAGGGGGTCTGAATACTTTCCGTACCCACTGTGTGTGTGTGTATATATATATATATATATATATAAAAATAAATAAATAAATAAATAATGTTTGGGGATTCTAAGTAATTTGCTAGCACAAGAAAGAAAAAAAAAAAAAGATTTGAACTTGTTATACTTACCTGCTCTGTGCAGTTGGTTTTGCACAGAGCAGCCCAGATCCTCCTCTTCTCAAGTACCTCGCTGGAGCTTCTGGCCCCTCCCCCCCTGCCAGCAAGCAGCGTGCTACGGGGGCACCCAAGCCGAGCTGCTGCTCTGTGTGTCCATTCAGACACTGAGTCGTAATTCGGCCCCGTCCCCTACTCATTGCGGTCAAAGTCAGTGAGCCAGTGGGAGCCAATAGCGCCGCGCTGCCGTCTCAGCCAATGAGGAGAGAGAGTCCTGGGCAGCCAAGACACACCTGCAACATCGCTGGATCCAGATGGGTATTAGGGGGGCCGCTGCACACAGAAGGTTTTTTATCTTAATGCATAGAATGCATTAAGATAAAAAACCTTCTGACTTTACAACTACTTTAAGCCAACCCATTAATAAGCTGTATCCAACCACTTACCTCCAACACCCTTCCCTTCTTAAAAGAAAACAAAAAAAACATGACTACATTCGTATTTTGGCATTTGGACAATCTGGTCCTGGTAAACCAAATGAATGTTGAGCGTATCCACAGGAGCGCAATCCCCCCTCACCTGTCCTGGGAAGACGCTCTTCTTCACATTGACTCCCTGGGCCGATGCCTCTTCTGGCTCCCACTCCTCCTTAATCTTGGTGAGTCTGGGGCTGCTGACAACGCTGGAAGGAATGGCTCTGTCGCTCTCTGACAGTCTCTCTCTGGTACCGAACCTGCGAAGCCCCAGAGCTTTGTACCCGACCTCTGTGTCCGATGAATCGTCCTGACCATATGTGTCCTTTTCTGTTTACAGGAGAAAGTGATACTAGTGATATTAGTGAGCAGGAAGCTTCAGATTGAGACAAACCACAGAAAAAGATGCTGACACACACACATACATCAATATTATAAATCTGCTTCCCTGCCAGCCCCATAACCGCCAAAACAATAAGGGCCAAGCCTATTTCTGACACTTGTTGCTTGCAAGTTAAAATCAGTATTTTTTTTGCTAGAAAATTACTTAGAACCCCCAAACATAAATTTTTTTTTTTTTAAGCAAAGACTCTGGAAAATGGCGGTCGTTGAAAAATTTCATGTCACACTGTTGCATTTGAAAAGCCGCTGCGCAATGTTTGGGGAAAAGATACAGTTAACTGAACTTAAAAAAAAACCTAAAGAGTAAAAAGTTAGCCCAATTTTTTTGTATATTGTGAAAGATGATGCTAGGCTGAGCAAATTGATACCCAACATGTTATGGTCTAAAATTGCGCACACTTGTGGAATGGCGACAAACTATGGTACTTAAAGCGGAGCTCCACCCTAAAGTGGAACTTCCGCTCATCGGAACCCTCCCCCCCTCCGGTGTCACAATTGACACCTTTCAGGGGGGAGGGAGGTGTAGATACCTGTCTAAGACAGGTATCTGCACCCACATCCGGGAGTCCTCTCTGTGGGAAATCTGCGGGAAGCACGTCACTTCCCGCAGATTCCCCGTTGTGTTCTGGGAGGCACTCGGCTCCCAGAACACAGGGGACCAGTCAGAACGGCGCAGCGCGAGTCGCGCATGCGCCGTAGGGAACCGGGCATGAAGCCGCAAGGCTTCATTTCCTGGTTCCCTCACCGAGGATGGCGGTGGGGGCAGCAGAGTGACGAGCGATTGCTCGTCCTCTGCTGCGGACGTCGCTGGACTCCAGGACAGGTAAGTGTCCTAATATTAAAAGTCAGCAGCTGCTGTATTTGCAGCTGTTGGCTTTTAATTTTTTTTTTTCAGCGGCACATCCGCTTTAAAAATCTCCATAGGTGATTTAATTTTTTTTAACAATTAGCAGTTTAGAGTTACAGAAATCTAGGGCTAGAATTATTGCTCTCGCTCTGACGATCGCGGCGATACCTCACATGTGTGATTTTAACACCGTTTACATTTGTGGGCGCGAATTACGTATGCGTTTTCTTTTGGTGCGCAAGCACACTTTAAAAAAAAAAAATCTGATCACTTTTATTGCTCTCAAAAGGAATGTAAACAGCCATTGTGACAGTAATAGGCAGTGACAGGTACTCTTTATGGAGGGATCGGGGGTCTAAAAGACCCCAAATCCCTCCTTTGTACTTAAAAGTATTCAAAAACGCTAAAAATCTGCATTTTGGAATGCTGACATTTAACAAAAAAATCTGCACTATTGGCAGCCGGGTAAACTGGAAGTGACGTGGCTTCTGGGTTTTTACAACAGAGACCAGATCAAAGCTGATTCCGGCTTTGTTCGAGTCTCCGGCCAGCCGACGGATATGCCAGATGGTCGCTCGGGTCTCCCAGTGGGACGGGAGACCCATGCGGAGCGGCAGGAGGACGTCTCCTCCCGCTCCTGGTGATAACGGGCGAAAGGCTGCTGAGCCACATCGATTGTTATCACTAGAAAGCCGACCGCAAGCTCTTAAAAAAAAAAAAAAAAGAAAAAAAAAAGAAAGAAGAAGCAGTACCTGGGGGCTTCACCCTGGTACAACCACTTCCTCAAAGCGACGTACAGGTAAGTGGTTAAAAAGAAAAAAAAAAAAAAAAACGTAAAGTAAATTTTTTTTTTCTTTAAAAAAACAAAACAAAAGCCACACGTTATACTTTCCTGCTATTCTCGGGTCCCTCTTCTGCTCTCCTGGTCCCCCACGCTTGTTGAGTGCCCCCACAGCAAGCAGCTTGATATAGGGGCACCCGAGCCAAAGCTCCGTGTGTCCATTCAGACGCGAAGCTGCGGTTCCGCCCCGCCCCTCTCTCTCCTGATTAGCTTACTGACTGATTAACAGCAGCAGGCACCAGCTGTGTCTCAGCCAATGAGGAAGTAGAGTGCCAGACAACTGAGGCACTTTTGCAAAATCGCTGGATAGAGATGGGGCTCAGGTAAGTATTAGGGGGGGGGGGCAGGAGGCTGCTACACAGTTTTTTTTTTAACTTAATGCATAAAGATTAAAAAAACCTTCTGCCTTTACAACCACTTTAACCAAAGAAAAAAGAACGATGAAAAATACCTCTTTCCCGGCAGGCACAGGTGACATCATTGTGCTTTACTGCTGCCCCGACAAGACGTCATTGTGCTTTACTGCTGCCCCCTGACAAGACGTCATTGTGCCTTACTGCTGCCCCCTCACAAGACGTCATTGTGCCTTACTGCTGCCCCCTCACAAGACGTCATTGTGCCTTACTGCTGCCCCCTCACAAGACGTCATTGTGCCTTACTGCTGCCTCCCGACAAGACGTCATTGTGCCTTACTGCTGCCCCCGACAAGACGTTATTGTGCCTTACTGCTGCCCCCCGACAAGACGTTATTGTGCCTTACTGCTGCCCCCCGACAAGACGTCATTGTGCCTTACTGCTGCCTCCCGACAAGACGTCATTGTGCCTTACTGCTGTCTCCCGACAAGACGTCATTGTGCCTTACTGCTGCCCCCTCACAAGACGTCATTGTGCCTTACTGCTGCCTCCCGACAAGACGTCATTGTGCCTTACTGCTGCCTCCCGACAAGACGTCATTGTGCCTTACTGCTGCCCCCTCACAAGACGTCATTGTGCCTTACTGCTGCCTCCCGACAAGACGTCATTGTGCCTTACTGCTGCCTCCCGACAAGACGTCATTGTGCCTTACTGCTGCCTCCCGACAAGACGTCATTGTGCCTTACTGCTGCCTCCCGACAAGACGTCATTGTGCCTTACTGCTGCCTCCCGACAAGACGTCATTGTGCCTTACTGCTGCCTCCCGACAAGACGTCATTGTGCCTTACTGCTGCCTCCCGACAAGACGTCATTGTGCCTTACTGCTGCCTCCCGACAAGACGTCATTGTGCCTTACTGCTGCCCCCTGACAAGACGTCATTGTGCCTTACTGCTGCCTCCCGACAAGACGTCATTGTGCCTTAGGCCCCATGCACACGAGACGCCGATGCAAACTCTGCTGAACACACGTTTTTAAAGGCTAAAACCGGCGTTTAAAAAGGCCCGTTTTGCCGCGATTTTAGCGGCGTTTTACCGCGTTTGCGTCTATAGGCGTTTAGTTAAGAAACATCATAAGACCCTCCCTAAGCTCAAAAAACATTATTATTTAACCATTTCAGCCATTTTGGGAGACCAGCAGCTGAGAGAGCAGCAGTGTACTTGTATTTAGCGTAGCACTTGCCACATCATCTGCCACAAGCTGTGGATTGTCCACTTGCCACGTCACCTGCCACAAGTTGTGGAATGTTCACTTGCCACGTCACCTGCCCACGTCACCTGCCACAAGTTGTGCATTGTCCACTTGCCACGTCACCTGCCACAAGTTGTGGATTGTCCACTTGCCACATCACCTGGCCACGTCACCTGGCCATGTCACCTGCCACAAGTTGTGCAATGTTCACCTGCCACAAGTTGTGCATTGTCCACTTGCCACGTCACCTGGCCACATCACCTGCCACGTCACCTGGCCACGTCACCTGCCACAATTTGTGGATTTCCACCTGCCACGTCACCTGGCCACAAGTTGTGGATTGTCCACTTGCCACGTCACCTGCCACGTCACCTGGCCACGTCACATGCCACGTCACCTGCCACAAGTTGTGGATTGTCCACTTGCCACGTCACCTGCCATGTCACCTGGCCACGTCACATGCCACAATTTGTGGCTTTCCACCTGCCACAAGTTGTGGATTGTCCACCTGCCATGTCACCTGGCCACGTCACATGCCACGTCACCTGCCACAATTTGTGGCTTTCCACCTGCCACGTCACCTGCCACAATTTGTGGATTTCCACCTGCCACGTCACCTGGCAACATCACCTGCCACAAGTTGTGGATTGTCCACTTGCCACGTCACCTGCCACAAGTTGTGGATTGTCTACAGTGCAATGCAAGCAATTACAGTTTTTTTTCATTTTTTTTGATGGTTTTTCATCATTTGCCATCATTTTTGAGATTTCTAATGTAAAAAAATAGGTCACCTTTAAAAACGCTAATAAACTAAATCGCGGCAAAACGCCGGTACCGCGTTTTGCGTCTGAAACGTGGAAAACTTTTGCGTCTGAACCCATTTTTTTGCTTCTGGAAAAACGAGGTTAAACGCAACTGCCTAAAAACGGCAATAAACGAGACTGTGTGCATGGACACATAGGATAACATTGAATGGGTTCAGGAGCAGTTGAAAAAAGTGTCCAACTGCCTCTGAACGCGCGTTTAACAGCAAATAACAGCATCTCGTGTGCATGGGGCCTTACTGCTGCCCCCTGACAAGGCCCATTGCAGGAATGCATTCTTGCGCAATTTCAAGTGGTCAGGAGGCAGCTGGAAGGGTTAATGACATCACCAGCAAATCACCAAAAGATCGCAGGAACTGAGACCTAAGTGATTTGTTTTGTTATATTATTTTATGTGGAATCTTTATTGTTTTATTTTCAGCTTATTTGTATGGGCGGTGAGGGGAAGGCAAAGAAGCGGACCTCTCTCTGTGCATTAAACGTCTGCTTTAAGGCCATTCACACTGTACTTCAGGCAGATACAATTTTTTCCAGCTCTGTATTCATTAATACATCACTAAATTTATTTTTTGAAGGCAAGCAGTGCACAATTGGACCTTCCCCTGTGTGCCACCCCTAGCACCCTCACTGGATTCCCCTTTGTATTCCACCACTAGCACACCCATTGGACTCTTCTATATCCTACACCTAGCAGACCCAAAGGACTCCTCTATATCCCACCCCAAGTACACTCACTGGACTCTCCTCTGTATCCCACTACCAGCACCCCCATTGGACTCTCTTCTGTATACCACCACCAAGACATCCACTGGACTCCCTTCTAAATCCCACTACCAGCACACCCATTGGATCCTCCTCTATATACCACCACCAAGACATGCACTGGACTCCCTTCTAAATCCCACTACCAGCACACCCATTGGACTCTCCTCTGTATACCACCACCAAGACATCCACTGGACTCCCTTCTAAATCCCACTACCAGCACACCCATTGGATCCTCCTCTATATACCACCACCAAGACATCCACTGGACTCCCTTCTAAATCCCACTACCAGCACACCCATTGGATCCTCCTCTGTATACCACCACCAAGACATGCACTGGACTCCCTTCTAAATCCCACTACCAGCACACCCATTGGATCCTCCTCTGTATACCACCACCAAGACATCCACTGGACTCCCTTCTAAATCCCACTACCAGCACACCCATTGGATCCTCCTCTATATACCACCACCAAGACATGCACTGGACTCCCTTCTAAATCCCACTACCAGCACACCCATTGGACTCTCCTCTGTATACCACCACCAAGACATCCACTGGACTCCCTTCTAAATCCCACTACCAGCACACCCATTGGATCCTCCTCTATATACCACCACCAAGACATGCACTGGACTCCCTTCTAAATCCCACTACCAGCACACCTATTGGATCCTCCTCTGTATACCACCACCAAGACATCCACTGGACTCCCTTCTAAATCCCACTACCAGCACACCCATTGGATCCTCCTCTATATACCACCACCAAGACATGCACTGGACTCCCTTCTAAATCCCACTACCAGCACACCTATTGGATCCTCCTCTGTATACCACCACCAAGACATGCACTGGACTCCCTTCTAAATCCCACTACCAGCACACCTATTGGATCCTCCTCTGTATACCACCACCAAGACATCCACTGGACTCCCTTCTAAATCCCACTACCAGCACACCTATTGGATCCTCCTCTGTATACCACCACCAAGACATCCACTGGACTCCCTTCTAAATCCCACTACCAGCACACCCATTGGATCCTCCTCTGTATACCACCACCACCAAGACATGCACTGGACTCCCTTCTAAATCCCACTACCAGCACACCTATTGGATCCTCCTCTGTATACCACCACCAAGACATGCACTGGACTCCCTTCTAAATCCCACTACCAGCACACCTATTGGATCCTCCTCTGTATACCACCACCAAGACATCCACTGGACTCCCTTCTAAATCCCACTACCAGCACACCTATTGGATCCTCCTCTGTATACCACCACCAAGACATGCACTGGACTCCCTTCTAAATCCCACTACCAGCACACCCATTGGATCCTCCTCTGTATACCACCACCAAGACATCCACTGGACTCCCTTCTAAATCCCACTACCAGCACACCTATTGGATCCTCCTCTGTATACCACCACCAAGACATCCACTGGACTCCCTTCTAAATCCCACTACCAGCACACCCATTGGATCCTCCTCTGTATACCACCACCAAGACATCCACTGGACTCCCTTCTAAATCCCACTACCAGCACACCCATTGGATCCTCCTTTATATACCATCACCAAGACATGCACTGGACTCCCTTCTAAATCCCACTACCAGCACACCCATTGGATCCTCCTCTGTATACCACCACCACCAAGACATCCATTGAACTCTCCCACATACTGCCCACTATCCTAGCCTGTGCACCCCTCTCCTGCATATACTACCTATTATTCTAGCCTGTGCACTCCTCTCCTGTATACACTACCTATTATTCTAGCCTGTGCACTCCTCTCCTGTATACACTACCTATTATTCTAGCCTGTGCACTCCTCTCCTGTATACACTACCTATTATTCTAGCCTGTGCACTCCTCTCCTGTATACACTACCTATTATTCTAGCCTGTGCACTCCTCTCCTGTATACACTTCCTGCTGTCCTATGCTGAGCACTCCTCTCCTCTCACATATTGCCCACTCCACTGCTGTGCATACTACCCATTGTTGTACCCTGTGAACTTCTCTCCTGCACATACTACTTGATGTCCTACTCTCTGCTCCTGCACCTACTCCCCATTGCTCTACCCTCTTCTGCACATACTAGCAAGAGAAAACTCACCCAAGCTCTACCGCTGTATAGTACAATTTAGTGTGCAGAGTGGTCAGTGCTCTGGCTAATTGAGTTCCCAGTGAGTCCATAACAAGTATGAGCCGGCAACTCTAATTTTTTTATTATAGCATCATAGCAGTAACATCATCCAAAATGTTCACGCGTTTCGGTCTAAGCCTTCATCATGGCATTAAAAAAAATTATGCTATGATGAAGGCTTTGGCCAAAACGCGTCAACATTTTCAATGATGTTACCGCTATGATGCTATAATAAATTTTTCTATGGAGAAGCTGTCGAGTTACCGGCTCGCCCTTCTGCACATACTACCCTCTTACCCCTCTCCTACACATACTTCGGACTAAGACTGGGATTCCATTAAAGTTCATGTGCGTGTAAAGGCAGGCGTCCCAATACTTTTGTTAGTTGGCTAACAGGATATAATGGATTAGACCAAGGATCTCCAAACTACGGCCCCCCAGCTGCTGAGGAACTACATGTCCCATGAGGCATTGTAAAACTGACATTCACAGACATGACTAGGCAATTGTAGTTCCTGAACAAGTAGAGGGCCATAATTTGGAGACCCCTGGATTAGACGGATGTCTGGTGGGTGCCATGGACCCCCCGAGCCCCTCATCGTTGCTTTCTACTCTACCCACCCTCCTTCTTTATGGTGACACCGTTGCTCCGGCAGCCGTTCAGCGACGGTTCCCCCCTCAGGGCCTTGACCTGGGCGGACAGAATGGAAGCCATGCTGCTCCCCAGCAAGACGGGGCTCTTTAGCGGGGAGCGCCCCAAGATCTTTCTCTGCGGCGACAGCCCAGCGGCCATCTTCAGGTGCTTCATGATACCGCGAATCCTGGACTCCCCCATTGGCAGGTTCTTGAACCAGCGGGCGTATCCGGGTCGGCAGTCGGGCTGCGGCGTCAGGTAGAAGGGGGCGTCCTCGCACTTCATCTTCTCCGGCCTCTCCACCGAGTACTTCTCGTAAGCCTTCACCACGTCGCGCTCCGGCTGCTCGGGGCTCTCGTAGATCTGCATGCGCATGGTGTGCGAGGGGTGGAACTTGGCACCGCCGGCTCGTCCCGGTGACAGCTTCTTGGTGTGCTCCAGGTACTTGCGTCCCTGGGCGTCGGCCTTGAGGGTGATGTCGCCCCACTTGAGGTTGTGCTGCTCCATGGTGCGGAGGCTGAAGTGGAGGCCGATGTTGAAGAAGAGCATGTAGAGGAGGGCGGTGGGGTTGTGGAGGCCGATGGCGCCGGTGGCGTAGAGCAGCTCGATCTCGCGCTCGGTCAGGGGCTCGGCGTGGTGCGGGTGGTTTCCCTTGCCGATGGTCTTCAGGTAGCTCTGCTTCTCCTTCATGGCGGCCACCGTCCTCAGGAACTTGGTGTCGCGGGAGCGGTAGATGGCGTGCGGGTAGCCGCACCTCTCGAAGTGGCGGTCCAGGCTGCCCAGGATGCCGCGCAGGGTGCCCGGTTCGTACTCCGAGCCGTCCTGCTTGCGGTGGGTGCGGATGAAGCTGGCCAGGTGGGCGTCCAGCTCCTCCACGGGGACGGCCAGCAGGGGGCGCTCCTCCCGGGCCCGCTGCAGGTAGGACTGGACGATGCGCAGGTCGAACTTGGTCTTCTTCAGGGTGTTCTTGTTGTCAGGCTGCTGCCCGAGGTCCTCCATCTTAATGTCCAGGGAGGGCGTGGGTGACGTCATCACAGGGAAGGCCTAATGAGGGTATGACGTCATATCAGCCCTTAAGGTGGGGGGGCGCTGGGGGTGCCCGGTCGAGGGGCCGAGTGACGTAACAGACCAGGTCCCGTTACTTTTCCCAGCCGCTCCCTTTCGACAGCCGCACTTCCCGTTCACAGGTAATCCCGCGAGAGCGCCCCGAGGCACTGCGCAGGCGCGCAACCCCGGAAAGCTGGTGAGTTTACACTGCGCAGGTGTAAAAGCAGGCAATCACGCACGTACGTTGTTACGTGCTAGACGGAACGCATGACGTCGAAGTGTCAGTGTGGTGTTCTGTCAAAAGTTCCACTTATCAAAATCGCCAACTGAGTGTACTGCGCGTGCGCGAGGAGAAAATGACCAGGACATCACTCCTGCGCATGCGTAGTGCCCAGTCTTGTCATCTTGTTGCGATGCCAGTCTACATCGGTGTATTTTCATTAAAATTAATCTAATCTCTTACTGGATATATAGCTTCCATAACTGAACTGGCTGTTATGAACCTCTGGCTTTAATATTTTGTTTGCTTGTGCAGTGACCCAATGTACTGAAGCCAGAGAGGTTCAGGATGACAGCCAGACAAGATAAGAATTAAGATAAGAGTATTTGCAGAATAAGATAAGAAAAAAAAAATTAAATACTATTATCTGTGACCAATAATATATATATATTAGACCAAAAATTATATATTAAATATAATCCACGTTATATAGCTTGCCTGTATTTTGTGTTGCTGTTTACAGTTTGGCGTACCCTCAAATACTGACCCGGGCTGCGCCCATTTATTACACCGATTTGGATTAGATCTGCGGCTCATAATGATTCGGTGCAGGGCGGTAAAGCCTAATGGTTGAGCTGTGCTTTTATCCACCCTTCCACCCTTCCCCCCACCCCCCCAAACTGCTTCCAAGGTTGCCACCTCATCCCTTTAACCACTACAGTCCTGAGGCTATTTCTGAGATTTGGTTGTAGCGGCCTCACCCCATCTCCTTTTTCTAGGGGTATGTCACACGACAGGGTAAGATGCGCTACGGCCCATGTCCTCCCCATGGCTGTGGGTGAGGTGAAGGCCAGTATCAGTATCTTCCTCGGGCCAATGTGCTTTAGTTATGAAACTCAGTCCTGCTATGCTGGCACCCTCCTTTGCTCCCATTAACCAGAGTCCACACACCGATCACAGTCCAACTCCTGCTTTATTGTAAGCTCCACAACAAACAGTGCTTCAGTAGCCAACTGGTTGGAACGTTTTAACAGCCTGATACGGTGGGATGAGCAGGTCGAGGCACTATCCTGATTTCAATCTAAACCACTGTGATTTCACCAGCGGTTATCATAGCCTTGATTAGCACAGAACCTGGAACTTGTGAGTCTCTACCAGCAACTCAAGAGAACGTATTTAGGAGTACCTTCGCTGCGCTGTGGCCCATATCAGGGGAAGATGTCCCTCTAAGGGAGTTACCGGAGGCCCATCCGTCACCGGGTTGATGCTGCTCCGGACTCTCCGGACGGGTGACCTCCCCGGCCTCCTCACCTCAGATGCAGGTCCCGTCCACCTCGGGGACCCTCGGATCACTTCGCCCTTGCGGGACCCAGTCGAAGTTACTGGGCCCCAGGCCTACGATCTAGTACCTCACCCCAGGCTGAAGGTGCCTGGGATGGACTCCAACTCCATTCCGGCCTGGCCTAGGGCGCCTGGGCCGGAACTCCGAACCGCCCGCACCCAGGCCTAAGGTGCCTGGGTGCGTGAAGAGAAGATCCTCGAAGACCTCGTGGCGAGGGCGTCTCCCCCTTTTATCCCCTCCCATCGACACCACGGCAGGTTCCCCGCCCTCGCCGTACCGTCTCCGGAAAGGGACAAAAAGGGTAGCACTGTGGTAGTGATTCTACCTTGAGCCTGCGGGTACACCGCCACCCACAGGCCAAGGAGAATAATACACCACCCAATCCTCCACGAATACAAAGGGGTCCAAAACCTCTCACAATTACACACCTGGGTCATACTACCACCCAGGTGTACCCCAACTAAATTTAAAGACCCCGCTACATGGTGTTTACAAGTTAAAAACTTTTTTTTTATAACACCCTAGACAATAAAATGGCGGTCGTTGCAATACTTTCTGTCACACCGTATTTGCGCAGCGGTCTTACAAGCGCACTTTTTTTGGAAGAAATACACTTTTTTTTAATTAAAAAAATAAGACAACAGTAAAGTGAGCCCAATTTTTAATTTTTTTTATATTGTGAAAGATAATGTTAAGCCGAGTAAATTGATACACAACATGTCGCGCTTCAAAATTGCGCCCGCTCGTGGAATGGCGACAAACTTTTACCCTTTAAAATCTCCATAGGCGATGTTTAAAAAATTCTACAGGTTGTATGTTTTGAGTTACAGAGGAGGTCTAGGGCTAGAATTATTGCTCTCGTTCCAACGATCGCAGCGATACCTTACATGTGTGGTTTGAATACCGCTTTCATATGCGGGGGCTGCTCATGTATGCGTTCGCTTCTGCACGCAAGCTTGGCGGGACGGGGCGCGTTTAAAAAATATATATTTTTTCTTATTTATTTTACCTTTTATTTTAAATTTTTTCACTGTTCTTTAAAAAAAAAAAACAATTGTGTCACTTTTATTCCTATTACAAGTGTAGCGGCCTCACCCCCTTCTCCCTTGTCAGTGAAACGGCTGGCTTGTCTAGGGGTATGTGGGAGGGGGGTGAGGTTCACTACAGCCTATGTCCTCTAATGTGCAGAGGTGAAAGCCAACACTTGTTTTACCTTCGGGCCTGTGTTCTGGATGGAGCCTCCGCTTGTCCTTGAGTATAACTGCTAGTAATAGAGACCCACACCATAAAAAGTCCAACACTTCTTTATTCCTCTAGACAAGTGAACAGCATCAGTTGAACTTTTAAATGAACAAACAGGGTGTGGAGTAGGTCCAGTGAACTCTCCTATTCCTTCTAGTGCAAATAGGCTGGGCGCACGGTCTCTGCCACCGACCGTGAGATTGGCCTCTGCCACCGACCGGGTGAACTATTGAGGCCCCTGCCACAGGCTTGGGAGCAGGTCTCTGCCTCGACCTAGGTTGATGAAGTGGACCGCGGCCACCGGCCGTAAAACATGAACTACCTTACTTTTGTAGTTGGCCCTTGTTAGGGAAAGACATCCATCCGGACGGTCTCCAGAGGCCCACCCGGCACCGGCAATATGCTGCACCAGCTCTACGGGAAGGTCACCCCTCTGGTCCCTTACGCCCTGGATTCAGGCACCCGACACCAGGGGCACCTTAGGACGATCCCTCCCTCGCGGGACCCAGTGGAAGGTACTGGGCCCCAGGCCTTCGGTTAAGTACCTCACCCCAGACTGAAGGTGTCTGGGATGGAACACGAACTCCACGTGTCCAGGCCAAGGGCGCCTGGACACCGATCACGGACAGCAGCCCTCAGGCTGAAGGTGCCTGGGACTCGGACCTCGTAGTGAAGATGTCCGCCCCCTTGTATCCCCTCTCCCAGCAAGCACGGCAGGTTCCCCGCCCCGCTGTACAGCTGCTGCAAGAGGTCACAAAAGGTACGGCACTGCAGTGGTGGTTCAACCCCTGGCCCAAATCGTCAGCACCACCTACTGAGCCGCAGGGAACTGAGCACCCCTGATGTCTTCACACGAATGAAAACAGCCCTACTCTACCAATTAGTGCATCTGGGTCATACTACCACCCAGATGCTGCCCCTAAATAGTACATACCCGCTACACAAGGAATGTAAACATCTTTGTAATAGAAAAAAGCATGACAGGTCCTCTTTAATATAAGATCTGGGGTCAAAAAGATTTCATATTTACACTAAAATGCAATAAAAAAAAATAAAAAAAAAATTGTAATTTGAAAAAATAAAATAAAGAATACAATGGCCCTTTAGGAGCTGTGGGCGGAAGTGACGTTTTGACATCACTTCCACCCTGCAATGACTTGAAATGGTGGGGGCCATCTTCCCCTCACTCGTCTCCATGTCAGGCTAGGGACAGGTCCGGATCGCCTTTATCAGACACAGAACATGTGTAAATAATATGTGTTCGGGTTTAAAGGGATGAGGTGGCAACTCTAGAGGCAGTGTACAGGGGTGTACACAGGTCACTAATGTGATGATTTGCTTCACGGCTTTAAAAAGAATTAAGCCCCCTTATCCCACAACCAATCACCATCCACATCTTGCTGCCTTCATCCATCCCTGTAACATTTCCAAAATGTGCCCCCTTTTTTGAGTTGAAATTGTCTTCAAACTGCGACCCAGGAGCTGGATGTGGCCCTTTGTTTGCCTATATCGGGTCCTAGAGACACTATTGATCTTTTATTGAAAAGAATCAAGCAACCAATTTTATACAAAAGTAAAAAATAAAACCATAGTACAAAACTTCAACAGAAAACAAAGGAATACACATCCATGTTCAGAATATATACAATATATACATAATCCACTACCAAAACATTAGAAAACTATTTACATAAAGCAGCAGAGAGGGCCTAAGAGGCACAACCCATCACCTATGTACGCAGCCATTTATCAAAAATTCATCAAAAATACTGATAATCTTGGGTGATAAGAGACAGACAGCCACACCCGGGAAAGAGACTCCTGGCAGTCAGGGAGGCTTGAAACCCCTCCACGCCTTCAACCAAGCCCCCTGACCCCGCTTGTCTCTCTCAAGCTCCCGAATCTTCCCCACCTCATGCACAATGTCACACACCACCACCTCAACAGGAAGGAGTTTTTGCCGAATGCTGACCTGACACCGTGCGTTCCAGGTGAAATAACGGACTACTAGGCTAACTAAAAAAAGTGTATCCAAACAAAAAACTCCACCGGTATTGAATGCTCCGTACACCCACTCAGCATAACCCAGCCTGGAGAGGAAAGGGACACTGAGGGCCCGCCCCACCTGTTTGTACACCTCTATGTTAAAAGGGCAATGAAGCAGAAAATGGTCCATAGTCTCCTCCTCATCTGCACACTCCTCCCGAGGACAGCTACGATCCATCCCACTGCGGAATTTCAAATTGCCCCGAACATAGAGCTTCCCATGGAAGCACAACCAGGCCAGATCCCTAAATTTAGGGGGTACTCTATCCAAATTAATCAGTCTTAACCCCGCCCTCAAAACTGGGCCCGGGCAATCCCTTAAGGCCAGTGGGTCATGAAAGACTTCGCTCAAGACTCGACTCATAAGGACTTTCCTTGGAACCGATCTGAGATCTTCAGCCGACAATCGCCACTGCCGCAGTAACTTCAGGCACGGAGCGACATAGGCTGGTAGCTGACCACGATGACCCCTGCGATTCTTCACTTGGCCACCTTCTTCCCAAAGTCGTAGAAAAGGCCTAAACCAAGATCTAAATATGCCTACCCATCCAGGAGGTTCCACTGCAAGCATATTACCAATGTTAAACTTGAGAAACAGCAGTGAAAAGAAAAGAACTGGGTTGACCATACCTAAGCCACCCTCCCTCCTGGATAGGTAGGTGACATTCCTCTTGATGGGGTTCAGTCTGTTCCCCCACAGCATCTGGAAGAACACACTACTGACCCTAGCATAGAGAGACACTGGCAAGATGCAGACAAAGCTGACATACAAGAAGATCGGAATCAGGTAAGTCTTAATCAGATCAACCCTTTCCCTCATAGATAACTTCCATCTCTTCCAGCTGACCACCTTAGTATTGGCAATTTCCAGTCTGCCTTCCCAGTTTTTGAGGCCATAATCGCCGGGTCCAAATTCAATGCCTAGTATCTTAATTCTTTCCTGGGGCACTGGAAAGGTGTCCGGGAGATCAAACCCCTCACCATCCTTTCCCATCCAGAAAACTTCAGTCTTTTCCTGATTGATCTTGGACCCTGATGCTTCTGAATACCGTGATGTCAGAGAGACCACCTCCTCCGCTTCATCCGTCCCAGTGACAATCACTGACACATCATCCGCATAGGCAACAACCCTCAATGGCGGCTCACCCGGGAGCCCCACTGGTACCCCACACAACATGCCGCTCTCTAGCCTCCTGATGAAGGGGTCGATTGCAAACACATAGAGCAGGGGACTCAGGGGACAACCCTGGCGCACCCCGGAGCCAACCTCAAAGGACTGTCCAACCCAACCATTAACAAGAGGGAAGCTTTCTGACCCCTTATACAAGACTTTCAGCCAATCGACAAAACCACCCGGCAGACCGTACTTACTAAGGAGCAACCACAGGTACTCATGGTTAACACGATCAAAAGCCTTTGCCTGATCCAATGTCAGCAAATACTTTCCCCAGCCTGCAGCCCTGCACCGCTCCAAGGCCTCCCGGACAGCTAAAACCACTGTGAAGGTGCTCCTACCCTGGACCGAACAGTGCTGATGGCGAGAAAGCAAAGACTCTGCCACTGACGATAGGCGCCAGAAAAATATCTTTTGCCAGTATCTTTCTATCGACATTAAGAAGGCTGATGGGGCGCCAATTCTCAATCATCGAAGGATCTTTACCCTTTGAAAGAAGAATCACAGCCGAGTGCCTCATGGAAGGGGAAAGCACCCCCTCAGCAAGGCAACTGTTAAAAACCTCTACCAAATGCGGGGCCAGAATAGACTTAAGGCTTTGTAAAACTCAGCCGTCAAGCCATTCGGTCCAGGCGACTTTTTGATGGCAAGCTGTTCAATTGCCCTCATCACCTCTTCGACTGTGATCTCCTCTGTCAAATTCATCAATGGAACATCTCCACCATTTAGACCTGGAGTAGAGTCCAAAAAGCTTTCCATCTTGTCACGGTCAAGCTCTTTCCTCCCAAGAAGGTCGGCATAAAAGGACCTCACGACCTCCAGAATCCCTGACCTGGACTTTGTCAAGGAACCTGTACTGTCCTTAAGGCCAACAACCGTTTTAACAGCTACACCTTGTTTGCAGTTCTGGTAAGGGTCAGGCGAGTGGTACTTCCCATAGTCCCTCTCCAGAACCAAAGAGGCATGCCGGTCATATTGACACTTCCTGAGAAGGAGTTTCACTTCGGAGATTGCCCCAGGATCTCCTCCTCTCGAGACAAGAATATCCAGCTTCCTCCGTAAACGTTGGTAGGTCATGTATTTATTAAACTGATTTCTATTGGCTAGGCCCCTGAAGAATCCAGCGATCCTCTTTTTGGTCAGCTCCCACCACTCAGCCTTGCTGCTACAAAAGTCCAGGATGGTCACCTGCGCCTGAAAGAATTCCTCAAAGGATTGTCTAACATGTTCTTCCTTGAGTAGAGTCAAATTTAATCTCCAGATGCCCTTGCCCCTCTGAGGGGCGTCTGAAGCATTCAGGACCACAGATAGCATACAGTGATCAGAGAACTCTACTGCCTGCACCACTGGGGGCGAGAAAGCAGAGGCCTCCTTCAAAAAAAACCTATCTATCCTACTCTGACTATTACCACGATGAAAAGTGAACCCGGTGTCATCTGGGAGGTGCTTAATGTGCACATCCACAAGACCAGCATCCCTAACCATACTATTTAAAAAAACGCTATCATATCCCAGCCTGTCCTTGAAGTCCTTCCTGTCCTTGGGCCTAGTTACTGTATTAAAGTCACCTCCAAAGACCACTTGCCGGGATGTAAAAAGAAATGGCTTGATCCTTGTAAAAAGGCATTTCCTGTCCCACTTTGTGTGCGGTCCATAAACATTGATTAGGCGCAGGTCCTGCCCTCCCACAAGGACGTCTAAGACCATACATCTCCCAATCTCCACCTCAATAACCCGCCGGACAGTTACCATGCCGGTTTTAAACAACACCGCCACACCGCCGTAAGGCTCGGCTGCAAGAGACCAGTAAGATGGACCATACCTCCACTCTCTCTTGGCCATATGAATATCTGCCAAGGAGGTGAGCCTAGTCTCTTGCAAAAATAAAATTTCAGCATCTAATTGGCTGAACAAAAAGAAGGCCATAGAACGAGCTCTTACTGACTTAATGCTGGCGACATTAATTGTCACCACTTTTAACGGAGGGGGAACCGCCATTTGGGTTATTGGGTGGATTGCTTCTTAGCTCCCCTCTGCTGCTCATCACCAGAAGCCTCTCTCTTTCTAGAGGCCACCTCAAAGTCCATTTCAGAATCGGAACTTCTTTCAGAAGAAGCTCCAGATGAAGAAATATCCCACTTGGAGGACCTATGACGGCTGGAGACAGGAACCGGAGCTTCCCGTCCCCGTTCCGTCCTCACCGCCTGCCTCTTCCGCCTCCCAACCTTCCTTCTCTCTTCCAGGTACTGCAGGTCAGCCTCAGAGATGCCCTCATCTCTTACTTTTTTCTTTAAAGTCTTTCTATAAGACTTCTTTACAGAGGAAGAAGCAACCTTTTTAGTACACGCTGGTGGGGGGGGGGTGATCCCTTTAAGTCAGACTCAGGAGGGGTAGACTCCTGGGGGGTAACTGACTCGGGGGGCACAGACTTGGAAGGTTCTGACACAAGAGGAGAGGGTACAGTAGGCTGGGGGGACACAGAGACAGAAACAGAAGGAGTACTTACAGACACAGGAGGGGTGGCCACAGGAACTGGAGAGGG
Source organism: Rana muscosa (assembly GCA_029206835.1). NCBI lineage: Eukaryota > Metazoa > Chordata > Amphibia > Anura > Ranidae > Rana > Rana muscosa. The sequence continues at coordinate 64,446,538 of JARGYO010000094.1, forward strand.
ATCCTGAGCAGGACCGGGGGAGGCGGTCACCGCAGAGGAGGATGGTACACCAGGGGCCTCACCCTCCATCCTGTCCAGCCTTGACATGTCATCTACTACCTCCTTCTCCATATTGTGCCAGGCTTCAGGACACCTGCTGTAGGGGTGGCCAAGGCGCAGGCACAGGTTGCACCTGATCTTCCTGGTACAGTCCTTAGCCATATGACCCTGCCCCCGACACACTGAACACATCAAGGCTGAACAGGAGGAGCTCAAGTGCCCCTTTTCTCCACAGCGGTGACACAGCTTCAGCTGACCAGGGTAGAAAACAGTCATCCTATCCCTCCCTATGAAAGCTGAGGAGGGCAGGTGACGGACAACATTCCCATCCCTGGCCAACCTGACTGTTACCGACCATCCCCCAGTCCAGATGTTACGCTCATCATGGATTTTATTAGGTTTGGTCAAAACCTCCCCATAGTTCCTTAACCAGACCTCTAGATCCCGAGCAGGAACACTCTCAATGGTCAGGATAATGGTAATTTTTTTTACTGTTGACCTCTGAGAAACCGCAACTGGGACCAGACCTTCCCATTCAGGTCTTGACCTGCACCGAGCCTCATATCGCTCCCAGAACAGGTCAAGACCCTCTGGCCTGGTGAAGCTAACCGTATAATCCCGTGTCCCAGCTACGTGTATAAAGGCATACAAATCGTTTGCCCCAAAACCCATCTCCAATATCATATCTACCACTGCACGCCGTGCTGGAGGGATGGCACCACCTTCCCATTTCAGAATAACTACATTCCGTCTGGGACCCCCAGCAGAAGCCAGAGACCCAAGACCAGATCCTGGGGCGCTCAAAGTGGCAGCTTGTAGGGGAAAACCCCGCTTGGGAGCGGGACTACCAGGAGCAGAGTGTGCCACCTCTGCAAATGTAGGTTTCTCAGGGCCAGGGGCCCACACTGAAGTCACATTAGTCTGCACATTATCTGCATGAACAGAGTTGGTAGGATTGTCCATCACACTTGTACTGGGACCATTGTTCATCACACGTGTACTGGGACCATTGTTCATCACACCTGAACTGGGAGGATTTTTATCAGCCACACACACATTCCCATCAGCAATAGTCACAGTTGCTGCAATACCAGTTGTCTCCTGATGCTGCACTGTAGAGCCCTCAGCAGCAGTGGGGCAAACAGCTTTGGACTCAGCCAAAGAAGGGTTAATGGGCTCTTCTGACACTTGCAGTTCATTTGCAGAAATGACATTTTTTAAATGCAAACCTTGCTGCATTGCAGCCTCAGCAGGCACAACATTGTCATTAGGCACATTATCAGTCATGGTGCTAGATGGTACAAAAACAGTCTTATCCACAACATGGGACTTAGCAGGCTTTACTTTATCAGGCACATCATCAGTAATGTCTTCCTCATTAAACACCATCTGACTCCATTACCTGGATGGCCCTTAGCATGCCTCCTGAGTCCTGGGAAGGCCTGGGGCTGCTTACCTCTCCCTGGGGGGGCAGGGGGTCAAAACTGGGGGTCTCCTCCTCCTCCACCTCCATCTTTGTCACCCTTGCAAACCTTTTGTTGTTGCAAAACTTTCCCTTAAAGGGCCCATCTCTGCCTTCCATCATGGCCACAATGGTCTCCTGATGATCCACACGGACCTTGGCCAGTAGGATTTCCGGATCCATGGATCCCCGTTTCTGGCTATGTAAGCCCTCACGTTGCCTTCGCAGGCGCTTCAACTCCGCTCTCAGCTTGTAGAGCTTGTCCCTCTCCCTGTTCAGGACCTTAATCCCGGCCACCACTCGCTCCCGAATGGCCTCCGAGCCTTCATCCTCACCAGGGGCAGAGAGATCGGCTTGTGCAGAGGCAGGCAGTTCACCAGACGGCCCAGGAGATGGCTGGGAGCCTCCAGCAGGAGAGGCCCTGCTGCCCTCCATGGCCTCCCCAGAAAGGGGGCCAGGGAGCTGGGAGAGATTTCACCACCACTTCCTTCTCACAGAGCAGCTTCAGAGGCACCTTTCTCCTGACACACCTGTGCTCCAATGATGGGCGGGGCACTATTCCTCCCACTGCTACTAATGATGGGGCACTATTCCTCCCACTGATACCAATGATGGTGCACTATTCCTCCTACTGATACCAATGATGGTGCACTATTCCTCCTACTGATACCAATGATGAGGCACTATTCCTCCCACTGATACAAATGATGGAGTACTATTCCTCCCCCTGATACAAATGATGGAGAACTATTCCTCCCACTGATACCAATGATGGAGAACTATTCCTCCCACTGATACCAATTATGGGGCACTATTCCTCCCACTGATACCAATGATGGGGCACTATTCATCCCACTGATACCAATGATGGGGCACTATTCCTCCCACTGATACCAATGATGGAGCACTATTCCTCCCACTGATACCAATAATGGGGCACTATTTCTCCCACTGGTATCAGTGATGGGGCACTATTCCTCCCAATTATGGTGTACTATTTCTCCTACTGGTACCAATCATGGGGCGCTATTCTTCCTACTGGTACAAATGATGGGGCACTATTCTTCCCATTGATACCAATGATGTAGTACTATTCCTCCGACTGAAACCAGTGATGGGGGGCTATTTCTCCCAATGCAACCAGTGATGGGGCAGTATCCCTCCCACTGACACCAATGATGGGGCACTATTGCTCCCAATGATGGGAAAAAATCTTCCCACTGTCATCAGTGATGGGGCACTATTCCTACCACCAGTTGTCTCTTGATTGGCTATGGCGTTGGCTTTACAAGTGAACACACAGAATTTCCAGAGACCACGCACCTAGTTACACTAGGTGTGCCTGGGTGCAGTAACCCTAACAAGGAGGTTTGCACTTCAATACATGACACCCCCAAGGTAGTGATGTTTGGGAACCCCCAATAACAACCAAGGAGCGGTGTAAAATTGTTAGGAGAAAGTGTAAAGAGGCAAGGGTCAGAGCAGAGACTTTTTGAGGCAGGAGGCATTCAGGCTGGGTGGGAACATTGGACATTGAAGAGTTGCCACTGAGGGATTCATTGTCATACACTGGGGAGTGGTCCCTGAGAGGTAAATGGTCATCAACTGGGAACTGGTCTCTGAGAGGTTAATGGTCATCAACTGGAGACTTATTACTAAGGAGTTAATGGTAATATTTGTTTTTAGATTTTTTAGATTTTCTATTAGAGAATTTTTAATTGGATTTTGGCAGATTCATCTATCACTACACTGGCCACCCTTGCCACAATCAAAATATGTAATCTACTTTAGATTTACCAAGTCTGATGGCCATCCTGGGTGGATATAACTTACAAGCATTGTGCAGATTCCCTTGAATGGGTCAGTTGGTGGTAAACCAACAGCTACCGTGTTTCCCTGAAAATAAACATGGGTCTTATATTAATTTTGGCAACAAGAGACACAGTAGGGCTTATTTTCGGGGTAGGTCTTACCATGTAATATGCTGTCTTCTCTCCCCCTGCCTGACAGGAATCCCCAGCTTGAACTGAGTTAAAATGCTTGTAAAATCCTATAATCAACTCTATTACAGTAGTATATAATGTACAATGTGTGTGTTTATTTAATATAATTGTGCCAAATACCTTCGTTATAGCGCCGCTCTGCACTTCTGTGACCTGCCGGAGCTCTCTTCCCCGCATTTATATTACAGAAACACACACATTGTACATATATAATACTGTAATAGATTGGGTATAGGATTTTACAAGCATTTTAAACTAGGGCTTATTTTGTGGGGTAGGACTTATATTACAGCCCTCCTGGAAAATAACGCTAGGTCTTATTTCTGGGGTAGGTCTTATTTTCGGGGGGAACACAGTATTGTACAATCAGATTGTTATACATGTGTCGCACTTCCTTATTTGTGGCCTAGGCCAGAATGACGTTAACAGTTGCTCACAGCCTCCTAGGATACCCAAGTCATAGGTCCCAGGAGGCCACGGGTACACTAAAGTGCATGTGCCGCACCACATCATGAGGAAAGGAGGAAGTTTGCAGTTGCAACCCAGAAGAGAAAGCTGGCCCACCTAGTGTAGGGTGACCAGACATCCCCGGTTTCAGGGGACAGTCCCCGGATTGAGGACACTGTCCCCGGACCAAGTTTGTCCCCGGTTTTGTCCCTGGATTGGATTTGAACAGGGGCTGGGGCAATTTCAAAGACAGTCAGTGCAGAATTAAAAAAAAAAACAAATCGGAATTTTCCATTATTTTTGCTCCTTTCTGATGATCATTATGAGCTGTTTGGAGTGGAGGGAATATTTCTTCAGTTTCGGGTGCATGCCCGTTCTGCTCCCGCTCGCATGTTCTTCTGCTTTGGCTCAAGTCCCGGCCAGCCGCCTGCCTGCTTATCTCCTTGCCTTCCCTGGTGGAGTGATCTTCCTCCGCTCCCCACCCAGTAGTAGCCGGGGCCTGGAGAGTAATACTTGACAGGCTGTGAGGCGGGCGGCGGCGACGGGCAGAGAGTCGCTGATTGCCGCCATTACTAGTAAAAAAATAAAATATGTCCCCGGATTTCATTTAAAAAATCTGGTCACCTTAACCTAGTGACATCAAAAGAAGATGGCGGTTCGAGACCAGGTATGCAAATAAGAGGTTTGCTAGGCAATACCGCTGGATCACCAGGCTTGTGAGTATGCTTTTGGGGTACAATCCAGCTATACAGGAGGGGGGAAAATAAGGAGATGGGAGTTGGATTCCTATTCAAGCAGCGTACATATAAGGGAGAAGAGTTGTTTACATTCCTGAAGCTTCGAGAAACTACCACCATGTTTGGAGCATAGCACTGGCTCCACGTGTTAAAATGGGATTATAAAATTCACCACAGGGAGATAAGATAGCAAAATATGATCATGGCCATTGGCCAACGTTGCAAGAAATTGGGGAGTGAAGGTCACAGGGACAGGAAAGCATCTTCCCCACCCTGGTAGCAATGGGGTGGATTTACTAAAGGCAAAGTGCACTTTGTAAAGGCAGTTGCTCCAGGGCTTAGTAAATGAGGGGAAGCTCTGCTAATTTCCATCATCCAATCATGTGCAAGCAAAAATGCTGTTTTTCATTTTCCTTTCATGGTATTCTTTGCAAAGTGAAGCTTCCCCTCATTTACTAAACTCTGAAGCAGATGCCCTTGCAGATTGCACAGTGCACAGTCTATTTGCATTTAGTCAATTGACCACCAAAGTGTTTTACTATGCCTGCTGGAGAGACTTCCCATTACTTTCTGTCCTGATAATCGAAATTTCCCCAACAGCGACATTTATGGCAACAAAAACCTGACAGAGGCTCTATACTAAACCAAATTAAAAGTTCCACTTGGAGTTGGCCAACAAAAAAATAATAGTCCACTACCACCCTGGAAGGCCTGGAGTTTCTGTACGGATCCTTGCCTATTCTCAAGTATGTGTTTGGTGTCTCCTCTACATTCCTGGGAACTTGCCAGATTTTACCGGGGCATGCCAGGATTTATACTTCAGCTAATGACTCTCCGGGCTTTGGTCTCCAGCCACCTGCCTCATTCTCAAGTATGTGTAGCACATACACCCCTCTTCCTTACCTTTGGCTCACTTGTAGGAAAAGGGGCACACCATGCCACATGCCCGTACCCTCCTGTGTGAAGAGGTTGAGCGGTGTAATGTACCTGGGTCTCTATGGTCAGGTTCTCCAGAGAATGGTTCCCGTCTTCACTGCAAAAAAGACCGGTCTCTATTCCCCAATAACTCCAAGGTCCACACCAATTGCAACTCCAACGTAGAGTTTATTTTCTCTTATGCATAGTCATTAAAGAGGAAAGGTTGGAGGAAGAACAGGACAGCAAGAGGTGTTGGAGTAGGTCCAGGCACAAACGAATACTTATTCACTACCCATATCTTCAGGTAGTCTCAGCTCATCCGGATAGTCTTCCATTAGAGTGGATCCTAGCGGCCGGAGTGATGCTAGAATTAGGTTACCCACAGTCTCTGCACAAACTCTGCCACAGATCTGGTGAGCGATGGTCTCTGCCACAGACCTGGTGAACGTTGGTTCTGGTAGTAAGCCTCTAACAGGAAGATGACATCCCTCCAGAGAGTTACCAGGCCCCTTCCTTCACTGTGATCTCTCACCAGCCCCTCAGAACGGTCCTCCCCTGGCCTTCTCTTCTAGATATGGGTCTCCTCGCCAGGCAGCACCCTGGGATTCCTCCTCCCTCCGTGGGCTCCAGCCGAAGGTGCTGGACCCAAGGCCTTCAGTTGCAGCCCCAGGGCTAAATGTACCTGCGACTGATCCACCAGTGTACCGGGCCAGGAACTCCACGCCAGGGCTAAAGGTGCCTGGGGTGGCCACGAACAGAACAACACATTCCCGGGGTCGAACTCACCCCCTACAGACAGGGTATGCCCCTTTTAAATCCTCTCCCGGCATGCACAGCAGGCTAACACGCCCACCACACCACCGCCGAGAAGGGACATCCAAGGCACAGCACTTTACCAGCGGTTCAACCCTAGCCTCCGATGACAGCGCCATCAACAGGCCACGGGGAACTATACACCAGCATCCCACCTGTAGTATAAAAAAGGTTTTACAGAACCCTATCAAATAGTGTGTTTGAGTACAACTACCACTCAAACATTCCCTTAGATTTAAAGCCCCCGCTACACATGTGTTTGGTGTCTCCTCTACATTCCGGGAAACCTGTCGGATTTTGCCCGAACAAGCTGAATTTACACTTATGCCGCGTACACACGAGCGGAATTTCCGACAAGAAAAGTTCGATGTGAGCTTTTGGTCGGAAATTCCGACCGTGTGTAGGCTCCATCTGACTTTTTCTGTCGGAATTTCCGACAGCAAAAATTTGAGAGCTGGTTCTCAAATTTTTCGACGGGAAAAGTTCTTGTCGGAAATCCTGATCGTCTGTATGCAATTCCAACGCACAAAAAAAACGCGCATGCTCGGAATCAAGTCGACGCATGCTCGGAATCATTGAACTTAATTTTTCTCGGCTCGTCGTAGTGTTGTACGTCACCGCGTTCTTGACGGTCGGAATTTTGTGTGACCGTGTGTATGCAACACAAGTTTGAGCCAAAATTCCGTCGGAAAAAAAAAACACGGTTTCCTTGTCGGAATTTCCGATCGTGTGTACGCGGCATTAGGCTAACAGTTCTCTGGACTCCGGTCTCCAGTCACCTATTGATTTACAGGAGTACCAGTAGCATCCCTGTCTTTAGACAGAGCACGAGCCATGATATCTGTTATTGAGGAGTCTGCGCTCTCTTCCCTGCAATGGCAGCCTACTGTGGGCAGAAGAGAACAGGGAAAGGGGGCGCCCTCTAAGAACAGACTTTCCTGATGGTGTCATGTACTGTATTCATCTGTAAAAAAAAAAAAAGACCAACAACCTTTTTTCCCTCTCGCAGTTAGGAGTTGAGGTATTCCTGGAAGGTAGCTTCCCAGGAGGCATCTGCGCTTAGAATGAAATAGAGAAAATCCCACATTAAGGCTAGAGCTGATCGAGAAGTACATACATTTTTACTATGATCATCAGCTTCATCTAGCGACCATAATGTGGAATTTTCCAGATCAACGCTATTATGAATGAAGAACATCTGACCTGGAATGAAAAGAGCCTAGTAACATTTGATGTTGACTTCATTCGCATAGGACAAATGTATATTCAGTTTAATAGGATGAATAGCTCTGCAAAATGTTTCAATACACCCCTCAGTGGGAAGAATGTCCCTTACATTGGTAAATGGTACCATTAGCAGTAATCAGCATGAACTCATGAAGAATCCTTCTTGCCAAACCAATCTATTAACCTTCTATGAGGAAATTAGCTTCCATCTAGATAAAGGAAGGCCCGTAGACGTGGTGTATCTGGATTTTGCAAAAGCATTTGACACAGTTCCCCATAAACGTTTACTGTACAAAATAAGGTCCGTTGGCGCCCTTTTTTGGGGGCATCAGATTGGCCCGGGGGGTGGCTGTGTCAGTTTCATTCCAGGACACTGTATTGTCCTGGAATGAATGTGCCCGGGACAGACCTACAAAATGCGGGACTGTCCCGGGAAACCCGGGACACGTGGTCACCCTATTTGGCAGCCAAATCCTCCGGGGGGGGGGGGGGGTAAAATGCAGTGCCGGGACAAGGTCATCAAGCGCCCAGGGCAAAGATGCCAAACTGCGCCCCCCTTTCCTTTAGGGTTAGGGTCTGGGTGCCCCCCCCCCCATCCCTGCAATAAACCATTGCGCCAGGGTCAGCCGCCCCTCCTGCCCACCCCTTGTCCCGGCCCTGGTAAAATGGTTAAAAAACAAGAAACACACCAAAAAAGGGGGGAAAATAAGGGACCCACAACGTTCACAGCCTGCTGTGGTTACCAGGAAAAAAATATTTGGGTAAACCCCCAGAGGGAATCTCAGACAAAAACAAAGCAACAAAGAAAAGCCCACTGTCACTCCTTAGGATTCGGAGAAGGGCATGATAAGGAGGTTGACTCTCTAGGCCAGTTGTTCTCAACGCCTGTTCTCAGGGCCCACTAACAGGCCAGGTTTTCAAGATAACTGAAATACATCACAGGTGATATTTGCTGCTCAGGGATTGCAGTATTCGAATCTGCATCTCCCCCAAGGTAATACTTAAAATCTGGCTTGTTAGTGGTCCTGAGTTGAGAATCACTGGTCTAAGCAACCAATTTCACTAATGAGATATTCAAAGAATGTTAGAATTATCACAGCCCAATGGCCCCTAAGGATTTCTAAGTGACCCCCGAGACTAGAGAACTCAAGGGTACAAAAAGAATGCTACGGTTATTCTATTTGTCAGTGCCCAACCCTACTGCAGGCAACAGTATAACCCAATTTTTTTGTATTTTTGTGCCCCTCAATGACTTAGGGTTATTTTTTTTTTAACAAGAAAGACTTAGGGTTATTTAATAGACATGTGCACTGTCGAAAAATTAGATTTTTTTCGTTTTAGTTTTTTTGCTTTTTTCGGTCAATTCGGGGAAATTCGTAATTCGGAAATTCGTAATTCCGAATTATGAATTTTCGAATTTCCGAATTTCCAAAAAAACGAATAAAACAAATTTTTCGAATTTCCAAAAAAAGCAAAAAAAAAACGAATTTCCTATTTTCGGAAATTCTAAAAATTCGGAATTCGGAAATTCAACTTTCCAAATTTCCCATTTTTGAATTCTCGATTTTTGAATTTTGCAATTTCGAATTTTCTAAATTTCCGAAATTCCAAAATTCGGAAATTCCGAATTTCGAAAATCCGAAGTTCCGAATTTCCGAAATTTGCAAATCCGAAAATCCGTGGATTGAAAAATTCGTAAATTCGAAATTTCGTAAATCTGAAAATTCGTAAATTGAAAAATTCGGAAATTTCGGAATTAACTAATTTCTCTAAATTCGTGAAAAACGAATTAGAAACTAAACGAATTGCACATGTCTATTTTTTTACTTATTTCATAAATTCTGATAGGGGTGGTGGTGTTGTGGATGGGAATATCAATCATGTTTTCATTCAACCGAAATGACCCACCTCAGACAAATGTATAACCCAATTTGGGTCCTGATTCATAGTTTAGGGAACACTGATTAAGAGGAGAGTTTGCATACGTTTGGCCATATAATATATGTACAGTGTCTTGAAAAAGTATTCATACCCCTTGAAATTTTCCACATTTTGTCATGTTACAACCAAAAACGTAAATGGATTTTATGTGATAGACCAACACAAAGTGGCACATAATTGTGAAGTGGAAAGAAACTGGTAAATGGTTTTCAATTTTTTTTTACAAATAAATATGTGAAAAGTGTGGCGTACTCGGCTCCTCCCCGCAATCACTCACCACCTATATGCGAGCGAGCTCGCGTGATGGTGAGTGATTGCGGGCGCGCTCCTGTGATACAGCCAGTGGCTATTGCCGCTCACTGTATCACTCGGCCCCACCCCCCCGGCACGCCGCGTCATTAGATGTGATTGACAGCAGCGCGAGCCAATGGCTGCGCTGCTTTCAATTAATCCACTGTAACCAATCAACGGCCAGGCTGAGCGGCAAAGAGGATGTCGAGGGCGAGCGCGGGACTTTCGAGGGTTCAGGTAAGTAAAACCGGGGGGGGGCTGTTATTGTCGGATGTTTTTTCACCTTAATGCATAGAATGCATTAAGGTGAAAAAACTTTTACCTTTACAACCCCTTTAATCTCAGTATAAATACAGCTGTTCTGTGAAGCCCTCAGAGGCTTGATAGAGAACCTTAGAGAGCAAACAGCATCATGAAGGCCAAGGAACACACCAGACAGGTCAGGGATAAAGTTGTGGAGACGTTTAAAGCAGGGTCGGGTTATAAAAAAATATCCCAAGCTTTGAACATCGCACTGTTCAATCCATCATCCGAAAATGGAAAGAGAATGGCACAACTGCAAACCTACCAAGACATGGCCGTCCACCTAAACTGAGAGGCTGGGCAAGGGGAGCAGTAATCAGAGAAGCAGCCAACAGGCCCATGGTAACCCTGGAGGAGCTGCAGAGATCCACAGCTCAGGTGGGAGAATCTGAGCACAGGGCAACCATTAGTCGTGCTCTCCACAAATCTGCCCTTTATAGAAGAGTGGTAAGAAGTAAGCCATTGTTGAAAAAAAAAGCCATAAGTCCAGTTTGCAGTTTGTGAGAAGTCATGTGGGGGACACAGCAAACATGTGGAAGAAGGTGCTCTGATCAGATGAGACCAAAATTTAACTTTTTGGCCTAAAAGCAAAATGCTATGTGTGGCACAAAACTAACACTGCACATCACCCTGAACACACCATCCCCACCGTGAAACATGGTGGTGGCAGCATCATGTTGTGGGGATGCTTTTCTTCAGCAGGGACAGGGAAGCTGGTCAGAGTTGATGGGAAGATGGATTTAACCAAATACAGGGCAATCTTCGAAGAAAACCTGTTAGAGTCTGCAAAGACTTGAGTCTGGGTCGGAGGTTCACCTTCCAGCAGGACAACGACCCTAAACATACCGCCAGAGCTACAATGGAATGGTTTAGATCAGGGGTCTCAAACTGGCGGCCCTCCAGCTGTTGCAAAACTACAAGTCCGAGGCATTGCAAGGCTGACCATTACAAGCATGACTCCCACAGGCAGAGGCATGATGGGACTTGTAGTTTCACAACAGCTGGAGGGCCACCAGTTTGAGACCCCTGGTTTAGATCAAAGAATATTCATCATGTGTTAGACTGGCCCAGTCAAAGTCCAGACCTAAATCCAATTGAGAATCAGTGGCAAAACTTGAAAATTGCTGTTCACAGACGCTCTCCATCCAATCTGAGAGAACTTGAGCTATTTTTCAAAGAATGGGCAAAAATGTCCCTCTCTAGATGTGCAAAGCTGGTAGAGACATCCCCAAAAAGACTTGCAGCTGTAATTGCAGTGAAAGGGGGTTCTACAAAGTATTGACTCAGGGGGGCTAAATACAAATGCATGCCATACTTTTCACATATTTATTTGTAAAAAAAAATGAAAACTATTTATCATTTTCCTTCCACTTCACAATTAAGTGCCACTTTGTGTTGGTCTATCACATAAAATCCCAATAAAATACATTTACGTTTTTGGTTGTAACATAATAAAATGTGGAACATTTCAAGGGGTATGAATACTTTTTCAAGGCACTGTACATCTTTCTTTTTGTGACTGGGACCGTAATTCTCACCAGATGCCGATATCAAATGTGGGACTTTGGAACCTCTACTTATAAGCCCAGAAGAGTGAAGTGTAAGAAGGTTTATTAGCAGGCTGGAAAACCTATCTGTGTGATGGCAAGTGTCTCCAACAGCCAGGGGTCTTCACGTTTGCATTCATTCCATTGACATTGTTATGGGCAGTCTTGTGGAAAGAAGGATGGTTAATGCCATTGTTGAACTCTACTTCTGAATATACTAGTTACTACGCTGTTATGCTGATCAAGTATTGTCAGTTTTTTGTAAGGCCCTAATTAAACTATGGCTCTCCTGATATGGGTGAGATCAGCATCCTTATGTGTACAAGTTAAAGGCAGCCAGGGAAATAGCATTAGCCAGAGGAGGTCAGCAAGAAGAGCATCCTGGAAAATTTTGTACTTGTGCTCGTCCCCTCCACAATATTATACAGCTTATGCAAAAAGTGACCATTCCTGTCGGACCTTGTGAGCTTTTCTTTCCTTTGTTCAGTTCTGCTTGGCTATTATACGCTGTAGTGGGGGATTAGCCAACCATGGCTCCTAGCTGAGGTGATGTGGCCAACCACGGCTCCTAAGTGAAGCGGTGTGGCCAACCACGACTCCTAACTGAAGCGGTGTGGCTAACCACGGCTCCTAACTGAAGTGTTGTGGCCAACCACGGCTCCTAACTGAAGCAGTGTGGCCAACCACGGCTCCTAACTGAAGTGGTGTGGCCAACCACGGCTCCTAACTGAAGCGGTGTGGCCAACCACAGCTCCTAACTGAAGTGGTGTGGCCAACCACGGCTCCTAACTGAAGTGGTGTGGCCAAGCATGGCTCCTAACTGAAGTGGTGTGGCCAAGCACGGCTCCTAACTGAAGTGGTGTGGCCAACCACGGCTCCTAACTGAAGCGGTGTGGCCAACCATGGCTCCTAACTGAAGTGGTGTGGCCCACAACGGCTCCTAACTGAAGCGGTGTGGCCAACCACGGCTCCTAACTGAAGCGGTGTGGCCAACCACGGCTCCTAACTCAAGTGGTGTGGCCAAGCACGGCTCCTAAACTGAAGTGGTATGGTACGATTTTATTAAAGAGGGGGACAGGATTCTTTAAAGAAGAAAAAGGGAATAATGGTTTGCTTTGAAACCAAATGTCAACTTTAACCATTTCACTTCAGAACAGTGCCATGTGGGCAGGACACTCACTGCTTGTGAATCGTTTTCAGCACAGGGATTACACCCTGCACTGAGCACTCTATGCCCTTGTGTGGGTGCTGTTGGTATTACATGCTTTTACCTTCCCTGTATACCTCCTGTGTTCACTTATGGTCCTAACCTATCTGGCTCCTTTTGAAACGCTGGGGTAGTAACCATCTGAAATCCCTTATTCGGTACTCTACTTTTGTTTATTTTTGGCTACTACTATAGGTGCCATGACCTTTTAGTGGACAGTATATCCCATAAGAAAGCCCAGAGGGCGAAACATGTTGGGATTCACCACTCCAATACCGTTATGAACTAAAAGGACCATAGGGAATGGGTCATGAATGCATTCTACTTTATATGGACACATTGTTGTTTTTTTTTAAATCAGTTTTCTAATAAATACTGTTCATTTTAAAAGAGAAGTTTGGGTTATTTATTTTTTTAAGATTCATACTTACCTAGGTGGATGCAGCATCGGACCAATGCTGCATCTGTGCCCCCGCCGCCTCTTCACTGAGAGCCGAGCGATCGAACACCACCCATGGCTCAGTTTTCTCAGCTACCCGAGCGGGGAGCTGCTGCCTGTCAGTCAGTAGCTCTCTTGTTCTGCTCCTCCACGCTCATTGGAGCTCTGAGCTGTGGAGGGGCTGGGAGCGGCCGTCTCAGATCAGTCCAGGCAGCTGGCGGATCCAGACTTCCTAAGTCGGGATGACGCGGTGCCTGGACTGATCTTGGTGACGTCAGCAGAGGGCAGACTTCAGACCGCTCTCCGCTGAAAACGGGTCACAGGAGTGCAAAACTAATTGCACTCCTGTCAGGAGAAGCTCAGCCAAACGAGCCCAGGCTGAACTTCTCCTTTAATGAATCTTGTAGTTGTGGTATTGCACCTTAAAGGTCCCAAGGAACATCCTATTTCCATTTTTTCCAAATTAAGGGATGCGGTGCATTATTTAAATGACGATACACCCACGCTAACCTATGTTGAAAATAAGAAATATGCTTTTTGCTTTATTATCTACTTTAAATCACATTGTTAATTGCACATTGTACTTGTTTGTAGCCTAAATACTGAAATTTGCACTTAAAACTGTAATTTTGTAACTTTTGGAAAGGCCAGTAAAAACTTGTCTTTGCCAGTAAATTGTGTCGTGTCAGTAAATTCCAATCTGGTAGGTTGGCAACACTGGTTGTAGGAAGTTGATAAATGACAGATCTACTGGCAGGATTTAACAGGTAATAAAACTATGTTATGGGGGGGGGGGGGCTGAGAAAAACAAAAACCGCTGTGTCATTTCTAAATCACCTGAAAGTGTCTTAAAGCCCCAATACAGCCTCAAACCATTTTGTCTCCTTAAAGCAGACCGTCACTCAAAAGTTAAAGTGTCACTATTCCTCCCCCCCCCCCCCAGTCACATACTCCCACTTCCTCAATTTGTGCCTAGGCGAGAATAAAAACGTAAGCACGCCCCCTCCCGCAGCCTCCTGGAACACATTGCACACCCAGGAGGCTGCAGAACCAGTCCCACAGCACCCTGCAATCTTGTGCAGGAGCTGGCAGCAATTCCTTAGGAAGTTACAGCTGGTTCCCATGCCCAAGAAGACAGCGCGGGTGACCCGCAGTGGTAGAAAAAAACTGTCTGTGATGGGGCAGGGAGCGGCGGCCATCAGTCCAGGCAGCACCGGTGACCCGTAGTGGTAGAAAAAAAAACTAGCTGTCGGATACCAGCACTGAACTCCAGGCACGGGTAATTGTCTGATTTTCAAAAGTCAGCAGCAGCTGAGAGGCTGATCCAGCTGCCTCTCAGGCACCTGAGCGGATCCCAACATTAAAGTCGGGATCTCTCCAGAGCCTGGACCGGCTGAGTAATGTCAGCCAACAGAGGCCTTTAGCCTGCTGTTGGCTCAATCTGGGTCATAGTTTTGCAGAACTAACTGCACCCCTGTGATCCACAGGAGAAGCAGGGCCAAATAAGCTTTGGTACAACTTCTCCTTCAAAGTCCTATAAACCACGTTATGCCTCGTAGATTTTTGCTAGGAAACAGTTTAAATTGCCTTTACTCTCTGTGACAATGCTGCTTCCTGCTCTCCCACTGCAGAGGTCTGTGCTGGCAGAGATAAGTAACAACCACACCCTTCAGCACAAGTATCCTCACACAGATATGTATTGGTCTGACCTAGTCTGTTACTGTCAGGATCACTTAAGTGCCACTGCTCCTCATTCCAGAATCCGGGTTTTGGCTATTGCATTCTCCCTGTCTGTGTCCACCTGCAAGTTGATTGACATGGTCAGTCGCCTGTTATATAAGCAAGCTAAACGCTTAGTCCCTTGATTGTGATAGTGAGTGATACCTGTGTTCCTGATCAAGCTCCCATGTCTGTCTGCCCTGCTTTGCTAGTTTGTATTTCCCTGTGTATGACCTAGGACTGGAATATTGGACTATTCCTTGAACTCAGACTGCCTTTTAACGGGACTGTCATAGAACCACGCTACCTGTCTGCTAACTGCAAGTATCTCTTGGCTCTTCTCAGTTTGAATCTGCCCTGGTGTGGTGGCCAGGCACTATAGTATTGTGTATAAGTCCTGGGGGCAACCAGGTACTGGTAGGCCTGCTTTCTTTAAGGGAAAGGGGGCTGCTATAGGTGAAGCACACAATAGTCAGCTATAGTGTCTGACCACCTGTGTTGGGGTAGATGTGACAGTTACAATACTAAGTGCAATGGGTCTAGCCCTGGTCCCTGTTGTAAGGCACAGTCTTATTTAACACCCCACATAGCTGCTGCAAAGCTGGGTACACAATGGCTAAAAAAATTGGTCGCTTCAGCAGGAACTGCCTAACTTTCGGTCGGACAACTGTCTGTCCGACAAAAGCTAGTCGTAACGACTGGCTTTTGTTGAAGGGACATGCTGGAAAACCATTCGGGTGGGGGCATCTGGCTGGGGGGTCAGTAGAGCCTAACTGCTGTCTTAATTCAATAAAACAGCAGGGGAGATCATCAGCGCACCAACATTATTTGTGTTGGTACAGCGATCTGTCAGGTTTTTTTTCGTTTAGGCCTCTGGTTGACCGAAAAAAGACTGTTAGTATGTACCCAGCTTAATAGAAAAGTATAGGTAGGACTATGAGCCTGGAGACAGTTATTACAATGCCTGTCTGACTGCATATTTATTTCTGTAAATTGGATTGGGCTTTATGGCTCGAGGACTCTTCCTGTTGGGTTTTTACTTGGCATTATAAATAAAAAAAATGTAACGAGAGAAGGAGGGAACATACTAGATCGCATGTGTCAAACACAAGGCCCGTAGGCCGAATCTGGCCCGCTTGGCCATTCCATGTGGTCCTTGCAACTCTCCTGCAGCTGTGGCATCCCCTCATCTCCGCCACCATCTTGTCTCAGCAGTCGGCAGCAGGGGAGGAGGACAGAACTCCTCCTGCAGATCTGGTGCCTCTCTGTGCAGCCACAGCTCCTCCTCGTCTCTGACAACCCTGGTCTTAGCATTCAGCTGACTCCAGCCCTCCTCTGTTCCTCCTCCAGACCCTGCACTTACTGCTTCCTAGGTCCACCCCCAGCTTCTTCCCATCAGCAGCACAATGTAAGGGGTGCACTGGTATGCAAGGGAGGGTGGGGGACTCTTGAATTCTGATGGTGGGGGGGCTCTTGACATCTGATGTAAGGGGGGAGGGGGGCGCTATGGACATCTAGTCTTACAGATACAACTGCCCTTTGAAGGCAACCATAATGCTGATGCTATTGAGTTTGACACCCCTGCCCCTAGATTGTGCAGGAACAGGGCAAGGAATCATGCACAAAGCTATCCAAAAAGGCAGCTGGAGATTCCATCTACAACAACGGTAATAGGTCCACCAGCTCGGCAGAGTGTGTCAGCATATGCATTGAATGTATGACTTTCAGCTTTTCATCACATCACCATTCCAATCGACAACAACACGCAAGACTTGGAAATCTTCACCAACATTTCAAGCACGTGGACTCAGCAGGCAATTGCACAATGTTTACTTCATGTCATAATTGCTATAACGGACACAGTCTGGAGTCGGAATGTTTGAGACACTCATACTGTAATTATCAGGTGGTCTAAAGGATCTTTGGTAGTATATATATATATATATATATATATATATATATATATATATATATATCCGGGGAGGTGTGGGGGATCGAGAATTTTGATACAGTGGTTCAGTATGTTCAGTACGGTCACAAAGCTACAAATAAAAACTACACCTCTCTGAAATAACAGGTTAAAACTTAACCTAGAACCCGAGGAGGAAATAGGCAACACTTTTCCATTATGAGAACCTGATGTCTTTGGAGCGTCTTTAACTGCTAAAAAAAAAATAATTGACCTATCCATTGCTGATTCTATGTACAGCCCCTGCGAATGCTGAAGTCACAGCGGTGGGCTGGAAGCTTGCAGGTAAATGTTCGGTGCTCCTTTGAGGCTTTACAGGCCTAATATGGCCTCTAGAAAAGCTAAGGAGGCCTTCTAGTTTTAGCTTATCGTTTAGCTTATTTGCTATCCTTGGGATAATCTAAAATGTATCCTAAAGTGCTTTTGATACTTGGTAAGAGTCCATCATGGATGAGACAGGCGGAGAGATCAGAATGCATGTTCTGATATCCGGTCTGTGCTTCAGCCCATAATGCTGGATCTGGCCAGGATATATCACCCAGGTCATCTCGTTGGCCGATACAGGCCAGGGGCATGGTTGGCCAAACATTGGGGCTCCATTATGTCATATACAGGTCCTTCTCAAAAAATTAGCATATTGTGATAAAGTTCATTATTTTCTGTAATGTACTGATAGACATTAGACTTTCATATATTTTAGATTCATTACACACAACTGAAGTAGTTCAAGCCTTTTCTTGTTTTAATATTGATGATTTTGGCATACAGCTCATGAAAACCCAAAAATCCTATCTCAAAAAATTAGCATATCATGAAAATGTTCTCTAAACGAGCTATTAACCTAATCATCTGAATCAACTAATTAACTCTAAACACCTGCAAAAGATTCCTGAGGCTTTTAAAAACTCCCAGCCTGGTTCATTACTCAAAACCGCAATCATGGGTAAGACTGCCGACCTGACTGCTGTCCAGAAGGCCATCATTGACACCCTCAAGCAAGAGGGTAAGACACAGAAAGAAATTTCTGAACGAATAGGCTGTTCCCAGAGTGCTGTATCAAGGCACCTCAGTGGGAAGTCTGTGGGAAGGAAAAAGTGTGGCAGAAAACGCTGCACAACGAGAAGAGGTGACCGGACCCTGAAGAAGATTGTGGAGAAGGACCGATTCCAGACCTTGGAGGACCTGCGGAAGCAGTGGACTGAGTCTGGAGTAGAAACATCCAGAGCCACCGTGAACAGGCGTGTGCAGGAAATGGGCTACAGGTGCCGCATTCCCCAGGTCAAGCCATTTTTGAACCAGAAACAGCGGCAGAAGCGCCTGACCTGGGCTACAGAGAAGCAGCACTGGACTGTTGCTCAGTGGTCCAAAGTACTTTTTTCGGATGAAGGCAAATTTTGCATGTCATTCGGAAATCAAGGTGCCAGAGTCTGGAGGAAGACTGGGGAGAGGGAAATGCCAAAATGCCTGAAGTCCAGTGTCAAGTACCCACAGTCAGTGATGGTCTGGGGTGCCATGTCAGCTGCTGGTGTTGGTCCACTGTGTTTTATCAAGGGCAGGGTCAATGCAGCTAGCTATCAGGAGATTTTGGAGCACTTCATGCTTCCATCTGCTGAAAAGCTTTATGGAGATGAAGATTTCATTTTTCAGCACGACCTGGCACCTGCTCACAGTGCCAAAACCACTGGTAAATGGTTTACTGACCATGGTATTACTGTGCTCAATTGGCCTGCCAACTCTCCTGACCTGAACCCCATAGAGAATCTGTGGGATATTGGGAAGAGAAAGTTGAGAGACGCAAGACCCAACACTCTGGATGAGCTTAAGGCCGCTATCGAAGCATCCTGGGCCTCCATAACACCTCAGCAGTGCCACAGGCTGGTTGCCTCCATGCCACGCCGCATTGAAGCAGTCATTTCTGCAAAAGGATTCCCGACCAAGTATTGAGTGCATAACTGAACATAATTATTTGAAGGTTGACTTTTTTTGTATTAAAAACACTTTTCTTTTATTGGTCGGATGAAATATGCTAATTTTTTGAGATAGGATTTTTGGGTTTTCATGAGCTGTATGCCAAAATCATCAATATTAAAACAAGAAAAGGCTTGAACTACTTCAGTTGTGTGTAATGAATCTAAAATATATGAAAGTCTAATGTTTATCAGTACATTACAGAAAATAATGAACTTTATCACAATATGCTAATTTTTTGAGAAGGACCTGTATAATAGAGCTCAAGTTTGACAAGGGTTAGTTAAGAACTCATCAACATCTTAACTAGCAGCTAATGAATTCTTTCAAGTTAGGATTGTACACAACACCTTAAGGATGTTACAAAGTGCCCAAGTAGGCCTTGAAGTTAGTGTGTCCTGGATCCACTCTTAGCAATACTATTCCTGAAACTGGCAACAATCCCTCATTGGCACAGAGATTATTAGTTATGCCATTGTTAAATGTTCCTCAAGAAGTAAAACTGCTTCTTCCCAGTGAGTAACCACTCTTATAAGAGTTAAGTGCTGCGCTAGAACCTCTAGAGGTCATTTCATTTCTCCAGCCACAAAGTCTTCCATGTCAGCTTCCGCCGCTCTACTAAGCGCTGGTGGGACTTCTGGTGGCTGAGAAGGCTGGTCTTTTGCCGAAAGCTCTTGCCGCATTCGAAGCAGACAAAAGGCTTTTCACCTGAGTGAGTCCTTATGTGGACAGTGAGGTGCGAGTTGACACTGAAGGTTTTGTGGCAAATGGGGCACTGGTAAGGGCGTTCCCCAGTATGGATCCGGAGGTGGACCTTCAGATGGTAGGATTTGGTAAACCTCTTGCTGCACACCTGGCAGCCATAAGGCCGTTCTCCTGTGTGGGTACGGTGGTGGACCTTCAGGTGGGCACTCTTGTGGAAGCGCTTCTCGCATACGAGGCACTTGTAAGGGCGTTCCCCTGTGTGAATTCTCTGGTGGATCTTTAGCTTGTAGGAGCTATTGAAACCTTTGCCGCAATCCCCGCACAGGTATGGTGCAGGGCAGCTTCGGATAATGGCGGAAGACGAATGGGCGGGGACAATGTACTCATCTCCTCGAACCTCCTGCGTGTCGCAGTTCCAAGTGGCATGAACAGTCTGATGCAAGAGGAGGGTCTCGCTCTCGCTGAAGCTCTGCTGGCACTGTGAGCACTGGAACGGTCGCATCTGCGCGGGGCTTGACGGCTCGTTGAAGTCGTACGCCTGCTCGGAAATGGGCTGACCGATCCTGAATATGGACTGGCATTTTCTGGGGCGTGGAAGGCGAATGGGGGATGGGTTATCCCATTCCTCAAATGAGCCATTTTCCAGAGACAGGCCATTGTGTTGAAGGTCTGACAGATGGTCCTCAGCGGGACTGCTTAAGAACCCATTATCTGGAACAAGAAGAAGAAAGATGAAGGTTATATGGAAAAAGAAAAACTTCAAGGAAACCAAAATCCACTTTTAATATTTGCTGTGATTTCCTACTTTCGGATCAGTGACGTACTCATGTGTCGCTGGACTTTAAGTGGTTATAACGGTATGATGCCTGGCGTCATCCCAATACCATGTTTTAGAGTCGGCGGTCAGCTCTCTTGTAAAATAAAAGCTAACTAGCCGGTGGAATGTTCTAACAAGCTGCAGGACGGGACTCCCACCACTCCTCCCGGCAACTTTCTCAAGCTCTCCCGTCCCATCAGGTGACCCGAATGACCAGCCGGCGCTTCAGCTAAAAATGAGGATTGTAAATACATTTTTAGAGCTATCTTCAGGCCGGTCAAGTGACTCCCGGCTGCTTTACATCTCCATGACAGGGCTTCTGACGTTAGAGGGAGATCTCGGCCCCTCCTGCAGGATCCATGTATCAGAGCTGTAAAGTGGCCGCATGTCACGTGACCGGCCTGAAGATCGCCCTAAATAGGTATTTACAAGCCTCATTTTTATAAAAGACTTACACAGTGTGGTATGCCTGCCTATAATAGAGGGGCTGGTAGTCAGTTCTAACTTTGAGTTAACAAACACTTTAAAGCAGGCATATCCAAAGTTCGACTCGTGGGCCAATCGCGGCCCGCGTTCCAGTTTCGGACGGCCCGCCTGGTAATTTTGACATATATATCTTTTGTGGCCCCCAACGAATCCCCGAGCGCCGGGGGCCACAAAAGATATAAATTCTGGCTGACTTGGAGGAGACGGGACGAGTGCCGTACAGGATACAGGAGTATTTCCTGTTTAATCGGTGTCCTGGGTAAAAGGAAGTCCCGTCTCCTGCGCTGCCATTGGACAACTGTTCTGTCCATCATAGGAGGCGGGACTTTCAATTAAAGAGGCAGCCGAGAAAACAAGAGTTTCTCCTGTATGTCTGTCAGAGCTCGCCCTGCCCCGCCCCCTCCCTGTCTCCTCAAGGCTGCAGATGGACATGAATCAGGCTGCACTGACGGCAATGGTGTGTCTACATTCATGTCAATGTGGGTACTGCATTCATGGCAATGGAGTGGGTGCTGCATTCATGTGGCAATGGAGTGGGTGCTGCATTCATGGCAATACGGTGGGTGCTGCATTCATGGCAATGGAGTGGGTGCTGCATTCATGGCAATGGAGTGGGTGCTGCATTCATGGCAATACGGTGGGTGCTGCATTCATGGCAATGGAGTGGGTGCTGCATTCATGGCAATACGGTGGGTGCTGCATTCATGGCAATGGAGTGGGTGCTGCATTCATGGCAATGGAGTGGGTGCTGCATTCATGGCACTTGTGAGTCTTCAGATGAGCACTAATTAGGCTGCATTGATGGGCACTGACCCTTATTTTGCTTCACAGTTCTTTATTTAAAATGTAAGATTTCTTCCTGAAACTTCCTTTTTAAAGTGAAGGTGTGTGTTTTAAGCCGATAAATACGTAATATCCAAATAATACGCCCGAGTTCATCTCTTTACCACACACGGCCACAAATGCAAGAGAATTCTTGTTGGGCCGTGTATTATTGCTCGGAGGAACACACTTAGACCGAATTTTAATGGTTTAAAGAATGTCAGGCAAAATGGTCGGCCCTCATGCATGTTCACTTCAGCAAATCCGGCCCTCTTTAAAAAAAGTTTGGACACCCCTGCTTTAAAGTGATTGTAAAGGCAGAAGGTTTTTTATCTTAAAGCTGTTGTATACCCTCATATACTACTTGCTCCTACAGGTAAGCCTACATTAAGGCTTACCTGCAGGTGCTTTCAATATCCCCTTAACCTACATGGTTAAGGAGATATTTTCAGAAAATGGGGCCTGAATGGGAGCCTTCCCGGAAAGTGCCGGAATTCGCGCATGCGCAGGACCGCGCCAGTTACGCGCGCATGTGTGGGAGTAACGTCATCGCCGCTCCGGCCAGTCACAGCGCAGGAGCGGCGATAACCGGAAGTCACTCCGGGTATCATGGCAGCGGCGGAGGAGAGGAACGAGGGTCGGTGCGGGTTTTTCGATCTAAGGTAAGTAATTGAAAATGAGTTAGTATGCTAGTCATACTAGCTCATTATGCCTTTGCCTTGCAGGTTTTTTTTGTTTTCTGGGGTATACAACCGCTTTAATGCATTCTATGCATTAAGGTAAAAAAACTGTGTGCAGCATCCCCCCTAATACTTACCTGAGCCCCCTCCCGATCCAGCGATGTGCATGAGTGCCTTGGCCGTCCGGGACTCTCCCTACTGATTGGCTGAGACACAGCAGTGGCACCATTGGCTTCTGCTGCTGTCAAAATCAGTTACCCAATGAGAAGAGAGGGGCGTGAGGCCGAACCGCGGCTCCGTGTCTGAATGGACACACACAGAACAGCGGCTCAGCTCGAGTGCTCCCATAGCAAGCCTATGGATAATTTAATATACCCTAGTCTGGCACTGGTTCACGGGTGTGCACAATTTTTAATGCATGACATATTTGGTATCTTTTTACTCGCCGTGACATCCTCTTTTATATTTTACCAAATATTGAGTATTATATTATGCTTGCGTGCACTAAAATTCAAAAAAGTGTATTTTTTTTTTTAACAAGGCTTTTAAAGCGTCACCTATGGATAATTTATCATACCATAGTTTGTCGCAAATCCCAGGGCATGTGCAATTTTTACCACTTCAGCTCCGGAAGATTTACCCCCCTTTATGACCAGGCCATTTTTTGCAATACAGCACTGCGTTACTTTAACTGAGAGTTGCGCGGCCATGCAACGCTGTACCCAAATAAAATTTTCCTTTCCCCCCCCCCACAAATAGAGCTTTCTTTTGGTGGTATTTGATCACCTCTGCAGTTTGCATTTTTTGTAAAAAAACACAATATTTTTTAACTGTTTGCTATAATAAATCTCCCAAAAAAAAAAAAAAAATGTCTTCATCAGTTTAGGCCAATATGTATTCTTCTACATATTTTTGGTAAAAAAAAAATTGATTGGTTTGCGCAAAATGTACCCAAACAAAATTGACGCCCTTTTTTTCCCCATAAATAGAGCTTTCTTTTGGTGGTATTTGATCATCTCTGCGGTTTTATTTTTTGCGCTATAAACAAAAAAAAGCATCAATTTTTAAAAAAACACAACATTTTGTACTTTTTTGCTATAATAAATATCCCCATTTTTTTTTTTTAAAGTGATTTTTTTCCTCAGTTTAGGCCGATACGTATTCTTCTACATATTTTTGGGTAAAAAAAAATCGCAATAAGCATTTATTGATTGGTTTGCACAAAAGTTATAGCATCTACAAAATAGGGGATAGTTTTATGGCATTTTTATTATTATTATTCTTTTTTTACTAGTAATGGCGGCGATCTGCGATTTTTATCGGGACTGCGACATTATGGCGGACAGATCGGACACTTTTGACACATTTTTGGGACCATTGGCATTTATACAGCGATCAGTGCAATAAAAATGCACCGATTACTGTAAAAAATGTCACTGGCAGGGAAGGGGTTAACACTAGGGGGCGATCAAGGGGTTAAATGTGTTCCCTAGTGTGTGTTCTAACTGTAGGGGGAGGGGAATGACCTAGAGTAAATGACAGATCGTGGTATCTAGGTATTAGGAACTCACGATCTGTCTTTCCTCACAGAACAGAACAGGGACGTGTGTGTTTACACACACACGTCCCTGTTCTGCCTCTCGTGCCCGCAATCGCACGTCACCAGTCACGAGCAGCGGGCTCGATCCTCGGCGTGCGCCTGCTATCCCACTTAAAGGGACCGACGTACAGCTACAACGGTTTGCAGGATCGTGCCGTCCTGCCGCCGTATAACGACGGCGGCTGGTCGGCAAGTGGTTAAAGTAATATTTTTTACTTTCTGCTATAAAACATAACCAATAAAAAAACAGTGCCACCTTGCTGACATATAAGTAAGTTATACGGGCGGCAAGTGGTTAAAGAATGACATATTTGGTATCTATTTACTCACCATAACATCCTCTTATATTTTATGAGAAAAAAATGGGTATTATATTGTTCTTGTTAGCACTAAAATTCATTAAAGTGTATTGTTTCCCCAAAAAAATAAAAAATTCCACACCACATAAAAATTTGCAACAACCACCATTTTATTCTATAGGGCAGGGGTAGGCAACCTGGGGCCCTCCATCTGTTGCAGAAGTACAAGTCCCATCATGACTCTGGGAGTAACTATAACTGTCAGTTTTGCAATACCACACGGGACATGTAGAGTCATGCTTGTACCTGCGAGCCTTGCAATACCTCATGGGAAATGTAGTTCCACAACAGCTGGAGGGCCACAGGTTGCCTACCCCTGCTCTAGGACCTATAGACTTACCAGCACCATTCCTCTTTCAGAATGAATGAGCCCAGCATCATACAACCCCCTTCCTGCCAGCCCAGGGTGTCGAGCACCAACCCTTCACTGAGGTGTCATCAGGCCGCCCCGAACTTACAGGAGAGTGCTGACAGGGGGTCTAACCCCTTCCCTATTCCTAAAATAAGAAAAAATATTGGCTTTAAATACAAGTCAATAGACAGGTTCACTTTTAATGAGCCTGTCCTTTAAGAATTCCCCCTTCGTAAAGCCTGCGAAGTTAAAGTAATATTAAAAACTTTCAGGAGCTTATTTACCCACTTTCCGCCCACGCTATAGCCGAAAGACGGCTACAGCGCGGGCTTCCAGTCTCGAGGGGGCTTCCCTAGTTGTCCTCCCGCGATCGCCAAGTCCTTTGGACTCAGCTGATCACAGAACAGGGAAAAGGGACTATCAGGAGAGGGGGTGCCGATCACCGGTCACGAGCGGGGGTGCCGATGACCGTCGGCCGCGAGCGATCGCGGGCACAAGGGACAGAACAGGGACATGTGTGTGTGTGTGTGTGTAAACACACACATCCCTGTTCTGTTCTGTGAGGAAAGACAGATCGTGAGTTCCTAATAGCTAGGAATCACGATCTGTCATTTCCTCTAGGTCAGTCCCCTCCGCCTACAGTTAGAAACACATTAGGGAAGACAATTAACCTCTTGATCGCCCCCTAGTGTTAACCTCTTCCCTGCCAGGAGAGAAGAAAGCCGGTAACAGGCTTCTGTTACAGGGACATCGGTCCCAATCTGTGCCAACCAGTGGCGCTAATCAGTGTCACCTATCAGTGCCCACCAGTGTCACCTATCAGTGCCCACCAGTGCCTCATCATCAGTGTCACCTATCAGTGCCCATCAGTGACTTCTATCAGTGCCCATTAGTGGCACATATCAGTGCCCACCAGTGCCGCCTATCAGAGCCCATCAGTGCCTCCTCAGTGTCACCTATCAATGCCACCTATCAGTGCCCATCAGTGCTGCCTATCAGCGCCCTTCAGTGACTTCTATCAGTGCCCATTAGTGGCACATATCAGAGCCCACCAGTGCCGCCTATCGGTGCCCATCAGTACAACCTCATCAGCGCACATCAGTGAAGGAGAAAAATGACCTATTTGCAAAATTTTATAACAAACTATGAAAAATGTTTTATTTCTAAATTTTACGTTTCCTTTTTTGTTTCTTTACCAAAAAATAAAAAAGCCAGTGATGATTAAATACCACCAAAAGACAGCTCTATTTGTGTGAAAAAAATGATATAAATGTAATTTATGTACAGTGTTGCATGACATTTTTGTGTGAAAGCGCTGAAAGCTGAAAATTGGCCTGGGCAGGAAGGGGGTAAAAGTGCCCAGTAAGCAAGTGGTTGATCACTTACCGAGCAGGCAGCTTCTTTATCTTTTAATCCTTGCCCATGTTCCAGTTTAAGCTGGTGCCCCAGGTTTCCTGTTTCAGGGTGGCTCCTTTCTCTTGCAGCATCCTATGGAGCCGCCCTTGCATGCAGATACTTGCGTTGTGTCCCCTACACTGTGTTCATCAATAGAACACACAGCCCCATAGACTAGGATAGGAAGACACTCCCCTGCTTCTCCCTCAGTTCTCCAAGTTAAAGCCCACCTCTGGGCAAATGTTTTTGTTTCCCATGCAGTGGGGCTGTGCCTGCACTGCATGGGTTAACTGCTTGTTTTGTCTAGGGGTGAACACAGAGCCTTCCACGTCCAGTGGTGGACTGGTCCTGATGTCTTCACATCCAGAGACGGTTTACAGGCGTGATGACGTCAGGGACAGTCCACCACACAAGACCGCTGGACCACGGAGGGGCAGGAGCCACAGGGACCGGTCTTGCGCTGGGAGGATCTGAAGATTAGGCTTTTTAAACAAAGGGTCAGTTTACTGTCCTTCAGACTTTAGGGGGGCAGACTGTGGGAGCAAAAAAAATTACACAGCGCCTGTGATCAGAAGGAAGAGGAATTGTGTCCCATCCTTGGTATCAGTGGAAGGAATAGTACTCCATCTTCTGTATCAGTGGAAGGAATAGTGCCCCATCATTGGTATCAGTGAAAGGAATAGTGCGCCATCATTGGTATCAGTGGAAGGAATAGTACTCCATCCTTGGTGTCAGTTTAAGGAATAGTGCCCCATCCTTGGTGTCAGTTTATGGAATAGTGCCCCATCATTGGTATCAGTGGGAGGAATAGTGTCCCATCATTGATATCAGTGGAAGGAATAGTGCCCCATCATTGGTATCAGTGGGAGGAATAGTGTCCCATCATTGATATCAGTGGAAGGAATAGTGCCCCATCCTTGGTGTCAGTGAGAGGAATAGTGCCCCATCCTTGGTGTCAGTGGAAGGAATAGTGCCCCATCCTTGGTGTCAGTGAGAGGAATAGTGCCCCATCCTTGGTGTCAGTGGAAGGAATAGTGCCCCATCCTTGGTGTCAGTGAGAGGAATAGTGTCCCATCCTTGGTGTCAGTGGAAGGAATAGTGCCCCATCCTTGGTGTCAGTGAGAGGAATAGTGCCCCATCCTTGGTATCAGTGGGAGGAATAGTGCCCCATCCTTGGTGTCAGTGGGAGGAATAGTGCCCCATCCTTGGTGTCAGTGAGAGGAATAGTGCCCCATCCTTGGTGTCAGTGAGAGGAATAGTGCCCCATCCTTGGTGTCAGTGAGAGGAATAGTGCCCCATCCTTGGTGTCAGTGGGAGGAATAGTGTCCCATCATTGATATCAGTGGAAGGAATAGTGCCCCATCATTGGTATCAGTGGGAGGAATAGTGTCCCATCATTGATATCAGTGGAAGGAATAGTGCCCCATCATTGGTATCAGTGGGAGGAATAGTGTCCCATCATTGATATCAGTGGAAGGAATAGTGCCCCATCCTTGGTGTCAGTGAGAGGAATAGTGCCCCATCCTTGGTGTCAGTGGAAGGAATAGTGCCCCATCCTTGGTGTCAGTGAGAGGAATAGTGCCCCATCCTTGGTGTCAGTGGAAGGAATAGTGCCCCATCCTTGGTGTCAGTGAGAGGAATAGTGTCCCATCCTTGGTGTCAGTGGAAGGAATAGTGCCCCATCCTTGGTGTCAGTGAGAGGAATAGTGCCCCATCCTTGGTATCAGTGGGAGGAATAGTGCCCCATCCTTGGTGTCAGTGGGAGGAATAGTGCCCCATCCTTGGTGTCAGTGAGAGGAATAGTGCCCCATCCTTGGTGTCAGTGAGAGGAATAGTGCCCCATCCTTGGTGTCAGTGAGAGGAATAGTGCCCCATCCTTGGTGTCAGTGGGAGGAATAGTGTCCCATCCTTGGTGTCAGTGAGAGGAATAGTGCCCCATCCTTGGTGTCAGTGAGAGGAATAGTGCCCCATCCTTGGTGTCAGTGAGAGGAATAGTGTCCCATCCTTGGTGTCAGTGAGGGGAATAGTGCCCCATCCTTGGTGTCAGTGAGAGGAATAGTGTCCCATCCTTGGTGTCAGTGAGAGGAATAGTGTCCCATCCTTGGTGTCAGTGAGGGGAATAGTGCCCCATCCTTGGTGTCAGTGAGAGGAATAGTGTCCCATCCTTGGTGTCAGTGAGAGGAATAGTGTCCCATCCTTGGTGTCAGTGAGGGGAATAGTGCCCCATCCTTGGTGTCAGTGAGAGGAATAGTGTCCCATCCTTGGTGTCAGTGAGAGGAATAGTGTCCCATCCTTGGTGTCAGTGAGGGGAATAGTGCCCCATCCTTGGTGTCAGTGAGGGGAATAGTGCCCCATCCTTGGTGTCAGTGAGAGGAATAGTGTCCCATCCTTGGTGTCAGTGGAAGGAATAGTGCCCAATCCTTGGTGTCAGTGAGAGGAATAGTGTCCCATCCTTGGTGTCAGTGGAAGGAATAGTGCCCCATCCTTGGTGTCAGTGAGAGGAATAGTGTCCCATCCTTGGTGTCAGTGAGAGGAATAGTGTCCCATCCTTGGTGTCAGTGAGAGGAATAGTGTCCCATCCTTGGTGTCAGTGAGAGGAATAGTGCCCCATCCTTGGTGTCAGTGAGAGGAATAGTGTCCCATCCTTGGTGTCAGTGAGGGGAATAGTGCCCCATCCTTGGTGTCAGTGAGAGGAATAGTGTCCCATCCTTGGTGTCAGTGGAAGGAATAGTGCCCCATCCTTGGTGTCAGTGAGGGGAATAGTGCCCCATCCTTGGTGTCAGTGGAAGGAATAGTGCCCCATCCTTGGTGTCAGTGAGGGGAATAGTGCCCCATCCTTGGTGTCAGTGAGAGGAATAGTGTCCCATCCTTGGTGTCAGTGGAAGGAATAGTGCCCCATCCTTGGTGTCAGTGAGAGGAATAGTGCCCCATCCTTGGTGTCAGTGAGAGGAATAGTGTCCCATCCTTGGTGTCAGTGGAAGGAATAGTGCCCCATCCTTGGTGTCAGTGAGAGGAATAGTGCCCCATCCTTGGTGTCAGTGGAAGGAATAGTGCCCCATCCTTGGTGTCAGTGAGGGGAATAGTGCCCCATCCTTGGTGTCAGTGAGAGGAATAGTGTCCCATCCTTGGTGTCAGTGGAAGGAATAGTGCCCCATCCTTGGTGTCAGTGAGAGGAATAGTGCCCCATCCTTGGTGTCAGTGGGAGGAATAGTGTCCCATCCTTGGTGTCAGTGGAAGGAATAGTGCCCCATCCTTGGTGTCAGTGAGAGGAATAGTGTCCCATCCTTGGTGTCAGTGGAAGGAATAGTGCCCCATCCTTGGTGTCAGTGAGAGGAATAGTGCCCCATCCTTGGTGTCAGTGGAAGGAATAGTGCCCCATCCTTGGTGTCAGTGAGGGGAATAGTGCCCCATCCTTGGTGTCAGTGAGAGGAATAGTGTCCCATCCTTGGTGTCAGTGAGAGGAATAGTGCCCCATCCTTGGTGTCAGTGAGAGGAATAGTGTCCCATCCTTGGTGTCAGTGGAAGGAATAGTGCCCCATCCTTGGTGTCAGTGAGGGGAATAGTGCCCCATCCTTGGTGTCAGTGAGAGGAATAGTGTCCCATCCTTGGTGTCAGTGAGAGGAATAGTGCCCCATCCTTGGTGTCAGTGAGAGGAATAGTGTCCCATCCTTGGTGTCAGTGGAAGGAATAGTGCCCCATCCTTGGTGTCAGTGAGAGGAATAGTGCCCCATCCTTGGTGTCAGTGAGAGGAATAGTGTCCCATCCTTGGTGTCAGTGGAAGGAATAGTGCCCCATCCTTGGTGTCAGTGAGAGGAATAGTGCCCCATCCTTGGTGTCAGTGGAAGGAATAGTGCCCCATCCTTGGTGTCAGTGAGGGGAATAGTGCCCCATCCTTGGTGTCAGTGAGAGGAATAGTGTCCCATCCTTGGTGTCAGTGGAAGGAATAGTGCCCCATCCTTGGTGTCAGTGAGAGGAATAGTGCCCCATCCTTGGTGTCAGTGGGAGGAATAGTGTCCCATCCTTGGTGTCAGTGGAAGGAATAGTGCCCCATCCTTGGTGTCAGTGAGAGGAATAGTGTCCCATCCTTGGTGTCAGTGGAAGGAATAGTGCCCCATCCTTGGTGTCAGTGAGAGGAATAGTGTCCCATCCTTGGTGTCAGTGGAAGGAATAGTGCCCCATCCTTGGTGTCAGTGAGAGGAATAGTGTCCCATCCTTGGTGTCAGTGAGAGGAATAGTGCCCCATCCTTGGTGTCAGTGGAAGGAATAGTGTCCCATCCTTGGTGTCAGTGAGAGGAATAGTGTCCCATCCTTGGTGTCAGTGGAAGGAATAGTGCCCCATCCTTGGTGTCAGTGAGAGGAATAGTGCCCCATCCTTGGTGTCAGTGAGAGGAATAGTGTCCCATCCTTGGTGTCAGTGGAAGGAATAGTGCCCCATCCTTGGTGTCAGTGAGAGGAATAGTGTCCCATCCTTGGTGTCAGTGGAAGGAATAGTGCCCCATCCTTGGTGTCAGTGAGGGGAATAGTGCCCCATCCTTGGTGTCAGTGAGGGGAATAGTGCCCCATCCTTGGTGTCAGTGAGGGGAATAGTGCCCCATCATTGGTGTCAGTGAGAGGAATAGTGTCCCATCCTTGGTGTCAGTGGAAGGAATAGTGCCCCATCCTTGGTGTCAGTGAGGGGAATAGTGCCCCATCCTTGGTGTCAGTGGAAGGAATAGTGCCCCATCCTTGGTGTCAGTGAGGGGAATAGTGCCCCATCCTTGGTGTCAGTGAGAGGAATAGTGTCCCATCCTTGGTGTCAGTGGAAGGAATAGTGCCCCATCCTTGGTGTCAGTGAGAGGAATAGTGCCCCATCCTTGGTGTCAGTGAGAGGAATAGTGTCCCATCCTTGGTGTCAGTGAGGGGAATAGTGCCCCATCCTTGGTGTCAGTGAGAGGAATAGTGTCCCATCCTTGGTGTCAGTGAGAGGAATAGTGCCCCATCCTTGGTGTCAGTGGGAGGAATAGTGTCCCATCCTTGGTGTCAGTGGAAGGAATAGTGCCCCATCCTTGGTGTCAGTGGGAGGAATAGTGTCCCATCCTTGGTGTCAGTGAGAGGAATAGTGCCCCATCCTTGGTGTCAGTGAGAGGAATAGTGCCCCATCCTTGGTGTCAGTGAGAGGAATAGTGTCCCATCCTTGGTGTCAGTGAGAGGAATAGTGCCCCATCCTTGGTGTCAGTGAGAGGAATAGTGCCCCATCCTTGGTGTCAGTGGAAGAAATAGTGTCCCATCCTTGGTGTCAGTGGAAGGAATAGTGTCCCATCCTTGGTGTCAGTGGAAGGAATAGTGCCCCATCCTTGGTGTCAGTGGAAGGAATAGTGCCCCATCCTTGGTGTCAGTGGAAGGAATAGTGTCCCATCCTTGGTGTCAGTGGAAGGAATAGTGTCCCATCCTTGGTGTCAGTGAGAGGAATAGTGTCCCATCCTTGGTGTCAGTGAGAGGAATAGTGCCCCATTCTTGGTGTCAGTGAGAGGAATAGTGCCCCATCCTTGGTGTCAGTGGGAGGAATAGTGTCCCATCCTTGGTGTCAGTGAGAGGAATAGTGTCCCATCCTTGGTGTCAGTGAGAGGAATAGTGTCCCATCCTTGGTGTCAGTGAGAGGAATAGTGCCCCATCCTTGGTGTCAGTGGGAGGAATAGTGCCCCATCCTTGGTGTCAGTGGGAGGAATAGTGCCCCATCCTTGGTGTCAGTGGAAGGAATAGTGTCCCATCCTTGGTGTCAGTGAGAGGAATAGTGTCCCATCCTTGGTGTCAGTGGAAGGAATAGTGCCCCATCCTTGGTGTCAGTGAGAGGAATAGTGCCCCATCCTTGGTGTCAGTGAGAGGAATAGTGTCCCATCCTTGGTGTCAGTGGAAGGAATAGTGCCCCATCCTTGGTGTCAGTGAGAGGAAT
This sequence comes from Rana muscosa, assembly GCA_029206835.1. Classification (NCBI taxonomy): domain Eukaryota; kingdom Metazoa; phylum Chordata; class Amphibia; order Anura; family Ranidae; genus Rana; species Rana muscosa. Next base: position 64,478,713 of record JARGYO010000094.1, read on the forward strand.
AGTGTCCCATCCTTGGTGTCAGTGGAAGGAATAGTGCCCCATCCTTGGTGTCAGTGAGGGGAATAGTGCCCCATCCTTGGTGTCAGTGAGGGGAATAGTGCCCCATCCTTGGTGTCAGTGAGGGGAATAGTGCCCCATCCTTGGTGTCAGTGAGAGGAATAGTGTCCCATCCTTGGTGTCAGTGGAAGGAATAGTGCCCCATCCTTGGTGTCAGTGAGGGGAATAGTGCCCCATCCTTGGTGTCAGTGGAAGGAATAGTGCCCCATCCTTGGTGTCAGTGAGGGGAATAGTGCCCCATCCTTGGTGTCAGTGAGAGGAATAGTGTCCCATCCTTGGTGTCAGTGGAAGGAATAGTGCCCCATCCTTGGTGTCAGTGAGAGGAATAGTGCCCCATCCTTGGTGTCAGTGAGAGGAATAGTGTCCCATCCTTGGTGTCAGTGAGGGGAATAGTGCCCCATCCTTGGTGTCAGTGAGATGAATAGTGTCCCATCCTTGGTGTCAGTGAGAGGAATAGTGCCCCATCCTTGGTGTCAGTGGGAGGAATAGTGTCCCATCCTTGGTGTCAGTGGAAGGAATAGTGCCCCATCCTTGGTGTCAGTGAGAGGAATAGTGTCCCATCCTTGGTGTCAGTGAGAGGAATAGTGCCCCATCCTTGGTGTCAGTGAGAGGAATAGTGCCCCATCCTTGGTGTCAGTGAGAGGAATAGTGTCCCATCCTTGGTGTCAGTGAGAGGAATAGTGCCCCATCCTTGGTGTCAGTGAGAGGAATAGTGCCCCATCCTTGGTGTCAGTGGAAGAAATAGTGTCCCATCCTTGGTGTCAGTGGAAGGAATAGTGTCCCATCCTTGGTGTCAGTGGAAGGAATAGTGCCCCATCCTTGGTGTCAGTGGAAGGAATAGTGCCCCATCCTTGGTGTCAGTGGAAGGAATAGTGTCCCATCCTTGGTGTCAGTGGAAGGAATAGTGTCCCATCCTTGGTGTCAGTGAGAGGAATAGTGTCCCATCCTTGGTGTCAGTGAGAGGAATAGTGCCCCATTCTTGGTGTCAGTGAGAGGAATAGTGCCCCATCCTTGGTGTCAGTGGGAGGAATAGTGTCCCATCCTTGGTGTCAGTGAGAGGAATAGTGTCCCATCCTTGGTGTCAGTGAGAGGAATAGTGTCCCATCCTTGGTGTCAGTGAGAGGAATAGTGTCCCATCCTTGGTGTCAGTGAGAGGAATAGTGCCCCATCCTTGGTGTCAGTGGGAGGAATAGTGCCCCATCCTTGGTGTCAGTGGGAGGAATAGTGTCCCATCCTTGGTGTCAGTGAGAGGAATAGTGTCCCATCCTTGGTGTCAGTGAGAGGAATAGTGTCCCATCCTTGGTGTCAGTGAGAGGAATAGTGTCCCATCCTTGGTGTCAGTGAGAGGAATAGTGCCCCATCCTTGGTGTCAGTGGGAGGAATAGTGCCCCATCCTTGGTGTCAGTGGGAGGAATAGTGCCCCATCCTTGGTGTCAGTGAGAGGAATAGTGCCCGATCACTGTTCCCTGTTAAAGCGGTACTAAACCCAAAACCAAAAATGTAGAATACTGCAGCTTAGCGATCATTAGATGTGGCTGCATTCGTTTTAATTTCTTTAGGTTTGTCGCTCTCTTTTCCCCTGGTGATCTGGCCAGTAACAGACCCCCCACTCTGGATGAAGGAACACAGGGGGAACCTTTGGACAGCAGCATTGTCAGTCTGGGGGGAAGGGAGTGTTAGAAGTACTAGCACAGGGATCACTAAATGGCAGGCTGTTGTCCTGACCTGGACCGAGTGACAGTGTTATCCAGACTGTGGCTGTGCCACCTATTAGCTGGGTGTCGTCTTGTGGGTTTCCCGCTCGGCCGCCACTGTCATTCTTCAGAGCAGGGCACAGGCGGGGTGTGCTGCAGATCTGCATAGGGAGCGAGAGTCTTTTCACGTTAAAAAGTTAATGTTAATATAATAAGTTGGGCAGTTCCCACCCCTCTCTACAGATCTTCAGCACCTCCTGCCTGTGCCCTGCTGTGATGATGACAGCGGCAGCCAGCTGGGTGACCTAGGAGAGGACACACAGCTAATAAACACCTCTGCCCTGCCCTGTTAAAGTGGTTGTAAACCTAAGACATGAAATATGAACAAAGCATATCCCTCTATATTGTGTACTTCTCGCAATAAAGAGCACCAAGTGTCATTTCTGTTATGTTGTTTCGTTTCTCTATCTGCATGAGTCACTTCTGACAAGTTTTCCTGACACCAAGAGAAAAATGGTGACAGGGGAGGGGCCTCCAGCAGATTGACACCCCCAGCTCTGTTGCTGTGTGAAAGGTGGAGGGGGGAGGGGTTGTCCCGTCCCTCCAATCAGCTGTCATGGCTCTCCTCACTGAGCTCTGCAGAGTGTAACTTCAGCTCTCTGACAGCTCGGACAAGCTTTATAAACTCTGCACTTTGAACAGCTGTAGGCAAGAGAAGACTGTAGATAAACAGGTACAACTTATGCAGGAGGATTTGTTTAATCTCTGTGTATGTAAGGATTTACAACCACTTCAAGGTAATACTGTGCAAGTGATGCTGCCAGAAAAAGGGGGACTGCAGTGTAAGGGAGGACTATTATTACAGGGGACACTGTGATGTGAAGGATAACTGAGGACACTATGGGACTTCTCTAAAGGGGACACTGTGATGTGAAAGATAATTGAGGACACTATGGGGCTTCTCTAAAGGGGACACTGTGATGTGAAGGATAATAAGGACACTATGGGACTTCTCTAAAGGGGACACTGTGATGTAAAGGATAATTGAGGACACTATGGGACTTCTCTAAAGGGGACACTGTGATGTGAAGGATAATTGAGGACACTATGGGACTTCTCTAAAGGGGACACTGTGATGTGAAGGATAACTGAGGACACTATGGGGCTTCTCTAAAGGGGACACTGTGATGTGAAGGATAACTGAGGACACTATGGGACTTCTCTAAAGGGGACACTGTGATGTGAAGAATAACTGAGGACACTATGGGGCTTCTCTAAAGGGGACACTGTGATGTGAAGGATAATTGAGGACACTATGGGACTTCTCTAAAGGGGACACTGTGATGTGAAGGATAACTGAGGACACTATGGGACTTCTCTAAAGGGGACACTGTGATGTGAAGGATAACTGAGGACACTATGGGGCTTCTCTAAAGGGGACACTGTGATGTGAAGGATAATTGAGGACACTATGGGACTTCTCTAAAGGGGACACTGTGATGTGAAGGATAACTGAGGACACTATGGGACTACTCTAAAGGGGACACTGTGATGTGAAGGATAACTGAGGACACTAAGGGCTTCTCTAAAGAGGACACTGTGATGTGAAGGATAACTGAGGACACTATGGGGCTTCTCTAAAGGGGACACTGTGATGTGAAGGATAACTGAGGACACTATGGGACTTCTCTAAAGGGGACACTGTGATGTGAAGGATAACTGAGGACACTATGGGGCTTCTCTAAAGGGGACACTGTGATGTGAAGGATAATTGAGGACACTATGGGACTTCTCTAAAGGGGACACTGTGATGTGAAGGATAACTGAGGACACTATGGGACTTCTCTAAAGGGGACACTGTGATGTGAAGGATAACTGAGGACACTATGGGGCTTCTCTAAAGGGGACACTGTGATGTGAAGGATAATTGAGGACACTATGGGACTTCTCTAAAGGGGACACTGTGATGTGAAGGATAACTGAGGACACTATGGGACTTCTCTAAAGGGGACACTGTGATGTGAAGGATAACTGAGGACACTATGGGGCTTCTCTAAAGGGGACACTGTGATGTAAAGGATAACTGAGGACACTATGGGGCTTCTCTAAAGGGGACACTGTGATGTGAAGGATAATTGAGGACACTATGGGACTTCTCTAAAGGGGACACTGTGATGTGAAGGATAACTGAGGACACTATGGGACTTCTCTAAAGGGGACACTGTGATGTGAAGGATAACTGAGGACACTATGGGGCTTCTCTAAAGGGGACACTGTGATGTGAAGGATAATTGAGGACACTATGGGACTTCTCTAAAGGGGACACTGTGATGTGAAGGATAACTGAGGACACTATGGGACTTCTCTAAAGGGGACACTGTGATGTGAAGGATAACTGAGGACACTATGGGGCTTCTCTAAAGAGGACACTGTGATGTGAAGGATAACTGAGGACACTATGGGGCTTCTCTAAAGGGGACACTGTGATGTGAAGGATAACTGAGGACACTATGGGACTTCTCTAAAGGGGACACTGTGATGTGAAGGATAACTGAGGACACTATGGGGCTTCTCTAAAGGGGACACTGTGATGTGAAGGATAATTGAGGACACTATGGGACTTCTCTAAAGAGGACACTGTGATGTGAAGGATAACTGAGGACACTATGGGGCTTCTCTAAAGGGGACACTGTGATGTGAAGGATAACTGAGGACACTATGGGACTTCTCTAAAGGGGACACTGTGATTTGAAGGATAACTGAGGACACTATGGGGCTTCTCTAAAGGGGACACTGTGATGTGAAGGATAATTGAGGACACTATGGGACTTCTCTAAAGGGGACACTGTGATGTGAAGGATAACTGAGGACACTATGGGACTTCTCTAAAGGGGACACTGTGATGTGAAGGATAATTGAGGACACTATGGGACTTCTCTAAAGAGGACACTGTGATGTGAAGGATAACTGAGGACACTATGGGGCTTCTCTAAAGGGGACACTGTGATGTGAAGGATAACTGAGGACACTATGGGACTTCTCTAAAGGGGACACTGTGATGTGAAGGATAACTGAGGACACTATGGGGCTTCTCTAAAGGGGACACTGTGATGTGAAGGATAATTGAGGACACTATGGGACTTCTCTAAAGGGGACACTGTGATGTGAAGGATAACTGAGGACACTATGGGACTTCTCTAAAGGGGACACTGTGATGTGAAGGATAACTGAGGACACTATGGGGCTTCTCTAAAGGGGACACTGTGATGTGAAGGATAATTGAGGACACTATGGGACTTCTCTAAAGGGGACACTGTGATGTGAAGGATAACTGAGGACACTATGGGACTTCTCTAAAGGGGACACTGTGATGTGAAGGATAACTGAGGACACTATGGGACTTCTCTAAAGGGGACACTGTGATGTGAAGGATAACTGAGGACACTATGGGGCTTCTCTAAAGGGGACACTGTGATGTGAAGGATAATTGAGGACACTATGGGACTTCTCTAAAGGGGACACTGTGATGTGAAGGATAACTGAGGACACTATGGGACTTCTCTAAAGGGGACACTGTGATGTGAAGGATAACTGAGGACACTATGGGGCTTCTCTAAAGGGGACACTGTGATGTGAAGGATAATTGAGGACACTATGGGACTTCTCTAAAGGGGACACTGTGATGTGAAGGATAACTGAGGACACTATGGGACTTCTCTAAAGGGGACACTGTGATGTGAAGGATAACTGAGGACACTATGGGGCTTCTCTAAAGAGGACACTGTGATGTGAAGGATAACTGAGGACACTATGGGGCTTCTCTAAAGGGGACACTGTGATGTGAAGGATAACTGAGGACACTATGGGACTTCTCTAAAGGGGACACTGTGATGTGAAGGATAACTGAGGACACTATGGGGCTTCTCTAAAGGGGACACTGTGATGTGAAGGATAATTGAGGACACTATGGGACTTCTCTAAAGGGGACACTGTGATGTGAAGGATAACTGAGGACACTATGGGACTTCTCTAAAGGGGACACTGTGATGTGAAGGATAACTGAGGACACTATGGGGCTTCTCTAAAGGGGACACTGTGATGTGAAGGATAATTGAGGACACTATGGGACTTCTCTAAAGGGGACACTGTGATGTGAAGGATAACTGAGGACACTATGGGACTTCTCTAAAGGGGACACTGTGATGTGAAGGATAACTGAGGACACTATGGGGCTTCTCTAAAGGGGACACTGTGATGTAAAGGATAACTGAGGACACTATGGGGCTTCTCTAAAGGGGACACTGTGATGTGAAGGATAATTGAGGACACTATGGGACTTCTCTAAAGGGGACACTGTGATGTGAAGGATAACTGAGGACACTATGGGGCTTCTCTAAAGGGGACACTGTGATGTGAAGGATAATTGAGGACACTATGGGACTTCTCTAAAGGGGACACTGTGATGTGAAGGATAACTGAGGACACTATGGGACTTCTCTAAAGGGGACACTGTGATGTGAAGGATAACTGAGGACACTATGGGGCTTCTCTAAAGGGGACACTGTGATGTGAAGGATAATTGAGGACACTATGGGACTTCTCTAAAGGGGACACTGTGATGTGAAGGATAACTGAGGACACTATGGGACTTCTCTAAAGGGGACACTGTGATGTGAAGGATAACTGAGGACACTATGGGGCTTCTCTAAAGAGGACACTGTGATGTGAAGGATAACTGAGGACACTATGGGGCTTCTCTAAAGAGGACACTGTGATGTGAAGGATAACTGAGGACACTATGGGGCTTCTCTAAAGGGGACACTGTGATGTGAAGGATAACTGAGGACACTATGGGGCTTCTCTAAAGGGGACACTGTGATGTGAAGGATAACTGAGGACACTATGGGACTTCTCTAAAGGGGACACTGTGATGTGAAGGATAACTGAGGACACTATGGGGCTTCTCTAAAGGGGACACTGTGATGTAAAGGATAACTGAGGACACTATGGGGCTTCTCTAAAGGGGACACTGTGATGTGAAGGATAACTGAGGACACTATGGGGCTTCTCTAAAGGGGACACTGTGATGTGAAGGATAACTGAGGACACTATGACTTTTCTAAAGGGGACACTGTGATGTGAAGGATAACTGAGGACACTATGGGACTTCTCTAAAGGGGACACTGTGATGTGAAGGATAACTGAGGACACTATGGGGCTTCTCTAAAGGGGACACTGTGATGTGAAGGATAACTGAGGACACTATGGGGCTTCTCTAAAGGGGACACTGTGATGGGAAGGATAATTGAGGACACTATGGGACTTCTCTAAAGGGGACACTGTGATGTGAAGGATAACTGAGGACACTATGGGGCTTCTCTAAAGGGGACACTGTGATGTGAAGGATAACTGAGGACACTATGGGGCTTCTCTAAAGGGGACACTGTGATGTAAAGGATAACTGAGGACACTATGGGGCTTCTCTAAAGGGGACACTGTGATGTGAAGGATAACTGAGGACACTATGGGGCTTCTCTAAAGGGGACATTGTGATGTAAAGGATAACTGAGGACACTATGGGGCTTCTCTAAAGGGGACACTGTGATGTGAAGGATAACTGAGGACACTATGGGGCTTCTCTAAAGGGGACACTGTGATGTGAAGGATAATAAGGACACTATGGGACTTCTCTAAAGGGGACACTGTGATGTGAAGGATAACTGAGGACACTATGGGGCTTCTCTAAAGGGGACACTGTGATGTGAAAGATAATTGAGGACACTATGGGGCTTCTCTAAAGGGGACATTGTGATGTAAAGGATAACTGAGGACACTATGGGACTTCTCTAAAGGGGACACTGTGATGTAAAGGATAATTGCGGACACTATGGGACTTCTCTAAAGGGGACACTGTGATGTGAAAGATAATTGAGGACACTATGGGGCTTCTCTAAAGGGGCACTGTGATGTGAAGGATAATTGAGGACACTATGGGAGTTCTCTAAAGGGGACACTGTGATGTGAAGGATAACTGAGGACACTATGGGACTTCTCTAAAGGGGACACTGTGATGTGAAGGATAACTGAGAACACTATGGGGCTTCTCTAAAGGGGACACTGTGATGTAAAGGATAACTGAGGACACTATGGGGTTTCTCTAAAGGGGACACTGTGATGTGAAGGATAACTGAGGACACTATGGGGCTTCTCTAAAGGGGACACTGTGATGTGAAGGATAACTGAGGACACTATGGGGCTTCTCTAAAGGGGACACTGTGATGTAAAGGATAACTGAGGACACTATGGGACTTCTCTAAAGGGGACACTGTGATGTGAAGGATAACTGAGGACACTATGGGGCTTCTCTAAAGGGGACACTGTGATGTAAAGGATAACTGAGGACACTATGGGGCTTCTCTAAAGGAGACATTGTGATGTAAAGGATAACTGAGGACACTATGGGGCTTCTCTAAAGGGGACATTGTGAGGTAAAGGATAACTGAGGACACTATGGGGCTTCTCTAAAGGGGACACTGTGATGTGAAGGATAATTGAGGACACTATGGGACTTCTCTAAAGGGGACACTGTGATGTGAAGGATAACTGAGGACACTATGGGACTTCTCTAAAGGGGACACTGTGATGTGAAGGATAATAAGGACACTATGGGACTTCTCTAAAGGGGACACTGTGATGTGAAGGATAACTGAGGACACTATGGGACTTCTCTAAAGGGGACACTGTGATGTGAAAGATAATTGAGGACACTATGGGGCTTCTCTAAAGGGGACATTGTGATGTAAAGGATAACTGAGGACACTATGGGACTTCTCTAAAGGGGACACTGTGATGTAAAGGATAATTGCGGACACTATGGGACTTCTCTAAAGGGGACACTGTGATGTGAAAGATAATTGAGGACACTATGGGGCTTCTCTAAAGGGGCACTGTGATGTGAAGGATAATTGAGGACACTATGGGAGTTCTCTAAAGGGGACACTGTGATGTGAAGGATAACTGAGGACACTATGGGACTTCTCTAAAGGGGACACTGTGATGTGAAGGATAACTGAGAACACTATGGGGCTTCTCTAAAGGGGACACTGTGATGTGAAGGATAATTGAGGACACTATGGGACTTCTCTAAAGGGGACACTGTGATGTGAAGGATAACTGAGGACACTATGGGGCTTCTCTAAAGGGGACACTGTGATGTAAAGGATAACTGAGGACACTATGGGGCTTCTCTAAAGGGGACACTGTGATGTGAAGGATAACTGAGGACACTATGGGGCTTCTCTAAAGGGGACACTGTGATGTGAAGGATAACTGAGGACACTATGGGGCTTGTCTAAAGGGGACACTGTGATGTAAAGGATAACTGAGGACACTATGGGGCTTCTCTAAAGGGGACACTGTGATGTGAAGGATAACTGAGGACACTATGGGGCTTCTCTAAAGGGGACACTGTGATGTAAAGGATAACTGAGGACACTATGGGGCTTCTCTAAAGGGGACATTGTGATGTAAAGGATAACTGAGGACACTATGGGGCTTCTCTAAAGGGGACATTGTGAGGTAAAGGATAACTGAGGACACTATGGGGCTTCTCTAAAGGGGACACTGTGATGTGAAGGATAATTGAGGACACTATGGGACTTCTCTAAAGGGGACACTGTGATGTGAAGGATAACTGAGGACACTATGGGACTTCTCTAAAGGGGACACTGTGATGTGAAGGATAATAAGGACACTATGGGACTTCTCTAAAGGGGACACTGTGATGTGAAGGATAACTGAGGACACTATGGGGCTTCTCTAAAGGGGACACTGTGATGTAAAGGATAACTGAGGACACTATGGGGCTTCTCTAAAGGGGACATTGTGATGTAAAGGATAACTGAGGACACTATGGGGCTTCTCTAAAGGGGACATTGTGATGTAAAGGATAACTGAGGACACTATGGGGCTTCTCTAAAGGGGACACTGTGATGTGAAGGATAATTGAGGACACTATGGGACTTCTCTAAAGGGGACACTGTGATGTGAAGGATAATTGAGGACACTATGGGACTTCTCTAAAGGGGACACTGTGATGTGAAGGATAATAAGGACACTATGGGACTTCTCTAAAGGGGACACTGTGATGTGAAGGATAACTGAGGACACTATGGGACTTCTCTAAAGGGGACATTGTGATGTAAAGGATAACTGAGGACACTATGGGGCTTCTCTAAAGGGGACATTGTGAGGTAAAGGATAACTGAGGACACAATGGGACTTCTCTAAAGGGGACACTGTGATGTGAAGGATAATTGAGGACACTATGGGACTTCTCTAAAGGGGACACTGTGATGTGAAGGATAATAAGGACACTATGGGACTTCTCTAAAGGGGACACTGTGATGTGAAGGATAATAAGGACACTATGGGACTTCTCTAAAGGGGACACTGTGATGTGAAGGATAATTGAGGACACTATGGGACTTCTCTAAAGGGGACACTGTGATGTGAAGGATAACTGAGGACACTATGGGACTTCTCTAAAGGGGACACTGTGATGTAAAGGATAACTGAGGACACTATGGGACTTCTCTAAAGGGGACACTGTGATGTGAAGGATAACTGAGGACACTATGGGACTTCTCTAAAGGGGACATTGTGATGTAAAGGATAACTGAGGACACTATGGGACTTCTCTAAAGGGGACACTGTGATGTGAAGGATAACTGAGGACACTATGGGACTTCTCTAAAGGGGACACTGTGATGTGAAAGATAATTGAGGACACTATGGGGCTTCTCTAAAGGGGACACTGTGATGTGAAGGATAATAAGGACACTATGGGACTTCTCTAAAGGGGACACTGTGATGTAAAGGATAATTGAGGACACTATGGGGCTTCTCTAAAGGGGACACTGTGATGTAAAGGATAACTGAGGACACTATGGGACTTCTCTAAAGGGGACACTGTGATGTGAAGGATAACTGAGGACACTATGGGGCTTCTCTAAAGGGGACACTGTGATGTAAAGGATAACTGAGGACACTATGGGACTTCTCTAAAGGGGACACTGTGATGTGAAGGATAACTGAGGACACTATGGGGCTTCTCTAAAGGGGACACTGTGATGTGAAGGATAATTGAGGACACTATGGGACTTCTCTAAAGGGGACACTGTGATGTGAAGGATAACTGAGGACACTATGGGACTTCTCTAAAGGGGACATTGTGATGTAAAGGATAACTGAGGACACTATGGGGCTTCTCTAAAGGGGACACTGTGATGTGAAGGATAACTGAGGACACTATGGGGCTTCTCTAAAGGGGACACTGTGATGTGAAGGATAACTGAGGACACTATGGGGCTTCTCTAAAGGGGACACTGTGATGTGAAGGATAATTGAGGACACTATGGGACTTCTCTAAAGGGGACACTGTGATGTGAAGGATAACTGAGGACACTATGGGACTTCTCTAAAGGGGATACTGTGATGTGAAGGATAACTGAGGACACTATGGGGCTTCTCTAAAGGGGACACTGTGATGTGAAGGATAATTGAGGACACTATGGGACTTCTCTAAAGGGGACACTGTGATGTGAAGGATAACTGAGGACACTATGGGACTTCTCTAAAGGGGACACTGTGATGTGAAGGATAACTGAGGACACTATGGGGCTTCTCTAAAGAGGACACTGTGATGTGAAGGATAACTGAGGACACTATGGGGCTTCTCTAAAGAGGACACTGTGATGTGAAGGATAACTGAGGACACTATGGGGCTTCTCTAAAGGGGACACTGTGATGTGAAGGATAACTGAGGACACTATGGGGCTTCTCTAAAGGGGACACTGTGATGTGAAGGATAACTGAGGACACTATGGGACTTCTCTAAAGGGGACACTGTGATGTGAAGGATAACTGAGGACACTATGGGGCTTCTCTAAAGGGGACACTGTGATGTAAAGGATAACTGAGGACACTATGGGGCTTCTCTAAAGGGGACACTGTGATGTGAAGGATAACTGAGGACACTATGGGGCTTCTCTAAAGGGGACACTGTGATGTGAAGGATAACTGAGGACACTATGACTTTTCTAAAGGGGACACTGTGATGTGAAGGATAACTGAGGACACTATGGGACTTCTCTAAAGGGGACACTGTGATGTGAAGGATAACTGAGGACACTATGGGGCTTCTCTAAAGGGGACACTGTGATGTGAAGGATAACTGAGGACACTATGGGGCTTCTCTAAAGGGGACACTGTGATGGGAAGGATAATTGAGGACACTATGGGACTTCTCTAAAGGGGACACTGTGATGTGAAGGATAACTGAGGACACTATGGGGCTTCTCTAAAGGGGACACTGTGATGTGAAGGATAACTGAGGACACTATGGGGCTTCTCTAAAGGGGACACTGTGATGTAAAGGATAACTGAGGACACTATGGGGCTTCTCTAAAGGGGACACTGTGATGTGAAGGATAACTGAGGACACTATGGGGCTTCTCTAAAGGGGACATTGTGATGTAAAGGATAACTGAGGACACTATGGGGCTTCTCTAAAGGGGACACTGTGATGTGAAGGATAACTGAGGACACTATGGGGCTTCTCTAAAGGGGACACTGTGATGTGAAGGATAATAAGGACACTATGGGACTTCTCTAAAGGGGACACTGTGATGTGAAGGATAACTGAGGACACTATGGGACTTCTCTAAAGGGGACACTGTGATGTGAAAGATAATTGAGGACACTATGGGGCTTCTCTAAAGGGGACATTGTGATGTAAAGGATAACTGAGGACACTATGGGACTTCTCTAAAGGGGACACTGTGATGTAAAGGATAATTGCGGACACTATGGGACTTCTCTAAAGGGGACACTGTGATGTGAAAGATAATTGAGGACACTATGGGGCTTCTCTAAAGGGGCACTGTGATGTGAAGGATAATTGAGGACACTATGGGAGTTCTCTAAAGGGGACACTGTGATGTGAAGGATAACTGAGGACACTATGGGACTTCTCTAAAGGGGACACTGTGATGTGAAGGATAACTGAGAACACTATGGGGCTTCTCTAAAGGGGACACTGTGATGTAAAGGATAACTGAGGACACTATGGGGCTTCTCTAAAGGGGACACTGTGATGTGAAGGATAACTGAGGACACTATGGGGCTTCTCTAAAGGGGACACTGTGATGTGAAGGATAACTGAGGACACTATGGGGCTTCTCTAAAGGGGACACTGTGATGTAAAGGATAACTGAGGACACTATGGGGCTTCTCTAAAGGGGACACTGTGATGTGAAGGATAACTGAGGACACTATGGGGCTTCTCTAAAGGGGACACTGTGATGTAAAGGATAACTGAGGACACTATGGGGCTTCTCTAAAGGGGACATTGTGATGTAAAGGATAACTGAGGACACTATGGGGCTTCTCTAAAGGGGACATTGTGAGGTAAAGGATAACTGAGGACACTATGGGGCTTCTCTAAAGGGGACACTGTGATGTGAAGGATAATTGAGGACACTATGGGACTTCTCTAAAGGGGACACTGTGATGTGAAGGATAACTGAGGACACTATGGGACTTCTCTAAAGGGGACACTGTGATGTGAAGGATAATAAGGACACTATGGGACTTCTCTAAAGGGGACACTGTGATGTGAAGGATAACTGAGGACACTATGGGACTTCTCTAAAGGGGACACTGTGATGTGAAAGATAATTGAGGACACTATGGGGCTTCTCTAAAGGGGACACTGTGATGTAAAGGATAACTGAGGACACTATGGGGCTTCTCTAAAGGGGACATTGTGATGTAAAGGATAACTGAGGACACTATGGGGCTTCTCTAAAGGGGACATTGTGAGGTAAAGGATAACTGAGGACACTATGGGGCTTCTCTAAAGGGGACACTGTGATGGGAAGGATAATTGAGGACACTATGGGACTTCTCTAAAGGGGACACTGTGATGTGAAGGATAACTGAGGACACTATGGGGCTTCTCTAAAGGGGACACTGTGATGTGAAGGATAACTGAGGACACTATGGGGCTTCTCTAAAGGGGACACTGTGATGTAAAGGATAACTGAGGACACTATGGGGCTTCTCTAAAGGGGACACTGTGATGTGAAGGATAACTGAGGACACTATGGGGCTTCTCTAAAGGGGACATTGTGATGTAAAGGATAACTGAGGACACTATGGGGCTTCTCTAAAGGGGACACTGTGATGTGAAGGATAACTGAGGACACTATGGGGCTTCTCTAAAGGGGACACTGTGATGTGAAGGATAATAAGGACACTATGGGACTTCTCTAAAGGGGACACTGTGATGTGAAGGATAACTGAGGACACTATGGGACTTCTCTAAAGGGGACACTGTGATGTGAAAGATAATTGAGGACACTATGGGGCTTCTCTAAAGGGGACATTGTGATGTAAAGGATAACTGAGGACACTATGGGACTTCTCTAAAGGGGACACTGTGATGTAAAGGATAATTGCGGACACTATGGGACTTCTCTAAAGGGGACACTGTGATGTGAAAGATAATTGAGGACACTATGGGGCTTCTCTAAAGGGGCACTGTGATGTGAAGGATAATTGAGGACACTATGGGAGTTCTCTAAAGGGGACACTGTGATGTGAAGGATAACTGAGGACACTATGGGACTTCTCTAAAGGGGACACTGTGATGTGAAGGATAACTGAGAACACTATGGGGCTTCTCTAAAGGGGACACTGTGATGTAAAGGATAACTGAGGACACTATGGGGCTTCTCTAAAGGGGACACTGTGATGTGAAGGATAACTGAGGACACTATGGGGCTTCTCTAAAGGGGACACTGTGATGTGAAGGATAACTGAGGACACTATGGGGCTTCTCTAAAGGGGACACTGTGATGTAAAGGATAACTGAGGACACTATGGGGCTTCTCTAAAGGGGACACTGTGATGTGAAGGATAACTGAGGACACTATGGGGCTTCTCTAAAGGGGACACTGTGATGTAAAGGATAACTGAGGACACTATGGGGCTTCTCTAAAGGGGACATTGTGATGTAAAGGATAACTGAGGACACTATGGGGCTTCTCTAAAGGGGACATTGTGAGGTAAAGGATAACTGAGGACACTATGGGGCTTCTCTAAAGGGGACACTGTGATGTGAAGGATAATTGAGGACACTATGGGACTTCTCTAAAGGGGACACTGTGATGTGAAGGATAACTGAGGACACTATGGGACTTCTCTAAAGGGGACACTGTGATGTGAAGGATAATAAGGACACTATGGGACTTCTCTAAAGGGGACACTGTGATGTGAAGGATAACTGAGGACACTATGGGACTTCTCTAAAGGGGACACTGTGATGTGAAAGATAATTGAGGACACTATGGGGCTTCTCTAAAGGGGACATTGTGATGTAAAGGATAACTGAGGACACTATGGGACTTCTCTAAAGGGGACACTGTGATGTAAAGGATAATTGCGGACACTATGGGACTTCTCTAAAGGGGACACTGTGATGTGAAAGATAATTGAGGACACTATGGGGCTTCTCTAAAGGGGCACTGTGATGTGAAGGATAATTGAGGACACTATGGGAGTTCTCTAAAGGGGACACTGTGATGTGAAGGATAACTGAGGACACTATGGGACTTCTCTAAAGGGGACACTGTGATGTGAAGGATAACTGAGAACACTATGGGGCTTCTCTAAAGGGGACACTGTGATGTGAAGGATAATTGAGGACACTATGGGACTTCTCTAAAGGGGACACTGTGATGTGAAGGATAACTGAGGACACTATGGGGCTTCTCTAAAGGGGACACTGTGATGTAAAGGATAACTGAGGACACTATGGGGCTTCTCTAAAGGGGACACTGTGATGTGAAGGATAACTGAGGACACTATGGGGCTTCTCTAAAGGGGACACTGTGATGTGAAGGATAACTGAGGACACTATGGGGCTTGTCTAAAGGGGACACTGTGATGTAAAGGATAACTGAGGACACTATGGGGCTTCTCTAAAGGGGACACTGTGATGTGAAGGATAACTGAGGACACTATGGGGCTTCTCTAAAGGGGACACTGTGATGTAAAGGATAACTGAGGACACTATGGGGCTTCTCTAAAGGGGACATTGTGATGTAAAGGATAACTGAGGACACTATGGGGCTTCTCTAAAGGGGACATTGTGAGGTAAAGGATAACTGAGGACACTATGGGGCTTCTCTAAAGGGGACACTGTGATGTGAAGGATAATTGAGGACACTATGGGACTTCTCTAAAGGGGACACTGTGATGTGAAGGATAACTGAGGACACTATGGGACTTCTCTAAAGGGGACACTGTGATGTGAAGGATAATAAGGACACTATGGGACTTCTCTAAAGGGGACACTGTGATGTGAAGGATAACTGAGGACACTATGGGGCTTCTCTAAAGGGGACATTGTGATGTAAAGGATAACTGAGGACACTATGGGGCTTCTCTAAAGGGGACATTGTGATGTAAAGGATAACTGAGGACACTATGGGGCTTCTCTAAAGGGGACACTGTGATGTGAAGGATAATTGAGGACACTATGGGACTTCTCTAAAGGGGACACTGTGATGTGAAGGATAATTGAGGACACTATGGGACTTCTCTAAAGGGGACACTGTGATGTGAAGGATAATAAGGACACTATGGGACTTCTCTAAAGGGGACACTGTGATGTGAAGGATAACTGAGGACACTATGGGACTTCTCTAAAGGGGACATTGTGATGTAAAGGATAACTGAGGACACTATGGGGCTTCTCTAAAGGGGACATTGTGAGGTAAAGGATAACTGAGGACACAATGGGACTTCTCTAAAGGGGACACTGTGATGTGAAGGATAATTGAGGACACTATGGGACTTCTCTAAAGGGGACACTGTGATGTGAAGGATAATAAGGACACTATGGGACTTCTCTAAAGGGGACACTGTGATGTGAAGGATAATAAGGACACTATGGGACTTCTCTAAAGGGGACACTGTGATGTGAAGGATAATTGAGGACACTATGGGACTTCTCTAAAGGGGACACTGTGATGTGAAGGATAACTGAGGACACTATGGGACTTCTCTAAAGGGGACACTGTGATGTAAAGGATAACTGAGGACACTATGGGACTTCTCTAAAGGGGACACTGTGATGTGAAGGATAACTGAGGACACTATGGGACTTCTCTAAAGGGGACATTGTGATGTAAAGGATAACTGAGGACACTATGGGACTTCTCTAAAGGGGACACTGTGATGTGAAGGATAACTGAGGACACTATGGGACTTCTCTAAAGGGGACACTGTGATGTGAAAGATAATTGAGGACACTATGGGGCTTCTCTAAAGGGGACACTGTGATGTGAAGGATAATAAGGACACTATGGGACTTCTCTAAAGGGGACACTGTGATGTAAAGGATAATTGAGGACACTATGGGGCTTCTCTAAAGGGGACACTGTGATGTAAAGGATAACTGAGGACACTATGGGACTTCTCTAAAGGGGACACTGTGATGTGAAGGATAACTGAGGACACTATGGGGCTTCTCTAAAGGGGACACTGTGATGTAAAGGATAACTGAGGACACTATGGGACTTCTCTAAAGGGGACACTGTGATGTGAAGGATAACTGAGGACACTATGGGGCTTCTCTAAAGGGGACACTGTGATGTGAAGGATAATTGAGGACACTATGGGACTTCTCTAAAGGGGACACTGTGATGTGAAGGATAACTGAGGACACTATGGGACTTCTCTAAAGGGGACACTGTGATGTGAAGGATAACTGAGGACACTATGGGGCTTCTCTAAAGGGGACACTGTGATGTGAAGGATAATTGAGGACACTATGGGACTTCTCTAAAGGGGACACTGTGATGTGAAGGATAACTGAGGACACTATGGGGCTTCTCTAAAGGGGACACTGTGATGTAAAGGATAACTGAGGACACTATGGGGCTTCTCTAAAGGGGACACTGTGATGTGAAGGATAACTGAGGACACTATGGGGCTTCTCTAAAGGGGACACTGTGATGTAAAGGATAACTGAGGACACTATGGGGCTTCTCTAAAGGGGACATTGTGATGTAAAGGATAACTGAGGACACTATGGGGCTTCTCTAAAGGGGACATTGTGAGGTAAAGGATAACTGAGGACACTATGGGGCTTCTCTAAAGGGGACACTGTGATGTGAAGGATAATTGAGGACACTATGGGACTTCTCTAAAGGGGACACTGTGATGTGAAGGATAACTGAGGAAACTATGGGACTTCTCTAAAGTGGACACTGTGATGTGAAGGATAATAAGGACACTATGGGACTTCTCTAAAGGGGACACTGTGATGTGAAGGATAACTGAGGACACTATGGGGCTTCTCTAAAGGGGACATTGTGATGTAAAGGATAACTGAGGACACTATGGGGCTTCTCTAAAGGGGACATTGTGATGTAAAGGATAACTGAGGACACTATGGGGCTTCTCTAAGGGGGACACTGTGATGTGAAGGATAATTGAGGACACTATGGGACTTCTCTAAAGGGGACACTGTGATGTGAAGGATAATTGAGGACACTATGGGACTTCTCTAAAGGGGACACTGTGATGTGAAGGATAATAAGGACACTATGGGACTTCTCTAAAGGGGACACTGTGATGTGAAGGATAATAAGGACACTATGGGACTTCTCTAAAGGGGACACTGTGATGTGAAGGATAATTGAGGACACTATGGGACTTCTCTAAAGGGGACACTGTGATGTGAAGGATAACTGAGGACACTATGGGACTTCTCTAAAGGGGACACTGTGATGTAAAGGATAACTGAGGACACTATGGGACTTCTCTAAAGGGGACACTGTGATGTGAAGGATAACTGAGGACACTATGGGACTTCTCTAAAGGGGACATTGTGATGTAAAGGATAGCTGAGGACACTATGGGACTTCTCTAAAGGGGACACTGTGATGTGAAGGATAACTGAGGACACTATGGGACTTCTCTAAAGGGGACACTGTGATGTGAAAGATAATTGAGGACACTATGGGGCTTCTCTAAAGGGGACACTGTGATGTGAAGGATAATAAGGACACTATGGGACTTCTCTAAAGGGGACACTGTGATGTAAAGGATAATTGAGGACACTATGGGGCTTCTCTAAAGGGGACACTGTGATGTAAAGGATAACTGAGGACACTATGGGACTTCTCTAAAGGGGACACTGTGATGTGAAGGATAATTGAGGACACTATGGGACTTCTCTAAAGGGGACACTGTGATGTGAAGGATAACTGAGGACACTATGGGGCTTCTCTAAAGGGGACACTGTGATGTGAAGGATAACTGAGGACACTATGGGACTTCTCTAAAGGGGACACTGTGATGTGAAGGATAACTGAGGACACTATGGGGCTTCTCTAAAGGGGACACTGTGATGTGAAGGATAATTGAGGACACTATGGGACTTCTCTAAAGGGGACACTGTGATGTGAAGGATAACTGAGGACACTATGGGACTTCTCTAAAGGGGACACTGTGATGTGAAGGATAACTGAGGACACTATGGGGCTTCTCTAAAGGGGACACTGTGATGTGAAGGATAATTGAGGACACTATGGGACTTCTCTAAAGGGGACACTGTGATGTGAAGGATAACTGAGGACACTATGGGACTTCTCTAAAGGGGACACTGTGATGTGAAGGATAACTGAGGACACTATGGGACTTCTCTAAAGGGGACACTGTGATGTGAAAGATAATTGAGGACACTATGGGGCTTCTCTAAAGGGGACATTGTGATGTAAAGGATAACTGAGGACACTATGGGACTTCTCTAAAGGGGACACTGTGATGTAAAGGATAATTGCGGACACTATGGGACTTCTCTAAAGGGGACACTGTGATGTGAAAGATAATTGAGGACACTATGGGGCTTCTCTAAAGGGGCACTGTGATGTGAAGGATAATTGAGGACACTATGGGACTTCTCTAAAGGGGACACTGTGATGTGAAGGATAACTGAGGACACTATGGGACTTCTCTAAAGGGGACACTGTGATGTGAAGGATAACTGAGGACACTATGGGGCTTCTCTAAAGGGGACACTGTGATGTGAAGGATAATTGAGGACACTATGGGACTTCTCTAAAGGGGACACTGTGATGTGAAGGATAACTGAGGACACTATGGGGCTTCTCTAAAGGGGACACTGTGATGTAAAGGATAACTGAGGACACTATGGGGCTTCTCTAAAGGGGACACTGTGATGTGAAGGATAACTGAGGACACTATGGGGCTTCTCTAAAGGGGACTCTGTGATGTGAAGGATAACTGAGGACACTATGGGGCTTCTCTAAAGGGGACACTGTGATGTAAAGGATAACTGAGGACACTATGGGGCTTCTCTAAAGGGGACACTGTGATGTGAAGGATAACTGAGGACACTATGGGGCTTCTCTAAAGGGGACACTGTGATGTAAAGGATAACTGAGGACACTATGGGGCTTCTCTAAAGGGGACATTGTGATGTAAAGGATAACTGAGGACACTATGGGGCTTCTCTAAAGGGGACATTGTGAGGTAAAGGATAACTGAGGACACTATGGGGCTTCTCTAAAGGGGACACTGTGATGTGAAGGATAATTGAGGACACTATGGGACTTCTCTAAAGGGGACACTGTGATGTGAAGGATAACTGAGGACACTATGGGACTTCTCTAAAGGGGACACTGTGATGTGAAGGATAATAAGGACACTATGGGACTTCTCTAAAGGGGACACTGTGATGTGAAGGATAACTGAGGACACTATGGGGCTTCTCTAAAGGGGACATTGTGATGTAAAGGATAACTGAGGACACTATGGGGCTTCTCTAAAGGGGACATTGTGATGTAAAGGATAACTGAGGACACTATGGGGCTTCTCTAAAGGGGACACTGTGATGTGAAGGATAATTGAGGACACTATGGGACTTCTCTAAAGGGGACACTGTGATGTGAAGGATAATTGAGGACACTATGGGACTTCTCTAAAGGGGACACTGTGATGTGAAGGATAATAAGGACACTATGGGACTTCTCTAAAGGGGACACTGTGATGTGAAGGATAATTGAGGACACTATGGGACTTTTCTAAAGGGGACACTGTGATGTGAAGGATAACTGAGGACACTATGGGACTTCTCTAAAGGGGACACTGTGATGTAAAGGATAACTGAGGACACTATGGGACTTCTCTAAAGGGGATACTGTGATGTGAAGGATAACTGAGGACACTATGGGACTTCTCTAAAGGGGACATTGTGATGTAAAGGATAACTGAGGACACTATGGGGCTTCTCTAAAGGGGACATTGTGAGGTAAAGGATAACTGAGGACACAATGGGACTTCTCTAAAGGGGACACTGTGATGTGAAGGATAATTGAGGACACTATGGGACTTCTCTAAAGGGGACACTGTGATGTGAAGGATAATAAGGACACTATGGGACTTCTCTAAAGGGGACACTGTGATGTGAAGGATAATAAGGACACTATGGGACTTCTCTAAAGGGGACACTGTGATGTGAAGGATAATTGAGGACACTATGGGACTTCTCTAAAGGGGACACTGTGATGTGAAGGATAACTGAGGACACTATGGGACTTCTCTAAAGGGGACATTGTGATGTAAAGGATAACTGAGGACACTATGGGACTTCTCTAAAGGGGACACTGTGATGTGAAGGATAACTGAGGACACTATGGGACTTCTCTAAAGGGGACACTGTGATGTGAAAGATAATTGAGGACACTATGGGGCTTCTCTAAAGGGGACACTGTGATGTGAAGGATAATAAGGACACTATGGGACTTCTCTAAAGGGGACACTGTGATGTAAAGGATAATTGAGGACACTATGGGGCTTCTCTAAAGGGGACACTGTGATGTAAAGGATAACTGAGGACACTATGGGACTTCTCTAAAGGGGACACTGTGATGTGAAGGATAATTGAGGACACTATGGGACTTCTCTAAAGGGGACACTGTGATGTGAAGGATAACTGAGGACACTATGGGGCTTCTCTAAAGGGGACACTGTGATGTGAAGGATAACTGAGGACACTATGGGACTTCTCTAAAGGGGACACTGTGATGTGAAGGATAACTGAGGACACTATGGGGCTTCTCTAAAGGGGACACTGTGATGTGAAGGATAATTGAGGACACTATGGGACTTCTCTAAAGGGGACACTGTGATGTGAAGGATAACTGAGGACACTATGGGGCTTCTCTAAAGGGGACACTGTGATGTAAAGGATAACTGAGGACACTATGGGGCTTCTCTAAAGGGGACACTGTGATGTGAAGGATAACTGAGGACACTATGGGGCTTCTCTAAAGGGGACACTGTGATGTGAAGGATAACTGAGGACACTATGGGGCTTCTCTAAAGGGGACACTGTGATGTAAAGGATAACTGAGGACACTATGGGGCTTCTCTAAAGGGGACACTGTGATGTGAAGGATAACTGAGGACACTATGGGGCTTCTCTAAAGGGGACACTGTGATGTAAAGGATAACTGAGGACACTATGGGGCTTCTCTAAAGGGGACATTGTGATGTAAAGGATAACTGAGGACACTATGGGGCTTCTCTAAAGGGGACATTGTGAGGTAAAGGATAACTGAGGACACTATGGGGCTTCTCTAAAGGGGACACTGTGATGTGAAGGATAATTGAGGACACTATGGGACTTCTCTAAAGGGGACACTGTGATGTGAAGGATAACTGAGGACACTATGGGACTTCTCTAAAGGGGACACTGTGATGTGAAGGATAATAAGGACACTATGGGACTTCTCTAAAGGGGACACTGTGATGTGAAGGATAACTGAGGACACTATGGGGCTTCTCTAAAGGGGACATTGTGATGTAAAGGATAACTGAGGACACTATGGGGCTTCTCTAAAGGGGACATTGTGATGTAAAGGATAACTGAGGACACTATGGGGCTTCTCTAAAGGGGACACTGTGATGTGAAGGATAATTGAGGACACTATGGGACTTCTCTAAAGGGGACACTGTGATGTGAAGGATAATTGAGGACACTATGGGACTTCTCTAAAGGGGACACTGTGATGTGAAGGATAATAAGGACACTATGGGACTTCTCTAAAGGGGACACTGTGATGTGAAGGATAATAAGGACACTATGGGACTTCTCTAAAGGGGACACTGTGATGTGAAGGATAATTGAGGACACTATGGGACTTCTCTAAAGGGGACACTGTGATGTGAAGGATAACTGAGTACACTATGGGACTTCTCTAAAGGGGACACTGTGATGTAAAGGATAACTGAGGACACTATGGGACTTCTCTAAAGGGGACACTGTGATGTGAAGGATAACTGAGGACACTATGGGACTTCTCTAAAGGGGACATTGTGATGTAAAGGATAACTGAGGACACTATGGGGCTTCTCTAAAGGGGACATTGTGAGGTAAAGGATAACTGAGGACACAATGGGACTTCTCTAAAGGGGACACTGTGATGTGAAGGATAATTGAGGACACTATGGGACTTCTCTAAAGGGGACACTGTGATGTGAAGGATAATAAGGACACTATGGGACTTCTCTAAAGGGGACACTGTGATGTGAAGGATAATAAGGACACTATGGGACTTCTCTAAAGGGGACACTGTGATGTGAAGGATAATTGAGGACACTATGGGACTTCTCTAAAGGGGACACTGTGATGTGAAGGATAACTGAGGACACTATGGGACTTCTCTAAAGGGGACATTGTGATGTAAAGGATAACTGAGGACACTATGGGACTTCTCTAAAGGGGACACTGTGATGTGAAGGATAACTGAGGACACTATGGGACTTCTCTAAAGGGGACACTGTGATGTGAAAGATAATTGAGGACACTATGGGGCTTCTCTAAAGGGGACACTGTGATGTGAAGGATAATAAGGACACTATGGGACTTCTCTAAAGGGGACACTGTGATGTAAAGGATAATTGAGGACACTATGGGGCTTCTCTAAAGGGGACACTGTGATGTAAAGGATAACTGAGGACACTATGGGACTTCTCTAAAGGGGACACTGTGATGTGAAGGATAACTGAGGACACTATGGGGCTTCTCTAAAGGGGACACTGTGATGTGAAGGATAATTGAGGACACTATGGGACTTCTCTAAAGGGGACACTGTGATGTGAAGGATAACTGAGGACACTATGGGGCTTCTCTAAAGGGGACACTGTGATGTAAAGGATAACTGAGGACACTATGGGGCTTCTCTAAAGGGGACACTGTGATGTGAAGGATAACTGAGGACACTATGGGGCTTCTCTAAAGGGGACACTGTGATGTGAAGGATAACTGAGGACACTATGGGGCTTCTCTAAAGGGGACACTGTGATGTAAAGGATAACTGAGGACACTATGGGGCTTCTCTAAAGGGGACACTGTGATGTGAAGGATAACTGAGGACACTATGGGGCTTCTCTAAAGGGGACACTGTGATGTAAAGGATAACTGAGGACACTATGGGGCTTCTCTAAAGGGGACATTGTGATGTAAAGGATAACTGAGGACACTATGGGGCTTCTCTAAAGGGGACATTGTGAGGTAAAGGATAACTGAGGACACTATGGGGCTTCTCTAAAGGGGACACTGTGATGTGAAGGATAATTGAGGACACTATGGGACTTCTCTAAAGGGGACACTGTGATGTGAAGGATAACTGAGGACACTATGGGACTTCTCTAAAGGGGACACTGTGATGTGAAGGATAATAAGGACACTATGGGACTTCTCTAAAGGGGACACTGTGATGTGAAGGATAACTGAGGACACTATGGGACTTCTCTAAAGGGGACACTGTGATGTGAAGGATAACTGAGGACACTATGGGACTTCTCTAAAGGGGACACTGTGATGTGAAAGATAATTGAGGACACTATGGGGCTTCTCTAAAGGGGACACTGTGATGTGAAGGATAATAAGGACACTATGGGACTTCTCTAAAGGGGACACTGTGATGTAAAGGATAATTGAGGACACTATGGGGCTTCTCTAAAGGGGACACTGTGATGTAAAGGATAACTGAGGACACTATGGGACTTCTCTAAAGGGGACACTGTGATGTGAAGGATAATTGAGGACACTATGGGACTTCTCTAAAGGGGACACTGTGATGTGAAGGATAACTGAGGACACTATGGGGCTTCTCTAAAGGGGACACTGTGATGTGAAGGATAACTGAGGACACTATGGGACTTCTCTAAAGGGGACACTGTGATGTGAAGGATAACTGAGGACACTATGGGGCTTCTCTAAAGGGGACACTGTGATGTGAAGGATAATTGAGGACACTATGGGACTTCTCTAAAGGGGACACTGTGATGTGAAGGATAACTGAGGACACTATGGGGCTTCTCTAAAGGGGACACTGTGATGTAAAGGATAACTGAGGACACTATGGGGCTTCTCTAAAGGGGACACTGTGATGTGAAGGATAACTGAGGACACTATGGGGCTTCTCTAAAGGGGACACTGTGATGTGAAGGATAACTGAGGACACTATGGGGCTTCTCTAAAGGGGACACTGTGATGTAAAGGATAACTGAGGACACTATGGGGCTTCTCTAAAGGGGACACTGTGATGTGAAGGATAACTGAGGACACTATGGGGCTTCTCTAAAGGGGACACTGTGATGTAAAGGATAACTGAGGACACTATGGGGCTTCTCTAAAGGGGACATTGTGATGTAAAGGATAACTGAGGACACTATGGGGCTTCTCTAAAGGGGACATTGTGAGGTAAAGGATAACTGAGGACACTATGGGGCTTCTCTAAAGGGGACACTGTGATGTGAAGGATAATTGAGGACACTATGGGACTTCTCTAAAGGGGACACTGTGATGTGAAGGATAACTGAGGACACTATGGGACTTCTCTAAAGGGGACACTGTGATGTGAAGGATAATAAGGACACTATGGGACTTCTCTAAAGGGGACACTGTGATGTGAAGGATAACTGAGGACACTATGGGGCTTCTCTAAAGGGGACATTGTGATGTAAAGGATAACTGAGGACACTATGGGGCTTCTCTAAAGGGGACATTGTGATGTAAAGGATAACTGAGGACACTATGGGGCTTCTCTAAAGGGGACACTGTGATGTGAAGGATAATTGAGGACACTATGGGACTTCTCTAAAGGGGACACTGTGATGTGAAGGATAATTGAGGACACTATGGGACTTCTCTAAAGGGGACACTGTGATGTGAAGGATAATAAGGACACTATGGGACTTCTCTAAAGGGGACACTGTGATGTGAAGGATAATAAGGACACTATGGGACTTCTCTAAAGGGGACACTGTGATGTGAAGGATAATTGAGGACACTATGGGACTTCTCTAAAGGGGACACTGTGATGTGAAGGATAACTGAGTACACTATGGGACTTCTCTAAAGGGGACACTGTGATGTAAAGGATAACTGAGGACACTATGGGACTTCTCTAAAGGGGACACTGTGATGTGAAGGATAACTGAGGACACTATGGGACTTCTCTAAAGGGGACATTGTGATGTAAAGGATAACTGAGGACACTATGGGGCTTCTCTAAAGGGGACATTGTGAGGTAAAGGATAACTGAGGACACAATGGGACTTCTCTAAAGGGGACACTGTGATGTGAAGGATAATTGAGGACACTATGGGACTTCTCTAAAGGGGACACTGTGATGTGAAGGATAATAAGGACACTATGGGACTTCTCTAAAGGGGACACTGTGATGTGAAGGATAACTGAGGACACTATGGGACTTCTCTAAAGGGGACACTGTGATGTGAAGGATAACTGAGGACACTATGGGACTTCTCTAAAGGGGACACTGTGATGTGAAAGATAATTGAGGACACTATGGGGCTTCTCTAAAGGGGACACTGTGATGTGAAGGATAATAAGGACACTATGGGACTTCTCTAAAGGGGACACTGTGATGTGAAGGATAATTGAGGACACTATGGGACTTCTCTAAAGGGGACACTGTGATGTGAAGGATAACTGAGGACACTATGGGACTTCTCTAAAGGGGACATTGTGATGTAAAGGATAACTGAGGACACTATGGGACTTCTCTAAAGGGGACACTGTGATGTGAAGGATAACTGAGGACACTATGGGACTTCTCTAAAGGGGACACTGTGATGTGAAAGATAATTGAGGACACTATGGGGCTTCTCTAAAGGGGACACTGTGATGTGAAGGATAATAAGGACACTATGGGACTTCTCTAAAGGGGACACTGTGATGTAAAGGATAATTGAGGACACTATGGGGCTTCTCTAAAGGGGACACTGTGATGTAAAGGATAACTGAGGACACTATGTGACTTCTCTAAAGGGGACACTGTGATGTGAAGGATAATTGAGGACACTATGGGACTTCTCTAAAGGGGACACTGTGATGTGAAGGATAACTGAGGACACTATGGGGCTTCTCTAAAGGGGACACTGTGATGTGAAGGATAACTGAGGACACTATGGGACTTCTCTAAAGGGGACACTGTGATGTGAAGGATAACTGAGGACACTATGGGGCTTCTCTAAAGGGGACACTGTGATGTGAAGGATAATTGAGGACACTATGGGACTTCTCTAAAGGGGACACTGTGATGTGAAGGATAACTGAGGACACTATGGGACTTCTCTAAAGGGGACACTGTGATGTGAAGGATAACTGAGGACACTATGGGGCTTCTCTAAAGGGGACACTGTGATGTGAAGGATAATTGAGGACACTATGGGACTTCTCTAAAGGGGACACTGTGATGTGAAGGATAACTGAGGACACTATGGGACTTCTCTAAAGGGGACACTGTGATGTGAAGGATAACTGAGGACACTATGGGGCTTCTCTAAAGGGGACACTGTGATGTGAAGGATAACTGAGGACACTATGGGACTTCTCTAAAGGGGACACTGTGATGTGAAGGATAACTGAGGACACTATGGGACTTCTCTAAAGGGGACACTGTGATGTGAAGGATAACTGAGGACACTATGGGGCTTCTCTAAAGGGGACACTGTGATGTAAAGGATAACTGAGGACACTATGGGGCTTCTCTAAAGGGGACACTGTGATGTGAAGGATAACTGAGGACACTATGGGACTTCTCTAAAGGGGACACTGTGATGTGAAGGATAACTGAGGACACTATGGGGCTTCTCTAAAGGGGACACTGTGATGTAAAGGATAACTGAGGACACTATGGGGCTTCTCTAAAGGGGACACTGTGATGTGAAGGATAACTGAGGACACTATGGGGCTTCTCTAAAGGGGACACTGTGATGTGAAGGATAACTGAGGACACTATGACTTTTCTAAAGGGGACACTGTGATGTTAAGGATAACTGAGGACACTATGGGACTTCTCTAAAGGGGACACTGTGATGTGAAGGATAACTGAGGACACTATGGGGCTTCTCTAAAGGGGACACTGTGATGTGAAGGATAACTGAGGACACTATGGGGCTTCTCTAAAGGGGACACTGTGATGTGAAGGATAATTGAGGACACTATGGGGCTTCTCTAAAGGGGACATTGTGAGGTAAAGGATAACTGAGGACACTATGGGGCTTCTCTAAAGGGGACATTGTGAGGTAAAGGATAACTGAGGACACTATGGGGCTTCTCTAAAGGGGACACTGTGATGTGAAGGATAATTGAGGACACTATGGGACTTCTCTAAAGGGGACACTGTGATGTGAAGGATAACTGAGGACACTATGGGACTTCTCTAAAGGGGACACTGTGATGTGAAGGATAATAAGGACACTATGGGACTTCTCTAAAGGGGACACTGTGATGTGAAGGATAACTGAGGACACTATGGGACTTCTCTAAAGGGGACACTGTGATGTAAAGGATAACTGAGGACACTATGGGGCTTCTCTAAAGGGGACACTGTGATGTGAAGGATAACTGAGGACACTATGGGGCTTCTCTAAAGGGGACACTGTGATGTAAAGGATAACTGAGGACACTATGGGGCTTCTCTAAAGGGGACATTGTGATGTAAAGGATAACTGAGGACACTATGGGGCTTCTCTAAAGGGGACATTGTGAGGTAAAGGATAACTGAGGACACTATGGGGCTTCTCTAAAGGGGACACTGTGATGTGAAGGATAATTGAGGACACTATGGGACTTCTCTAAAGGGGACACTGTGATGTGAAGGATAACTGAGGACACTATGGGACTTCTCTAAAGGGGACACTGTGATGTGAAGGATAATAAGGACACTATGGGACTTCTCTAAAGGGGACACTGTGATGTGAAGGATAACTGAGGACACTATGGGGCTTCTCTAAAGGGGACATTGTGATGTAAAGGATAACTGAGGACACTATGGGGCTTCTCTAAAGGGGACACTGTGATGTGAAGGATAATTGAGGACACTATGGGACTTCTCTAAAGGGGACACTGTGATGTGAAGGATAACTGAGGACACTATGGGACTTCTCTAAAGGGGACACTGTGATGTGAAGGATAACTGAGGACACTATGGGGCTTCTCTAAAGGGGACACTGTGATGTAAAGGATAACTGAGGACACTATGGGGCTTCTCTAAAGGGGACACTGTGATGTGAAGGATAACTGAGGACACTATGGGACTTCTCTAAAGGGGACATTGTGATGTAAAGGATAACTGAGGACACTATGGGGCTTCTCTAAAGGGGACACTGTGATGTGAAGGATAACTGAGGACACTATGACTTTTCTAAAGGGGACACTGTGATGTGAAGGATAACTGAGGACACTATGGGGCTTCTCTAAAGGGGACATTGTGATGTAAAGGATAACTGAGGACACTATGGGGCTTCTCTAAAGGGGACACTGTGATGTGAAGGATAATTGAGGACACTATGGGACTTCTCTAAAGGGGACACTGTGATGTGAAGGATAACTGAGGACACTATGGGACTTCTCTAAAGGGGACACTGTGATGTGAAGGATAACTGAGGACACTATGGGACTTCTCTAAAGGGGACACTGTGATGTGAAGGATAACTGAGGACACTATGGGGCTTCTCTAAAGGGGACACTGTGATGTAAAGGATAACTGAGGACACTATGGGGCTTCTCTAAAGGGGACACTGTGATGTGAAGGATAACGGAGGACACTATGGGACTTCTCTAAAGGGGACACTGTGATGTGAAGGATAACTGAGGACACTATGGGGCTTCTCTAAAGGGGACATTGTGATGTAAAGGATAACTGAGGACACTATGGGGTTTCTCTAAAGGGGACACTGTGATGTGAAGGATAATTGAGGACACTATGGGACTTCTCTAAAGGGGACACTGTGATGTAAAGGATAACTGAGGACACTATGGGGCTTCTCTAAAGGGGACACTGTGATGTGAAGGATAACTGAGGACACTATGGGACTTCTCTAAAGGGGACACTGTGATGTGAAGGATAACTGAGGACACTATGGGACTTCTCTAAAGGGGACACTGTGATGTGAAGGATAACTGAGGACACTATGGGACTTCTCTAAAGGGGACATTGTGATGTAAAGGATAACTGAGGACACTATGGGGCTTCTCTAAAGGGGACACTGTGATGTGAAGGATAATAAGGACACTATGGGACTTCTCTAAAGGGGACACTGTGATGTGAAGGATAACTGAGGACACTATGGGACTTCTCTAAAGGGGACACTGTGATGTGAAGGATAACTGAGGACACTATGGGACTTCTCTAAAGGGGACACTGTGATGTGAAGGATAACTGAGGACACTATGGGACTTCTCTAAAGGGGACACTGTGATGTGAAGGATAATTGAGGACACTATGACTTTTCTAAAGGGGACACTGTGATGTGAAGGATAACTGAGGACACTATGGGACTTCTCTAAAGGGGACACTGTGTGTGAAGGATAACTGAGGACACTATGGGACTTCTCTAAAGGGGACACTGTGATGTGAAGGATAATTGAGGACACTATGACTTTTCTAAAGGGGACACTGTGATGTGAAGGATAACTGAGGACACTATGGGACTTCTCTAAAGGGGACACTGTGATGTGAAGGATAATAAGGACACTATGGGACTTCTCTAAAGGGGACACTGTGATGTAAAGGAAAACTGAGGACACTATGGGACTTCTCTAAAGGGGACACTGTGATGTAAAGGATAACTGAGGACACTATGGGACTTCTCTAAAGGGGACACTGTGATGTAAAGGATAACTGAGGACACTATGGGACTTCTCTAAAGGGGACACTGTGATGTGAAGGATAACTGAGGACACTATGTGACTTCTCTAAAGGGGACACTGTGATGTGAAGGATAACTGAGGACACTATGGGGCTTCTCTAAAGGGGACACTGTGATGTGAAGGATAACTGAGGACACTATGTGACTTCTCTAAAGGGGACACTGTGATGTGAAGGATAATAAGGACACTATGGGACTTCTCTAAAGGGGACACTGTGATGTGAAGGATAACTGAGGACACTATGGGACTTCTCTAAAGGGGACACTGTGATGTGAAGGATAACTGAGGACACTATGGGACTTCTCTAAAGGGGACACTGTGATGTAAAGGATAACTGAGGACACTATGTGACTTCTCTAAAGGGGACACTGTGATGTGAAGGATAATAAGGACACTATGGGACTTCTCTAAAGGGGACACTGTGATGTGAAGGATAACTGAGGACACTATGGGACTTCTCTAAAGGGGACACTGTGATGTGAAGGATAATTGAGGACATCATTGACCATTAGTACCACCCATCATTGACCATCAGTGCCACCCATTAGTGTTGCCTATCAGTGCCCAACAATGCCACCTGTGCCCCTCAGTGCTGCATATTAGTGCCGCCTATCAGTGTCCATCAGTGCATGCTTCATCAGTGCCCATCATTGCAGCCTCATTAGTGCTTGTCAGTGAAGGAGAAAACATACTTATTTACAACATTTTATAAGAGAAACAAAGAAAAAGTTTATTTTTTTCAAAATGTTCGTATTTTTGTAATTGTAGCGCAAAAAATAAAAACCCAGTGGTGATCAAATACCACCAAAAGAAAGCTTTATTTATGGGAACAAAATGATAAAAATGTCATATGGTTACAGTGTTGCATGACTGCAGAATTGTCATTCAAAGTATGACAGCGCTGAAAGATAAGAAATTGGCCTGGGCAGGAAGGGGGTAAAAGTGCCCAGTATTGAATTGGTTAACAAACAGTTTACTATGGAGTTTTTATTTTATTGTGATTTGGACATCTGAGAGGTTGCTGATAAGCCAGAAGTACTTTTGTGATGGGTACGTTTTGAATAACAGGATCTGCAGTTGTCTTTGAGATAAGTGTGTATGTGTTCCCGGTGTCTCCGTCAATAGGACTACAACCTAGACCAGAGGTAGGCAACCTCAGCACTCCGGCTGTTTTGAAACTACAAATCCCATCATGCTTCTGCCTCTAGGAGTCATACCTGTTATTGTCAGGGTCTTGCAATGTCTCATGGGACTTGTAGTTTTACCACAGTTGGAGGGCCGAGGTTGCCTACCCCTGACCTAGACTTAAGGACCCACCAGAAGTGAGGAAATCTGGAATTTAGTGAGACTCAACCCAAGAGGGTGTTCCATATGACAGATAGGATTTCTTTTTTTTTTTTGAGTGTGGTGCCCTGGTTTCCATGTGAGTTTTCTTCTGCTGCATCACCTCATAAAAAGCTGCAAGCTAAATACAAAGCTGCACCAGTTTTGATTTTTAACACAGGCCACCCCAGAAAGCCTGCCTAGAGCTGAGCCCTCAGCACAGTCTCCACCTTGATCAGATGGCTTCCTCTGACAAGACTCCCGGACATTGCTTACCCATATGGTGCTCACTCAGCATCTCCTCATTATCTGTATCCGCCTCCTGGACGTTCAGCCAGAAAGGTTCGGCGTCGCTCTCTATGGTGACGGAGATGCCCGATCCTGCCAGGACATAAGAGGAGGGTCTCAGCACCCTGAGATGCATTTCTTCTGCGCACCCCCAGCCTCAAATTTTAGTTCTTGGTGGACGCTTGAGTGATGAACCACCCATAAGTTTCTTTTATCTCTTGGGTACGCTGTTGGGTGGAATTTTGAAGTACGTTGTGACCATTATGAGGGACTCCCACCATCCCTGTGCACAGATCTGCTTACCTACTGTGCCCATGATGAAGGGTTCTTACCAGTTGCTGGGTCTGCTTACCTACTGTGCCCATTATGAGGGGTTTTTACCAGTTGCCGGGTCTGCTTACCTACTGTGCCCATTAACAGGGGTTCTCACCAGTTGCTGACTCTGAACACCTGCTGTGCCCATTATGGAGGAGCTCCCACCATCCCTGCACTGAGGTCCTGGTTTTACACACCTGCAGTAGCCAGTATGAGGGATCCCACCCATCCCTACACTGAGGTTCTGGCTTTATAAATCTGCTATGGCAATTCTGAGGGATCCCACTATCCCTACACTGAATTCATGGGTCTGCACACCCGCTGTGACCATTTTGTGGGATCCCACCAACCCTGTGCTGAGTTTCCAGGTTTGTACACCTGCTGTGCCCATTATGAGGCGCTCCCACCATCACCGTTCTAAGTCCTGGGTCTGCATGCCAGCTTTGCCAATTATAAGTTCCCAGGTCTGCTTTCCTCCTGTGCCATTATGATGGATTCCACCATCACCGTGCTGGGTCTGCATGCCAGCTTTGCCAATTATGTGGTTCCCCCACTATCCCAGATGAAATTTTAAAGCTGCAGTTTAAACTGCTGATATTTTGCCTTTCCTGGTTCCTCCTACCCCCATCATCAACATGCTAATGACATTTTTTAATTAACACCCTTTACATTTTTTTTTGTTTGTTTCATAAAGTTTCATTGAATAAGCAAAATGACTAGGTACATATAAATTGTTAGCATAATGCCGCGTACACACGATAATTTTTCACGTCGTGAAAAATTAATTTTTTTTTTTTTTCAACAAGAAAAACGACTGTGTGTGGTCTTTTTGTCATTTTTCCCGACGTGAAAAACGGCATTAAAAACGAAGAGAAAAATTAGAACATGCTCTAATTTTTCTCGTCGTTTTTCCCGTCATTTTTTTCCGCGGCAGTTTTCCCATAGGGAAACACTGCCACGGAGCCTACACATGGTCGTTTTTCTCGACAAGAGAAAAAATGACGGGAAAAACGACCGTGTGTGGGGGAACAAGCCGTTCCCTCGTTTTTCATGTCATGATTCACGGCGGTTTTTTAACCGCCGTGAATCACGATCGTGTGTACGCGGCATAAGAGTATGGCATTGTCCATTTTCATTGTAATTCCATGATGTCATCGGTGGGTTTCTGGGCTTCTCTCTACATTGCAGGCAGATCATGGTAAGATGGGGGGGGGGGGGCTGCCCTGGATGAACAAATCCCAGTCTAGAGCAGTATATATAACTAGGAAGACTACATTTGAATGCAGACCATCCTAGGTTATGCCCACATGTGATGCTGAAATCCAGTGAATGAAAGGCAATCACGGATGGAGGTCCCTTTTCATTGCGGTACAGCTTCCATCACCCACCCAGATTCAGCCTTTCCTGGTTTGAAGGCCCTGGTATCATTCCTAATCCCATCATATCCACGGCAGAAAAGTATTGTTAGCAGAATGGGGAAGGGATAGAACTTCTGACAATGTTTCTATTGACATATGAAAACTTTTAGGTTGCCTTGGATCCTTTGATCTAGTTTTATATAATTCTGAATTCTATAAAGCCTGACAAATGTATCTAAGAAAGGGAAGAAAGAGATCTCCAATAACTTAAACAACAAACGTTCCACAACTCTAAAACGTTTTAATAAATGGTCCGGAGTTTGGTTTTAAGTTCTTTGGGTTGTTAACAGAGTCAGGGATTAGGTCAGGAGGATTTCAGTGCTGAAGACACCAAGAGATAGAAGAAACCAGGGGATGACTGAGCCCACCCAACTCCACCCTATATTTAAAATATATCTAAGCTATCCCCTTGAATGGGCAGTTAGTCGCTTTGGCCTGACCACGTACCAGCCTCGTTGTCGGTATCCCCGGGCTCCGGATCCGGACAAGCCTCAAAGACCAGCTCATCCGGCTTTATCCTCAGACAGATATCCGGCTTCAGGATGGGGATCTCTGTATAAACACAGCACAGTCAGCACATTCTATAAAACAGATCATATTGTACTGAGAGAATTACCTAGCTCTCCTGCACCTAACTTCCTAAGGCTGTCATGGTAACAGTGAAGAGAGAAAAACTCTGAAGTTAAAGGGTTTGTAAACCCTCAAGTTTTTTCACCTTAAAGCGGAGTTCCGCCGTTTTTTTTTTTTGTTTTTTTTAAGTCAGCAGCTACAAATACTGCAGCTGCTGACTTTTAAAATAAGCACATTTACCTGTCCAGGGTGCCCGCGATGACGGCACCCGAAGCCGAGCTATCGCTCGGCTCTCGGGTGCTGCCGCCGCCATCTTCGGTAAGGGAATCAGGAAGTGAAGCCTTGCGGCTTCACTTCCTGGTTCCCTACTGCGCATGCGCGACTCGCGCTGCGCAATGCCACTGGTCCCTGCTGTCTTCTGGGACCTGTGTGTCTCCCAGAAGACAGCGGGGGCGCTAAGGAAGTGACGTAGATACCCACAGGTGGCTCGGGTATCTATGCTCGGAAGTGGGAGCAAAAAACCTGTATTACACAGGTATCTGCTCCCCCCTGAAAGGTGCCAAATGTGACACCGGAGGGTTTCATTTTTGGGTGGAACTCCGCTTTAATGCATTCTATGCATTAAAAGGGGTTGTAAATCATTGTGTTTTTTTACCTTAATGCATCCTATGCATTAAGGTGAAAAAACACCTTGCAGTGTCCGGCCCCCCCCTGAGCCCCCGATTTACTTACCTGAGCCCCGAATCTCTGTTGGCGCGATCCTGCGTTGCTTTCCCCCAGCTCTAGTCAGCTCTTCATTGGATGATTGATAGCAGTGCAGCCATTGGCTCCCGCTGCTGTCAATCAAATCAATGACATGGAGCGCAAGGAGGCGGGGCCGAGTGATACACTGGCGGCCATGGCTGCCGACTGTATCACACGGAAGCGCGCCCGCAAGGTAACCCCGTCGGGAGACAGCTTCCCAGAGGGGGTTAGCTCTTGCAGGGAGGAGCCGTGATAGCCGCCGTGGGACCCCAGAAGAGGACATTCGGGGTCACTCTGTGCAAAACGAACTGCACAGTGGAGGTAAGTATGACATGTTTGTTTTTTTTTTTTTTTAAAACACAAAGCTTTAGTGTCCCTTTAAGGTGAAAAACCTTCTGTACTGAAGCAGCCCCCCCCCAGAGCCCCCATTTTACTTACCGGAATCCGATCACTCCAGCGACGAGCAAAGCAGTTCCAGCCACTGTCTCGGGTCCTCATTGGATAGATTGATAGCAGCAGGAGCCATTGGCTCTCGCTGCTGTCAATCAAATCCAGTGACACAAGAGCTGGGGGCGGGGCCGAGTTCCGCTGTCTGTGTCAATGGATGCAGCAGCAGGACTCGGGAGCGCACCAGCACGAGTGCCCCCATGGAAATCGGCTGTTCGTGGGGGCACTTGAGAAGAGGAAGAGCCAGGAACGCCTCTGAGGGACCCCAGGAAAGTAGTATTGGGCTACAAACCCTTGCACAGAGCAGGTAACTATGACATGTTTGTTATTAAAAAAAGAAAAAAAAACTAACCTTTACAGCCACTTTAAACTTTCACTGCCACTGACCACAAATGTAGGTGGTCATGGCATTAAAAGATAACACCCCCCCCCCCCCCCATGGATCATCACAGACCTCCATGCCACTCCCCCCCCATTGATCATCACAGACCTCCACGCCACTCTATCTCCCCCCCCCCCCCCAGATCAGGCAGAGATAACTCTGCTCACAGTACCGTCTCTCTTTCAGTGGTGGGTGCTAGAAAACAAAAAGCATTCCAGTGCCTGGCGCCCCACTGCCACTTTCCTGCCTGAAAGCCTAAAGGGTACACGCAGGCACTCAGATGACTAGTGGCTCATAAGTACTGCTCAATCTCTGTACAGAACTGCGGTATATGTCATATCAATAATAGTGTGCGAGTGTGGGGGGGGACAAAAGAGTGTAAGCTCCTCTGGTGCAGAGACTGATGTGACTGGCTCAGTGTTCTCTGTACAGCACAATGGAATATGTCAGAGCTATGTAAATGTATACTACATTAGAGTGTAAGCTCCTCTGGTACAAAGACTGATTTGACTGGCTCTCTGGCTCTGCTCTGTACAGCACTGCGGTATATGTTAGTGCTACTATATATTATTGTATAATAATATAGTGTATACAATAATTGTGTGTGACGGTGATGGGACAATGGATTGTAAGCTCCTCTGGTGCAAAGACTAATATGAACAGCTCAGTGTTCTACGCGCAGCATTGCGGTATATGTTAAAGCTATATAAATGTATAATAATAATAATAGTATGAGACTGTGGGGTGACAATAGAGTGTAAACTCCTCTGGTGCAAAGACTAATATGAACAGCTCACTGTTCCACGTGCAGCATTGCGGTATATGTCAGAGCTATATAAATGTATAATAATAATAATAGTATGTGACTGTGGGGTGAAAAATAGGATTTTTATAACAGCTTACCTGTAAAATCCTTTTCTTGGAGTACACCACGGGACACAGAGCTAGTCATTACATAATGGGTTAAGGGTCACCAGCGGTGATTGGACACTGGCACAACCAATGGAAGACAGTTCCCCTCCATATAACCCCTCCCATCAGGGAAGTACCTCAGTTTTGTAGCAAAGCAGTAAGGTTCCCATAAGAAGGGTGGGACCTCTGTGTCCCGTGGTGTACTCCAAGAAAAGGATTTTACAGGTAAGCTGTTATAAAAATCCTATTTTCTTTATCGTACACCACGGGACACAGAGCTAGTCATTACATAATGGGACGTCCCAGAGCAATGCTCATATGAAGGGGGGGAGACACAGATCAAACCGACCGCTTGCGGACCAGAAGCCCTATACTGCTGCCTGCAGCACACTTCGCCCGAAGGCGGAATCCTCATGTCCTTTCACATCTATTTGATAGAATTTGGAAAATGTATGGACTGAGGACCAAGTTGCAGCCTTACAGATCTGAGCCATCGAAGCCTGGTGGTGCACTGCCCATGAAGCACTTATCGCCCTGGTAGAGTGCGCCTTAACAGGAAAAGGAGGAGTCCTGTTCTTTAAACCATAAGCTTGAACAATTACTTGTCTAATCCACCTGGAAATGGTGGATTTTGATACCGCTTGGCCCTTCTTGGGACCATCTGGTAAAATAAACAAAACATCTGTTTTACGTATCTGAGCGGTTGCTTGCAGATACACCCTTACCGCTCTCACTAGATCTAGAGAGTGTAATAATTTTTCCCCCGCCGTCCGCGGGTTTGGAAAAAAGGAAGGCAGAACAATGTCTTGATTCAAGTGAAAAGCCGACACCACCTTAGGCAGAAAAGCCGGATGGGGTCGTAGTACGATCTTGTCCTTGTGACAAATTAGATAAGGCTCTTTACAAGAAAGAGCTGCTAGCTCTGATACTCTCCTAGCAGAAGCTATAGCAATCAGAAAGGTCAACTTCCTACTCAATATAATTATGGCGAATAGGTTCAAAAGGTTGCTTTTGCAACACTGACAATACCAAATTCAAATCCCATGGACACAAGGGAGACCTGACTGGAGGATTTATCCTCAGTACCCCCTGAATGAATGTCCGAACTAGGGAGTGAGATGCCAATGGTCTCTGAAAGAAGACTGATAGAGCCGATATTTGCCCTTTGATGGTGCTAAGGGCTAATTTCATATCCACTCCTAACTGGCAAAAAGCAAGAATCCTACTTATTTCATATTTCAGAGGATTCCAACTTCTGGATTCACACCAGGAAACGTATGCTTTCCAGACTCTATGATAGATGAGTCTGGAGGCTGGCTTTCTAGCATTAATGAGCGTAGAAAGAGCCAGGCCAGAGACCCCTCTCTTTTTCAAAATGTGGGTCTCAGCAGCCAGGCCGTCAAATTTAGCCTTTGTAAGGAAGGGTGGAATACTGGACCCTGTGACAACAGGTCGTGTCGAAGTGGAAGCTTCCAGGGCCTTCCTATCGCCATTTTTATGATCTCGGCATACCAAGGCCTCCTGGGCCAGTTTGGGGCCACTAGGATTACTGGTATTCCCTCCTCCTTGATCCTGCGAAGCAGTCTTTGTAGAAGAGGGATCGGAGGGAATGCATAGATCAGTGAGAACTGATTCCATGGAGTTATTAGAGCGTCTGTCCCGTAGGCTAGAGGATCTCTTGTTCTGGACACAAAGTTGTCCAATTTCTTGTTGAACCTGGAAGCTAGCAGGTCTACATCTGGGTTTCCCCATCTCAGACATATGGCCTGAAAGATCTCTGGGTGAAGAGACCACTCTCCTGGTAGCAGCTGCTGACGACTCAGGTAGTCTGCTTGCCAGTTTTCTATCCCTGGAATGAAGATTGCAGAGATGCAAGGTACATGCTCTTCTGCCCATGCCAAGATCCGGTTCACCTCTCTTTGGGCTGCCCGACTGTGGGTGCCTCCTTGGTGATTGATGTAAGCTACTGCCGTAGCATTGTCGGATTGAACCCGAACTGGGTAGCCCTGTAACCTG
Source organism: Rana muscosa (assembly GCA_029206835.1). Lineage (NCBI taxonomy): Eukaryota > Metazoa > Chordata > Amphibia > Anura > Ranidae > Rana > Rana muscosa. Next base: position 64,518,229 of record JARGYO010000094.1, read on the forward strand.
TATGTCCAGGTTTTGAGGGCTAGATATACCGCCCGGATCTCTAGCACATTGATGGGCAGGATCCCCTGAGTCTTGGCCCAGGTTCCCTGGGTAGAAGCCTCCTCGAATACTGCACCCCAGCCCGATAGGCTGGCATCCGTAGATACCACCTTCCAGGCCACTGGGAGGAAGGACTTTCCCTTCCGTAAATTCCTGGCTTCTAGCCACCAATTGAAGCTGTGGCGTACTTGTGAGGACAGGCGCATGGGTATATCCAGAGCTTGGCTCTTCCTGTTCCAGGAGGCTAAAATATTGCCTTGAAGTAGTCTCGAATGAAACTGGGCGTAAGGGACCGCCTCGAAGGAGGCTACCATCTTTCCCAATAGTCTCATGCAAAGGCGAATAGACGGCCTCTTGTTTGCTTTGACCTTGTGGATCAGGTCTTTCAGAGACTGTATCTTTGCTCTGGCAGGTATACCCTGTTTTGGGCTGTATCTATGATCATGCCCAGGTACACTATCCTTCTTTGGGCCTGGAGAGAGGATTTTTGTAAGTTTATAATCCATCCTAAATGCTCCAGGTATCCTACTGTAGTGTCTACAGCGTGATCCAATCCCTCCTTTGACTGATCTATTAATAGTAGATCGTCTAGATAGGCTGTTACCGCAATGCCCCGTGTTCTTAGGTTTGCTAACAGAGGAGCTAGCACCTTTGTGAATACTCTGGGCGCGGTGGCTACACCAAATGGCAGGGCCACAAATTGAAAGTGGCGATCTTCTACCGCAAACCTTAGGAATCTTTGGTGAGCGGGGAGGATTGGTATGTGTAGATATGCGTCTTTGATATCTATGGACGCAATGAATTCTCCGCCTTTTAAAGTAGCGACCACGGATCGAATCGTTTCCATTCGAAAATGGCGAACGTTCAGAAACTGGTTTAGATTTTTTAGATCCAGGATGGGTCTGACTTCTCCGTTCGGTTTTGGAATCACAAAGAGGTTTGAGTAAAAACCTGAACCTTGCTCCTTTTGCGGTACCTCTGTAACCACACCTTGAGCTATTAAGTGATTCAAACCTTTGAAGAAGGATCCTCTTTTTTGTGGATCCTTGGAGAGTCTTGAACTTCGGAATTGAGAAGATGGGATCTCTCGAAATTCCAGTCTGTACCCTGAGGATATTGTGGATACCACCCATTTGTCCTGGGTTTCTGTCCGCCAAGTCGCTGAGAACTGACGAAGCCTTCCCCCCACTCGGCCGAGCGGGGGCGCCCCTTCAATGAGAGGTTTTGGGGGCTTGCTTATTAGCTCTTGAACCCCACGGCTTCTTGTTCTTCTGAGCCTGTTCTTTGGCTTTTTTGGGCGGCTGAAAAGGCCGTCGCCACTGGCTGGAGTCAGATTTCCCGGGAGCTGGGGAGAGAGTGTGTTTAAAACAAGGTCTCTTGTTTTTCTTTCTCTCAGGTAAAAGTGTCGTTTTACCACTTGATATCTTTTGGATATATCTTTCTAAATCTTCCCCAAAAAGGCGTTCGCCATGGAACGGGAAACTTGCCAACAACTTTTTGCATGGGGCTTCCGCTGACCAATGCTTAAGCCAAAGTACTCTGCGCATCTGTACCAGCTGGAGTGTAAGGCGTGATGCCTGTATGATAGAATCTCTCATGGCATCCACTGTGAAGCATAAGGCTTTAGGCAAATTCTCCCAATTTTTAGCCTGCTCTGAAGGCAGCTCCTTCAGCCCCTGCTTTACCTGTTGGCTGACGACCTGACACATACCGACTGCTGCTACTGCAGGTTGGATAATTGAGCCGGCCAAAAGGAAGGAGAATTTCAGTAAGGATTCCAACTTCTTCTCAGAAGGATCTTTAAACACTTGTACATTATCCACTGGACATGTCAGGTTTTTATTTACACAAGAAATAGCCGCATCTACCGTAGGCAGGCTCCATTTCTTTAAAAAAATTTCCTCCATAGGATAAAGAATGTTAAACTTTTTTGGAGGTGAAAAACGCTTATCTGGATGTTGCCAGTCTGCGTACAATAGATCCTCTAGTAACGGATGAACCGGGAAGGAGCATGCACCTTGCAGGGATCTTAATGATCCTAGGGAGGAGACAGGTGATTCTGTTACCTCCAAAGAGGGTAACCTAAATGCAGCTCGCACGGCTCCTGCATAGCATTGCACCTGTGACTTTAAAATCTGGGATACCGAAAAAGGCTCATCCGATATCCCTGATCCGTCTGACTCCTCATCCTCTGCTGATGTAGCCTCCTCCTCATCCTCCTCCTCCTCAGGTACTTCTGAAGGGAGGTCCAATACTGGAGGAGATCTGCTTCGCTTATTGTCCTTTTTAGAGGATTTAGCGATTAAAGTAGCAATTTTCTCCTCCAGATTATTTAGGGCAGCTGATAAAGTGTCCTCAGTGACATATGCAGGCCCAGGCTTCACTGGGGAAGCCGCCATACCTGACAGAGGTAATGGCTCATCCTGTACAGGTGCTTTTGGCAACACAGGAGAGGAAGGTACCGAGTCAGCACAGCTAGAGCCCCCTGTCTCAGGCGGCGGTGCTCTTTTATCTCTTTTTGTCCGCATTACTTCCCCTGGAAGACTTACTGTTTAGACAAAATACAAGGTACCTAAATGCATATACTACCGTGTTCAGTTTAGCAAATACATTAAGTATGCAACTTTAAACACATAACTATGCATAACATGGATGTCTTCTAGGAAGTACCCAATCCAACCACATGGAGTCTTACGTCCCTGTATAGCTGCTGTGTTTCTCTGCCAGGAACAAGAGAACTAACGAGCTTGCTTGCTGCTGCAGTGCTTTTTACACTGACAGTCTTTTAAATTTGGCGCCGTTTCTGTGCCTGCGCGCGCCACGTGCCCGCGCACGCCTCGGCCCCCCCCCCTCCGATAAAGCGCGCTCCCGCGCGCGCGCGCGGCCTTTAGCGCTATGGTGGTGGCCATAGTGAGAGAGGACTCTCATCAGCCCCTGTCCCCACTTACCTGCATCTGCAGGTGTCTGTATCGGCCACCGGAAGGAGGAGCGGGGTGCTCAAGCAAGCTCAGCAGCGGAGGTGACGAGCAGTGTACTTCGCCGAAGCCGACACTGAACAGAGTGAGGTGAGTATATTCAGCTCTTTACTCCCCCCAGTGGTGGAAAAAAAGAAGACATCCACTTTTTGAAAAAGGTCCCAACCTAGTTATGGACCTTCTAATCTCACCTTATCCACGCCGCAGGTTTTTCTGCTGAAAGTTTTCAGACAGATACCAAACTTCACCCTTCACGGTGGGCTATGTGTGCCAACCTTCAGGGATATGGGTTCCTATTTAAAGGATACCTCTCCCCTGGGCCTTGTACAAGACTCTTACCAGGACTTTATAGCGAAATAGCGAAAGTGCTGGATCTTAGAGCCCAGTCCTCCGAAGAGAGACATTACAGGCGGCGCCTCATGGATGAGGCCCGGATCCCATCCAGATTCAGCTCATTTGTAGGCGTCTTGGATGGATCCGAAAGCATAGCTCTTTTACCCCCAGAGGGTCTCTTTGGTAGAGCTTTCCTTTAGCACCTCCTAACGCGTCCAACACCTTTCGACACTGGCGAAAAAACTGAGGTACTTCCCTGATGGGAGGGGTTATATGGAGGGGAACTGTCTTCCATTGGTTGTGCCAGTGTCCAATCACCGCTGGTGACCCTTAACCCATTATGTAATGACTAGCTCTGTGTCCCGTGGTGTACGATAAAGAAATAGAGTGTAAGCTCCTCTGGTGTAAAGACTAATATGAGCAGCTCACTGTTCCACGTGCAGCCCGGTACAATATATCAGAGCTATATAAACATATAACAATAATAGTGAGTGACTTTAATGGGACAACAGAGTGTAAGCTCCTCTGGTGCAGATACTGTTGTCAATGGGTAAGTATTCTCTATACAGCATTTCAGAATATGGCAGAGCTATATAATAATAATAGGGAGTGACTGTGGGGGGACAATAGATTGTAAGCTTCTCTGGTGCAAAGACTAATATGAACAACTCAGTGTTCTATGCGCAGCGCTGTGGAATAGGTCAGAGCTATATAAATGTATAATAATAATAATAGTGTGTGACTGTGGGGGGACAATAGATTGTAAGCTCCTCTGAAGCCCTGCTCTGTACAGCACTGCGGTATTTGTCAGAGCTACTGTATATAAATGTAAAATAATATAGTGTATATAATAATTGTGTGTGACTGTGGGGGGAAAATAGAGTGTAAGCTTCAGTGTTCTATGCGCAGCACTGTGGTATATGTCGGAGCTATATAAATATATAATAATATTAGTGAGACGACCAGTGACTTATAAGTACTGCTCAATCTCTGTACAGAACTGCGGTATATGTCATATCAATAATAGTGTGCGATTGTCGGAGGACGTTAAAGTGTAAGCTCCTCAGGTGCAGATCCTGATGTCAACAGCTCAGTGTTTTTGGCACAGTACAGCACTGTCGTATATGTCTGAGCTATATAAATGTATAATAATAATAATAATAATAACGGGTGTGAGGGGACAATAGAGTGTAAGCTCCTCTGGTACAGAGACTGTTGTCAGTGGCTCAGTGTTCTTTGTACAGCATTTCGGAATATGTCAGAGCTATAAAAAACTTATGTTGGGGGGGGGGGGGGGGGGCGGGTTTTATATATTGATGTGTTTGGTATGTAATATGTTTTTGTTGTATGAATTCTGGAAATATGTTTTTTTGTTTTCCATGTTTGTTTTGTTTTATAATGTATCTGTGATGAAGAAAAATACGAATAAACAGATTGTAAAAAAAAAAAAATAATACTAATGTTGTGTGATGGTGGTGGGACATTAGAGTGTAAGCTTTTCTGGTTTAGACAACCATGTGCCCGATGAGCGGTTTCCTGTACAGCACTATGGAATAAGTCAGCACTATATATTAAAATAATATAATATAAAATAAAATAATATAAAAAATAAGTATTTTCATCCTTTGAAATATACCTGGGCTGGGACTCTCCCACACCGCTGACTGCTCCGGCTTCTCTGATTGGGTCATGTCCTCCTCCACCACCTCACGGATCCATAGGGAGATGTCAGGGTTAAACATCGGGGCTCCTAGGAAGGACAGATATATATTGGTCTGATTGTGGGCAGTAGTGATAATAGAAGTATCCTGGTACAGCCGTGCCCATAATTAAGCATAGAAAGCTCTTAGTTTGCAGTGAATGAGGTATAGTATTGAAAAGGTTAAAGGGTTATGGGTTATCACAGACCTATAATAAAGCTTTACCGGCTGTGATGACATTATGCTTCTTGTGTTCTGGAATCTTCCCTCTGGCCGGTGAAGACTCTTTCAGCCCCTCCACTCTCAGCAGCTGCTCTGGGTTCATGATGGAGTATCCTGGGAGGGGGGAGGGGAAGACAGAGAGATATAATATATTTTGCAGTATAAACCAGAGAATACCTGTATAATCAGCCATCCTGGAAATAGAGACCTGTGAGAAATGAATAGGCATGGGTCATGTCTCACCTCGAAGATCCTGAATTGTTTGACCCAAGTCATCCATAATGGCGGAGACCACATGACTAACCTCGAAGATCCTGGATTGTTTGACCCAAGTCATCCATAATGGCGGAGACCAAATGACTAACCTCAAAGATCCTGGATTGTTTGACCCAAGTCATCCATAATGGCGGAGACCACATGACTAACCTCGAAGATTCTGGATTGTTTGACCGAAGTCATCCATAATGGCGGAGACCAAATGACTAACCTCAAAGATCCTGGATTGTTTGACCGAAGTCATCCATAATGGCGGAGACCACATGACTAACCTCAAAGATCCTGGATTGTTTGACCGAAGTCATCCATAATGGCGGAGACCACATGACTAACCTCGAAGATTCTGGATTGTTTGACCGAAGTCATCCATAATGGCGGAGACCAAATGACTAACCTCAAAGATCCTGGATTGTTTGACCGAAGTCATCCATAATGGCGGAGACCACATGACTAACCTCGAAGATTCTGGATTGTTTGACCGAAGTCATCCATAATGGCGGAGACCAAATGACTAACCTCAAAGATCCTGGATTGTTTGACCCAAGTCATCCATAATGGCGGAGACCACATGACTCACCTCGAAGATTCTGGATTGTTTGACCCAAGTCATCCATAATGGCGGAGACCAAATGACTAACCTCAAAGATCCTGGATTGTTTGACCCAAGTCATCCATAATGGCGGAGACCACATGACTAACCTCGAAGATTCTGGATTGTTTGACCGAAGTCATCCATAATGGCAGAGACCAAATGACTAACCTCAAAGATCCTGGATTGTTTGACCCAAGTCATCCATAATGGCGGAGACCACATGACTAACCTCGAAGATTCTGGATTGTTTGACCCAAGTCATCCATAATGGCGGAGACCACATGACTCACCTCGAAGATCCTGGATTGTTTGACCCAAGTCATCCATAATGGCGGAGACCACATGACTAATGGCTGGACACGGGTCACATGACTGGGTCAGACATATACGCGGGTTTTGTAATTTACAGAACAAGCTGCTCCTCTGTGTCCAGCCTCGGCCTGGACCGCTTATTAAAATTTTGCCAATTGACTTGCCAAACCTCTGTGTATTCCTGACCTCGATTCTGCATTTTAGTGCCTCCCTGCTTGACTCTTACTCAACCCGGCTGGTCACTCCACTCCACTAACAACTGAACTTAGTGTATCCTCCGTGTACCACCAGCTATATGCCTGCTCATCTAATACCAACGATCCCAAATTCCAGTCTTCAGTTTCTGCACCTTGGAACTTACACCCTTCCATTGCCCCTATCTCAACTTCCAAAGGGTGCTCAGACTGAAATAGTGCAAGAGGCCGCCTTCGTGACCTCATACAGGTACATGACACACCTACCTAAATGCATAACCAGGTGCTGGACCTACACATCTCCTTGGTCAAGAACAAGCCCCCTGCCTCGTCTCTGCCATTAGATTACTACAGGCCAATATCCAGACAAAATCTGATTCATTCAAAACTTCCTGCTTTCTCTCACAAAAACCTAAAACTAGGCCAATTGGTGTTTTTCTATATCTACTCGAAATTTAAAAGGAAAAAAACCCTAGCAGTTGCCAAAGTACCAGTGATCAGACCCCAGCTCCTGGAATGGAAGTGCTCTCACCCATAGACAGCAGGGCAGCATGAATCTCCCTCATCACATTCTTGTACAGCTCCTTCTGCCAGTCCTCCAGAGCACCCCACTCCTCAGCTGAGAAGCAGGCCGACACATCATGGAAGGTCACCAGGGCCTGGAAAGGGGGAAAAAAATCCAAGACCGTCAGCGGAGACACTGAGCAGACTTCAGCTACTCAGCAATGGACATTTTAATGCAGAATTCAGGGACCATTCAATCCAGGTGCCATTAGACAAACAGCTCACCATCAGAGGTCTACTGAGGGTTGCATTATGTCTACTGAGAGTCAGTTTAGCAATACTGAGGGCTGCATTATGTCTACTGAGAGTCAGATTAGCAATACTGAGGGCTGCATTATATCTACTGAGGGCTGCATTATGTCTACTGAGGGCCCCATTAGGTCTACTGAGGGCCCCATTAGGTCTACTGAGGGCCCCATTAGGTCTACTGAGGGACCCATTAGGTCTACTGAGGGACCCATTAGGTCTACTGAGAGTCAGATTAGCAATACTGAGGGCTGCATTATATCTACTGAGGGCTGCATTATGTCTACTGAGGGCCCCATTAGGTCTACTGAGGGCCCCATTAGGTCTACTGAGGGACCCATTAGGTCTACTGAGAGTCAGATTAGCAATACTGAGGGCCGCATTATGTCTACTGAGAGTCAGATTAGCAATACTGAGGGCCGCATTATGTCTACTGAGAGTCAGATTAGCAATACTGAGGGCCGCATTATTTCTACTGAGGTTCACATTATGTCTACTGAGGGCTGCATTATGTCTACTGAGGGCTGCATTATGTCTACTGAGGGCCCCATTAGGTCTACTGAGGGCCCCATTAGGTCTACTGAGGGACCCATTAGGTCTACTGAGAGTCAGATTAGCAATACTGAGGGCCGCATTATGTCTACTGAGAGTCAGATTAGCAATACTGAGGGCCGCATTATTTCTACTGAGGTTCACATTATGTCTACTGAGGGCTGCATTATGTCTACTGAGAGCTGCATTATGTCTAGAGGCAGAGGAAGCAAAACATGGAACATGTGGGTGTGGGGAACAGCGGATGTGGGGTGTTGAACCCGTCTGGTCTTTTTTCTTTATTTTTTACTGTTTTCCAATTAAGTCCCTCTCACTGTCCTGTCAAAACATGCAGCATGTTAATTTTGAGTTTAAAATGTTATTTTGGATATCTGTGTGTAAAAATAAAAAAAATTCTATCACTGCTCATACAGCCTATCTAGATCTGCCTTCATAAAAAGAACCTGTCCCAGAAGAATATTGGCGCTGTGACTCGGGGAACTTCTAGCGTGTGAACAATAACAAAATACACATGGTTATAGAATGGCACAAACAGGCAAACCGATGGCACTTATGAGTTTCCTTACCCTGACTGAGACCTGCTGGGGGAGGATTGCCGGGTACAACGGACAGAGATCAGGATCCGCCAACTCCGACATGGCAGCCAATGTGATGCTGAGGGAACAAGTGTCTGTTAGATCTGTCTGTCCTGGGGAATCCAATACTGCATCATACTGACACTGACAGCATAACCTCTCTCCAGGTTTGGGGTTCAGATGGGTGTTCTGCGGTGTAGTAGGGGGCTGTGTAGGGTGTAATCGGACATGTAAGTCTGGTGTTGGGGTGTCAGCTGTCACCTCTCTCCAGGTTTGGGGTTCAGTTGGGTGTTCTGCGGTGTAGGAGGGGGTTGTGAGGGGGGGAAAGGGTATATCATGGTTTTGGAGTGTCAGCTGTCACCTGTCTATACTGTTGGGGAGCAGGATGTAGTGGGGTGTAGTAGGGGGCTGTGCAGGGTGCTATTGAATATGTCAGTCAGGCATTGGGGTGTCAGCCGTCACCTCTCTCCAGATTTGGGGTGTCAGCTGTCACCTGTCTAGGGTGTAGTGAGCTTTATATGGGGGCTGTGTAGAGTATAATGGGTTATGTCAGTTGGATGTTAGCTGTGACCTCTCTCCAGTTTTGGGGCACATTCGTGTTTTGGGGTGTCAACTGTCACCTCTCACCAGGTTTGGGGTTCAGTTGGGTGTTTTGGGGAGTAAGAGAGGATTGTGAAAGGTATACCATGGTTTTGGGGTGTCAGCTGTCACCTGTTTATACTGTTAGGGTGCAGAATGTAGTGGGGTGTAGAAGGGGGCTGTGTAGGGTGTAATGGGGTATGTCATTCGGATGTTGAGGTGTCAGCTATCACCCCTCTCCAGGTTTGGGGATCAGAGGTCAGTTGGGTGTTTTGGGGTGTAAAGGGATATCATGCTTTTGGGGTGTCAGCTGTCACCTAAGATGTAGTGGGGTGCAGTAGTTGGCTGTGTAGGGTGTAATGGGGTATATCATTTGGGTGTCATTTTTCTCCAGTTTTGGGGTACATTTGGGTGTTGGGCTGTCAGTTGTAACCCGTCTCAGGTTTTGGGGTGCAGTCGGGTGTTGGGGTGTCAGCTGTCACCTCTCCCCAGGTTTAGAGTTCAGTCGGGTGTTCCGGGGAGTAGGAGAGGGTTGTGAAGGGTATACCATGGTTTTGGGGTGTCAGCTGCCACCTGTCTATACTGTTGGGGTGCAGAATGTAGTGGAGTGTTATGGGGTGTAGTAGGGTGGCTGTGTAGGGTGTAATGGGGTATGTCAGTTGGGTGTTGGGGTGTCAGATGTCACCTCTATTCAGGTTTGGGGTTCAGTCGGGTGTTCCGAGGTGTAGGAGAGGGTTGTGAAAGGTATACCATGGTTTTGGGGTGTCAGCTGCCACCTATCTATACTGTTGGGGTGCAGCATGCAGTAGGGTATTATGGGGTGTAATAGGGTATCTCAGTTGGGTGTTGGGGTGTCAGCTGTCACCCCTCTCCAGGTTTGGGGATCAGAGTTCAGTTGGGTGTTCTGGGGTGTAAAGGGATATCATGGTTTTGGGGTGTCAGCTGTCACCTGTCTATACTGTTGGGGTGCAGAATGTAGTGGGGTGCAGGGTGTAATGGGGTATGTCAGTCGGGTGTTGGGGTGTCAGCTGTCACCCCTCTCCAGGTTTGGGGATCAGAGTTCAGTTGGGTGTTCTGGGGTGTAAAGGGATATCATGGTTTGGGGGTGTCAGCTGTCACCTATATAGGATAGTAGTTGGCTGTGTAGGGTGTAATGGGGTATATAATTCGGGTGTCACCTCTCTCCAGTTTTGGGGTACAGTCTGTGAAAGGAAACCTATCTTTGTCTGTCAGTTGTCACCGGTCCCCAGTTTTGGGGTACAGCAGAGGGCTATATATAGGGTATGAGGGTGTCACCTCTCAGTTTTGGGGTGTAGTAGGGTGTCATGAAGATATGGAGGTGTCACCTCTCACCTCGCTCCAGTGCTTTAGCCTCCTAAGCAGAAAACATTGGGAAAGAAGCTCATATCTGCTACGCATGCGCAGTGCCAACCCGCCGGGCAGTGTACTGATGGGCGCTTGGCATTTCGCGCAAGCGCAGTAAGGCCGGCGTCGGCGCCGCCTCTCGTGTCCATATTTAATGTGGGCGGACTGATCTAAGGGAAGGAGACAGTGGTGTGTGGGCGGAAGTCGTCTCCTCTTCTTGGTCCCCGTCGGCTCCTCCCTCTATTAGCATGTCAGCAGCTCCGGTGTAGCAGTAAGATCGGTACCGGATCTCACAGTGGAATGAGCCGAGCTCCAGCTGAAGAATGACGGGAAAACATTTATCTCCATACGTGCCGCTGGAGCTCGGCTTTTCCCCTGAGAGATCCGGTGTCGGAGCATGCGCACAATGCGGCGGGGTGATCCTCCCCCTGCTCCGGAGATCACACTATACTCCTCCCCTCCATTTATCTTCACGGCACCGCCCACTACAGTCCGGGGGAGAGATCAGAGGAGGCTGTGTGGGCTCTCAGCGGGGGGAGGGGAGCCGCAGCATGAATCTGGCTTTTTCTTTTTCCCAGCATTATGGCGTCACAGTGGAACAGGTTACACATACAAGGTGGGCGGAGCCACAGCATGAATCTGGCTCTTGCCAGCCTTATGACATCCAATCAGGAGCGTTTGAAGGAATTTGGTAGCCCCAAGCACAATGGACAACAATTTTAAAGTTGAAAAGGGTGGGATGGGCTTCTTGCCAGACACTCTGACTTCACATTGGAACATTGAGCTAGGAGGGGTGATTATGAAGGATTTGAGCTGGGGGGTGGATTTGAGCTAGGTGAGGGGATTGGGGAGGATTTGTGCTAGGAGGGGGGATTTGTGCAGGAAAGGGTTGGATTGGGCAAAGGGGGGATTTAAGCTAGGAAGGCTGATTATGGAGGATTTGTGCTAGGAGGGGGGGGGGGGATTTGGGGGTGAGGACTTGTGCAGAGAGAGGTGAATTCAGGGGGGGCTGGGCCAAGAGAGGGGATTTGAGCTAGGAGGTGTGATTATGGAGGATTTGAGCTAGGAGGGGTGATTATGGAGGATTTTTGTGCTAGGAGGGGGGATTTGGTGGTGGGGATTTGTGCAGGAAGGGGTTGGATTGGGCTAAGAGGGGGAATTTGAGGTAGGAGGGGTGATTATGAAGGATTTGAGCTGGGGGGGTGAGGGGATTGGGGAGGATTTGTGCTAGGAGGGGGGATTTGGTGGTGGGGATTTGTGCAGGAAAGGGTTGGATTGGGCAAAGGGGGGATTTAAGCTAGGAAGGCTGATTATGGAGGATTTGTGCTAGGAGGGGGGGGGATTTGGGGGTGAGGACTTGTGCAGAGAGAGGTGAATTCAGGGGGGGCTGGGCCAAGAGAGGGGATTTGAGCTAGGAGGGGTGATTATGAAGGATTTGAGCTGGGGTGAGGGGATTGGGGAGGATTTGTGCTAGGAGGGGGGATTTGTGCAGGAAAGGGTTGGATTGGGCTAAGAGGGGGAATTTGAGGTAGGAGGGGTGATTATGAAGGATTTGAGCTGGGGGGGTGAGGGGATTGGGGAGGATTTGTGCTAGGAGGGGGGATTTGGTGGTGGGGATTTGTGCAGGAAAGGGTTGGATTGGGCAAAGGGGGGATTTAAGCTAGGAGGGCTGATTATGGAGGATTTGTGCTAGGAGGGGGGGGGGATTTGGGGGTGAGGACTTGTGCAGAGAGAGGTGAATTCAGGGGGGGGGGGGGCTGGGCCAAGAGAGGGAATTTGAGCTAGGAGGTGTGATTATGGAGGATTTGAGCTAGGAGGGGTGATTATGGAGGATTTTTGTGCTAGGAGGGGGGATTTGGTGGTGGGGATTTGTGCAGGAAGGGGTTGGATTGGGCTAAGAGGGGGGATTTGAGCTAGGAGGGGTGATTATGAAGGATTTGAGCTGGGGGGGGGGGTGAGGGGATTGGGGAGGATTTGTGCTAGGAGGGGGGATTTGGTGGTGGGGATTTGTGCAGGAAAGGGTTGGATTGGGCAAAGAGGGGGGATTTAAGCTAGGAGGGGTGATTATGGAGGATTTGTGCTAGGAGGGGGGGATTTCGGGGTGAGGACTTGTGCAGAGAGAGGTGAATTCAGGGGGGCTGGGCCAAGAGAGGGGATTTGAGCTAGGATTTGAGGGTGAGAGTTTGTTCTGGGAGGGGGGGATCAGGATTTACTTTAGCCCTTAGGGGTGTCCCTGCTGCCCAGCTAGGATATTGAGAGCCACTTTAATTTACCTGAGCCTTTTGGGGTACCTTCTGCCCTATTTGTTTTTATCTGGACATCAATTTTATTAGGGAACAGTGGCGCACGACTGCGGAATTGTCAGTTAAAGTAACACAGTTTTTTATAGCAAAAAATGGCCTGGTCAGGAAAGGGGGTAAAACCTTCTGGAGCTGAAGTGGTTCATTTAGTTTTGATTCTGTGTATGCATTGTGAAAAAAATACAAATGATTAATTGCATTACTTTTGAAAGTGTCCTCCCTTTACACGTTACCTAGTAGTTGTGGCCGTGCGGTTAAAGCGAAGTTCCGCCAATTTTTTTTTTTTTAAGTCCGCAGCTACAAATACTGCAGGACACTTACCTGTCCAGGGCACCCGCGATGTCGGCACCCGAAGCCGATCTGTCCCTCAGCTCTTGGGTGCTGCCGCTGCCATCTTCGGTAAGGGAAGCCTTGCGGCTTCACTTCCTGGCTCCCTACTGCGCATGCGCGACCCCACTGGTCTATCCCACTGGTCCCTGTTGTCTTCTGGGACCTGTGTGTCTCCCAGAAGACAGCGGGGGGGAGCGGAGAAGGCGCCGGAAGTGGCGTAGATGCCCGCGGGTGGCTCGGATATCTATGCCCGGAAGTGGGGGCAAAATACCTGTATTAGACAGGTATCTGCTCCCCCCCCCCTCCCGAAAGGTGCCAAATGTGACACCGGGGGGGATTCCGAAAAGCAGAAGTTCCATTTTTAGGTGTAACTTCGCTTTAAAAAACAAACTTCGCTTTTAAAAAAAAAAAACTTCTCTGAAAAAAAAAAAACCTGCAAGAGAAAATCATAATGAGCTAGTATGCAATATGGGGCAGGGCAGCTTACCCAGGTAGAGACTCAAGTAGGGGGTCTAAGGGGGTCTTTTAACCACTTCCATACCGGGCATTTTCACCCCTTTCCTGCCCAGATCAATTTTTAGTTTTCAGCGCTGTCGCACTTTGAATGACAATTGCACGGTCATGCTACACTGTACCCAAATGAAATTATGTTTTTTTCCCCCACAGATAGAGCTTTCTTTTGGTGGTATTTGATCATATCTGCGGTTTTGATTTTTTGCGCTATAAACAAAAGAAGATCGACAATTTTTGAAAAAAAAAAAAAAATATTTTTTACTTTTGGATTTAATAAATATCACAATTTTTTTTTTTTTTTTTTAAAACAATTTTTTTTCCTCAGTTTAGGCCGATACGTATTCTTCTACATATTTTTGGTAAAAAAAAAAAAAAAATCTCAATAAGCGTATATTTATTGGTTTGCACAAAAGTTATAGCGTCTACAAAATAGGGGATAGATTTTTTTTTTTTTTACTAGTAATGGCGGTGATCTGCGATTTTTTTTTATTGTGACCGCGACGGACATATCGGATACTTTTGACACATTTTTGGAACCATTCACATTTATGCAGCGATTAGTGCTACAAAAATGCACTGATTGCTGTGTAAATGTGACTGGCAGGGAAGGAGTTAACACTAGGGGGCGATCAAGGGGTTAAATATGTTCCCTAGGGAGTGATTCTAACTGTAGGGGGCGGGGACTCAGAAGGGGAGGAGACCGATCTGTGCACCGGGTCCCGAGCGAGGCGGCGGGCGCACGCCCCCTAGACGGCCGGGAAGCCCAGGACGTCATATGACATCCACCCAGGATGGGAGATCCCTCCTGTGGACATCACCAAACCCCTGTATATATTTTTATGTACCGTATTTATCGGCGTATAACACGCACCGGCGTATAACACGCACCCCAAGTTTAGGAGGGAATTTTAAGGAAAAAAACTTTTAGGAGGGAAATTCAAGGAAAAAAAACTTACATTTAAATGCAGCATGCAGCCTTGCCCAGTGTCCACCTGCAGCCTTGCCCAGTGTCCATCTGTCCATCTGCAGCCTTGCCCAGTGTCCATCTGCAGCCTTGCCCAGTGTCCATCTGTCCATCTGCAGCCGTGCCCAGTGTCCATCTGTCCATCTGCAGCCGTGCCCAGTGTCCATCTGTAGCCTTGCCCAGTGTCCATCTGTCCATCTGCAGCCGTGCCCAGTGTCCATCTGTAGCCTTGCCCAGTGTCCATCTGTCCATCTGCAGCCGTGCCCAGTGTTCATCTGTCCATCTGCAGCTGTGCCCAGTGCCTTTGCGATCGTGTCAGTCCCGGCGGTTTTTAAAATTTGGCGCCGATTTCTGTGGAGAGGAGCGAGCGGGGCCGAGTGTACTTCGGCTAGACTTGGCTCCTCTCGCAGTTCCGCCCATCTCCACTGACTGCGCCGCTGACGGAGAAAGCCGAGTGTACTTCGCCTAGACTCGGCTCTGCTCACAGTCACAGGCAGGACTGCGAGAGGAGCCGAGACTAGGCGAAGTACACTCGGCTTTCTCCGTCAGCGGCGCAGTCAGAGATGGGCGGGACTGCGAGAGGAGCCGAGTAAAGCCGATTGTACTTCGGCTTCGGCTCCGCTCGCTCCTCTCGCTCGTTTTCAGCAGGGGAATTCGGAGTATCGGCGTATAACACGCACCCACGATTTTCCCCTGATTTTAAGGGGAAAAAAGTGCGTGTTATACGCCGATAAATACGGTATATGTTCAGGTGTTTTTTAACTAGCCTTGCAGGATGAATGTAGTTCTTGAATGTGTGCGCTGTAATCTATTTTGTGTTGGTTTGTATCATATGTACATGGACGGGATGGGAAGTGGTTAAGGACGACATGCTCAACAGATTTCAACCCCAGTACATCGCAGGCAGCCGCTGATTCAAGTTGAGCTGAGGCAGCGCAAGTCATGTTATGTCTGGGCTCAGTTGAACTTGAATCATCTGGCCCCAGAAATGTGCATGCGCGAGGTTGGTTGGCAAGCCTGGCCGTAACACAATGCATGCCAACGTACCGCAGCAAATCACTCATATGTGAAAGGGGCCTTAACCACTTCAATACCGGCACTTTCACCCCCTTCCTTCCCAAATTTTCAGCGCTCTCGCACTTTGAATGACAATTACAATTTGTTCACACAAATAGAGCTTTCTTTTGATCGTATTATTTTTATTGTTTTTTTTGCAATATAAGCGAAAAAACATTTTGAAAAACAATATTTTCTACTTTCTGTTTTAACCACCTCCATACTGGGCACTATCACCCCCTTCCTTCCCAGACCAATTTTCAGCGCTGTACCCAAATGAAACTTTTATCAAATAGAGCTTTCTTTTGGTGGTATTTATTCACGACTCAGTTTTTTATTTTTTGCAATATAAGCGAAAAAAGAGCGGAAATTTGAAAAAAAAACACGATTTTTCTTCTTTCTATTTTAAAAGAAATCCAATAAAATCGAATTTTGTCATAAATTTAGGCCAAAATGTATTCAGCTACTTGTCTTTGGTAAACAAAAATCCCGTTAAGTGTATAAGGCTCCTTTCACACGTACGGACCGTATGTCCGCTTTTTCATCCATCCGTTTACGGATGAAAAAGGGACATACATTAGTCCCTATGAGATCGCGGGTGTCAGGGGATGAAACATCCGCTGACACCCGATCTCCTCCCTGTCCGCAATGCTCCTTTTTTTCTGGATAGAAAATGTCCTATTTTTCTATCCGTCTGCGGAGCGGATCAGATGAACACGGACAGACGGTCCGTGTTCATCCGATCCCCCCATAGGGGAGAGCGGAGATCTGACAGGGCAGTCCCTGCACAGTGTGCGGGTACCGCCCTGTTATCCGCCGGCTCAGCGGGGATCAACGGAGCGATCCCTGCTGAGCAAGCGGAGGTTCATTACTGATTTGTCCCGTGTGAAAGGGGCCTAATAATTGGTCTGTGTGATCACGGACAAATGTATGCAGATGATCATGTACAGATGTGCGCAGGTGATCACGGACATATGTGTGCAGATGATCATTGGGACATATGATTTTATTGTCACATATGTGGGGGACAGGTGTTTTTACTGTGTGGGGACATGTGTTTTGGGGACTTGTGTGTTTACATTGTGTGGGGACATGTGTGTGGACACTAGGCTGGTGATCAGTGTGTAAAAAGCTGTAAAAAAACAGCTCATACTCACTGATCACCAGCCGGCTGCAGCGATCCACTCTCCTCTCCTCACCGACAACTTCTGTGTGAGGAGAGAAGAGCCAATCGCCTAGCAACCGGCTCTCTATTTACATCACATGACGGCTGTGATTGGACACAGCCGTCATGTGATCAGGAGAGCCCATCACAGAGCCCTCCTGCCGATCGGAGATGCGCCGTGTCTGGGTGAAACATGCGTATCGGGATCGCGCCGCTGCGCAGGCACGCGCACGATCCCCCTCCTTCTAAAGGAACGTTCCTGAACGTCCACTCAGAAGGAGGAAGCGCCCTCCCGGTTGTATATGTACAGTGCCTGGGTGGGAAGTAGTTAAAAGAAATCCAATAAAATCAAAATTTCGTCATAAATTTAGGTTGTGCTACATGTCTTTGGTAAAAAAAAGAAAGAAAAATCCTGATAAGTGTATGAATTGGTTTGTGTGAAAGTTATAGAAGCCTACAAGCTATGCTACGTATCATTGACAATCAATCTGGAAATGATAGTGAGGGTCAGTGGTTGGGGTGATAGGGGGCAAGGTCCACTTGCTCTCCCGCCCCTCCTCTCTCCCGCCCCTCTTTCTCCTCCTATTTCTTTTTTCTGTACACAGAATCATAATAAAAACATTGGAAGCCAACGATAAAGAACTAACATGGGTTGATTTACTTAAAGGAGAAGTCCAGCCTGAGCTTGTTTGGCTGGGCTTCTCCTCTGGGTCACAGGAATACAATTCTTTTGGCACTCCTGTGACCCGTTTTCAGCAGAGAGCAATCTGAAGTTCGCTCTCTGCTGACGTCACTGGAATCAGTCCAGGCACCGCGTCATCCCGACAATGGGAGTCTGGATCCACCAGGTGCCTGGACTGATACCTGGCTCAGCCTCTCAGCGAGCCGCCCCCTCCACAGCTCAGCGCTCCAGTGAGCGAGGAGAAGCAGAGAGGAGAGCTGCTGATTGACAGTCAGCAGCTCTCCGCTCAGGGAGTTGTGAGAACCGAGCCATCTGCAGTGTTCGATCGCTCGGTTCTCAGTGCGGCCGGGCGGTGGTTCAGTTATCCTGATTGGGCGTCATATGATGTCCAGCAGGATAAGCCGCAATCGCCCCCCCCCCCCCCCGTGTGGTGTGTCAGACTGACACACCACCGATCGCTACGCGCCCAGTCTGACACACCGCAACACTGATCTCGGTAAAGAGCCTCTTTATCACGTGATCAGCCCTGATTGGACAAGGCTAATCACGTGATAAAGAGGCTCTTTACCGAGATCAGTGTTGCAGTGTGTCAGACTGGGCGTGCAGCGATCGGTGGTGTGTCAGTCTGACACACCACACAGGGGGGCGATTGCGGCTTATCCTGCTGTCAACAGGAAGAGCCGTTTATCGGCTTTTCCTCACTCGATTGCGGCTTTCCTGACAGGGGGGTCTGTGCTGATTGTTTATCAATGCAGCCCCCCCCTGCGGATGTATGCCAAGGACCACCAGGGATGCCCACAAAGGACACCCACCAGGTATGCCACCCTGGACCACCAGGGATATGCCAATCAGTGCCCAGGCAAATGCCAATCAGTGCCCATCAGCAATGCCTGCCAGTGCCATCAGTGATACCTATCAGTGCCACCCATCAGTGCCCAGTGCTGGCTATCAGTGCCACGTATCAGTGCAGCCTTTCAGTGCCCAGTGTCGCCTATCAGTGCCCACCGGTGCCACCTTATCAGTGCCCATCAGTGAAGGAGAAAACTTACGTATTTACAAATTTTCATAACAGAAACAAAGGAAAACATATTTTTTTCAAAATTTTCGGCATTTTTTTGTTTAGCAAAAAAATAAAAACCGCAGAGGTGATCAAGTACCACCAAAAGAAAGGTCTATTTGTGGGATCAAAATTATAACAATTTTGTTTGGCTACAGTGTAGCATGACCACGCAATTGTCATTTAAAAAGTGAGAGAAAATTGGCCTGGGCAGGAAGGGGCGAAAGTGCCCGGTATTGAAGTGGTTAAACCGGAGAGTGCAAAATGTGGTGCAGCTCTGCATAGAAACCAATCAGCTTCCAAAGCTTTATTGAACAAGCTGAAGTTAGAAGCTGATTGGCTACCATGCAAAGCTGGACCAAATTTTGCACTCTCCAGTTTTAGTAACTCTCCCCCTCAGTGTACAGTCAGAGGATCATTTGACCAATTGAACTCTGTCAAGTGGGGGGCCCTCTAGTGGTAAGATTTGAGTACACAAGACTCAGCAAGAGAATTCGTAGAACAGTTTTATTAGAAATAAATGCATGTTTTCCCAGGAAGAAGTAACACACATTGTATAAATAAGTAGAGAGATCTACATGGAGCACATCATGGATTGATGTATTACATTTAATATCTACTTGGCTCACACTGGGAAGAATAACAGGTAGACTTTATCATAGAGACCCTTCACCTTCCCTGGGATGTCATGATATGACACCCATGCTTACCCATAATGCAGCGCTCATTGTTGGCGTAGCCATACACCAGCCCTGATTATTAGAAGGTTAGACACCACGCTCAGCTAATATAAATTCCATATATGAAAACAACAACATGTGAATCAAAATTGCTAAATAAATTCATTCAGTGCAAACAGAGGTGCCCCACATGTATGTGCACTCACCCTTATGAATTGACCACCTATCGCTATAGTGGTCACTTGCACTTTGTGGGGATATGTAACCCCCAGGGGTCTCAAACTGGTGGCCCTCCAGCTCTTGCGGAACTACAAGTCCCATCATGCCTCTGCCTGATGCAGTCATGCTTCTGTCAGCCTTGCAATGCCTTATGGGACTTGTAGTTTCGCTACAGCTGGAGGGCGGCCAGTTTGAGACCCCTGCCCTAGATGGTATAATCCAGATCAGCTGCGTTTTAGAATGGTCCTCCATGAATAGGGAGAAAAAAAAAATGACAGAGTGTAATCCGATTTCACAGTTCGCACCACTTTCTGTAAACCGATTTTAGGGTGTCTTTAACTTTATATTGACACCCGCAGCGGTTCGCAGAGTGAACTGCCTATGATTCAGATGCGATGCAGGCAACACGGACAGGAATTGATGTGGTTCCCGCATCGCACAAGTGTGAACCCAGCCTTAACCACTTACGGACCGCCCGCCGTCGTTATACGTCGGTAATTTGAAGAGGGATATCGTTGTAATGGCAGCAGCTAGCTTCGCCGCAAGCTCACTTTTATCGGCGGCGGGAGAGGCCCCCCTCCCGCCGCGCTCTGGTGCTCTCCAAGGCGATCGGGTCCTTTCACATCTGTGGTATGGAGCTGAGGGAGGGGAAGATGGCCCCCACCCGTCTCCATACTATTGCAGGGCGGAAGCGACGTCAAAACGTCACTTCCGCCCATAGCTCTTAACCCCTTCCATACCGGGCCATAGCAGAATGACGCTGGCAGGAACCCCCTCTCCCTCCGGGTGGACGTCATATGATGTCCTGGGCTTGAGGGGGGATATCTGAATGATGCCTGCAGCTAGAGGCATCATTCAGATATCCTTGTTTGCAGCCGGCGATCCTGCGCACAATAAGAATGATCATAGCGGCGTTCCGCCCCCCTCCCGCCGCCATCTGGTGCTTCTCCAGGCTCTCCCTTGCGATCGGGGACCCGGAGAGAATCGTCGGCGCCGTTGGTGGGTCACGTGATGAGCATAGAGATGACTGGTGACCAGATGGTCACCAGTCATCTCTATGATCGTCGGAGGACCCGGGCGCGATGTGATGACGTCACGCCCGGGTCCTCAAATGTAAACAAAGCCGCCATTGCGGCTAGTAAGTATGAGATCGGTGAAAAAAAATTCACTGATCTCATGCTTTCCAGCCTGGAGGAGAGATGTGGGGTCTTATTGACCCTGCATCTCTCCATAAAGAGGACCTGTCACACACATTCCTATTACAAGGGATGTTTACATTCCTTGTAATAGGAATAAAAGTGATCAAAAATAAAAAAAAGTGTAAAAATAAAAAAAAAATAAGTAAAATAAAATTAAAAAAAATATTTTTTTTTTAAAACGCTAGTCCCCAATAGCTCGCGCTTAGAAGCGAACACACACGTAAGTCCCGCCCGCATATGTAAACGCCGTTCAAACCACACATGTGAGGTATCGCCGCGTGCGTTAGAGCACGTGCAACAATTCTAGCACTAGACCTCCTCTGTAACTCTAACCTGGTAACCTGTAAAAATTTTCAAAGCGTCGCCTATGGAGATTTTTAAGTAGTTTGGCGCCATTCCATGAGTGTGCGCAATTTTAAAGCGTGACATGTTAGGTATCTTTTTACTCGGCGTAACATAAGCTTTCATATTTTACAAAAAAATTGGGCTAACTTTACTGTTTTTTTATTTTTTAATTCATCTAACCATTTTTTTCCCTCAAAAAAGGCGTTTAAAAAATTATTGCGCAAATACCGTGCAAGACAAAAAGTTGCAACGACCGTCATTTTATTCCCTAGGGTGTCTGCTAAAAAAAACATATATAATGTTTGGGGGTTCTGAGTAATTTTCTAGCAAAAGAATGATGATTTGTACATGTAGGAGAGAAGTGCTAGAATAGGCCCGATATTGAAGTGGTATAAAAAGCCCGGTATGGAAGTGGTTAAAGCAACAAATTTTTTTTTTTTTAAAACAACATTTTTTTTTTTAATTGCATTTTAGTGTAAATATGAGATCTGAGGTCTTTTTGACCCCAGATCTCATATTTAAGAGGAACCGTCATGCTTTTTTTCTATTACAAGGATGTTTACATTCCTTGTAATAGGAATAAAAGTGACACAATTTTTTTAAAAGAACAGTGTAAAATTAAAATAAATAAATAAAAAAGGTAAAATAAATAAGAAAAAAAAAAAAGTAAACGCGCCCAGTCCTGCCAAGCTCGCGTGCAGAATCGAACGCATACGTGAGCAGCGCCCGCATATGAAAACGGTGTTCAACCCACACATGTCAGGTATCGCTGCGATCGCCCTAGACCTCCTCTGTAACTCAAAACATGCAACCTGTAGAATTTTTTAAACATTGCCTATGGAGATTTTTAAGAGTAAAAGTTTGTCGCCGTTCCACGTGCGGGCGCAATTTCGAAGCGCGACATGCTGGGTATCAATTTACTCGACGTATCTTTCTCACTACAAAAAAAAAAATTGGGCTAACTTTATTGTTGTCCTATTTTTTTTTATTCAAAAAAGTGTATTTTTCCCAAAGAAAGTGCGCTTGTAAGACCGCTGCGCAAATATGGTGTTACAGAAAGTATTGCAATGACCGCCATTTTATTCTCTAGGGTGTTAGAAAAAAAATATATATATATATATATATATATATATATATATATAATTGGGGGTTCTATGTAATTTTCTTGCAAAAATATTTTTTTTTAACTTGTAAACACCAAATCTCAGAAAGAGGCTCGGTCCTTAAACGCGCCCTGTCCCGCCTAGCTCGTGTGCAGAAGCGAACGCATACGTGAGTAGCGCCCGCATATGAAAACGGTGTTCAACCCACACATGTGAGGTATTGCCGCAATCATTAGAGCGAGAGCAATAATTCTTCTCTGTAACTCAAAACATACAACCTGTAGAATTTTTTCAAAATTGCCCATGGAGATTTTTAAGAGTAAAAATTTGTCGCCATTTCACGTGCGGGCGCAATTTTGAAGCGCAACATGTTGGGTATCAATTCACTCGCCGTAACATTACCTTTCACAATATAAAAAAAAAAATTGGGCTAACTTTATTGTTGTTGTATTTTTTAATTCAAAAAAGTGTATTTAAAAAAAAAAAAAGTGCGCTTGTAAGACCGCTGCGCAAATACGGTGTGACAGAAAGTATTGCAACGGCCGCCATTTTATTCTCTAGGGTGTTAGAACCCCCAAACGTTATATATATATAGATATATGTTTTTTCTAAGTAATTATCTAGCAAAAAAAAAATGCTTTTACCTTGTAAACACCAAATCTCAGAAAGAGGCTCGGTCCTTAATTTATTTATTTTAGGTACTTATATAGCGCCATCAAATTACGCAGCGCTTTACATATACGGTACATTGTACATTCACATCAGTCCCTACCCTCAAGGAGCTTACAACCTAAGGTAAGTGGTTAATATTGCTTTGTCTTAAAAGCTCAACTCTGGCCAAAAATTGGGATGAAAAAAAAGGAGACACAAGATGCCTAGCATTATTAAACTCGGAACACTGAAGAATCAGATGTGCTGATTGCAGAATGTCAAGGACTCGCCCCCTTAACCACTTCCCTACACGCCCATGGTAATATGACGTCCACAGATGGGATCTCCCATCCTGGGTGGACGTCATATGACGTCCTGGGCTTTGTGGGGGGATATCTGAATGATGCCTACAGCTAGAGGCATCATTCAGATATCCTTGTCTTCTGCCGGCAATTCTGCGCACCATAAGAACGATCATAGCAGCGGTTCTGCTGCTTGATCGTTCTTATAGGCGGCGGAAGGCGACACCCCCCCTCCCGCCGCCATCCGGTGCATCTCCGGGCTCTCCTGTGCCATCGGGGGCCCGGAGAATGAATCGTCCGGCATAGAGGTGAACCATAGAGATGACTGGTGACCAGATGGTCACCAGTCATCTCTATGACCGTGGTGAAATTTTTTTCATGATCTCATGCTTTCCAGCCTGGAGGAGAGATGTGGGGTCTTATTGCCTCGCATCTCGTCATAAGGAGGACCTGTCACAATAGATTCCCATTACAAGGGATTTTTACATTCCTTGTAATAGGAATAAAAGTGATCAAAAAAAAAAATATGTAAAAAAGTGTAAAAAAAAAAAAATCATTTAAAATGCCCCTGTCTCCGGTAGCTCGCGATCAGAAGCGAACACACACGTAAGACCCGCCAACATATGTAAACGCCATTCAAACCACATATGTGAGGTATCGCCGCTTGCGTTAGAGCGCGTGCAACAATTCTAGCACTAGACCTCCTCTGTAACTCCAACCTGGTAACCTGTAAAAATTTTCAAAGCGTCGCCTATGGAGATTTTTAAGTACCGAAGTTTGGCGCCATTCCATGAGTGTGCGCAATTTTAAAGCGTGACATGTTAGGTATCTATTTACTCGGCGTAACATCATCTTTCATATTTTACCAAAAAATTGGGCTAACTTTACTGTTTTGTTATTTTTTATCTCATGAAACCATTTTCTTTTTTTTAAAAAGGCGTTTGAAAAATTATTGCGCAAATACCGTGCAAGAAAAAAAGTTGCAATGACTGTCATTTTATTTCCTAGGGTGTCTGCTAAAAAAAACATATATAATGTTTGGGGGTTCTGAGTAATTTTCTAGCAAAAGAATGATGATTTGTACATGTAGGAGAGAAGTGCCAGAATAGGCCCGGTATTGAGGTGGTAAAAAAAGCCCGGTGTTGAAGTGGTTAAAGTGACATTACAACGGTGCAAGGAAAGGTGATGTCGTCATCACATCTGCATCACTGAGGACCACCCACCACCAGGAGAAAGTCCACAAGGGGACCCTGCACATCATGCGACCAGACTGAAGATGACCGGACATAAAAATCACAGGGACCACTGGGGTGTGCAGTGGTGGATGGGGGGGCCGAGTCCAGAGTTTAGCTTTAAGGGTCTCTAATAAAATGAACCTGTTGCCGAGAAAAGAAAAGAAGTACATATTCACTTGCAGTAAATGCAGTATTTAAAGGGTCAGCCTACCAAAAAGTGATATTTCAGCTTTAGTTATGGTAAGCAGAACACCAACAGATCTCCTCTCCTTTAATTCCTTAATCCCGTCCTGTTCACCCGGGTGGTTTGGGTGTTCCCATCCACTATGGAGTGTTGCAGTTCCTCTTGTTACATTCTCTTTAATATAAAGATCAAGCCAGATGGGATGGTGGGAACCCCTCATAATGGGGACAGCAGGTGTACAGACCCAGGAATGCAGGAAAGGGATGGTGGGAACCTCTTATAATGGGCACAGCAGGTGTACATACCGGGGGAACTTAGCACAAGGATGGTGGGAACCCCCTCATAACACGCAGGTGTGCAGGGATCTCACCACGAGAGTTTTCAAAGACTGTCACGGGGGTTTGACTCTCCGACATCCACCAAACACTGAAATGTCAGTTTTTAGGTGGATTAACCCTTTTTTAAGATCCTTCCTCAAAGTGCCTATATGAGAAGCTACAGATGGGAGCTGCTCTGCTCTGATTCCCTGCCTGCAGAGATGTCCTAGGCAGTAACAACTCCCATAGTGAAGCTGAAAATGTCTGCGAGGAATGGGAGGTGAGTGTGACCCCTTCTGCCTCAGGCTCCTCACACAGATGTATTGCTCATGATGTTTACTTTTACATAGATTAGAATATTTTACAGAAGGTAAAAAGGGATGGGCTCAGATTGCACCCAACAAGCCCAAAATGGCAGTATTGCCAGTACAACTTGTATCCCAAGACGTCTTTAGTAAATCAAGTGCTACTGGGCTGTGGCCTAGAAGTAAACCACTTGGCTTGTGTCTCAAGCCTTGTACCCACGATCGGATTTTCCAACGGGAATTGTGTGATGACAGGCTGTTGGCGGAAAATCCGACCGTTTGTATGCTTCATCGGACAATTGTTGTCGGATTTTCCGCAGACAAATATTGGATGGCATGCTTTAAAATTTTCCACGAACAGCGGTCTGTTGTCGGATTTTCCGATCAATGCTCACTAAACATGACATTAGCAGAAAGTGCCCAAAGGGTGGCGCTCAACACGTTCGTGTTTGTTGGCTGACAATTATGTGCCGTTTGTATGCAAGACAAGTTCCTGGCCAACGCTCTTCGGACAAAAGTCTGAGGCTTGGTCTGTGGAAAATTCGATCATGTGTACGAGGCTTAAGAGTCCATGTCCATCGTGTAACTACTGCTCTACAAGAATGGCGCCTAGGACAATGGGCAGTGGAACGGCCTGTTCGCTGACTTCATGCATCTTTATGTGGACCTTGATAGTTGATACTGAAGCTGCGAAAACAGTGGCTACATTTGTATGGCCTCTCCCCGCTGTGACCCCGGAGGTGGATCTTTAGCGTGTAGGCCTTGGTGAAGCTTTTCTCGCACACCTCACACTTGTATGGCCTGGCCCCTAGGTGGTTTCTGCAATGCTTGACAAAAGAAGAGCAGCCGCTGAATGTATGGTCGCACTGGCTGCATTTGTAGGGCCTGAATCTGTCTGTGCACGGTGAGGTGGGACTTCTCCCGGAAGCTCTTGCTGCAGAGGTAGGGCTTGGCGCCCGAGTGTATGCGCTGATGGCGCACCATGGAAGAGTAGTCACTAAAGCTCTTGGTACACTCCGTGCACTGGTAAGGCCACTTTCCAGAGTGAGTCCTCTTGTGGACGCGGAGGTGGGACATGACACTGAAGCTCTTCAGGCACTCCAGACACTGGTAAGGGTGCTCCCGCTATGAATGCGCTTGTGTACGGTCAGCAGATTGTTCTTGGAGAAGCCTTTGTGGTATTCATCGCACTGGTAAGGCTTTTCTCCCAAGTGGACTCTGAGATGAACCTTTAGGTTGCACGACTTGCTAAAGCTCTTCTCGCACACCTCACACTCGTGGCCCCTCTCTGGTGGGGCCGAGGGCTTGGCTCTCCGGAAAACGGCCGGCTTCATGTGCCCACTCCTCATGCGTGGTCTGGTGGATCTTCAGCTGAATATTCTGTGAGAAACACTTGCCACACTTTGAACACTGGTAAGGCTTCTCACCTGAGTGAATTCTCTGATGGACCTTCAGATTGTACGATTTGACGAAGCTCTTCTTGCATACATCACACAATTTGCTGCCTTTAGTGGCCAGGATGGGCAGAGGGCAGGAGGGGTCTTGCTGGAGCAGCAGTTTCACCTCTTTCAGCCTTCGGTCCAGACGGTTATGTTGGTCCTGGTGGTGCTGTTTCAGGGTCGGCTTGTCTGGAAAATGGCTGTTGCATTCTGGGCAATTGTAAAGGTTTTCTTCTGTGTGTAACCTTAGGTGAGACATCAAGTAGTTGCCTCGAGAGAACCCCTTACCACAGTCCTGGCAGAGGAATGGCTTTTCCATTGAGTGCACCCGCGTGTGGCTTCGTAAAAGAGAGCGGCTGGGAAAGGCTTTCTTGCAAATTTTGCAAGGGTGTACTGAATGAGATCTTCGCAGAGTAGCATCATGATTCGCAAGGGGTTCAAGGATGACTAAGTCTGAGGATGAATTTTTCTTTACTGAAAAGATCTTCTGAGACAGATCATTATAACCATTTGGTAGAGAGACCCCAGCCAGCTGTGAACCACCTTCTTTTATCTGCCTGGGCACCTCGTTAACATACGCACATGTCTTGCTTACTTTCTTTGGCCTGTTGTAAGTTTTGGTGAGGAGCGTTGGCGGTGATGTGTGTTCCCACTTAATGGTTGCTGTATTGTGGAAGTCACCAATTGCGAACTCCTCACAGTTCATGCAATCTGCACAAAGAAATCACTGTCAGTAACTTATTAGAACTGTTCAATTTCCCAAGGAATGACCCTTTAATATCATCAGAAATAATATAATAAAATTAGTCTGCGCCACAAAAAAATTACCTGTGAATGTTAGAAACCTGCAGTGGCCATCATTAACCACTTAAAGGGCCGGAAGAATTTCCCCCTTAATGACCGGGCCATTTTTTGCGATATGGCATTGCGTCGCTTTAACTGACAATTTTGCGGTCGCGTGACGCTGTACCCAAACAAAATTGTCATCCTTTTTTCCCCACAAATAGAGCTTTCTTTTGGTGGTATTTGATCACCTCTGCGGTTTTTATTCTTTGCGCTATAAACAAAAAAAGAGCGACAATTTAAAAAAAAATATATATATATTTTATACTTTTTGCTATAATAAATATCCCCCAAAAAATTTCTTCATCAGTTTAGGCTGATATATTAGCTATATTTTTTTGTTATTCTTCTTTGTCAATTCTTTTGTCATCTTTGCCAGTACTTAATTACTGGAATGCTAATACATGACATTATACATATATATATATGTGTATATATATAATATATAAATATATATATATATATATATTCCAGTTTCCATCACCCCTTCCCTGGCTCCCGGCTGGAGGCAAGGAGAATTGAGCTGGGTGTGTGGCAATGAAGTGAAGCATGTCAACTGATATCTAAATGCCTTTGTTTTCTTTTTTTCTTTATTTGTTAAAGGGACACTAAAGGTTCAGTTTTTTTTTTTTTTTTTTTTTTTTAAATAACAAGCATGTCATACTTACCTCCACTGTGCAGTTAGTTTTGCACAGAGTGGCCCCGAACGTCCTCTTCTGGGGTCCCATGGCGGCTCTCATGGCTCCTCCCCGCAATAGATAACCCCCTCTGGGAAGCTCTCTCCCGAGGGGGTTACCTTGTGGGCGCGCTCCCATGTTATACACTCGGCGTGCATAGCCGCCGAGTGTATGACTCGGCCCCGCCCCCCCGGCGGCCGCGTCACTGGATTTCATTGACAGCAGCGAGAGCCAATGGCTGCGCTGCTATTAATCTATCCAATGATGAGCCGATCAGCCATGGAGAGAACGACGCGGGATCGCGCCCACGGACATTCGGGGCTGAGGTAAGTAAAATGGGGGCTCGGGGGGGCCGGAGAGTGCAAGGTGTTTCTTCACCTTAATGCATAGGATGCATTAAGGTGAAAAAACACAAAGCTTTACAACCCCTTTAAATTGTGTTTTTCTAAACAGTGTTTTGTTTCATTTAGTGATACGTCTCTTGTCACTAATATATCCCCCGAGGACGCCCACGTGGCGAAACATGTCGGGAATCGGGATAACCATTAAACTGTCATCCACAAGTGACAAGACAATTAATTGTTCTTTCTAAACGATGTGTCAAGAAACAAGTTGTATCCAATGTCCATGTTTGTTTTAAAGTACAACAAACTTTAATTATATGTTCGTAATAAAAATTATTGTTATATATTTTTTTAAATGTACATCTGAATCTTTGTATTCATTATTTGCTGGCACCTTCAAAATCACACGAAAACCTCTCCGTCTATATCCAAATTTCAGGGATGTTGGTGCCTCTTTTTGGGACTGTCACATATCCATATCACCATCTCTTTTACATATACAGTGGAACCTCGGATTACGAGCATAATCCCTTCCAGGAGAATGCTCAAAGTCCAAAGTACTCGCATATCAAAGCGAGTTTCCCCATTGAAGTCAATGGAAACGAAAATAATTTGTTCCGCATTGACTTTAATAGCATGCAATACTGCTTGTGGCCAGAGGTGGGGGGCGCCGGAGAGCCTCGAAACCGCGCGGAAAGGCCCGAGGATAGCTCAGCTGACCTCGGAAAGGCTCGGGGACGGAGTATTTCCGAGTCTTTTCGAGCATTTCCGAACGGCGCCGATCGGCTGCGATCACCACTTTGGCTTGAATCCTGCTCGTTTTGCAAGACAACACTCGCAAACCGAGTTAGGATTTTTTAAAATGCAGTGCTCGTATTACGAAACGCTTGTTAACCGCGTTACACGCAATCCGAGGTTCCACTGTATGATGTTAAAAAAAAAACCCGCAATAAGCGTATATTGATTGGTTTTGCACAAAAGTTATAGCGTCTACTAAATAGGGGATAGTTTTATGGCATTTTTATTATTTATTTTATTTTTACTAGTAATGAGGGCGATTTTTAGCGGGACTGCGACATTGCGGCTAACAGATCGGACACTTTTGACACATTTTTGGGACCATTTGACATTTATACAGCAATCAGTGCCATAACAATGCACTGATTACTGTGTATATGTCACTGGTAGGGAAGGGGTTAACAGTAGGAGGCGATCAAAGGGTTAAATGTGTTCCCTCCTCTTAAAATTTGGCAACCTCTCTTATTCGACAAATCCCTCTTAGAGCCCTGATTTCCCTCCCCTCAATATAAGTAACGGGCCTGTATGGCACTCTCGACCCCTCCTCTTCTCACTATTCTTTCCCCTCTTTTTCTCCCCATTTTTCTTTTCTTGTTTTTTTTTTTTCCTTTCTACCTACGTCCCCCTCTGCCCCCTTCCCCTTACTCTTCTGAATACCAGTGATAATGTGTTCAATATACACGTCTCCTTCTCCCGATTACCAAATGTTATACCCCCCCCCCTGGAGTCTATACTAGCAACTGCATGTTAAAACATTTTCTACCCCCGACAACAATTGTGCTAATTTTGTAACCCCTGCTTACTGCATACAATGTATTTGACATGTGAAACCAATGCACACTCCTTGTTGTTGTTCTTTGAAGTGTTTCCAATAAAAAAATTGAACAGAAATGTGTTCCCTCCTGTGTGTTTCTAACTGTATGGGGATGTGACTGACTAGAGGAGGAGACATATCGCTGTTTCTACTTAGTAGGAACAGACGATCTGTCTCTCCTCTCCTGACAGAATGTGGATCACATCCCTGTTCTGGCTCTTGTGCCGGCCACGTGCATCATGTCCCCCGCTGTGCTACGGGCGTGTCTGCTAGAGCTGTTTAATGGGCCGACGTACAGCGGGAACGTTCCGACCTGCCGCAGTATAATGACGGCGGCTGGTCAGCAAGTGGTTAAAGTGGTAATAAACTCAAGAATGACACAGCCTGCTGACAATTCCGCTGACAGTCTCTTCTGTCATAAACGTCCCCCAACAACCCCCCCCCCGCCTGTCAGCGGAAATGTAATCTGTGGCGTGCATGTGCAGTTCAGACCACATTTACGGCCCCCTCTGTGTGCCCCGGCGATGTGACTCCCGTGTGCATGCACGGGAATGATGTCACTACGGCTCGGCCATTCAAGCGGCTGAAGATTTGGAACCCGGAAGGAAGACTGGGTTAAGATGGAAGCGCCAGGGGGAGCCGTGACAGCCCAGCGCTGGAGGGCTCTGTTTATAGAGAAGTCTCTCATAATGTACTAGTACAGTGGTGTAACTAGGGTTTGTATCACCTGGTGAGGTGTCAGCACCCCCCATATTGGGCTCTCTACTGTCTAGCCTGCCGCAGTGCCCTGCAGGGTAGGATGGCTGTCGGCTGATTTGAACTTTCCCGCCCACACAGTAAAGGGAGTATGGGCGGGCACAGGGAGGGGGGGAGGGGCGGTTGGAGGCAGAGCAGATACAACCTCTACCGTACTGACCTTGGGCTCTCGGGCAGAGCCCGGATGGTCAGTCTGCCCTTGCTTCCTACTTGGTGTCAGACGGGTGCGGTCTGCACTCCCATAGCGGCACTATTGTACTAGTATGTGGTGTATTCTAGTACATTATGACTTAAACCTGCAAGGGGCACATTTTTTTTTTTTTAACATTCTTAACCACTTCAATACCAAACACTTTCCACCCTTCATGCCCTGGCCAATTTTCAGCTTTCAGCGCTGCCGCTGTTTAAATTACAATTGAGTGGTCATGCTACACTGTACCCAAACAACATTTTGATCATTTTTTTCACACAAATAGAGCTTTCTTTTGGTGGTATTTGATCACCTCTGGGGTTTTTATGTTTTGCTAAACAAATAAGAAAAGACCGAAAATTTGGAAAAAAAAGAAAAGAAAAAGATTTTCTTTGTTTCTGTTATAATATTTTGTAAATAAGTACAGTTTCTCCTTCACTGATGGGCACTGATGAGGCTGCACTGATAAGATTGCCCCGATGAGGTGGCACCAATGTGGTGGCACCACTGATATGCGGCCCAGGTGGGCATTCATAGGCGGCCCAGGTGGGCATTCATAGGCAGCCCAGGTGGGCACTTATGGGTGACACTGATGGACATCACTGCTATGGAGGCACTGGCAGTTATTGCCCATGGGCACTGATTTGCATCATATGTGGCCACAGATTGGCATCCATGGTGGCCATGGGTGGCATACCTGGTGGCCATCAGTGGTAGCCATCCCTGGTGGTCATATGACGTCCGGTCAGGATAACAGAACCACTTCATATTGCTATATGAAGTGGTTCTGTTATCCTTGCTATATTGCTTGTCATATTGCTATATGGCGAGCAGGAAGCGGTTAAAGTTTTACCTTCATATATTCTATATATTCTATGCATGAAGGTAAAAAACCTTCAGTGCCGGTTCTCATCAGTGCGCTCTGCGAGTTCGCATGCGATTCGCACCACACTGGAGTGCAAATCACATGCGATGTCCGTGCAATGCGATTTCAGCCATACAGATAGTATGGCTGAAATCACATCGCATTCGGACCAAACACGCACAGGACCCTTTTTTTTGCCCTGCACCAGAATTGGATCGCATGGGTGTTCACACCTATGTGATTTGATTCCTGTCCGAACTGTCAGTTCGCAGCGCGGTAAGCGAGCTGAAATGGGGGTGTCATTAACACTCCCAGCAGTTCGCATGTGGCAGTGTGAACTGCCTTGCGAGAAAGGTGCGATGCGGGAACCCGCAGTGGATTTGCAGGTTTCCCGCATCGCACAAGTGTGAATCGGGACTCAGTGTGCAGTGCCCCCCTAAAATTTACCTAAGCCCGATCTCAATCCAGCGATGTGCACAAGACCCGAAACTCTCTCGGGTCTTTCCCTCCTGATCGGCTGAGATGCAGCAGCAGGAGCCATTGGACACAGAGAGCTGGCTCGGGAGCGAGCATGCATGAGTGCCCTCACAGCAAGTGGCTTGCTGGGGGGGTCACTCTGCAAGGGGGAGGGGCCCAGAGCGCTGGCGGGGGACCCAAGAAGTGGAGGATTGGGGCTGCTCTGTGCAAAACCATTACACAGAGCCGGCAAGCTTTTTATTTTATTTTTTTAAATAAAAATGTCTCCTTTACAAATCACTTTAACCACTTCAGCTCCGGAAGGTTTACCCCCCTTCCTCACAAGGCCATCTTTTGCGAAAGGGCACAGTGTTACTTTAACTCACAATTGCGCGGTCGTGCGACACTGTACCCAAATAAAATTGATGTCCTTTTTTTAACCCACAAATAGAGCTTTTGGTGGTATTTGATCACCTCTGCGGTTTCTATTTTTTGCGCCGACACTTTTGAAAAAATTTTACTTTCTGCTATAAAGCATGCCCAATAGAAAAAAGAAAAATATCAAAATGTATTCATCAGTTTAGGCCAATATGTATTCTGCTACATGTTTTTGATAACAAAATTCACAATAAGTGTATATTGATTGGTTTGCTTAAAAGTTATAGCGTCTACAAACTATGCAAAAGATTTAAGGACTTTTTTTTTTTTTTAGAAAGCACACTTGACGCTCTAAAGGCCCTAATGTTAACCCCTTCCCTGCAGTGTCATTTATACCGATTTTTAGCACTGATTACTGTTAATTGTGTCACTGGTCCCAAAACCAGGAGCACCTTAAAAGACTCAAAAGAGCAAGTACCGTATATACTCGAGTATAAGCCAACCCAAATATAAGCCGAGGCACCTAATTTTACCACAAAAAACTGGGAAAACGTATTGACTCGAGTATAAGCCTAGGGTGTCCATCTGCATGCCTCACTGTGCCTCACTGTGTCCATGTCCATGCCTCGCTGTGCCCATGCCTCACTGTGCCCATGCCTCACTGTGTCCATGACTAGACTGATGTTTAACATGGGAGTCTATGGAAGGGGTGCCCGGCTTTGAAAAATCGGTGCTCCACAGACGTAGGACCCCCAGTCAACAAACTTTGCACACTTGTAGAGAGAGTGGGGCTACATATGTGCCAAGTTTGGAGGCCAGGGGACCTACGACCGGCCGGCACCGGGTCCCCAAATTCACCGGACAAATGACCGTTTAACATGGGAGTCTATGGAAGGGGTGCCCGGTTTGAAAAATCAGTGCTCCTCGGCCGTAGGTCCCCCGGACGACAAACTTTGCACACTTGTAGAGGAAGAGTGGGGCTACATGGGGTCCAGGGGACTTATGGCCGGCCGGTACCGGGTCCCCAAAGTCTGGGAGATCAGGCGTAAAAAGGTGACTCAAGTATAAGCCGAGGGGGGCATTTTCAGCACAAAAAAATGTGCTGAAAAACTCGGCTTATACTCGAGTATATACAGTAAGTATAACACTTTGTTATTATTAAAAAAAAAAAAACAAAAAAAAAAAACTGTTGGAACAGACAGAATTTTTAATGCAAAGGAGACATACCTTGTCTCTTCTGCATTGAAGCTTCTAAACCTCCTGTCCTCTGCTGTACACCAAGCTGTGCATGTGCAGCTCAGTGCACAATTTCGGCAATGCTGTGATGACTGCACAGGAGTGATGTAACCTCAGTCCGGCCAATGAAAATAGCCAGATGTTGGTATCCAGGAGCTGTCTGGTTGAAGAGGACAGCGGCCGGCAGGGACCTCTGGGATACCGCAGCGCTGGAGTGAAGATAAGTATAGATCCACATAAACCTCACATAATGATATACAAGATGGTACGACTCACCCCCAGATCCAGGCCTGAATTCCTCCTTCACACATAAGGGCACGGTGCCTCCTCCAAGCAGGAAATTGGATTTCGGAGCGAGGAATCCTGGGAAGGGAAAGGTGACAGCTTTTGGATAAGGTGCACCAACTCTCTGCGGTACCTGCACTGTACTCATAGCTCCCAACTGTCCCTGATTTCGAGGGACTGTCCCTGATTTGGAGCAATGTCCCTCTTTCCTCCTCATTTGTCCCTCATTTTAGTCTGAATCTATATGGTTGTATATAAAATGCACTTTTTATCTTTCAAAAAGTGTCTGCTAAATCTTTCATCCAAAATCGAAATTGCTGCATTTTTCAATTTTAAAAGCCAATATAAAGGAATAGTAGTGGTAAAAAAAACAAAAAAAAAAACACTTGTGGATTTAATTAACCTTTTTTTGGGGTTATTTCCCCTTTAAGGGGGCGTGGTAGGGGGCGTGTCCCATACCTACATACTTTGCTAGTAGGTGTCCCTCATTACTACCCATGCCTACATACGTTTGCTAGTAGGTGTCCCTCATTACTATCTCAGAATGTTGGGAGGTATGCTGTACTGACTACCGCCTCATAGTTGTCCTTCATCACCGCCCGATACAAGGTCTTCTGCCACGCCTCCTCTGAGAAATGCGCCGCTACGTCCTCAAATGTGATAGGTCCCTGGGAGGAGGAGGAGGAGGAGAGACTGACACTGACACCCATCTGTAACATGGAGGGCCATACTTCAGGACATAACATTATTACACAGAGGACCAATCACTTTCATCCCCTTCCTGCCCAGGCCAATTTTCAGCTTTCACTCTGGATGACAATTGCGCGGTCATGCAACACTGTACCCATACATACTTTCCAACTTTTTGAGATGGGAATGAGGGACACCTATCAGCAAAAGTATGCAGGCATAGGCCACACCCCTTGCCACGCCCCCTTAAAGGAGAATAGTATAAAAAAACAAGATTGGTTAAACCCACAAGTGCTTTTTTTTTTACCACTACTATTCCTTTATATTGGCTTTTGACATTTACAAATGCAGCAATTTAGAGATCAGGTGGAAGGTTTAGCACTGGGAGACGCTTTCTTTTTGATAGATAAAAAGTGCATTTTATATACATCTATACAGATCAGACCCAAAATGAGGGACAAATGAGGAGGAAAGAGGGACAGAGGGACATTGCTCTAAATCAGGGACAGTCCCTTAACCACTTCAGCCCCGTACCATTTGGCTGGCCAAAGACCAGAGCAATTTTTGCGATTCGGCACTACGTCTCTTTAGCTGGCAATTACGCGGTCGTGCGACGTGGCTCAAACACAAAATTGATGCCCTTTTTTTCCCACAAATAGAGCTTTCTTTTGGTGGTATTTGATCACCTCTGCGGTTTTTATTTTTTGGGCTATAGACAAAAATAGAGCGACAATTTTGAATAAAAAAGCAATATTTTTTACTTTTTGCTATAATAAATATCCCCCAAAAATATATATAAAAAAAAAAATTTCCCTCAGTTTAGGCCGATACGTATTCTTCTACATATTTTTGGTAAAAAAAAATCGCAATAAGCATTTATTGATTGGTTTGCGCAAAAGTTATAGCGTCTACAAAATAGGGGATAGTTTTATGGCATTTTTATTAATTATTATTTTTTTTTACTAGTAATCGATCAGCGATTTTTATCATGACTGCGACATTATGGCGGACACATCGGACACTTTTGTTTATGGCACGATTCACATTTATACAGCGATCAGTGCTATAAAAATGTACTGATTACTGTGTAAATGTGACTGGCAGGGAAGGGGTTAACCTGTAGGGGGCTCTGAAGGGGTTAAGTGTGTCCTAGGGAGTGATTCTAACTGTGGGGGGGGGGGGGGCTGGGCTACATGTGACATGATACTGATCACCGCTACTGATCACAGGGAGCTGTGATCACTGTCCTGTCACTAGGCAGAACGGGGAACTGCTTGTTTACATCAGCATTTCCCCGTTCTTCCTCTCCGTGAGAGGATCGCGGGACTCCCGGCGGACATCGAGTCCGCGGGACCTGCGGTCAGACTCACGGAGCTCGCGGCGGGCCGTAAAGGCGACGTAAATATACGTCGATCTGCCCAGCCGTGCCATTCTGCCGACATATATAGTCATGCAGCGGTCGGCAAGGGGTTAATGACCGGGCCATTTTTTGCGATACGGCACAGCGTCGCTTTAACTGACAATTGCGCGGTCGTGCGACGCTGTACCCAAACAAAATTGATGACTTTTTTTTTCACACGAATAGAGCTTTCTATTGGTGGTATTTGTTCACCTCTGCGGTTTTTATTTATTGCGCTGAACAAAAAAAGCCTGACAATTAAAAAAAATAAAAAGATTTTTTATTATAATATATATATATATAACAGAGACAAACTCTGCCTGAGAGAACATCAGGTAACCCTAGCCTAGTGCATGCTGGGAGGTATACCTGAGGTGACGTCACTCCTCTGCTCTGTGCTGGGCTCTGAAGGGAGAATGTTTGGACAGGGACTGAGGGAAGTGACGTCGGGAGCCAGCCGGTTTCTGGTCTCCGGGAAGATGGCTGCCTGTTTTGTTATTATACACGTCCTCTAGCAACGGCATATCGTAGTACGGAAGATTCATAGGCGCATGCGCAGATTGTACACCAAGACAGAATCTAAGCATGCGGAGTGTGACGCTGCTTGGGCTTGTTTCTGAGTGCGGAGATCACTGATCACACCGGTAACCCCGAGGCCCCGCCCACACAGGTAGGTCACGTGTCTGATAGCGAAAGGTTGCCTTGGCGAAGGCTAGTGACGGATAAATGATGAAGTGCTTGACCCCCCTCCCTGGATACCCTACTACTGCACTGTGCTTTGTGAAAGATTGGTTGCTGGGGTCCCTTCGTCTGTGTGGATGAATATCTTGGGGGCCCTAACACCAACCTAGGGGGGCAACACTGAGCATAGCAAACCAATCTAACAGTCCAACACAGGCCATTTAGAGGGAAGGTTATCTCCGTTCTCTGCGCTGCGAGCTGCATAAAAGGTTCAGTCTACACCCCATAAACAAGCACCCACCCACTGCAACCATTACTGTATATTGGCCTGTACGAGGTGTTCCGCGGGGGCGGGCTCAGTCGACACCCCATAAACAAGCACCCCCCCACTGCAACCATTACTGTATATTGGCCTGTACAAGGTGTTCCGCGGGGGCGGGCTCAGTCTACACCCCATAAACAAGCACCCCGCATTGCAACCATTACTGTACATTGGCCTGTACAAGGTGTTCCGCGGGGGCGGGCTCAGTCTACACCCCATAAACAAGCACCCCGCACTGCAACCATTACTGTACATTGGCCTGTACAAGGTTTTCCGCGGGGGCGGGCTCAGTCTACACTCTATAAACAAGCACCCCCCCACTGCAACCATTACTGTATATTGGCCTGTACAAGGTGTTCCGCGGGGGCGGGCTCAGTCGACACCCCATAAACAAGCACCCCCCCACTGCAACCATTACTGTACATTGGCCTGTACAAGGTGTTCCGCGGGGGCGGGCTCAGTCTACACCCCATAAACAAGCACCCCGCATTGCAACCATTACTGTACATTGGCCTGTACAAGGTGTTCCGCGGGGGCGGGCTCAGTCTACACCCCATAAACAAGCACCCCGCACTGCAACCATTACTGTACATTGGCCTGTACAAGGTTTTCCGCGGGGGCGGGCTCAGTCTACACTCTATAAACAAGCACCCACCCACTGCAACCATTACTGTATATTGGCCTGTACAAGGTGTTCCGCGGGGGCGGGCTCAGTCGACACTCTATAAACAAGCACCCCCCACTGCAACCATTACTGTATATTGGCCTGTACAAGGTGTTCCGCGGGGGCGGGCTCAGTCTACACCCCATAAACAAGCACCCCGCACTGCAACCATTACTGTATATTGGCCTGTACAAGGTGTTCCGCGGGGGCGGGCTCAGTCTACACCCCATAAACAAGCACCCCGCACTGCAACCATTACTGTATATTGGCCTGTACAAGGTGTTCCGTGGGGACGGGCTCAGTCTACACTCTATAAACAAGCACCCCCCACTGCAACCATTACTGTATATTGGCCTGTACAAGGTGTTCCGCGGGGGCGGGCTCAGTCTACACCCCATAAACAAGCACCCCGCACTGCAACCATTACTGTATATTGGCCTGTACAAGGTGTTCCGTGGGGACGGGCTCAGTCTACACTCTATAAACAAGCACCCCCCACTGCAACCATTACTGTATATTGGCCTGTACAAGGTGTTCCGTGGGGACGGGCTCAGTCTACACCCCATAAACAAGCACCCCCCCACTGCAAGCATTACTGTATATTGGCCTATACAAGGTGTTCCGTGGGGGCGGGCTCAGTCGACACCCCATAAACAAGCACCCCCCCACTGCAACCATTACTGTATATTGGCCTGTACAAGGTGTTCCGCGGGGGCGGGCTCAGTCGACACCCCATAAACAAGCACCCCCCCACTGCAACCATTACTGTACATTGGCCTGTACAAGGTGTTCCGCGGGGGCGGGCTCAGTCTACACCCCATAAACAAGCACCCCGCATTGCAACCATTACTGTACATTGGCCTGTACAAGGTGTTCCGCGGGGGCGGGCTCAGTCTACACCCCATAAACAAGCACCCCGCACTGCAACCATTACTGTACATTGGCCTGTACAAGGTTTTCCGCGGGGGCGGGCTCAGTCTACACTCTATAAACAAGCACCCACCCACTGCAACCATTACTGTATATTGGCCTGTACAAGGTGTTCCGCGGGGGCGGGCTCAGTCGACACTCTATAAACAAGCACCCCCCACTGCAACCATTACTGTATATTGGCCTGTACAAGGTGTTCCGCGGGGGCGGGCTCAGTCTACACCCCATAAACAAGCACCCCGCACTGCAACCATTACTGTATATTGGCCTGTACAAGGTGTTCCGCGGGGGCGGGCTCAGTCTACACCCCATAAACAAGCACCCCGCACTGCAACCATTACTGTACATTGGCCTGTACAAGGTGTTCCGTGGGGACGGGCTCAGTCGACACCCCATAAACAAGCACCCCCCACTGCAACCATTACTGTATATTGGCTTTATTTCTACCACCAGATGCCCTCAGTCTGATGGCCAACATCATCAACCCACTTCCTCTGAGCCCATGCCCCTTGTATCCGCCCCTAACCTGCAACTGGACAGTGAAAGAACAAGCATCGCAGTGATGAGCTCATCTCTCGGTCACTCTGCTCTCTCCTCCTATCAGCATGCTTTTTTTGTGATTTACTCCTTGTGCTGCTTCCTCCTCTGACACACCAGTCCAGTTGTACAAGGGCTGCAATAGGCTGATACCGGGTGACATTCAGTTACACTGCTTCTATTTAATAAAAGACATTTCTATGGATGTATTATTGGTTACAGAGCGTCCTTTATATCTAATCAGAGATCTGCTTTAATATTCGCCTCCCTCTGTGCTTTAGGTGGCGCCAGCAGCTTCTAGGGAACGTCCAGAGAAGAGCCTGCGGGGGCGGAGACTCCAAATGAACTCCTCCCAGCGGGTAGGTTACCTGCTGCCATCATGTTAGTGTTTTAGTGCCCTAGAGGTAGCGGACCCAGCAGGCTGCACACAGAGGGCCAGTGGGCCGCATCCTGGCTGCAAGACACCCGTGGGGCACTAGCGTAAGGTCATTGGCTCAATATGCCAGTGTATGCTGGTGTACAGGGTGCAGTAGAAGGGAGTATGTAACGTACAACATAGCATAGAGAGTGCAGTGATCAGGAGTATGGAACGTACAACTTAGCATAGAGAGTGCAGTGATCAGGAGTATGGAACGTACAACATAGCATAGAGAGTGCAGTGATCAGGAGTATGGAACGTACAACATAGCATAGAGAGTGCAGTGATCAGGAGTATGGAACGTACAACATAGCATAGAGAGTGCAGTGATCAGGAGTATGTAACGTACAACATAGCATAGAGAGTGCAGTGATCAGGAGTATGGAACGTACAACATAGCATAGAGAGTGCAGTGATTAGGAGTATGTAACGTACAACATAGCATAGAGAGTGCAGTGATCAGGAGTATGGAACGTACAACATAGCATAGAGAGTGCAGTGATCAGGAGTATGGAACGTACAACATAGCATAGAGAGTGCAGTGATCAGGAGTATGTAACGTACAACATAGCATAGAGAGTGCAGTGATCAGGAGTATGTAACGTACAACATAGCATAGAGAGTGCAGTGATCAGGAGTATGTAACGTACAACATAGCATAGAGAGTGCAGTGATTAGGAGTATGTAACGTACAACATAGCATAGAGAGTGCAGTGATCAGGAGTATGTAACGTACAACATAGCATAGAGAGTGCAGTGATCAGGAGTATGGAACGTACAACTTAGCATAGAGAGTGCAGTGATCAGGAGTATGTAATGTACAACATAGCATAGAGAGTGCAGTGATTAGGAGTATGTAACGTACAACATAGCATAGAGAGTGCAGTGATCAGGAGTATGGAACGTACAACATAGCATAGAGGGTGCAGTGATCAGGAGTATGTAACGTACAACATAGCATAGAGAGTGCAGTGATCAGGAGTATGTAACGTACAACATAGCATAGAGAGTGCAGTGATCAGGAGTATGGAACGTACAACATAGCATAGAGGGTGCAGTGATCAGGAGTATGTAACGTACAACATAGCATAGAGAGTGCAGTGATCAGGAGTATGTAACGTACAACATAGCATAGAGAGTGCAGTGATCAGGAGTATGTAACGTACAACATAGCATAGAGAGTGCAGTGATCAGGAGTATGGAACGTACAACATAGCATAGAGAGTGCAGTGATCAGGAGTATGTAACGTACAACATAGTATAGAGAGTGCAGTGATCAGGAGTATGTAACGTACAACATAGCATAGAGAGTGCAGTGATCAGGAGTATGGAACGTACAACATAGCATAGAGAGTGCAGTGATTAGGAGTATGGAACGTACAACATAGCATAGAGAGTGCAGCGATCAGGAGTATGGAACGTACAACTTAGCATAGAGAGTGCAGTGATCAGGAGTATGTAGCGTACAACGTAGCATAGAGAGTGCAGTGATTAGGAGTATGGAACGTACAACATAGCATAGAGAGTGCAGCGATCAGGAGTATGTAACGTACAACATAGCATAGAGAGTGCAGTGATCAGGAGTATGTAACGTACAACATAGCATAGAGAGTGCAGTGATCAGGAGTATGTAACGTACAACATAGCATAGAGAGTGCAGTGATTAGGAGTATGGAACGTACAACATAGCATAGAGAGTGCAGTGATCAGGAGTATGTAACGTACAACATAGCATAGAGAGTGCAGTGATCAGGAGTATGTAACGTACAACATAGCATAGAGAGTGCAGTGATCAGGAGTATGTAACGTACAACATAGCATAGAGAGTGCAGTGATCAGGAGTATGGAACGTACAACATAGCATAGAGAGTGCAGTGATTAGGAGTATGGAACGTACAACATAGCATAGAGAGTGCAGTGATCAGGAGTATGTAACGTACAACATAGCATAGAGAGTGCAGTGATCAGGAGTATGTAACGTACAACGTAGCATAGAGAGTGCAGCGATCAGGAGTATGGAACGTACAACATAGCATAGAGAGTGCAGCGATCAGGAGTATGTAACGTACAACATAGCATAGAGAGTGCAGTGATCAGGAGTATGGAACGTACAACATAGCATAGAGAGTGCAGTGATCAGGAGTATGTAGCGTACAACATAGCATAGAGAGTGCAGTGATCAGGAGTATGTAACGTACAACATAGCATAGAGAGTGCAGTGATCAGGAGTATGTAACGTACAACATAGCATAGAGAGTGCAGTGATTAGGAGTATGTAACGTACAACATAGCATAGAGAGTGCAGTGATCAGGAGTATGTAGCGTACAACATAGCATAGAGAGTGCAGTGATTAGGAGTATGGAACGTACAACATAGCATAGAGAGTGCAGTGATCAGGAGTATGGAACGTACAACATAGCATAGAGAGTGCAGTGATCAGGAGTATGGAACGTACAACATAGCATAGAGAGTGCAGTGATCAGGAGTATGTAACGTACAACATAGCATAGAGAGTGCAGTGATCAGGAGTATGTAACGTACAACATAGCATAGAGAGTGCAGTGATCAGGAGTATGTAACGTACAACATAGCATAGAGAGTGCAGTGATTAGGAGTATGGAACGTACAACATAGCATAGAGAGTGCAGTGATCAGGAGTATGTAACGTACAACATAGCATAGAGAGTGCAGTGATCAGGAGTATGTAACGTACAACATAGCATAGAGAGTGCAGTGATCAGGAGTATGTAACGTACAACATAGCATAGAGAGTGCAGTGATCAGGAGTATGTAACGTACAACATAGCATAGAGAGTGCAGTGATCAGGAGTATGTAACGTACAACATAGCATAGAGAGTGCAGTGATCAGGAGTATGTAACGTACAACATAGCATAGAGAGTGCAGTGATCAGGAGTATGTAACGTACAACATAGCATAGAGAGTGCAGTGATCAGGAGTATGGAACGTACAACATAGCATAGAGAGTGCAGTGATTAGGAGTATGGAACGTACAACATAGCATAGAGAGTGCAGTGATCAGGAGTATGTAACGTACAACATAGCATAGAGAGTGCAGCGATCAGGAGTATGTAACGTACAACGTAGCATAGAGAGTGCAGCGATCAGGAGTATGGAACGTACAACATAGCATAGAGAGTGCAGCGATCAGGAGTATGTAACGTACAACATAGCATAGAGAGTGCAGTGATCAGGAGTATGGAACGTACAACATAGCATAGAGAGTGCAGTGATCAGGAGTATGTAGCGTACAACATAGCATAGAGAGTGCAGTGATCAGGAGTATGTAGCGTACAACATAGCATAGAGAGTGCAGTGATTAGGAGTATGGAACGTACAATGTAGCATAGAGAGTGCAGTGATTAGGAGTATGGAACGTACAACATAGCATAGAGAGTGCAGTGATCAGGAGTATGTAACGTACAACATAGCATAGAGAGTGCAGTGATCAGGAGTATTAGTGGTAGGGTAACCAAAGAACATAAACCCAAGGTAAGTATAGTAGCAAGTCCTAGTTGCAATCTGGGAACACCCAAGGAGGATAGTATGTGACCGGTCAAATAATATTAATGCATTAAAGTGTTTGTTCATCAATGCCAGAAGTCTGCCAAGCAAAATAGGTGAGTTGGAAGCTCTGGTGCATGAGGAGAGCTATGATGTAATCGGTATTGCTGAAACTTGGCTTCATTCCTCACACGACTGGGCTATTAATATTCCGGGCTATGCACTCTTTCGGAAAGACAGGGTAAAAAGGAAGGGTGGAGGGGTCTGTCTCTATGTGAGAAGTGATCTCAAAGCGAGTGTGAAAGAGGACCTGGTGGATGGAGAGTGTGATGAGTCTGAAGCATTATGGGTAGGTCTGCATACAGATGTGCGTAGTTCAAAGTTAATCATTGGAGTTTGTTATAGACCACCCAATGTTAATGAGGAGTTAGAGACTCAGCTCCTTGCACAGATGGAAAGGGCTGCAAGGGCTGGGACGGTGATAATAATGGGGGATTTTAACTACCCAGAAATTGACTGGAGTAATGGAACTGCTGGGACAGTTAAAGGGCAAAAATTTATAAACCTATTGCAGGACAATTTTATGGTCCAGTTTATTGAGGCCCCAACTAGGAATGATGCTCTGTTGGACCTGGTAATCTCAAACCATGCAGAGCGTATTACTAATGTTCAGATAAAGGAACACCTGGGTAGCAGTGACCATAACATGATTTCATTTGATGTTAGTTGTAAGCAAAAATCACATACAGGAAAGATAAAAACACTTAATTTCAAGAGAGCAAATTTTCCAAGGATGAGTGCTGCTCTCCAGGACTTAGACTGGGAAGGAATATTGGCATCAATGGGCACAGAACAGAAATGGGAATTCTTCAAAAAGACTGTTTGGGAACTCACTGCAAAGTATATTCCCATGGGCAATAAGTTTAAAAGGCTAAAAATAAAACCTATGTGGCTCACTGACAAAGTTAAAAAAGCTATAAACTATAAGAAAAGAGCTTTTAAAAAATATAAAAATGAGGGAACACTAGTGTCATTTAAATGTTACAAAGAATATAACAGGATATGCAAAAAGGAAATCAAGGATGCAAAAATTCAAAATGAACGACAGATTGCAAAAGATAGTAGGACAAACCCCAAAAAATTCTTCAAATATATTAATAGTAAAAAGGTCAAGTCTGAGCATGTAGGCCCTTTACAAAATAATCTAGAGTGGGTGACTGGGGACAAAGAGAAGGCTAATTTATTAAATACTTTCTTCAGTTCTGTGTATACAAAGGAGCATGGGGGAGCTCATGTCCAAAATGGGGGTGGTAGTGACACAGCCCCAAATCCACAATGGCTCAAAAGTGATATGGTCCAGAAATATTTAGACAGAATAAAGGTGGATAAAGCACCTGGACCAGATGGCATACACCCACGGATCCTAAAAGAATTGAGCTCTGTAATTTCAAAGCCATTGTATTTAATTTTTAGGGACTCATTAATGACAGGAATAGTACCACTGGATTGGCGCAGGGCCAATGTGGTGCCTATATTTAAAAAGGGAATTACGTGTTTACCAAGTAACTATAGACCTGTTAGTTTAACTTCTATA
Organism: Rana muscosa; assembly: GCA_029206835.1. Taxonomy (NCBI): domain Eukaryota; kingdom Metazoa; phylum Chordata; class Amphibia; order Anura; family Ranidae; genus Rana; species Rana muscosa. The sequence continues at coordinate 64,563,201 of JARGYO010000094.1, forward strand.
GTTGGGAAAATACTGGAGAGATTAATAAAAGACCACATAGATGAGTTCTTGCTGGAAAAAAACTATTTAAGCAACAGACAGCATGGATTCATGAAAGACAGAAGTTGTCAAACAAACCTGATTTCTTTTTATGAAGAGGTAAGTAAGACCTTGGACAGAGGGGTGGCAGTGGACGTGGTATACTTGGATTTTGCAAAAGCGTTCGATACAGTTCCCCACACACGGCTCATGTGTAAGGTAAAGTCTACAGGATTGGAAATATCAGTTTGTAAATGGATAGAAAACTGGCTAAAAGACAGAATTCAGAGAGTAGTGGTTAATGATTCTTACTCTGAATGGTCCAAGGTTATCAGTGGTGTACCCCAAGGTTCAGTGCTGGGACCCTTACTTTTTAATATGTTTATAAATGATATTGGGTCTGAGATCAAAAGTAACATTTCTGTCTTTGCAGATGACACCAAGCTATGCAGTGGAATAACGTCCTTACAGGATGTCGCCAATTTACAAGCCGACCTCAATGCTCTGTCTAATTGGGCGACTATGTGGCAGATGAGGTTTAATGTTGATAAATGTAAAGTTATGCACTTGGGGGCTAATAATATGAATGCATCATACATACTAGGGGGAGTACAACTGGGGGGATCCGTAGTGGAGAAGGATCTGGGGGTTTTGGTAGATCATAAGCTCAATAATGGCATGCAATGCCAAGCTGCGGTTTCCAAAGCGAGCAAAGTCCTTTCTTGTATTAAGAGAGGTATGGTCTCCAGAGAGAGAGATATCATTTTGCCCCTGTACAAATCATTAGTAAGACCTCATCTGGAATATGCAGTTCAGTTTTGGGCCCCAGTTCTCAAAAAGGATATTGGGGAACTGGAGAAAGTGCAGAGAAGGGCAACCAAACTGATAAGAGGCATGGAGGAGCTCAGCTATGAGGAGAGATTAGAGGAACTGAATTTATTCTCTCTTGAGAAGAGGAGATTAAGGGGGGATATGATCAACATGTACAAATATATAAGGGGTCCATATAGTGAACTTGGTGTTCAGTTATTCACTTTACGGTCAACACAAAGGACAAGGGGGCACTCTTTGCGTCTAGAGGAAAAGAGATTTCACCTCCAAATACGGAAAGGTTTTTTCACAGTAAGAGCTGTGAAAATGTGGAATGGACTCCCTGCAGAGGTGGTTCTGGCCAGCTCAGTAGATTGTGTTAAGAAGGGCCTGGATTCTTTCTTAAATGTACATAATATAACTGGGTACTGACATTTATAGGTAAAGTTGATCCGGGGAATATCCGATTGCCTCTCGGGGGATCAGGAAGGAATTTTTTCCCCTGCTGTAGCAAATTGGATAATGCTCTTCTGGGTTTTTTTGCCTTCCTCTGGATCAACTGTGGGTATAGAATTAGGTATATGGGAGTGTACGATATATGTTTATTTTTATTTTTTTATTTTTATTTTTTACGGTTGAACTGGATGGACTTGTGTCTTTTTTCAACCTGACTAACTATGTAACTATGTAACTATAGCATAGAGAGTGCAGTGATTAGGAGTATGGAACGTACAACATAGCATAGAGAGTGCAGTGATCAGGAGTATGGAACGTACAACATAGCATAGAGAGTGCAGTGATCAGGAGTATGTAACGTACAACATAGCATAGAGAGTGCAGTGATCAGGAGTATGTAACGTACAACATAGCATAGAGAGTGCAGTGATCAGGAGTATGTAGCGTACAACATAGCATAGAGAGTGCAGTGATTAGGAGTATGGAACGTACAACATAGCATAGAGAGTGCAGTGATCAGGAGTATGTAACGTACAACATAGCATAGAGAGTGCAGTGATCAGGAGTATGAAGCGTACAACATAGCATAGAGAGTGCAGTGATCAGGAGTATGTAACGTACAACATAGCATAGAGAGTGCAGTGATCAGGAGTATGTAACGTACAACATAGCATAGAGAGTGCAGTGATTAGGAGTATGGAACGTACAACATAGCATAGAGAGTGCAGTGATCAGGAGTATGGAACGTACAACATAGCATAGAGAGTGCAGTGATTAGGAGTATGGAACGTACAACATAGCATAGAGAGTGCAGTGATCAGGAGTATGTAACGTACAACATAGCATAGAGAGTGCAGTGATTAGGAGTATGGAACGTACAACATAGCATAGAGAGTGCAGTGATCAGGAGTATGGAACGTACAACATAGCATAGAGAGTGCAGTGATCAGGAGTATGGAACGTACAACATAGCATAGAGAGTGCAGTGATCAGGAGTATGTAACGTACAACATAGCATAGAGAGTGCAGTGATTAGGAGTATGGAACGTACAACATAGCATAGAGAGTGCAGTGATCAGGAGTATGGAACGTACAACATAGCATAGAGAGTGCAGTGATCAGGAGTATGTAACGTACAACATAGCATAGAGAGTGCAGTGATCAGGAGTATGGAACGTACAACATAGCATAGAGAGTGCAGTGATCAGGAGTATGTAACGTACAACATAGCATAGAGAGTGCAGTGATTAGGAGTATGGAACGTACAATGTAGCATAGAGAGTGCAGTGATCAGGAGTATGTAACGTACAACGTAGCATAGAGAGTGCAGTGATCAGGAGTATGTAACGTACAACATAGCATAGAGAGTGCAGTGATCAGGAGTATGGAACGTACAACATAGCATAGAGAGTGCAGTGATCAGGAGTATGTAACGTACAACATAGCATAAAGAGTGCAGTGATCAGGAGTATGGAACGTACAACATAGCATAGAGAGTGCAGTGATCAGGAGTATGTAACGTACAACATAGCATAGAGAGTGCAGTGATCAGGAGTATGTAACGTACAACATAGCATAGAGAGTGCAGTGATCAGGAGTATGGAACGTACAACATAGCATAGAGAGTGCAGTGATCAGGAGTATGGAACGTACAACATAGCATAGAGAGTGCAGTGATCAGGAGGATGGAACGTACAACATAGCATAGAGAGTGCAGTGATCAGGAGTATGTAACGTACAACGTAGCATAGAGAGTGCAGTGATTAGGAGTATGTAACGTACAACATAGCATAGAGAGTGCAGTGATCAGGAGGATGGAACGTACAACATAGCATAGAGAGTGCAGTGATCAGGAGTATGTAGCGTACAACATAGCATAGAGAGTGCAGTGATTAGGAGTATGGAACGTACAACTTAGCATAGAGAGTACAGTGATTAGGAGTATGTAACGTACAACATAGCATAGAGAGTGCAGTGATCAGGAGTATGTAACGTACAACATAGCATAGAGAGTGCAGTGATTAGGAGTATGGAACGTACAACATAGCATAGAGAGTGCAGTGATTAGGAGTATGGAACGTACAACATAGCATAGAGAGTGCAGTGATCAGGAGTATGTAACGTACAACATAGCATAGAGAGTGCAGTGATCAGGAGTATGTAACGTACAACATAGCATAGAGAGTGCAGTGATCAGGAGTATGTAACGTACAACATAGCATAGAGAGTGCAGTGATCAGGAGTATGGAACGTACAACATAGCATAGAGAGTGCAGTGATCAGGAGTATGTAACGTACAACGTAGCATAGAGAGTGCAGCGATCAGGAGTATGGAACGTACAACATAGCATAGAGAGTGCAGTGATCAGGAGTATGTAATGTACAACATAGCATAGAGAGTGCAGTGATCAGGAGTATGGAACGTACAACATAGCATAGAGAGTGCAGTGATCAGGAGTATGGAACGTACAACATAGCATAGAGAGTGCAGTGATCAGGAGTATGTAACGTACAACATAGCATAGAGAGTGCAGTGATCAGGAGTATGTAACGTACAACATAGCATAGAGAGTGCAGTGATCAGGAGTATGTAACGTACAACATAGCATAGAGAGTGCAGTGATTAGGAGTATGGAACGTACAACATAGCATAGAGAGTGCAGTGATCAGGAGTATGTAACGTACAACATAGCATAGAGAGTGCAGTGATCAGGAGTATGTAACGTACAACATAGCATAGAGAGTGCAGTGATCAGGAGTATGTAACGTACAACATAGCATAGAGAGTGCAGTGATCAGGAGTATGTAACGTACAACATAGCATAGAGAGTGCAGTGATCAGGAGTATGTAACGTACAACATAGCATAGAGAGTGCAGTGATCAGGAGTATGTAACGTACAACATAGCATAGAGAGTGCAGTGATCAGGAGTATGTAACGTACAACATAGCATAGAGAGTGCAGTGATCAGGAGTATGGAACGTACAACATAGCATAGAGAGTGCAGTGATTAGGAGTATGGAACGTACAACATAGCATAGAGAGTGCAGTGATCAGGAGTATGTAACGTACAACATAGCATAGAGAGTGCAGCGATCAGGAGTATGTAACGTACAACGTAGCATAGAGAGTGCAGCGATCAGGAGTATGGAACGTACAACATAGCATAGAGAGTGCAGCGATCAGGAGTATGTAACGTACAACATAGCATAGAGAGTGCAGTGATCAGGAGTATGGAACGTACAACATAGCATAGAGAGTGCAGTGATCAGGAGTATGTAGCGTACAACATAGCATAGAGAGTGCAGTGATCAGGAGTATGTAGCGTACAACATAGCATAGAGAGTGCAGTGATTAGGAGTATGGAACGTACAATGTAGCATAGAGAGTGCAGTGATTAGGAGTATGGAACGTACAACATAGCATAGAGAGTGCAGTGATCAGGAGTATGTAACGTACAACATAGCATAGAGAGTGCAGTGATCAGGAGTATTAGTGGTAGGGTAACCAAAGAACATAAACCCAAGGTAAGTATAGTAGCAAGTCCTAGTTGCAATCTGGGAACACCCAAGGAGGATAGTATGTGACCGGTCAAATAATATTAATGCATTAAAGTGTTTGTTCATCAATGCCAGAAGTCTGCCAAGCAAAATAGGTGAGTTGGAAGCTCTGGTGCATGAGGAGAGCTATGATGTAATCGGTATTGCTGAAACTTGGCTTCATTCCTCACACGACTGGGCTATTAATATTCCGGGCTATGCACTCTTTCGGAAAGACAGGGTAAAAAGGAAGGGTGGAGGGGTCTGTCTCTATGTGAGAAGTGATCTCAAAGCGAGTGTGAAAGAGGACCTGGTGGATGGAGAGTGTGATGAGTCTGAAGCATTATGGGTAGGTCTGCATACAGATGTGCGTAGTTCAAAGTTAATCATTGGAGTTTGTTATAGACCACCCAATGTTAATGAGGAGTTAGAGACTCAGCTCCTTGCACAGATGGAAAGGGCTGCAAGGGCTGGGACGGTGATAATAATGGGGGATTTTAACTACCCAGAAATTGACTGGAGTAATGGAACTGCTGGGACAGTTAAAGGGCAAAAATTTATAAACCTATTGCAGGACAATTTTATGGTCCAGTTTATTGAGGCCCCAACTAGGAATGATGCTCTGTTGGACCTGGTAATCTCAAACCATGCAGAGCGTATTACTAATGTTCAGATAAAGGAACACCTGGGTAGCAGTGACCATAACATGATTTCATTTGATGTTAGTTGTAAGCAAAAATCACATACAGGAAAGATAAAAACACTTAATTTCAAGAGAGCAAATTTTCCAAGGATGAGTGCTGCTCTCCAGGACTTAGACTGGGAAGGAATATTGGCATCAATGGGCACAGAACAGAAATGGGAATTCTTCAAAAAGACTGTTTGGGAACTCACTGCAAAGTATATTCCCATGGGCAATAAGTTTAAAAGGCTAAAAATAAAACCTATGTGGCTCACTGACAAAGTTAAAAAAGCTATAAACTATAAGAAAAGAGCTTTTAAAAAATATAAAAATGAGGGAACACTAGTGTCATTTAAATGTTACAAAGAATATAACAGGATATGCAAAAAGGAAATCAAGGATGCAAAAATTCAAAATGAACGACAGATTGCAAAAGATAGTAGGACAAACCCCAAAAAATTCTTCAAATATATTAATAGTAAAAAGGTCAAGTCTGAGCATGTAGGCCCTTTACAAAATAATCTAGAGTGGGTGACTGGGGACAAAGAGAAGGCTAATTTATTAAATACTTTCTTCAGTTCTGTGTATACAAAGGAGCATGGGGGAGCTCATGTCCAAAATGGGGGTGGTAGTGACACAGCCCCAAATCCACAATGGCTCAAAAGTGATATGGTCCAGAAATATTTAGACAGAATAAAGGTGGATAAAGCACCTGGACCAGATGGCATACACCCACGGATCCTAAAAGAATTGAGCTCTGTAATTTCAAAGCCATTGTATTTAATTTTTAGGGACTCATTAATGACAGGAATAGTACCACTGGATTGGCGCAGGGCCAATGTGGTGCCTATATTTAAAAAGGGAATTACGTGTTTACCAAGTAACTATAGACCTGTTAGTTTAACTTCTATAGTTGGGAAAATACTGGAGAGATTAATAAAAGACCACATAGATGAGTTCTTGCTGGAAAAAAACTATTTAAGCAACAGACAGCATGGATTCATGAAAGACAGAAGTTGTCAAACAAACCTGATTTCTTTTTATGAAGAGGTAAGTAAGACCTTGGACAGAGGGGTGGCAGTGGACGTGGTATACTTGGATTTTGCAAAAGCGTTCGATACAGTTCCCCACACACGGCTCATGTGTAAGGTAAAGTCTACAGGATTGGAAATATCAGTTTGTAAATGGATAGAAAACTGGCTAAAAGACAGAATTCAGAGAGTAGTGGTTAATGATTCTTACTCTGAATGGTCCAAGGTTATCAGTGGTGTACCCCAAGGTTCAGTGCTGGGACCCTTACTTTTTAATATGTTTATAAATGATATTGGGTCTGAGATCAAAAGTAACATTTCTGTCTTTGCAGATGACACCAAGCTATGCAGTGGAATAACGTCCTTACAGGATGTCGCCAATTTACAAGCCGACCTCAATGCTCTGTCTAATTGGGCGACTATGTGGCAGATGAGGTTTAATGTTGATAAATGTAAAGTTATGCACTTGGGGGCTAATAATATGAATGCATCATACATACTAGGGGGAGTACAACTGGGGGGATCCGTAGTGGAGAAGGATCTGGGGGTTTTGGTAGATCATAAGCTCAATAATGGCATGCAATGCCAAGCTGCGGTTTCCAAAGCGAGCAAAGTCCTTTCTTGTATTAAGAGAGGTATGGTCTCCAGAGAGAGAGATATCATTTTGCCCCTGTACAAATCATTAGTAAGACCTCATCTGGAATATGCAGTTCAGTTTTGGGCCCCAGTTCTCAAAAAGGATATTGGGGAACTGGAGAAAGTGCAGAGAAGGGCAACCAAACTGATAAGAGGCATGGAGGAGCTCAGCTATGAGGAGAGATTAGAGGAACTGAATTTATTCTCTCTTGAGAAGAGGAGATTAAGGGGGGATATGATCAACATGTACAAATATATAAGGGGTCCATATAGTGAACTTGGTGTTCAGTTATTCACTTTACGGTCAACACAAAGGACAAGGGGGCACTCTTTGCGTCTAGAGGAAAAGAGATTTCACCTCCAAATACGGAAAGGTTTTTTCACAGTAAGAGCTGTGAAAATGTGGAATGGACTCCCTGCAGAGGTGGTTCTGGCCAGCTCAGTAGATTGTGTTAAGAAGGGCCTGGATTCTTTCTTAAATGTACATAATATAACTGGGTACTGACATTTATAGGTAAAGTTGATCCGGGGAATATCCGATTGCCTCTCGGGGGATCAGGAAGGAATTTTTTCCCCTGCTGTAGCAAATTGGATAATGCTCTTCTGGGTTTTTTTGCCTTCCTCTGGATCAACTGTGGGTATAGAATTAGGTATATGGGAGTGTACGATATATGTTTATTTTTATTTTTTTATTTTTATTTTTTACGGTTGAACTGGATGGACTTGTGTCTTTTTTCAACCTGACTAACTATGTAACTATGTAACTATAGCATAGAGAGTGCAGTGATTAGGAGTATGGAACGTACAACATAGCATAGAGAGTGCAGTGATCAGGAGTATGGAACGTACAACATAGCATAGAGAGTGCAGTGATCAGGAGTATGTAACGTACAACATAGCATAGAGAGTGCAGTGATCAGGAGTATGTAACGTACAACATAGCATAGAGAGTGCAGTGATCAGGAGTATGTAGCGTACAACATAGCATAGAGAGTGCAGTGATTAGGAGTATGGAACGTACAACATAGCATAGAGAGTGCAGTGATCAGGAGTATGTAACGTACAACATAGCATAGAGAGTGCAGTGATCAGGAGTATGAAGCGTACAACATAGCATAGAGAGTGCAGTGATCAGGAGTATGTAACGTACAACATAGCATAGAGAGTGCAGTGATCAGGAGTATGTAACGTACAACATAGCATAGAGAGTGCAGTGATTAGGAGTATGGAACGTACAACATAGCATAGAGAGTGCAGTGATCAGGAGTATGGAACGTACAACATAGCATAGAGAGTGCAGTGATTAGGAGTATGGAACGTACAACATAGCATAGAGAGTGCAGTGATCAGGAGTATGTAACGTACAACATAGCATAGAGAGTGCAGTGATTAGGAGTATGGAACGTACAACATAGCATAGAGAGTGCAGTGATCAGGAGTATGGAACGTACAACATAGCATAGAGAGTGCAGTGATCAGGAGTATGGAACGTACAACATAGCATAGAGAGTGCAGTGATCAGGAGTATGTAACGTACAACATAGCATAGAGAGTGCAGTGATTAGGAGTATGGAACGTACAACATAGCATAGAGAGTGCAGTGATCAGGAGTATGGAACGTACAACATAGCATAGAGAGTGCAGTGATCAGGAGTATGTAACGTACAACATAGCATAGAGAGTGCAGTGATCAGGAGTATGGAACGTACAACATAGCATAGAGAGTGCAGTGATCAGGAGTATGTAACGTACAACATAGCATAGAGAGTGCAGTGATTAGGAGTATGGAACGTACAATGTAGCATAGAGAGTGCAGTGATCAGGAGTATGTAACGTACAACGTAGCATAGAGAGTGCAGTGATCAGGAGTATGTAACGTACAACATAGCATAGAGAGTGCAGTGATCAGGAGTATGGAACGTACAACATAGCATAGAGAGTGCAGTGATCAGGAGTATGTAACGTACAACATAGCATAAAGAGTGCAGTGATCAGGAGTATGGAACGTACAACATAGCATAGAGAGTGCAGTGATCAGGAGTATGTAACGTACAACATAGCATAGAGAGTGCAGTGATCAGGAGTATGTAACGTACAACATAGCATAGAGAGTGCAGTGATCAGGAGTATGGAACGTACAACATAGCATAGAGAGTGCAGTGATCAGGAGTATGGAACGTACAACATAGCATAGAGAGTGCAGTGATCAGGAGGATGGAACGTACAACATAGCATAGAGAGTGCAGTGATCAGGAGTATGTAACGTACAACGTAGCATAGAGAGTGCAGTGATTAGGAGTATGTAACGTACAACATAGCATAGAGAGTGCAGTGATCAGGAGGATGGAACGTACAACATAGCATAGAGAGTGCAGTGATCAGGAGTATGTAGCGTACAACATAGCATAGAGAGTGCAGTGATTAGGAGTATGGAACGTACAACTTAGCATAGAGAGTACAGTGATTAGGAGTATGTAACGTACAACATAGCATAGAGAGTGCAGTGATCAGGAGTATGTAACGTACAACATAGCATAGAGAGTGCAGTGATTAGGAGTATGGAACGTACAACATAGCATAGAGAGTGCAGTGATTAGGAGTATGGAACGTACAACATAGCATAGAGAGTGCAGTGATCAGGAGTATGTAACGTACAACATAGCATAGAGAGTGCAGTGATCAGGAGTATGTAACGTACAACATAGCATAGAGAGTGCAGTGATCAGGAGTATGTAACGTACAACATAGCATAGAGAGTGCAGTGATCAGGAGTATGGAACGTACAACATAGCATAGAGAGTGCAGTGATCAGGAGTATGTAACGTACAACGTAGCATAGAGAGTGCAGCGATCAGGAGTATGGAACGTACAACATAGCATAGAGAGTGCAGTGATCAGGAGTATGTAATGTACAACATAGCATAGAGAGTGCAGTGATCAGGAGTATGGAACGTACAACATAGCATAGAGAGTGCAGTGATCAGGAGTATGGAACGTACAACATAGCATAGAGAGTGCAGTGATCAGGAGTATGGAACGTACAACATAGCATAGAGAGTGCAGTGATCAGGAGTATGTAACGTACAACATAGCATAGAGAGTGCAGTGATCAGGAGTATGGAACGTACAACGTAGCATAGAGAGTGCAGTGATCAGGAGTATGGAACGTACAACGTAGCATAGAGAGTGCAGTGATCAGGAGTATGGAACGTACAACATAGCATAGAGAGTGCAGTGATCAGGAGTATGTAACGTACAACATAGCATAGAGAGTGCAGTGATCAGGAGTATGTAACGTACAACATAGCATAGAGAGTGCAGTGATTAGGAGTATGTAGCGTACAACATAGCATAGAGAGTGCAGTGATCAGGAGTATGGAACGTACAACATAGCATAGAGAGTGCAGTGATCAGGAGTATGGAACGTACAACATAGCATAGAGAGTGCAGTGATCAGGAGTATGTAACGTACAACATAGCATAGAGAGTGCAGCGATCAGGAGTATGTAACGTACAACATAGCATAGAGAGTGCAGTGATTAGGAGTATGTAGCGTACAACTTAGCATAGAGAGTGCAGTGATCAGGAGTATGTAACGTACAACATAGCATAGAGAGTGCAGTGATCAGGAGTATGGAACGTACAACATAGCATAGAGAGTGCAGTGATCAGGAGTATGGAACGTACAACATAGCATAGAGAGTGCAGTGATTAGGAGTATGTAACGTACAACATAGCATAGAGAGTGCAGTGATCAGGAGTATGTAACGTACAACATAGCATAGAGAGTGCAGTGATCAGGAGTATGGAACGTACAACATAGCATAGAGAGTGCAGTGATCAGGAGTATGGAACGTACAACATAGCATAGAGAGTGCAGTGATCAGGAGTATGTAACGTACAACGTAGCATAGAGAGTGCAGTGATCAGGAGTATGTAACGTACAACATAGCATAGAGAGTGCAGTGATCAGGAGTATGTAGCGTACAACTTAGCATAGAGAGTGCAGTGATCAGGAGTATGGAACGTACAACGTAGCATAGAGAGTGCAGTGATCAGGAGTATGTAACGTACAACATAGCATAGAGAGTGCAGTGATCAGGAGTATGTAACGTACAACATAGCATAGAGAGTGCAGTGATCAGGAGTATGGAACGTACAACGTAGCATAGAGAGTGCAGTGATCAGGAGTATGGAACGTACAACGTAGCATAGAGAGTGCAGTGATCAGGAGTATGTAACGTACAACGTAGCATAGAGAGTGCAGCGATTAGGAGTATGGAACGTACAACATAGCATAGAGAGTGCAGTGATCAGGAGTATGTAACGTACAACATAGCATAGAGAGTGCAGCGATCAGGAGTATGGAACGTATAACATAGCATAGAGAGTGCAGTGATCAGGAGTATGGAACGTACAACATAGCATAGAGAGTGCAGTGATCAGGAGTATGTAACGTACAACATAGCATAGAGAGTGCAGTGATCAGGAGTATGGAACGTACAACATAGCATAGAGAGTGCAGTGATCAGGAGTATGTAACGTACAACATAGCATAGAGAGTGCAGTGATCAGGAGTATGTAACATAGAACATAGTATATAGTGTGCAGCGGTAAGAAGTATGTAATGTATAGCATAGCATATAGGGTGTATAGGTAAGTAGTATGTGATGTATATCACAGGATATAGGGTTCAGAAGTAATTTTCATGTAATGTACAACATAGTGTATAGAGAGCAGTGGTAAGGAGTATGTATTATACAGCATAGTGTACAGGGTGTGGTGGTACAGAGTAATATGTAATATACAACATACCATATAGGTGTATTAGTGAGGAGTATGTAATGTACAACAAAGCATATAGGGTGTGGTGGTAAGGAGTATTTAAAGTGTAATTTCACCTTTGCAGAAAATCTGTAAGGTGACCTCTAGCAGAGTTCACAGGCAGGGATTTCCAGATCACACACTGTGTAATAAACATGGGGAGACCTGAACACCTACCACAGGCTATACAGAGAAGGAACTCCCCCTGTGTGAGAGAAGTAGAGCAGACAGACATGCACCCTCCCTGGACTCATGCAGAGGAAGAACAGCCTGGCAGGACATGCAGGGACAGAGAAGAGGCTGCACTGACATCGCTGGCCACACAGCTATTCCTATATATTGGCCCATTGAATGCATTCTGCAGGGGCGGGCTCAGTCTATGGGCTACACTACCATTCCTGTGTAATGGCCTACTAAAGATGTTCTGCAGGGGCGGGTTCAGGCTATACATCCTGGACCACACTACCAATTTTGTATATTGGTCCATCGAATGTATTCCACTGGGACGGGCTCACTTTATATGTCTTGGGCCACACTACCATTCCTGTGTAATGGCCCACTAAAGATGTGAAGGAATGTGTTCTGCAGGGGCGGGCTCAGGCTGTACATCCTGAGTCACACAACCATTCCTCTGTAATGGCCCACTAAAGATGTGAAGGAATGTGTTCTGCAGGGGCGGGCTCAGGCTGTACATCCTGAGTCACACAACCATTCCTCTGTAATGGCCTACTAAAGATGTGAAGGAATGTGTTCCGCAGGGGCGTGCTCAAGCTATACATCCTGGGCCACACAACCATTCCTCTGTAATGGCCTACTAAAGATGTGAAAGAATGTGTTCCGCAGGGGCGGGCTCAGGCTATACATCCTGGGTCACACTATCATTCCTGTGTAATGGTCTATTGAATGTGTTGCGCTGGGGCGGGCTTAGTCTTTGTGTCCTGGGCTACACAACCATTCCTGTGTAGCAGCCCACTAAAGATATGAAAGAATGTGTTCTGCTGGGGCGGGCTCACTCTATATGTTCTGGGCTATACAGCCATTCCTGTGTAATGGTCCACTAAAGATGTGAAGGAATGTGTTCTGCAGGGGCGGGCTCAGGCTATACATCCTGGGCCACACAACCATTCCTCTGTAATGGCCTACTAAAGATGTGAAAGAATGTGTTCCGCAGGGGCGGGCTCAGGCTATACATCCTGGGCCACACAACCATTCCTCTGTAATGGCCTACTAAAGATGTGAAAGAATGTGTTCCGCAGGGGCGGGCTCAGGCTATACATCCTGGGTCACACTATCATTCCTGTGTAATGGTCTATTGAATGTGTTGCGCTGGGGCGGGCTCAGTCTTTGTGTCCTGGGCTACACAACCATTCCTGTGTAGCAGCCCACTAAAGATATGAAAGAATGTGTTCTGCTGGGGCGGGCTCACTCTATATGTTCTGGGCTATACAGCCATTCCTGTGTAATGGTCCACTAAAGATGTGAAGGAATGTGTTCTGCAGGGGCGGGCTCAGGCTATACATCCTGGGCCACACAACCATTCCTCTGTAATGGCCTACTAAAGATGTGAAAGAATGTGTTCCGCAGGGGCGGGCTCAGGCTATACATCCTGGGCCACACAACCATTCCTCTGTAATGGCCTACTAAAGATGTGAAAGAATGTGTTCCGCAGGGGCGGGCTCAGGCTATACATCCTGGGTCACACTATCATTCCTGTGTAATGGTCTATTGAATGTGTTGCGCTGGGGCGGGCTCAGTCTTTGTGTCCTGGGCTACACAACCATTCCTGTGTAGCAGCCCACTAAAGATATGAAAGAATGTGTTCTGCTGGGGCGGGCTCACTCTATATGTTCTGGGCTACACAGCCATTCCTGTGTAATGGTCCACTAAAGACGTGAAGGAATGTGTTCTGCAGGGGCGGGCTCAGGTTATACATCCTGGGCCACACTACCATTCCTGTATAATGGCCAAATGAAGGCGTTCTGTGGGGGTTGGGCTCCGTCTGAACGCTATGTAGACTTGCACGCCCTGCTGGGCCACACAACCATGGAAGTGGCCGCAAAGAGGCTGAGATGCAGCACTAAAGCAAAATTCCAATCAAATAAGAAAAAAAAAATAACCCATTAAAGATAAAATAATAAAAACAGCTTTTGCTACAATATTGCTCTTCAGTCCACAGATTTCCCCTGCAGTGCTTTATTCCTACCATTAGATGGCCTCAGTCTGATGGCCGACATTATCAGGTCCTCTGGACCCACCCTCAGCCTGCAACTGGACAGTGAACAGAGAAGCAGCACAGTGATGAGCTCATCTCTCTGTCACTCTGCTCTCTCCTCCTATCAGCATGCTTCCTGTCAGCACATGATCTGATTGGCTCCTTGTGCTGTTTCTTCCTGACACTCCAGCCCTGCTGTGCAAGGACTGCAATAGGCTGATGCCGGGTCATTTAGTTACACCGCTTGCATTTGAAAAATATATTAACGGATGTATTACTGATTAAAGAGCGGCCTTCATTTATATCCTTCATCTCTGTCCAGAAATTAGCTTTTTTCATATGTCTCCCTCTGTGCTTTAGGTGACGCCAGCAGCAGATCCGGCTTCTGGGGAAAGTCCAGAGGAGAGCCTGCGGGGGCGGAGACTCAGGATGAACGACTCCCTGCGGGTAGGTTACCTGGTGCAATAGAGATCAGGGTGTTTTAGACCTCAGATCCCTCCATAAAGAGTACCTGTCACCACCTATTACTGTCACAAGGGATGTTTACATTCCTTGTGACAGCAATAAAAATGATCAGATTTTTTTTTTTTTCTAAAGGAACAGTGTAAAAATAAATAAGATGAATAAGAAAAACAAACAAACATTTAGGCCGGGTTCACACCTAATGCGAATTGGATGCGGCTTAAAAAGCATCCAATTCGCATGTCATTAGAAAATACATACATTTTTATGAGGCTGGTTCACATATGTGCTATGCATTCGCACTGCGCAGTGCCGAAAAAACGTGTGCGTTTTCTAGGCATTGCGGTGCGGCTCAGGTGCGAATTCAGGCCCATTATCTTCTATGAGCACGCATCTGATTCGCAGATGTGTTGCGTTCTGAACAGGGATTCTCTCCCTGAATCATGAGGGGGAACTCCACGCCAAATTCTAATAAAAAAAACGGCATGGGTTCCCCTCCAAGAGCATAGCAGGCCCTTAGGTTTGGTATGGACTTTTAAGGGGAAGCCCCTACGACGAAAAACGGCGTGGGAGTTCCCCCAAAATCCATACCAGACCCTTATCCGAGCACGCAGCCCTGCCGGTCAGGAAAGGGGGTGGGGACGAGCGAGCGCCCCCCCCCTCCTGAACCGTACCAGGCTGCATGCCCTCAACATGGGGGGTGGGTGCTTTGGGGCAGGGGGCACCCCAAAGCACCTTGTCCCCATGTTGATGAGGACAAGGGTCTCTTCCCGACAACCCTGGCGGTTAGTTGTCGGGGTCTGCGGGCGGGGGCTTATCGGAATCCGGGAGCCCCCTTTAATAAGAGGCCCCCAGATCCCGGGCCCCCACCCTATGTGAATGAGTATGGGGTACATCGTACCCCTACCCATTCAACTGGGGGAAAAAAGTGTCAATAAAAAAACACACTAGACAGGTTTTTAAAGTAATTTATTAGGCAGCTTCGGGGGTCTTCTTCCGACTTCGGGGGTCTTCTTCTGACTTCTCCGCTCTCCTCTTCTCCTTCTCTCCGGTGTACCTTCTGACGGGCTTCTCCGCTATCTTCTTCCAGCTCTTTCGCTAGCGTTGGCCCGGTCTTCGTCGTCTTCTTCCCTCTTCTCTCCGATGTTGACAGAAGGCTCTCTCCCGCTGTAATGCCGTGTACGCGGTGCGCAATGACTTATATAGGCATGGGGCGTGGTCACCGGGTGATGTCACCCAGTGACCCCGCCCATTATGGCGTCACAGTCCCATCATGCCTCGGGACTATGACGCTGTAATGGGCGGGGTCACTGGGTGACATCACCCCGTGACCACGCCCCATGACCACGCCCCAGGCGCTCGCTCGTCCCCACCCGCTTTCCTGACCGGCCGGGCTGCGTGCTCGGATAAGGGTCTGGTATGGATTTTGGGGGACCCCCACGCAGATTTTCCGGCGTAGGGGTTCCCCTTAAAATCCATACCAGACCGAAGGGCCTGGTATGCTCTTGGAGGGGAACCCATGCCGGTTTTTTATTTAAAATTTGGTTTGGAGTTCCCCCTCATGATTCATACCAAACAGTGCCTGTTGTTGGCAATCTCGCCGATAACAGCGGCGAGATTGACACAATATCGCAGTCGCCTGCTGTACACTTTTTTTTTTTTCACAATTTTCGGTCTTTTTAAAAAAATTTTTACAAAAAATAGAAACCACAGAGGTGATCAAATTCCACCAAAAGAAAGCTCTATTTGTGGGAAAAAATTATAAAAATTTAATTTGGCTACAGTTTTGTTTGACTGCGCAATTGTCGTTCGAAGAGTGACAGTGCTGAAAGCTGAAAATTGGTCTGGGCAGGACTTTTAATATAAGGACACTTACCTGTCCAGGGATCCCGCGATGTCAGCACCCCAAAGCCGATTCGTCCGTCCGATCGGGTGCTGGTGCCGGTGATCTGCCAAGCTGGTTCCGCCTAACGGTATGGTTCCGAGCTTGACTGCGCAGGCACAATCCGAGGCGACGGAAATCTCAGAGCTGTAACAGCTGTTCGGCAGCGCCTGCGCAGTCAAGGGGGGAAAGCATATCGATAGGACGCGCTCGCTCCTGTGGCTTCATTACACACGCCGCTTTCCTCTTCATACAGCAAGGGGCGGCTCAGATGTGATATTGAGCAGTGCGATTTCTTTGCTTATACACACCGCTCTATAGAGCAAGGGGCTGGATAGAGTGTTGTGTATAAACAAACAAATCGCACTGCTCAATATCACATCTGAGCCGCCCCTTGCTGTATGAAGAGGAAATCGGCGTGTGTAATGAAGCATGGGGGACGAGCGCATCTAGAGCTGCCGAGCCTATGGTTCCTCCTATCGCTCTGGTTCCCTCTTGACTGCGCAGGCGCAAGCCAAGCCGACGGAAATCTCTGAGCTTTAACAGCTGTTCGGCAGCGCCTGCGCAGTCGAGCTCGGAACCATATTGTTAGGGGAACCAGCACGTTAAGACACCGGCATTGCAACTAAAGCTGGATACACTCTATACAACTTTCTTTAGATTTTTTCCTTTAGATTTACCAAAACCATCTAATATGAGGTCAAACCTTCAGAGGCCCTCGCACTACATCGTTTTGATAAATCTAAAGGAAATCGGGCAACACAAGTTGTATAGTGTGTATGGGGTCTAAGGGAAACCTTCAGGCTTCATAGCCGGTTTCCCACTGCGCCAATGCGCGAGTCGCGCTGCGCTTTCTGAATGACCTAGTCGTCTTCTGGGACACACACAGGTCCTGGAAGGCAGCGGGTGGGAAGGAGGAGGGGCCGATCCATATACTGAGATGACGTAACTTGCTGTGGTGAGGTTAGGACTGAAGTCCTGCTGGGGGAAAAAAAAAAAGGTAGAGAATGCAAAAAGGATGTCCAAAAACAAGGGGGCTTGCTCAATTTGTTTAGACCTAGTTTTATTTTAACCTGGAACTCCGCTTTAAAGCGGAATTTCCCCTGAAAAAAAAATATTAAAAGCCAGCAGCTACAAATACTGCAGCTGCTGACTCTTAAGATTAGGACACTTACCTGTCCAGGAGTCCAGCGACGTCGGCAGCAGAAGATGAGCAATAGCTCGTCACTCTGCTGCCCCACCGCCTTGCGGCTTCACTGCCCGGTTCCCTACGGTGCAGGCGCGAGTCGTGCTGCGCCATTCTCACTGGTCCCTTGTTGTGTTCTGGGAGCCGAGTGTCTCCCAGAACACAACGGGTATTCTGTGGGAAGTGACGTACTACCCGCAGAGAGGACTCCCGGAAGTGGGTGCAAATACCTGTCTTAGACAGGTATCTGCATTCCCCTCCCCCCTGAAAGGTGCCAAATGTGACACCGGAGGGGGGGAGGGTTCCGATGAGCGTAAGTTCCACTTTAGGGTGGAGCTCCGCTTTAAGTATCATAGTTTGTTGCTGTGACATGGGGGTCACTTTGGACACAGGGTGAGCCAGGAAACAATGGACATTGAGAATATGGCTTGGATTGCTTAAAATGGGTCTGTAATATTTATACACCATTTCTTTTTCGTACATCACGGGACACAGAGCGACTTAGTCATTACTAATGGGTTATATAGATTACCTTCAGGTGTTGGCACTGGCCAATTCCAAACCGGAAGTACCCTCCCCTATATAAGCCCCTCCCATCCGGGAGCACCTCAGTTTTTTGCCAGTGTCTAAGGTGTTGGCCAAAGAGTAACATGTGTTTTCACTGGGCTTGCGTACAGGTTCTTTTGGGCCTTAGTAAGCTGTTCCGGATCCCACCAAAAAAGCTTCATAGCTAAACGGTTGGTACCCGGGCCTTGCAGAGAAGAGCAAGGTTTTGCCTGTAATGCTTCTCTTAGGAGGGCTGGACCCTGGGATCCAGAGCTCTGGTCATACCCACGACCAAGATGTTGTCTGTGCAGGGTGCTATACAGGTCCAGGGGAGTGGAATCCTTGGGAACCCGGTCCCTGAAGGTTTAATTACAATGCCTGCCGTGATAGGTGAAGTTTGGACTTCTGTGGACCAAACAAAGTCCTGCGGCGGGGATCAGGTAAGTGGGGGCCCCCAGGAACTTGGTTCTATTGGGGGACCCCCAAGCCTAATTTGTCTTTCTGTCTGTTACCTAACGGTATTCCCGCTAAATATCTGTGTTTGCCTGTAACTACTGAAAATGTAAAATGTAAAATTTTAATAGTAGTCAAGAAAAAAAAAAAAGGGACCGCGGTACCTGTGTTAAACCACTAGAGGCCGCTGTAGTCCATTTTTCTTGTCATGTGGATCTTTGGTTTTCTCAAGTCAAAAGATCCAGGCAGCTGGTAAGTTTCTCTGTGGGAATCCACTTCCTCTGCCCTGTTGCTGCGCTCATCCACCGCACAGGCCCTCCGGCAAAAAGGGCCCTGGCTCCTAGTCCCCTGTTTGATTTCGAAAAGGGCGCCAATGGCGCACGGGCGCGCGGGCGCGTCCACGCGCCTCCTATGAAAAAAGGGGCGGGGCGGGTGGATGACGCTCGATGCGCGCCGCGGCGCTTCTGCGCATGTGCGGGCGTCCCAGCATGGTTAAAAGACACAGTACAAGTGTCAGCTGGATGCAAACAGAGCTAGCAACAAACAGTGGCACACAGAGGCGGTTGATGCAGGCACCCCCATAGAAAGGCACTTTAGTGGACACCAGCTGGTATATAGCAGCAACTGTGTTAGACTATTACCAGCAAAAATTGGTGTATGACGACGGGAATACCTCAGCTTTGTGCTTAAAGGATATGTCGTCCAGACGCTCCGGAAATAGGTCTTCCAGGAAGCCAAAGGGGTCTCCATCGGGCTCTGAGGATATTGGGCATGCTTGTACTGCACCAATCTCCCCTGAAAATTCAGAGGTCAGTAGCCGTAGAAACCCCGCAGGAATGCCTGGTGCTGCGGCTGTCCCCAGTCCACCTGCTCCTGTATATATAACAGAGGAGGTTTTTTCCTCAGCTCTGGGAGGATTGGAAGAGAGATTAACAGCATTGATCGCTGCTTCCCTGTCACAGGAAAAGCGCGTCCGATCTCCGTCTCCTCCTTCAGAGTGCCTGTTAGTGGAGGAACAGCCCCACAGAGATCGACCTACCTGAAGGGGATCAGGATGAGGTTGATTCAGTTATGGAGGAATCAACAGTGGAAGAACCTTTCTCAGCATCTCAGGCTGAAAGATTATGGGTTCAGTCTCTGACTAACATGGTCCGATCAGCATTTAAAATGCCTCTGGCGGAACCACCATCCACTACGGTTTCCTCGCTGGGGTCGCTAAAAGCTCCCCAGGCTGTCTGTTCCTTCCCAATCCACCCTTTATTAGAAGGGCTTATTTACCAGGATTGGGAGCATCCTGATAAAATATTTGCTCCCCCCAAGAGATTTCCGGTGATCTATCCCATGGAGGATAAGTTCATAAAAAAATGGAGGGTCCCTACAGTGGACGCAGCCATCTCTTCTGTTAACAAATCACTGACATGTCCAGTAGATAATGTTCCAATGTTCAAAGACCCAATAGATAAAAAATTGGAGTCTTTACTAAAATCTGCTTTCTCTACAGCAAGCATGGTGACACAACCTGCGGTAGCAGCGATTGGAGTCTGCCAAGCAGTGAAAGATCAGTTGAAACAGGTCTTAAGGGACTTACCAGATCAGCAGGCTCTTGCCCTAGCGGACCTGCCTAGAGCCTTGTGTTTTGCGGTAGACGCCATAAAGGATACAATCCAACAGGCCTCCCGCTTTACGCTGTCTATAGTACATATGCGTAGGCTTCTGTGGCTCAAAAACTGGTCTGCTGAAGCTCCCTGTAAAAAACTGCTGGTTAGCTTCCCATTTCATGGAGAACGCTTATTTGGAGAAGATCTGGACAAATATATCCAGAAAATTTCTGCCGGTAAAAGTTCACTCTTACCGGTTAAGAACAAGGGTAGAAGTCCTTCTTTTAAGAGGCCTACTTCTCCAGTCCCGGGCACATCGGCTGTGAAGCAGTTCCGACGGCCTCCGCGGTCAAATTCAGGGGGCAGAAATCAGGGACAATCACAATTGGATTATCAACCGGGACAAGTCAGCTCTAAGACCAGTCAAAAGTCTGGAATACTTAGGGCTAAGGCTGGATTCAAATCAGAGAAAGATTTTCTTACCTCCAGAGAAGGTGTCGTCTTTAAAAGATTTGACCCACTTAGTGGGTACAAAAAGAAAACCATCCATACGCCTCTGCATGAGGCTGCTGGGAAAAATGGTGGCTTCATTCGAAGCGGTACCCTACGGTCAATTCCATTCAAGGAATTTGCAAAGGGCCATACTGTCAGCCTGGAACAAAAAAGTTCAGGCTTTAGACTTACCAATGTCCTTGTCCCCTTCCGTTCGCAAGAGCCTCCATTGGTGGTTGGTGCCCCAGAATCTGGAAAAAGGGAAACCCTTCAGTCCGGTTTCTTGGAAGGTAGTCACTACAGATACCAGCCTCATAGGCTGGGGGGCAGTACTGGAGCAATGGTCTCTCCAGGGCAAGTGGTCAGAAGCAGAAAAGGCCCTGCCCATCAATCTCTTAGAGATACGAGCAGCCCGGTATGCCCTAGTAGCATGGACATCCAAATTCCAAGGGTCCCCTGTCAGAATTCAATCAGACAATGCCACAGCAGTGGCATATATCAATCACCAGGGTGGCACCAGGAGTCGTGCAGCCCAGAGGGAAGCAAATTGCATCCTGGAGTGGGCAGAAAAATATGTCCCAGCCATATCCGCGGTTTTCATCCCAGGAGTGGAAAATTGGAGAGCGGACTTTTTAAGTCGCCAACAATTATGCCCGGGGGAATGGTCTCTTCACCCCGAGGTTTTCCAGGCAATATGCCAGCGGTGGGGAACACCGGATGTAGATCTGCTAGCATCCAGATTCAACGCAAAGGTGTACAGATTTGTGTCTCGCACAAGGGATCCTCTAGCTTGCGGCTCGGATGCCCTAGTGTTCCCTTGGGATCAGTTCAAGCTGATATATGCATTCCCACCGCCACAATTGTTACCGCGATTACTCCGCAGAATCAGGGTAGAGAAGAAACCAGTGATTCTGGTGGCTCCAGCGTGGCCCCGAAGAGCATGGTACGCGGAGATTGTAAAAATGTCAGTGAGGAGTCCTTGGACTCTCCCACATCGTCCGGACCTGCTGTCGCAGGGACCGATATACCACCCTTCCTTACCAGCCCTAGGTTTGACGGCCTGGCTATTGAAGCCCACATTCTGAAAAAGAGAGGGCTCTCTAATTCTGTGGTATCTACCATGATCAATGCCAGGAAGCCGGTATCCAGGCAGATCTATTATAGGATCTGGAAAGCGTACATTACGTGGTGTGAGGCCAAGAAATGGCATCCACGTAAGTACGTGATAGGGAGGATTTTGGACTTCCTACAGTGGGCTGTGGATAGGAAGCTTGCCTTGAGTACTATCAAGGGTCAGATTTCGGCCTTGTCAATATTTTTTCAAAGGCCCTTGGCTTCGCATTCACTAGTCAAAGCTTTCATACAAGGAGTGATGCGTTTTAGCCCTCCGGTTAGTATTCCCATATGTCCTTGGGACTTAAACCTGGTTCTGTCAGTTCTACAGAAACAACCGTTTGAACCATTGCAACACATTTCCTTGGTTCTTCTCACCAGGAAATAGATTTTCTTAGTAGCCGTTTGTTCGGCTAAAAGAGTATCGGAATTAGCCGCCTTGTCCTGTAAGGAGCCATATCTGGTTATCCATAAGGACAGAGTAGTATTACGTCCTCATCCAGCCTTTCTTCCTAAGGTGGTATCGAGGTTTCATTTGAACCAAGATGTGGTTCTTCCTTCTTTTTTCCCCAAACCTAGCTCGGTAGAGGAAAAGTTATTACATTCTTTGGATGTAGTAAAAGCAGTTAAAGCTTATCTAAAAGCCACTGCTCAGATTCGCAGAACGGATACTTTGTTTATTCTGCCGGAAGGCCCTAAAAAGGGTCAGGCAGCATCAAAATCCACTTTAGCCAAGTGGATTCGACAGGTCATAATACAAGCCTATGGCTTGAGAAAGAGACCGCCTCCATTCAAAGTTAGGGCGCACTCCACGAGAGCAGTTGGAACTTCATGGGCAGTGCATCACCAGGCCTCCCTGGCTCAAGTATGTAAGGCCGCAACATGGTCTTCAGTACACACGTTTACTAGGTTCTACCAGGTGGACGTTAGAAGTCAGGAGGATGTCGCCTTTGGGCGCAGTGTGTTGCAGGCCGCAAAAGATCCTCATGCCTGATGGCGCCCAGCTTATGTATCCCTCCCCTCATTTGGCATTGCTTTGGGACGTCCCATTAGTAATGACTAAGTCGCTCTGTGTCCCGTGATGTACGAAAAAGAAAAAGGGATTTTTATAACAGCTTACCTGTAAAATCCTTTTCTTGGAGTACATCACGGGACACAGAGCTCCCACCCCTCTTTTTGGGACACTTATTGCTTGGCTACAAAACTGAGGTGCTCCCGGATGGGAGGGGCTTATATAGGGGAGGGTACTTCCGGTTTGGAATTGGCCAGTGCCAACACCTGAAGGTAATCTATATAACCCATTAGTAATGACTAAGTCGCTCTGTGTCCCGTGATGTACTCCAAGAAAAGGATTTTACAGGTAAGCTGTTATAAAAATCCCTTTATTCCCCAGGATATCTGCAAAGAACTATCTACTGTTTTATGAACTCAACAGGTTAAATTAAGAGAGGCTGATATGTCTCCTGTCTCCTTGTGTAATGCTAATGAGCCTCACCTATGCTACAGGCCCTTTCATTGTGACGATGTGGATTGGAGCTTGGTAAACCCTCTGGCTCCATATTATGGGATGTGGAAGTGTCTTCTGTGAGGAGGGGGGGGATTCAACCCTCCTGCCTAAGACTGTTTATCAAAGGAGAGTTTGAACACACCTGACCTGCATCACCATTGTCATTGGACAGTTTAACCCGCCCTGTTCCCCAAAGGATGGGAGGGGAGGGTTTTGAAGAGAAATGTGTTACCATGTGTTTTGAAAATAAAGTCATTCCCTGTTTTGGAACTTGAATACAGAGCGTTGTCTCGTATCTGGGGGGAGAATCATTCGTATGGGGTCTTATTCGGCTGGTTGGAGTGTCTGGTGGCTGTCGTGTGGTTGGAAAGGGAATATCCTAACGGTGTTAACCCCTTTCATACTTGGGGTGCCGTTACAGTTGCCATTCCACGAACGTGCGCAGTTTTAAAGTGTGACATGTTAGGAATCCATTTACTCGGCGTAACATCATCTTTCATATCTTTCAAAAAATTGGGTTATCTATGATGTTTTTTTGCACTAAAATTCAATAACCACTTGATGTCCGCACTATAGCTGAAATGCGGCTACAGCGCAGGCTTAAATTGCCGGGAGGGTGTACATGGACGTGCTCGCCCTGCCCGCACGCCCCTAGTCCTTGGGACTCGGCTGATCACAGATCGAAGTAAAGGGCCAATCCCAGCCCTTTACTATGTGATCAGCTGTCACCCAATGACAGCCAATCACATGATGTAAACAGAAGCCGCTAATCTGCTTTTTTTCCTCCCCTCACGCTGACAGTGTGAGGGAAAAAAAATAAGCCGATTACCGGCTTGTGTAAACGGGACATCGGTCCCACACAGTGACAGCCACTGCTACTAAGCAGTGCTCACCAGTGCCACCTACCAGTTCCCATCAGTACTGCTAAGCAGTGCCCACCAGTCCCACTAATTGGTGCCTATCAGTGCTGCCAATCAGTACCACCTATCAGTGCTGCCTATCAGTGCCCTTCAGTGCCTCCTGATCAGTGCCCATCAGCGCAGCCACATCAGCGCACATCAGTGAAGGAGTAAAATTACCTGTTTGCAAGATTTTATAACAGACTATAAAAAAAATGTTTAGCAAAAAATAAAATAAAACCCAGTGGTAAATAAATTACACCAAAAGAAAGCTCTATTTGTGTGGAAAAAAATGATAAAAATCTCATCTAGGTACAGTGTTAGATGACCGTCAAATTGTCATTTAAAGTGTGACAGCGCTGAAAGCTGAAAATTGTCCTGGGCGGGAAGGGGGAACAAGTGCCTAGTAAGCAAGTGATTAAAGTGTCATTTTTTTTCCTCAATAATTGCATTTGAAAAACCGCTGTGCAAATACGGTGTGACATAGAAAATTGCAACAACCCCCATTTTATTCTCTAGGCTCTGCTAAAATATATATATATATATATATATATATATATATATATAGTGTTTTGGGGGTTCTAAGTAATTTTCTAGTAAAAAAATAAATGCAGATTTTTACTTCCAAAAAGTTCCAGAAAAGGCCTGGTCTACAACTTAACCTCTTCAATACCGGGCACTTTCGCCCCTTCCCGCCCAGGACAATTTTCAGCGCGTCACAATTTGAATGACAATTGCGCTGTCATACAACACTGTACTCAAACAAAATTTTTATCATTTTTTTTGCCACACATTGAGCTTTCTTTTGGTGGTATTTGATCACCTCTAAGGTTTTTATTTTTTGCTAAACAAATAAAAAAAGAACCAAAATTTTTGAAAAAAAATATACGTTTTTGTTTGTTTCGGTTATAAAATTTTGTTTTCTCCTTCACTGACGGGCACTGATGAGGCAGCACTGATGGGCACTGACAAGTTGGCACTTGTAACGGCACCCCAAGTATGAAAGGGGTTAACACCGTTAGGATATTCCCTTTCCAACCACACGACAGCCACCAGACACTCCAACCAGCCGAATAAGACCCCATATGAATGATTCTCCCCCCAGATACGAGACAACGCTCTGTATTCAAGTTCCAAAACAGGGAATCACTTTGTTTTCAAAACACATGGTAACACATTTCTCTTCAAAACCCTTCCCTCCCATCCTTGGGGAAAAGGGCGGGTTAAACTGTCCAATGACAATGGTGATATAGGTCAGGTGTGTTCAAACTTCTCCTTCAGTAAACAGTCTTAGCAGGAGGGGTGATTCCCCCCCCCCCTCCTCACAGAAGACACTTCAACATCCCATAATGTGCAGTCAGACGGTCGACCAGCTCCAATCCACATCGTCACAGTAGCAGACTTAATTCATAATAGACAATAGAATGCAAATCACCTTAACACCTCACAGCAATGATTACACAACCCCCCCCCCCCCCCCCTCACAGTACACATCCAATCTAGATACAATGTATGTGCAGCATTGAATATGGCTATCATAGACCATATTGGGGTTTTCATTCACCCTGTGCCCCTAATAGCGACACAGGGTGGTTGACACATAAGAGGCATTGGGGGAGCTGAAGCAAGGGTATCTCATACTTTCTAAGCGATTCTGAGTTCCCTGGGCCTTCCCGTTACATCTCTCCCCTTTCGGCAGGAGACTAACAGAGGAGGGGACCCCATACGGGTTGACTCCGAAGTTAGTCCATAGGTATCTTCTTCTAATGCCGGTATCCACACAGTACCCCAAATAAATTGCTCCAAACAGAGCATCACTTACCCAGCCAACCTCTGCCTCTCTCAGAGAACATACCCGCCGCTGGGGAGAAGACAGGGTGACTGGGCTCAGTCTTTCATGCCGCTGGGGATCCGGGCCAACTGCCCAGCATCCCCGAGGTACACAAGTGGAGACCGAAGTCCCATCCACTTGTGGTAGGTGAAAATCCCCCAGTGCTTGCAAAGCAAGGCTGACATCCTCCTGTCCCAGTGTCACACCATTTTCTGGGGTTGTGTCAGTGAGGACCGAAGTCCCATCCAGTACCACAGGAACTCCCTCTTCTGTTAGTTGAGAGCAGAGGCCCGTGGCACTCTGCTCTGTTGCCAGCTCTTCCGCTGGGTTGCTGTGAGTGGAGACCATAGTCCCATCCACCGATATCCGCTCAAGTGGCAGTTGTGTGCAGCGGCCAGTAGCATTCTGCCCTGCTGCCAGTGATTCAGCTGGGGGTAAAAGCTTTACCACCTCAGCTTGTTGCTGGAGAGATGGGCCAACTGCCCCGGCTCCCTGAAACTCCACAGTTGTTTCCGGTGCTGGGCAGAGGTTGCTAGCACTCTGCCCTGTTGCCAGCACTTCTGCTGGGGACTCCACCCCATCTGCTCTGGCTAACTGTTGGGGAGGGAAAAGGGCTGCTTCTCCCCCCCTGCATCTCTGAAATCCCCTGGGAAAGAGGAACCATCACCTTCTCATCTCGGGCCTCCAAAACTGCCACGGGTGTAGAGCAGGGGCCTGCAGTACTCTGTCCTGCTGCCAGTATTTGGGCAGGCGATGCATAATCCATAACATCATCTGAACAGTCCCTTAAGTCCATACCTTCTGTAATCCGTAGCTGGGAAGATGAGCCAACTGCCCTAGCTCCCTGGAACTCCATATCATCCACTTCGGCTTTAGGGATGGCAATCTTCAGATTTTCCACTGCTGATTCTTCAGCCAGGATTTCATAGTTGTCAACTGGTATTTCCTGATAGTCCCAGGCAAAGGGGGCCCCACCCTGCTGCTGAGTAGAGTCTAGCAGCTGTTTGTAGGCAATCTCCAGCTCCCATTCCTGAACGGCCAGAAACTCCAAATCTTCCTGTGCCCAGTGCCCTTCCGAGACATTCAGTCTTTGCTCTCTGTGCTCCATTATTTCCTCCAAACGCCACTCCTGATAACTCCCAAAGTCAGGGTCACTGGACAGCCTCCAATACAACAATCCCAGGCCATCATAGTCAAAGCCTTCCGTGGGGCTGTCATCCGCTGACCACTGGCACTCTTGGGCTACATACCACCGAAGGGCTCTGTAGCTCTCGTCCAACCGCATCTCTGCTCGGATCAGCCTGCTTAACTCAGTTGTCCACTCCTGCTTTGGTTGTTCTCCCAATAACAGCATTCGTACATCATACTGCGACCAGTACCTTACATAGATGGAGGGGAGAACCTTTCCCTGGTGTTGCTGCTCGAGAGCTAGCGCTTTCTTCCAGAGTTTGCAGCGGATCGATTCCGACCATCCCAGCAGGACCTCCTCTGATACTGGTCCTCTATGCTGTATCTGCATCTCTCGCAACCTCCTTCTGACTTCCTCTTCCATGGCGGCTGGTATCTGTACCTCTCCTCTCCTTGCAGTTGGTGCTGCTGTGACTTCTGCTGCTGCAGCACCTTTTTGATGTAGCCAATTTGCATCCACAGCCGCTATAACTAAGTCTATGATCTCCGCTGGAGGGTTAGGACCATACTGTGCCAGTCTTAGTTTAACAGCCCGATCAAAACTTGCCTCTTCGGGTGTCCTGTCTGTTACGCTGGGACTTTCGGTTCCATCCATTTTGACTAGTTCTCTGATAATGTCCCTCTTCTTACGGTTGTTGGCCGGTCTTCCCCGGTTCTCCAGTAAGTCTTTGAGGGTGGAGAGCTTTAGCCGTTCATACTGTGCCTCCATTGGCCTGTGTCCTCTTGTAGCTGTCCTTCTGGCTGTGGGGATCAATCCCACTGCTTGCCAACAATTGTAACGGCACCCCAAGTATGAAAGGGGTTAACACCGTTAGGATATTCCCTTTCCAACCACACGACAGCCACCAGACACTCCAACCAGCTGAATAAGACCCCATACGAATGATTCTCCCCCCAGATACGAGACAACGCTCTGTATTCAAGTTCCAAAACAGGGAATCACTTTGTTTTCAAAACACATGGTAACACATTTCTCTTCAAAACCCTTCCCTCCCATCCTTGGGGAACAGGGCGGGTTAAACTGTCCAATGACAATGGTGATATAGGTCAGGTGTGTTCAAACTTCTCCTTCAGTAAACAGTCTAAGGCAGGAGGGGTGATTCCCACCCCCCTCCTCACAGAAGACACTTCAACATCCCATAATATGCAGCCAGACGGTCGACCAGCTCCAATCCACATCGTCACAGTAGCAGACTTAATTCATAATAGACAATAGAATGCAAATCACCTTAACACCTCACAGCAATGATTACACAACCCCCCCCCCCCCCCCTCACAGTACACATCCAATCTAGATACAATGTATGTGCAGCATTGAATATGGCTATCATAGACCATATTGGGGTTTTCATTCACCCTGTGCCCCTAATAGAGACACAGGGTGGTTGACACATAAGAGGCATTGGGGGAGCTGAAGCAAGGGTATCTCATACTTTCTAAGCGATTCTGAGTTCCCCGGGCCTTCCCGTTACAGCACTGATGGGCACTGATGAGGCACTGATATGTAGAATTGATGGGCACTGTTAGGCGGCACTGATAGGTGGCGCTGACTAGCAGCTGTGATGGGCACTGACTGGCGGCTGTGATGGGCACTGACTGGCGGCTGTGATGGGCACTGACTGGCGGCTGTGATGGGCACTGACTGGCGGCTGTGATGGGCACTGACTGGCGGCTGTGATGGGCACTGACTGGCGGCTGTGATTGGCACTGATAGGCGGAACTGATTGGCATTGATAGGTGGCACTGATGGGCAGCACTGATAATGAGGTACTGACAGGTTTTACTGCTGGGCACTGATTGGCACTGTGATGGGCACTAATTGGCACTGAGATGGGCACTGATTGGCACTGTGGGCACTGTCATCCTTTTTTTTTTATAGGGCACTGACTGTCAGCTTATTGGCACATTTTAGTAACTGTGGTGGCACATCTGATGGGGCTGTGCTGATAATCAATGTGCTGATTATCAGCACAGACCCTTCCTCTGACAGGCAGAGCCGCCGATCGTCTCTCCCTGTCATCGTGAACCGAGGAATGCCATTTACCGGCGCTTCCTGGTTCACGCAATGATCAGCTGTGATTGGTCACAGCTGATCACGTGGTAAGAAGCCTCTGTCAGAGGCTTCTTACCACGGGATCAGCTGTGACCAAATCACAGCTGATCATCGCGTGAACCAGGAAGTGCCTCTGTCAGAGGCTTCTTACCACGATCGGAGATGCAGCGCGTCAGACTGACACGCCGCACTTGCGATCGCCGCACGCCCCCCGCCCGCATGTTATCCTGCTGGACGTCATATAACGCCCAGTCAGAATAACTTAACCACTGCCCGGCCGCCAATCTGCTATAGGCCGGGTGGGAAGTGGTTAGAGAGTAACAGGTTTTGTTGAGAGAAAAAAACATTCCGCTCTGGGTGATCTATGTCCATTGCAAGGATTTTAACAAACTTTGTTGCAGATTCCTACTTTTTGTTATTCTGAATAAATCCCTGTGTGTTTTTCTGTGTCCCTGGACTAAATGAATGTGAATAGGAGTGACTTTATCATTATCGTTCAGCTGCTGCACCTGCAGGGCTCTAATGAAGAAAACTGCAGGGACTGCATCCTTTAGACGGGTTCCTATTGGGAGTATCTCACAGAAAATGGCATTTTTGTTGCAGGGGATGCCTGAAATCTGACTTGTATCTTAGTCCAGACTTCTGGAAAAATCCGTGAGCCAATCACACAAGCAGGAAATGACGTATCTGGGGAGTGGTCAGTATACATTCTGTGTATAGAACACCTCCAGTTAGCCATATTGCATTGCATTTTACAGAAAATTACAGCGGCTGCAGCTTGAAAAGGAAAGGTTCAATTACATTATGACTTGTATAGCAATTGTATATTATTATTATTATTTTTTTTGAATTTTTTTCCATACAAAAGTGGTTACCCTTTCAGCTGGCCATACACTATACAATCTTCTTTAGAGTGGCCATGCATCGGTAGGATGTTGTTCTCCCGGATAATCATCCCTTCTCTGTGTCTCACAGGCGGCGGTGCGGTTTGCGGATGTGGTGGTCTCGTTCTCGGAGGAGGAGTGGGAGCGGCTGGAGAAGTGGAAGCGGGATCTGTATGGGGATGTGATACGGGACATACACGGCGTGCTGTTAGATCTCGGTGAGTACGAGGCGGGGGATGTGTGATGAAGGAGCGCAGGGGGAGGGCACATGGAAAATGAGCACGCAGGACCCAGAGTGTCTTTTATTGGGGGGGTTCAGCATTAAATAGGGCAGATGAGACCAGGAAGGAGAGGGGAAATATGTAACTTACAAGGGCACAACAAATCACAAATAAGGAATCTTTTTTTCGGGGGGGGGGGGGGTACCAACTCCAGCAATGATTACATGTGTGTCAGTGGAGCACCACAAGTCACAGGAGACACAGGCAGCAGCAGGAGCCATAGGCTCCTGCTGCAGTCAATCAAGTGCTTCGAGGAGGTCGCAGGGGGTGTGGCCTAGCAGCCCAGCTTGGGAGCGTTTGCGCCATAGGTGGCCCCTTAGCAGCGGGCTTGCTAAGGGGGCACTCAGAGGAGAGGAGGAGCAAGCAGCGCTGGTGGGGGACTCCAGAAGAGGAGGTAATGGAGTGCTCTGTGCAATATCGTTGCACAGAGCAGGTAAGTATAACATCTTTGTTTATTTTAAGACAAAACAAAAGTTCCTCTGTGCCTATCACTGGAGTAAACTCTGAGTATACTCTTTTCTCTGAACACAGGACTGGTATGTTGTAGCAGTCAGTGACTTGAGTCATTGGCCCGAGACCAAATTCTGGATGCTGAGGTGTCTGGCTATGTCCTTGTACAAAGTATATAGAATCCTGCATCTCCGATCCCCCTGTGTGTTCACAGGACCCCATCGATCCTCCACGCAGATCAGACGACTGATTTACACACTGACTAGTCATGTCATGTAACATTTGTTTTATAAAAAATTGCTGGTTTTACTTTACACTCTGAAGCTGCCCATACACTGTTTAAAAGTTGGCTGGTTCAGCAGAGGCCAAATGAATTTCAATCTCTGTGTGAGGCTATCCCCGTTTGTTTGACTTCTGTCATAGGGACATGGTGGAGAATGTTTCTTGATCAGCGGCTGCAGCCTCTGATCAGTGTATTCTCACGAGATGGAGGAATCTGAATGAAAACAAACTTAAAGTAGAACTATGGGCAAATTCGTTTTTACTCTTTCGTCCATGGACCGACACAGCTTCTCTATTGATAAAGTGGGTATTATCCGTTAATTAGGAGTGACTAGGCAGAAAAACTTGTAAAAAGTGTTGCATCACACCTTCTACAGTACCGCCCAGGGGGCGGACCCTCTGGGTATACCCTCTCAGTCTGCATCTTCGCAGATCAGTTTTTTTCTGTCTAGCAAGGAGTAGGATATGGCTCCCTTCGGGCCCATTGGTCCGGGGGAAAAAAGATATATATATAATTTTTTTTTTTTTTTTTTGCTACATTTGTTGTTTCCTGCGATCTTCGATCAACTGCCGACTGGGTGACAGGCTGGATCCTCGATCCTTGTAGTCTCCCCAGTTTCGGCCATCGAGCGTGTGCCGACCCTAGCTACGCGCTGGGTTTTCCACGACATGCCCGTCGCTCCACGGGTGGCCGGTGAGCTTACGCTCCAGGGCCTGCATCGGACCGCTCAGCTTCGGCTGACCTTACGGCCGAGTCGCAGCAGCCTGGCCGGTGAGCTTACGCTCCAAGGCTTGCATCGGACCGCTCAGCTTCGGCTGACCTTACGGCCGAGTCGCAGCAGCCTGTCCGGTGAGCGTCATGCTCCAGGGCATACATATGATCGTCCCTTCTGGGTCCAATCACAGCATGCCTGGCCAACAGTCACCTTCCGTGCGCGGACAATGATCTGTTTGGAATGTCTTCCAGCAGAATACATGCAGGATAGGTAAGTAAAACTCCCCTGCCTCGGCTGGGTGATTTAGCTGGACATTCCTGGAGAGATCAAGTAAGTGGTTGTGGCCCCTTTCTTCCCTCTCTCCCTGCCTTTCCCTCCTCCCTGGGCTTCTAGCTAAAGGTTGCTGGGTGTCACCTAGGGGGTCCCACTGGAGCGGGGCTGGCTGTAACTAACATTTAAAAGAAATGTCATTTTTTCTTACCTGTGTTTGTGTCCTTCCTCCTCCATGCTGTCGGCGGCCATTTTGAGGTGGTCCATGCCAAGTTTGGCCTCTTGTGACTGCCCGGCGGCCATTTTCCTGTGGTTTGGCCACACCCACTGGCCCCTATCAGCTGATCGGCGGCCATGTTTGTCCACCCTGTATGCAGATATTGCCTTTCGGCGGCCATCTTTTTGTGGGCTATGGCTGCTTGACCTCTATCTTCTGTCGGCGGCCATTTTCTTAGAGCCCACATTATCTTCCATACAGACGTTTTTGGCAACCATTTTTCGAGAGCCTCCGGCCTCTAGGGTGCATTACACTGGCTTGAAAATTCACACAGGCAGTGCTGATAAAAGAAGCAGACTGACACAGCAGCAGAGGGACAGCATCACAGGCGCAGCATAGCAGTACCTATCCAGGGTGGTGAGTCCTCTGGGTAACCCGGCCTCTCTGCAGCACAGGAGGGTGGCCTATTGATATCTTGCCTGGAGCCCTGTGAGTGTCAGCGTGTGGTCAGCATGGCATCTGAGCCAGATGTCTTCTCCCCTGAAACACCAGATTTAGCAGCTGGTGCCCCTGAGGTGTCTATGAACGCTATGACTGCAATCCTAGAGGCGTTTGCTGCCAGGGTGGAAGCAGCACACGGGAATACAGGGGGTAGTAAATGCCCCATCCCCTGCAAGCTTCTGGGGATAATTCTGGTGCAGAACCAGGTCCAGCTACGGCTCGGGGCCCAGATTCTGATGCATCAGAGACTGCAGACCGTGACCGGACAGTGAGAATGACTCAAAGTCCAGGTCAGTACGCGAGACGGCTTTGGTATCTGACCTTATTACTGCAGTGCGGGATATGCTAAAATTGGAAAATACTGCAGAAGCAGCAGAGACTCCGGTCCACTTGGGTTTCATAGACCTTTTGATAAACTCTTATACAAGGAATGGGAGAACCCACTGAGGGTCTTTACAGCCCCAAAGAGGTTTGCGGTACGGTACCCCTTTTGAGGAGAGTTTTCTGAAGAAATGGACCTCTCCCCCCTATTGTGGACCCTCCGGTGTCCAGACTTAAGAGCCACCACAATTCCTGTAGAAGGGGCTCCTGTTTTCTATGACCCTGTGGATAAGAAGGCTGAAGCACTCGCTTGCTACCTATACTCAGTGGTAGGCTCGGCAGTACGCCCGGCATTGGCGGGGGCCCTAGTGTCTCACACACTTACTGAATGGGCAAGATTGCTACTCCAGGGGTTAAGGAGCGAGATGCTCCTCCTGATGAGATAACATTGGCTGACCTGTTGGTCCAGGGCCTTAGGTTTGTCTGCGAGTCAGACATGAATACTATTCCCCTGCTGTCTAAAACTTCGGTTTATGCAGTAGCAATATGCCGCCTGATCTGGCTAAAGGGCTGGTCTGCGGACCAGACTTCCAAGAAAGCCCTGTTGGATCTGCCTTTTAAGGGCGACAGACTTTTTGGGGCTTCTCTGGATGACATCATCAAGGATGCCACAGGAAGTAAAAGCACTTTGCTTCCCCAAATTAGCAAGGATAAGGGGCCACGCCAAGGGCAAGGGCCCTCCTTTACTGCACACAAGTGTTTTTTTTCGTCCCCCTAGGGCGACAGGGAAAAGACCCCAGGCCGATAAAGCGCCTGCCCAAGGACAAAAGCGTCCCTGGTCCCGCATACCCAATAAGCCTGCGGACAAATTTGCGTCCGCATGAAGGTCCACCCCCACCCAGCTCTCGGGTGGGGAGACGTCTTCGCAAATTCGCGACTCAGTGGACAGCACTAATCTCCGACAGGTGGGTTTGCGAAGTAATCTCCTCAGGCTACAAGATAGTTTCTCTCTTGTCCACCGGACAGATTCAACACCTCCAATCTCCAGCTACTACCGACCCGTCGGGAGGCCCTGTATGGGGCGGTCCAGGGTCTACTGGAACGCGGGGTAGTTATTCCAGTTCCAGAACTGGAACGGGGTTTTTACTCAAATCTGTTCATTGTGCCGAAGAAGGAGGGGGTTCGTCCAAGCTTGGATCTCAGAGCCCTCAATTGCTTTGTGAAGGTACAAAGTTTTCGGATGGAGTCGGTTCGATCTGTAGTCACGGCTCTCCATCCGGGGGACATACTGGCCTCCTTGGACATCAAGGACGCATACCTGCATGTCCCCATATACTCCAGACACCAGAGGTTTCTGCGATTTGCTATCGGGAAGGACCACTACCAGTTTGTGGCCCTCCCGTTGGGCCTTGCCTCAGCACCCAGGACGTTCACCAAGGTGCTCGCTCCGATTCTGGCACTTCTAAGACAGCGGGGTATCGCTATCACAGGCTACTTATACGACCTTCTGCTGAAGGCCCCTTCAAGCTCAGAATTAGAGGTAAGCATGTCCATTACCTGTCAGACTCTTCGAGACTGTGGTTGTTGGATACTAAACACGCAAAAGTCAGTATTGGTGCCCACTCAACGCCTAGTGTACCTGGGGTTGATTCTGGATTCTTCAGAGGCAAAGGTATTCCTCCCTGTGGAGAAGTTGCAGACCCTCCGGGCTGCAGTACGGCAGCTGACTTCCAGGAATTGGTCGTCACTCCGTTTTTTGCATGCGAGTGTTGGGCCTCAGGGTAGCCTCCTTCGAGGCGGTCCCATATGCTCAATACCACACTCGAGTGTTACAGAGGGAAGTTCTGTCCAGATGGAACAGATGCCCTTCATCTCTGGATTATCAAATCCGAGTGAGCCACATAGTCAGGAGATCCCTGGTATGGTGGCTGACAGCACCGGCTCTAATGGCCGGGAAGTAATTTCTTCCGGTTTACTGGATAGTGATCACGACGGATGCCAGCCTTACAGGTTGGGGGGGGAGTCTGGGGTGTCCAGTCGGCGCAGGGTCGCTGGACCCCAGAGGAAGCCCTCCTGCCGATCAATGTCCTGGTAATCCGGGCGATCAGGCTGTGCCTCTTCAAATGGTCTCAGAGGCTGCAAGGGCGTCCAGTCAGGATCCAGTCAGAAAACGCCACAGCAGTGGCATATGTTAATCATCAAGGAGGAACAAGAAGCTCAGCTGCAACATCGGAGATCGCTCGCATCCTGAAGTGGGCAGAGAGGAGCGTACCGGCACTGTCGGCCGTGTACATTCCGGGTGTGGAAAACTGGCAGGCGGACTACCTGAGCCGCCAGATGCTGGACCAGGGAGAAGGGTCCTTACACCCGGAGGTGTTCCAACTCCTCTGCCAAAGAGGGGGCACACCAGACGTAGATCTTCTGGCTTCTCGACTCAATTGGAAGGTATTGAGATTTGTGGCCCGGTCAAGAGACCCATGGGCAGACGCAACGGACGCGTTGGTAGCATCGTGGGGTCAGTATCGGCTAATCTATGCCTTCCCTCCCTTAAGGCTTCTTCCTCTTCTGCTCCGCAGAGTGGAGGCAGAGGGAATTCCAATGATCCTAATCGCTCCAGATTGGCCTCAGCGTCCTTGGTACGCCGATCTAGTACGTCTAGTAGCAGACGTCCCCTGGCGCCTACCACTACGGAAGGACCTGCTATCGCAAGGTCCCATATTCCATCCTGCTTTACAGTCATTGGCTTTAACGGCATGGCTGTTGAGAACCAGGTACTGAGAGACCAGGGCCTGTCAGACTCAGTAATCTCTACTATGAGAAGTGCTCGAAAACCGTCCTCTAGGAAGGTCTATCACCGCACTTGGAGGGCCTACATCTCCATGTGTGAGGAAATGAAATGGCATCCGCGTACCTATTTGGTTTCCAGAATCCTGCTGTTTTTACAGCATGGGGTGGACCAAGGGCTTGCCCTAAGTACGATTTAAGGGACAGATATCTGCCCTGGCTGTCTTTTTTCAGCGACCCCTGGCGACTCACTCTCGTGAGTACATTTGTGCAGGGGGTCCGACATGTGGCCCCTCCGGTCCGTCCCCCGTTACCTCCGTGGGACTTGAACCTGGTCCTCTCGGTGCTTCAGAAGGCACCGTTTGAGAATATTAGAGATATTCCCCTGTTGACACTTTCTCAGAAAGTGGTCTTTTTGGTGGCTGTTACGTCAGTTAGACGAGTCTCTGAGCTGGCAGCCTTGTCCTGCAAGGCTCCCTATTTGATTTTCCACAAGGATAAGGTGGTGCTGCGGCCGCAGCCTTCCTTTCTTCCGAAAGTCGTTTCGGCTTTTCATCTCAACGAAGACATTGTACTTCCATCCTTGTGTCCTCAGCCGTCGAATCCTAAGGAGTTGGCGTTGCATTCCTTGGACGTTGTCCGAGCTTTGAGAGTATACATATCTGCTACTTCCCTGTTCCGGAAGTCAGACTCACTGTTTGTTTCGGTGGCTGGTCCCAAGAAGGGCCAAGCAGTCTCATCGGCCACCATCTCTAGGTGGATCCGACAGATAGTAATCCAGGCTTACGCCTTAAAGGGTCAGGCGCCCCCCTTTCCTGTCACGGCGCATTCGACCAGGGCAATAGGTGCCTCTTGGGCTTTCCGACATCAAGCGTCTGTTTCCCAATTATGTAAAGCGGAGACTTGGTCGTCCGCTCACACTTTCACAAAATTCTACAAAATTGATGTAGGTGCATCTTCGGATGCCTCTTTTGGCCGCAAGGTTTTGCAAGCGGCTGTTTAGAGTTGCAACTCCTCCGTTGGAGGAGTTCTGTTTTGTGTTTGGGGTGAAGTTTATTTTTATGCTGTTACCACCCCTCGTTTTTTCTCTGACACTGCTTTGGGACGTCCCACTTTGTCAATAGAGAAGCTGTGTCGGTCCATGGACGAAAGAGTAAATAGGATTTTTTACTCACCGTAAAATCCTTTTCTCTGAGTCCATGGACCGACACAGCACCCACCCCTCCTTTTAAGTTTGTACTGCTTTTTGACGAAACTGATCTGCGAAGATGCAGACTGAGAGGGTATACCCAGAGGGTCCGCCCCCTGGGCGGTACTGTAGAAGGTGTGATGCAACACTTTTTACAAGTTTTTCTGCCTAGTCACTCCTAATTAACGGATAATACCCACTTTGTCAATAGAGAAGCTGTGTCGGTCCATGGACTCAGAGAAAAGGATTTTACGGTGAGTAAAAAATCCTATTTTTTCATAACCAAACAGGAAGTGAGAGGAAATCCCTGCAAAGTAAAGGAATTTCTTGGGGACCCCCCAGATCACCAGAACTAGTGTCCACATTGGAAGGCTTCCCTTCTATTACTTTTATGGGGACAACACAAAATTTGGGGTTTTCTTTTACTTTCACTTTGAATGATAATGATAAACAGGACAAATAGAGAGGGGGAATATTCTTAACGGGGCACAGACACCAATAAAAATTGACAGGAGCTCTAATCCCTCTTTACTCTATCCATCACTAAAAAACAAGTATATCTGCGTGAGACGGTCAGGAACCAGATAAGCAGTGTATGGCCAGCTTAGTAATACTGATCTGTGCCATAGTAGGGTAGGATGGAGCTGTCATTAACTTCATCTGTGTTTTTCCAGGATATCACATAGAAAACTCAGAGCTTCTCTTCCGGGTTATAAGTGACCATACACCCTGCAAACTGGAGCTCTCCAAGAAAGGTGCCTTCCTTCTTCTCATCCTTTCTTCCCTTCTTTTTCTTCTTTTGTTCCTTCCTTCCTCACTCACTTCCTCCCTAATTTTTCTTCCTTCCTTCTTTCCTACTTCCTCCACACCTTCCTTTCTTTTCTTCCTTCTTCCCTCTTTTCTTTTCTTCCCTTTAACCTCTTTCCCTACTTTTTCTTCATTCCTTATTTTCCCCATTCCTTCTATTCATTCCTTCTACCTTTCTTTTCCTTTTTCCTCTCTTCTTTCTTTTCTTCCTTCCTTCCTTGTTCCCTCAGCTCTCTCGCTCGCTCGCTCTCTCTCTCGCGCTCTCTCTCTCTCGTCATATCTTCTACAGTACTTTTCTTTCCTTTTTTACCTGCCTTTCGTCCCTCTCTTTTTTTTTTTTTCTTTCCTTCTTCCTTTCCTCTATCTTTCCTTCCTTCCTTTTTCCCTCCTTTTTTCCTTCCTTTTACCCTCCTTCCCTATTTTTACTACCTTCCTCCTTTCCTTATTTCCCCCCATCCCTTCCATCCCTCACCTATTTAATTCCTTCTATCTTTCTTTTCCTTTTTTCCTCTCCTTTCTTTTTTTTCTTTCTTTTCTTTCCCTTCCTTCCTTCTTTCCTTCCTTCCTTCTTTTCCTTTTTCCTTTTCTTCCTCACTTCTTTCCTAATTTTACTTCCTTACTTTCTTCCTTCATTCTTTCCTCCTTCCTCCACACCTTTCTCTCCCCCCCCCCCCTCATTCCTTCTGCATGTCTTTTATATTTTACCTCCCTTCCTTCTCTTCTTTTTTTGTTTTTTGCTTTCCTTCCCTCCATCCTTCCTTCCTTATTTTCTTCCCTCCTTTCTTGCCTTCCCTCCTTTCTTTCCTTCCTTTTACCCTCTTTCCCTACTTTTTCTTCCTTCCTCCCTTCCATATTTCCCCCATTCCTTCTATCCCTCCCTTATTTCATTTATTCAACCTCTTTTCTCCCCTTCCTCCTTTTCCTTCCTTGTTCCCTCATCTCTCTCTCTCTCTCTCTCTCCTCTCCCCTCTCTCTTTCCCTCTCTCTCTCTCCCCTCTCTCTCTCTCCCCTCTCTCTCTCTCTCCCCCTCTCTCTCTCTCTCCCCTCTCTCTCTCTCCCCTCTCTCTCTCTCTCCCCTCTCTCTCTCTCCCCTCTCTCTCCCTCCCCTCTCTCTCCCTCCCCCTCTCTCTCCCTCCCCCTCTACCTCCCTCCCCCCTCTCTCTCCCTCCCCCCCCTCTCTCTCCCTCCCCCCCTCTCTCTCTCTCTCCCCCCCTCTCTCTCTCCCCCCTCTCTCTCTCCCCCCCTCTCTCTCCCCCCCTCTCTCTCCCCCCCTCTCTCTCTCCCCCCTCTCTCTCTCCCCCCTCTCTCTCTCCTCCCCCTCTCTCTCTCCCCCCTCTCTCTCCCCCCCTCTCTCTCCCCCCTCTCTCTCCCCCCTCTCTCTCTCCCCCCCCTCTCTCTCTCCCCCTCCCACACTCTCTCTCTCTCCCCCTCTCTCCCCCCCCCCCACACTCCTTACCTTTTTCTCTCTTTTTCCTCGCTTCCTTCTTTCTTCCTTCTTTCTTCCTTCTTTCTTCCCTCCCTTTTTCTTAATTTCTTACCTTCCTCTCCTCTCCTTTTCCTTCCACCATTTTCTTCCTTCCTTCCTCTTGGCCACATAGTGACTCTGTGGTTTTGATTCAGGTCTGGGGCCAGATATCCTGCTAAAGATAAAGTACCAGGAGCCCAGTGCCCCCTCTGGTAGTGTGGAGGGCCCAGGGGAAGGGCCACAGGTGATAGAGATGGAGCCCGGTGAGTGTGTCATGTAATAGTGACTCCAGATTCCAGTACAGATCAGTGGTGTGATGTCCTGCTATTGCTGTGCGTTTTCTGGTCAGATTTCCCACCGCAGATCAAGCAGGAACAAGAATCGTATGATGACGCGGATGTCTATCACTCCTACCAGCATGAGGATGGCAAATGGTTCCCCCACCCTCCTGTCACATTCTGCAGTGAGCCGGAACCAGCGGCTGACACCCCCTCTCCTCATTTACTGGATTCTGCACTGGGATCACCGTACACCATAGAGGTGAAGACGGAGTGGGAGGACAAAGTTCCTGACAATACCGGAACCACTGGTATGTGTTATTTCAAGGTTTGAAGTATAACTAAAGGCAACCATTTGTTTTTTCTTTTTTAGTTTTGGATAGAGTGGAGAGGGATTAGAACACCTGTCATGTTTTTATTTCTGTCTGTGTCCCCATTGGGGAGATTCGTCCTTTATATTTGTCCTGGTTACCATTATCATCAAAAGGGAAAGTAAAAGAAAATCCAAAATTTTGGGTTGTCCCCAGAACAGTAATAGAGGGGAATTCTTCCATTAGGCACACTAGTTCTGGATTCCCTTAATTTGCAAAGATTACTTTTTCACTTCCTGTTTTGGCTGTGGGGCAGGAAGTGAAGGTAAAACTCTCCAATGGGAGACAGATGGTAAAAAAAAAAAACTTGTCAGGGATTATAACCCTCCGTTACTCTAATCGAAATGGCAAAAATATTTTTTACCCATAGCTCTACTAACCGCTTGCCAACCTTAAAAGATACATATATGGCAGGATCACGTACCTAGTTCATGATCCTGCACTTCCGGAAATGATGTGCGCCACCGGCGACCCGCTCCCCGCTGTCATTATACACAGCAGGAGCTGACCTGCGGATACCAACGTCCGCCGGCACCCGCCGATCATTAGGCAGAGAGCCAGAATGAAAAACAAGGCAGATTGCCGTTCTGTCAGTAGGGAAGGCATTGTTCCTGCAAAGCAGGGACATGGCTCAATGCCTTCCCTCTGTAAAAACACCTTCCACACTGTTAGAAAACGCTGGCTAGGCACACATTTAACCCTTTGATGCGCCCCTGATGTTTAACGCCTTCCCAGCCAGTGTCATTAGTACAGTGACAGTGCATATTTTTAGCACTGATCACTGTATTAGTGTCACTGGTCCCCAAAAAGTGTCAAAAGTGTCAGTTAGCGTCCCGACTGTCCACCATAATATCGCAGTCCCGCTATCAGTCACTGATTGCCATCATTACTAGTAAAATAATAATAATAATAAAAATTATATTGGATATAATTAAGATAAAAAAACTTTCTGCGCGCAGCAGCCCCCCCTAATACTTACCTGAGCCCGTCTCAATCCAGCGATGTTGCAGAAGAGTCTCGGCTGCCTGGGACTTTCCCTTCTCATTGGCTGAGAAGGCAGCGGGTGCCATTGGCTGCTATCAATCAAATTCAAGAGGGGACGAGGCCCTGCTGCGGATCCATGTCTAAATGGACAGACAGTGCAGCTGCTCGGCTTGGGTGCCCCCATAGCAAGCTGCTTGCTGTGGGGGCACTCGACAGGAGGGAGGAGCCAGCAGCGCCAGCAAGGGACCTTAAGAAGAGGAAGTTTAGGGCTGCTCATGTTTGTTATTTTTGAAGAAAAAAAAATCTAAGACTTTAGTATCACTTTAATTCTGCAATAAAGCACCTTATGTTGGATGGACGGGACTTTATAGGAACCGTTCAGGACTGTTGGATTCATTATAGAATTTATCAATCTGATTCTGTTGATGTATATGTTGTAAAGATTGTGTAGTTTATCACTTATTTGTAAAGTTTTTTGACAGCGCTGTGTAGAAGGTAACTCATGTGATAGAAATAACCTTTATTAGGCAGCAGTCACACACAGATACTGAAAGCACAGTGGACATATCCCACTATATACAGTGTATACACAGAAAAATCTTTTTTCAGTTTTGCTTTTTTGTTTGTGTTGGTGACAGCGTTGTGTGTAAGTTAACTTATTTCATTTAATCATTATTTGATAAACCTTAATGGAGGTTTCAGCCCCATTTATATATTTTTTGCTTATTTTACTTTTAGTTTCATTTTTTTTATATATCACCTTTAACACATTGGAAAATTGTTATTCTCAATAGAGCTGCAACGACGCGTCAACGTAATCGATTACGTTGACTACGGAAATACGTCGGCATGCGTGAAAAGGCGTCGACGCGTCACACGTTGCGAGTTGCTTTGGCCAGGGCAGGTCAAACACCCCCACCGCGGCTTTCAGCGGCGATCGGTGCTTCTCTCCCACATACGATCACCGCTGACTGTCCCCTATCCTCCTCCAGTCCCCATCCGTCCTTCTCCATGCTGCTGTCCCCCTCCATGCTGCTCCGTGTCTCCCTCTCCTCCGTGTCCCGCTCCGTGCATCTGTCCCCCTCTCTCCTCCGTGCATCTGTCTCCCTCTCTCCTCCGTGTCCCCCTCCGTGCATCTGTCCCCCTCTCTCCTCCGTGTCCCCCTCCGTGCATCTGTCCCCCCTCTCTCCTCCGTGTCCCCCTCCGTGCATCTGTCCCCCTCTCTCCTCCGTGTCCCCCTCCGTGCATCTGTCCCCCTCTCTCCTCCGTGTCCCCCTCCGTGCATCTGTCCCCCTCTCTCCTCCGTGTCCCCCTCCGTGCATCTGTCCCCCTCTCTCCTCCGTGTCCCCCTCCATGCATTTGTCCCCCTCCGTGCATCTGTCCTCCTCTCTCCTCGGTGTCCCCCCTCCGTGCATCTGTCCCCCTCTATTCTTCGTGTCCCCCTCCGTGCATCTGTCCCCCTCTCTCCTCCGTGTCCCCCTCCGTGCATCTGTCCCCCTCTCTCCTCCGTGTCCCCCTCCGTGCATCTGTCCCCCTCTCTCCTCCGTGTCCCCCTCCGTGCATCTGTCCCCCTCTCTCCTCCCTGTCCCCCTCCGTGCATCTGTCCCCCCCCTCTCCTCCGTGTCCCCCTCCGTGCATCTGTCTCCCTCTCTCCTCAGTGTCCCCCTCCGTGCATCTGTCCCCCTCTCTTCTTCGTGTCCCCCTCCGTGCATCTGTCCCCCCCTCTTCTCCGTGTCCCCCTCCATGCATCTGTCCCCCTCTCTCCTCCGTGTCCCCCTCCGTGCATCTGTCTCCCTCTCTCCTCAGTGTCCCCCTCCGTGCATCTGTCCCCCTCTCTTCTTCGTGTCCCCCTCCGTGCATCTGTCCCCCCCTCTTCTCCGTGTCCCCCTCCATGCATCTGTCCCCCTCTCTCCTCCGTGTCCCCCTCCGTGCATCTGTCCCCCTCTCTCCTCAGTGTCCCCCTCCGTGCATCTGTCCCCCTCTCTCCTCCGTGTCCCCCTCCGTGCATCTGTCCCCCTCTCTCCTCCGTGTCCCCCTCCGTGCATCTGTCCCCCTCTCTCCTCCGTGTCCCCCTCCGTGCATCTGTCTCCCTCTCTCCTCCGTGTCCC
This sequence comes from Rana muscosa, assembly GCA_029206835.1. NCBI lineage: Eukaryota > Metazoa > Chordata > Amphibia > Anura > Ranidae > Rana > Rana muscosa. Next base: position 64,606,527 of record JARGYO010000094.1, read on the forward strand.
CCTCCGTGCATCTGTCTCCCTCTCTCCTCCGTGTCCCCCTCCGTGCATCTGTCCCCCTCTCTCCTCCGTGTCCCCCTCCGTGCATCTGTCCCCCTCTCTCCTCCGTGTCCCCCTCCGTGCATCTGTCCCCCTCTCTCCTCCGTGTCCCCCTCCGTGCATCTGTCTCCCTCTCTCCTCCGTGTCCCCCTCCGTGCATCTGTCTCCCTCTCTCCTCCGTGTCCCCCTCCGTGCATCTGTCCCCCTCTCTCCTCCGTGTCCCCCTCCGTGCATCTGTCCCCCTCTCTCCTCCGTGTCCCCCTCCGTGCATCTGTCCCCCTCTCTCCTCCGTGTCCCCCTCCGTGCATCTGTCCCCCTCTCTCCTCCGTGTCCCCCTCCGTGCATCTGTCCCCCTCTCTCCTCCGTGTCCCCCTCCGTGCATCTGTCCCCCTCTCTCCTCCGTGTCCCCCTCAGTGCATCTGTCCCCCTCTCTCCTCCGTGTCCCCCTCCGTGCATCTGTCCCCCTCTCTCCTCCGTGTCCCCCTCCGTGCTGCCGCCCCCCTCGGTATCTCAGGATGGAGAGCGGAGGTAGGAGCCGGTAAACCATGGACCCATTCCAGAAATTGGATATCACGCTGTAGCTGACTGAATTGGTATCAGTTTCCAGTTTATACTGTAGAGGTCACACACTGTATAGGCCCATGCTAAAAACTGGACATCACACTGTCGCTAACTTAATTGGTATTGGATTCCAGTTTATACTGTAGAGGTCACACACTATATAGACTCCAGCCTCGTACACACGGGCGGGAATCCCGTCAAAAAAAAAACATTGGTTTTCTCGACGGGATTCCTGGCAATCTGGTCTTGCCAAGCCCTGTGTACACACGCGCCATTCAAAAGAACCGCCGTCCTTTTGATTGGCAAGAACGCTCGTCACATTCGATGCTGTCGCGGCCATTCTGCTACACCCTACACTACCCTTGTATGCTACCGCGCTCCGTGTCCCCCTCCGTGCATCTGTCCCCCTCTCTCCTCCGTGTCCCCCTCCATGCATCTGTCCCCCTCTCTCCTCCGTGTCCCCCTCCGTGCATCTGTCCCCCTCTCTCCTCCGTGTCCCCCTCCATGCATCTGTCCCCCTCTCTCCTCCGTGTCCCCCTCTGTGCATCTGTCCCCCTCTCTCCTCCGTGTCCCCCTCCATGCATCTGTCCCCCTCTCTCCTCCGTGTCCCCCTCCGTGCATCTGTCCCCCTCCGTGCATCTGTCCTCCTCTCCTCAGTGTCCCCCTCCGTGCATCTGTCCCTCTCTATTCTTCGTGTCCCCCTCCGTGCATCTGTCCCCCTCTCTCCTCTGTGTCCCCCTCCGTGCATCTGTCCCCCTCTCTCCTCCGTGTCCCCCTCAGTGCATCTGTCCCCCTCTCTCCTCCGTGTCCCCCTCCGTGCATCTGTCCCCCTCTCTCCTCCGTGTCCCCCTCCGTGCTGCCGCCCCCCTCGGTATCTCAGGATGGAGAGCGGAGGTAGGAGCCGGTAAACCATGGACCCATTCCAGAAATTGGATATCACACTGTAGCTGACTGAATTGGTATCAGTTTCCAGTTTATACTGTAGAGGTCACACACTGTATAGGCCCATGCTAAAAACTGGACATCACACTGTCGCTAACTTAATTGGTATTGGATTCCAGTTTATACTGTAGAGGTCACACACTATATAGACTCCAGCCTCGTACACACGGACGGGAATCCCGTCAAAAAAAAACCATTGGTTTTCTCGACGGGATTCCTGGCAATCTTGTCTTGCCAAGCCCTGTGTACACACGCGCCATTCAAAAGAACCGCCGTCCTTTTGATTGGCAAGAACGCTCGTCACATTCGATGCTGTCGCGGCCATCCTGCTACACCCTACACTACCCTTGTATGCTACCGCGCATGTGTCGGAGTCTCATCGAGCATGCGCGGGTTTACCTGGGACAGGTAAGCATACAGACGACCGGGTTTCTCGGCAGAAAAACTCTGCCGAGAATCCGGATGAGAAAAATAGAGAGCAGGTTCTTTTTTTTTCTTGTCGAGATTCCCGGCAGTTTTCCTGCCGAGAAACCATACACACGAACGGTTTTCTCGGCAATAAGCTCTCCCAGCTGTTTTCTTGCCGAGAAAAACGGTCGTGTGTACGAGGCTTCATTCTAAAAACTAGACATCACACTGTAGCTCACTGAATTTTTATTCGTTTACAGTTTAGACATCAGATTACTACAACGCAGTTAGTCAGTCACAGTTACTTTTGCTGCTTGGTTTGAGTTTAAATCCCCTACAATGTTACATGTTTTTAATATGTATTTGTTTTCTTTTCAGCTGAAGAGACCAGTTCTGGCCTGAGTTCCAGCAAGAAGAGACCGCTGTCCAAGAGCCCGAGGGTCGCAGAGGCTCAGGAACTGGCCACCAGAGACCGTTCTCGGAGACAGAAAGGCATTGCTCGTCAAATCAAGCCTGTTGCTGCACTGCATGACTTTGACCATAACAAACAGACTGAGCCCAAAGAGAATGAGGTACCGTGTGTCTTCCCTGATTGTGAGGTCAGCTTCTCCGGGGTACAGCGTTCCTTCCCCTTCAAAGAAATCTGTCCCTACTCGTCACCATTGAAGGGCTTCAGGGAAGACGCCCCCATCATTTTCCAGGAGGGAGGACAAACATTTATCATGTGCAGTGTGTGCAGCAAGACCTTCTGCAATAACTCTAGCTTCCAAGTCCATATGCGGAGCCACACGGGGGAACGGCCTTTTAAATGTACGGACTGTGACAAAAGCTTCATCCGCAGCTCTCACCTGAAGATTCACCTGCGTACCCACACCGGAGAGCGCCCCTACAAGTGCACCGAGTGCGAGAAGAGCTTCCGTGACAATTCCAGCTTTGCCCGCCACCAGCGCATTCATACAGGAGAGAAACCTTACCAGTGCTCCATCTGCGGGAAATACTTCCGCAAAAAGTCCAACCTGAAGGACCACCACAGGACGCACACTGGGGAACGCCCTTACACGTGTCAGCACTGCGACAAGAGTTTCCACCAAAAATCAAACCTACGTGTCCACCAGAGGAACCATCATGCTGACAGCTGCTGAGCGTTCTGCAAAATTTATGGAGAAAGTTGGATGTTCTCATCCCACCTCCAACACTCAAGAGGCTAAGGATTTTAGGAGGCATTCATTCTTCTCCCCCCAAAGGGTTATGTTTCCAGCCCCTGAGGATTCTGGGAATGACGAGTTTGATTCAACCCTCCAAACACCTTTCCAGGTGTTGAGTAGCTTCTTTAGGAAGAGCTTTCCAGTCCGCTCCGTTTAACGGGTCATATTTTCTGTCTCTGAGGATTCTGGGAACTCTTGGGGAGAAATATCTTCTCCATCTCCTCCTAAACAACGTTTCTAAATGTTTGGGCTGTGCAGGTGAAAAACCTGTAAATGCGACACAAAAGAAAAGAGGGAGAGCGACTTTTAAATGTAGCAATGTGAGATGTTTATTGGTTAAAAACAATTGGCCACTCGCATGTTTCTCTTCATAATAAACCACTGGCACCTGTATCCTGTGTCTGTCTCCCTGCTGATGGTATTGGTGCAGCAGACCTGGTGCCCGGCGCCTGACTGGCCTCTCTACTACCTCCGGAACCACGCTGGAAACCAGTGGTCTGTTGGGCGGAAGTGACGTCACAGTGACGTGGCTTGACAAAGAAGTGTGCATGCTCTGAAACGCGTAGCCACGCTCTTTCAACCTCCCACCGTGACGTCACTTCCGCCCGATGGACCGCGTGGTTCCAGAGATAGTAGAGAGACCAGGCCTGCTGCACCAATACCACCAGCAGGGAGACAGACGCAGGATACAGATGCCGGTGGTTTTATTATGAAGAGCAAGTCTTTTATGCACACGTGAGTGGCCAATTGTTTTTAACCAAGTGCTACACTTAAAATGCGTTCTCCCTCTTTTCTTTTGTATCACATCTACAGAGTCTGTTTCTAACTCTCGGGTCAGCAGCCATAATTTTGGCTGGTATTTTTGGGGCTACTCCACCAAGAGACATTATGATTGGACTTTTATCTTTTTTTTTTTATTTCCAATACTCTTTGCTATATCATTGTCCCTGGGGGTACCTACCTGCCTGTGTGTGCTATTCACTTGTCTTGTTTTATGCAGGTGAAAAACTGTCCACTCTGTCCCTGACAGGCCGTATGACTTGGTCATAATGGGCTTCAAAACAGTGAGTGATCTCCATAGAACCTAATAGATGTCGCCTGTCTGAACAGCCAGTACTAGGCGGTGATTACAAATACCAGTCACATTGGATGTTCTCTGGTGGCTTCCATTGCCCAACTCTTGAAAAGGGTGCAAGATGTATGGGATGGTACTGATTCTAAGAGCTGGGCAGCGGTGGCCTCATATAGGGGTTAACCAAAACTTTAAAGACTTCAAACTTCAAAGACCAAAATTATAACCCTGGGGAGTGTAGGTCTTTTTATTGAGCACGGTGGGGTTGATTAAAGGAAAATAGACTGTGCACTCTCGCAAAGTGCAGTTGCTCTAGAGTTTAGTAGATGAGTAGAAGCTTCCCTTTGCAAAAAAAAACCCAATCGCATGCAAGGAAAATTAAACAAAAAACACATTTTTGGGATGATGGAGGTCAGCAGAGCCTCCCCCTCCTTTACTAAGCTCTGGAGCAACTGCACAGTCTATTTGCATTTAGTAAATCTCCCCACCAGAGTTCAGGTATCATTCAGGTGATGCAGGAATGAGCCATCTACAGCTTGAGAATAAACCAGCCAGGTAGAGCAGAGTATGCAAAGAACAGGCTGTATAGAGAATGAGAAGATTTATACAGCCATGCCATTACTAAATGGAATGTCGGGGGGCCCTTTTTGGCCCTTACCTGGACTGACGGAGGTTATAGACTTGAAGATAGAATCATATTTATATAGCATTGTCTGGGAGTGTGCACTTTGTCTATTGGGGTGTCTTGTGCTGTGTTCTTCAAAATATCTGGGTTTAGGGTTCCCTGCACAGTCACCCCAACGTCCATAGTGGCTTGTGCCTCTAAGATGGACAGCGCCCCCTTGTGGGTGTATTTTGTGCAATACAATTAGTCAGTTCTGAGCAATAATTATTCTCACAGGTGATTCTATTTAACAACACACATAAAAGATGTTACTAAGCACTTGTCTGTAGTGGGCTGGTGATTAAAGTGTGTTGCCCTTACAATTGATCATTTAAAGTGGTAATAAAGGCTCAAGGTTTTATACCTTCATGCATTCTAGGCATGAAGGTAAAAAACGTCTCTGTGCAGCTCTCCCCCCATCAGCCGACCCTATTACTTACCCGTGCCCCATTGCAATCGAGTGATGTGGGGTTTCCGGGAACTCTACTTCCTCATTGGCTGTCAATCACAGCCAGTTAGCCAATGAGAAGAGAGAGGGGTGGGGCCGAGCCACAGCTCTGTGTGTGAATGGACACGCCGAGCAGTGGCTCAAGAGCAAGCCTGCTTCGGTGCCCCATAGCAAGCTTCTTGCTCTGGAGGCACTCGGCCGGAGGGAGGGGCCAGGAGCGCCAGCAAGGGACTCGAGAAGAGGACGATCGGCGCTGATCTGTGCAAAATCACTGCACAGAGCAGGTATGTATAACATGTTTGTTATTTAAAGAAAAATGCCTTTAATATCACTTTAATAATGAATTCTTTTTCTTAATAAAGAAACTTGAAAATGTTCATTCTTTGTGTTCCACTTTTATTTTAGTTTGCCGATCAGAGTTACAGGATACCGCACCAAAGCATGGCCTGCCTGTAGTTCTGTAATCAGTTTGCCGCCATGCGCCTTTCCCATCCCTGCTCTTCCTGACACATTTACATATCCATGATCTCATGCAGGGGTCAGGTTTAAGTCCTGGTTCACACAAGCGAGGCTTTAAAGTCGCACTACTTCAGCGCAACTTCAAAGCAGTGCGATTTCATGTGCAACTTCATTTAGCAGATGTCAATGCAAGTCACACTGAAATCGCACAGAAATAGTGCAGGAACATTTTTGTTGCTGTGGCTTGAGTCGTAGCGATTTGAAAGGTTCCTTTGCCGCAAATGGGGTGCAGCTTGTCGCATGACAAGTCACACTGGTGTGAATAAGGGCTAAGGCCTCTTTCACACTAAGGCAGTTTTCAGGCGTTTTAGCGCTAGAAATAGTGCCTAAAAACTGTCACCTATTCATTGCAATGGGTGCTTTCACACACGGGACGTTAGAAAAAGTCCTGCAAGCAGCATCTTTGGGGCGGTTTGGGAGTGCTATATTTAGCGCTCCCAAAATGCCCCTGCCCATTGCAACGGATGGGCAGCGCTTCAGAAGTGCCTGAAAAGCGCTTCCGAGGCACTGCAACACGGGAGTTTTTAACCCCTTCCTTGGGGTTGCAAGCACCCTGCTAGCGACCGAAAAGCGCTGCTCAACCACTTCCCGCTTGGCCTATAGCAGATTGACGGCCGGGAAGTGGTTCTGTTATCCTGACTGGGCGTCATATGACGCCCAGCAGGATAACATGCCGGTGCGCGCCAGTGCGGGGTGTCACTGACATGCCACATCTCCGATCATGATAAGGAGCCTCTGACAGAGGCTTCTTACCACGTGATCAGCTGTGACCAATCACAGCTGATCATCGTGTGAACCAGGAAGTGCCGGTAAACGGCATTCCTTGGTTCGCGCTGACAGGGAAAGCCGATCGGCGGCTCTCCCTGTCAGAGCGGGGGTGTTTGCTGATAATCAGCACAGCCCCCTCAGATCTGCCAATCAGCTACCAATCACTGCCCAGCAATAATAAAGCATTAATAGTCTGCCAGTGCCCACCATAGTGCCAATCAGTGCCCATTACAGTGCCAATCAGTGCTCAGCAGTAACACCTGTCAGTAACTAATCAGTACCTCATCATCAGTGCCGCCTGTCAGTGCCCATCAGTGCCACCTATCAGTGCCCAATAGTGCTGCATATCAGTGCCCATCAATTCTACATACCAGTGCAAGCTCATCAGTGCCAATTCATGAGTGCCGCCTCATCAGTGCCCGTCAGTGAAGGGGAAAACTAAATTTTATGACAGAAACTAAGAAAAACTTATTTTTTTTCAAAAATGTTGGTCTTTTTTGGTTTGTTTGGCAAAAAATAAAAACCGCAGCAAGGATTAGATACCACTAAAAGAAAGCTCTATTTGTGGAAAGAAAATGATAAAGATTTAGTTTGGGTACAGTGTTACATGACCGCGCAATTGTCATTCAAAGTGTGACAGCGCTGAAAGCTGAAAATTGTCCTGGGCAGGAAGGGGCGAAAGTGCCCGGGAATTGAAGAGGTTAAACAGCGTTAAAGCGTAACGCACACCCAGTGTGAAAGGGGTCTTAATGCTGCATTGGATGTATTTGATGTTCTTAACCATTACATGTTTCAAAAAGTCATTTAAGTGAGATGAACTTTTGTAGCAGGTGCTCCTTGTCAGGAGCCATTTCTCCCTCATCAACAGAATTTAAGGCAAATGTCAGGTGCTGCAGGCCACAAGGAGAAACATGGCTGTCTTTTAAGTTGAGGTATGTGCTCCCAGTTTATTTTTTGTATAGACTGCTAAAGTGCAGTTATTCTTAAGGCCTGGTTCACACTAGTGTGATTTTACATGCGATTTGACAATTGAAATCGCATTATTCTCTATGGTGTCCATTCACATCAATGCAGCACAGCAAGGCGAGTTTTTGGAAAGGTGCGGGTGCTACTTTAGTGCAGTTGCTGCACAATTCTGCACCCATAGGCTTCAATGCAGACACAATAAAAACGAATGGAAAAAATTTATGTTTTTGGTGCATTTTTGCAGGGTTTGTGTAGATTGTTAAGGAGGCAGCACCTGCCGACGTACTAACAAACAGCGACTCATCCCTGCTGTCAGTCAGAGATTCCCGGCTGACAGCTGAAGGTAAACAAAAGATCCCATTATTGAAAAATAAAATAAAAAAATGACGTGGGCACCCCCCCACAATCCATACCAGGCCCTTGAGGGGTATGATAAATGGCAGTCTCATTCCTTGTGAGGAGTAAGCCTCTAACCCAATAGCAGTAAGTAGGTGAAGCCAAGTTTAATCAATGATCCTACAAGTGTGATGGATTAGGTAAAATTTTTATTTTTCTATGTATATAAAATGCCTATTTTTCTATGTATGTGTGTACGTATAAGAGTGCTTTCTTATTCCATGCTCACATTTCCAAACTACCATTCAAGGACACCCCCCCCCCCCCCTTCACAAAAATCAGCTTGTGCTGTAACGAATCACAGCACAGTGATTGGACACAAGAGGCGGGATTTATGATTTCTCCAATCACAAGCAGGGGGCGGGGATTGTGCTCGTCCAGGCATTCCCAGCCCGGGCAAGTACTGTCAGTGAGTAAAGCAGTGATGGTGGTGGCCCTTTTTGGGGGCATCAGATTGGCCCGGTGGGTAGCTGTGTCAGTTTCATTCCTGGACACTGTATTGTCCTGGAATTAATGTGCCCGGGACAGACCTGCAAAATACGGGACTGTCCCGGGCAATCCGGGACACGTGGTCACCCTAGTGAGGTATCATGTTTCAGTATTGCAGCAGGCTCTTATCATTAACTCTTTGCATCCCTGTGTTAGCCTGCATACCAGCCAGCTCTCCTCTTCCTCAGCAACAGGTGCTATCAGTGTCACAGCCTCTCCAGCAGCACCCCTCCCATTGAGTGAAGAATGTGTAACTAAAGATGGCACTTCCACCCAGGGCTACACCCAAGGTGATGACACCTAGATCCTGGAGGAAGTTTACCTTATATGGACACGACCAATTAGAAGCTACGAGTATCTAGATAATGCTTTGCTTATGATGCACTTGCCCACGACACTCCCTGCCCACCTATAATAACCCCATGCACCCAGTAGGTAGCAATAAAGAGAGTATCATCTATCTGAGCACGGTCTCAGTGTGGTTCTTTCTTGTGCATGCACTAAATCATCTAGGCCTAATCAGGACGGGGGCAGATACTCACCAGACGATTAGTCTCATCCATTTCACAAGGTCAGGCTGAGGGTACTCCACAAGGAACAAAAAAAAAAGGCTTGGGTAGATCGAAGTGGCTCTCAACATCCTAGCTGAGCAGCAGGGACACACTATACTTGATCTTAGCCAAAAAAGCCATGATGCAGAAACGTAAAGGGGGGTAGGGTAGATCGCAGTCTTGCCCAGGCACAGTGAGGCATGCAGATGGACACCCTAGGCTTATACTCGAGTCAATAAGTTTTCCCAGTTTTTTGTGGTAAAATTAGGTGCCTCGGCTTATATTCGGGTCAGCTTATACTTGAGTATATACGGTAATAAGAAAAAATAGGGGAAAAAAAGAAAACAAAAAAAAAAAAGGAATCAAAAGGGGAGAGGAAGAAAGGTCTTCTGGTCATCTTTCACAGGGTCTGCATATTACATTTCAGTTCCAGTGAGTGACTTCATGTCTTGTTTTGCGTCTGTCTCCTCATGAAGCAGGGGTGTTCCAGATGGGAGCTGAACAAGGCTTGTAATGGCTCAGTAAAAAAGTGCACGCCCAGAAGGGCAGTGACATCCAGGAAATTATATTCCCCCAACGTGGACCTCTTCATGGCCACCACGCCTGCCACCCTTTCCCAATCAGCCACCATAACATGAGAATCAAGATCAGCTTCGGCATTCATGTCTCTGACAAAAGACCACACACTAACGTGTTTTGCCCTGATCACTGGGGGCTTAATCGTGGGGTTGAGCCTACGATTAAGCCCCTTGTGGGTGGGGCGTGGTCTTTTGGCAGAGACTTGCAGGCTGAAGCTGATCTTGATTCTCATGTTATAGTGGCTGATTGGGAAAGGGTGGCAGGCGTGGTGGTCATGAAGAGGTCCAAGTCACTGCCCTTCTGTATTGCTCTGGATGGACATTTTGGTGGTCTACACTTCTCTTCCTGTGGATCTTGGAAATGTAATTCCCGGCTTGGAGAGGCCATTAAAGTCAAGTCTAAGAATGCCTGCCACCCTCTCCATTTCTGCTCCCCAAAAGACAACAAACACCTGTCATCCTTTGCATTCATCATGCTAAAATATAGAAACAAGGGCAACACAACGGCCTTAATAACCAAGGCAATTCCTGACAAGGTCCAGTATCTAGCCTTTCAAAAATCAAGTTTCCTATTCACCTTTTTCTATGGCCTTCCCTGCATTGTCTTTGATCATTAAGTCCCTTTTCAAAATGGAGTCCCAGGATTTATTTGGCTCTGAGTCCTGCAATCTTCACTTTGGCCTTCTCAGTACTATAGGTGCTACTCACCATGTACACCTAGCTTTTGTTCCAATGAACAATCAGACCCCAACAGGCTCTGCTGTAGCTCCACATTAATCAAATCAAGCATACAATGATTTGATACTTTCCCTACGACTTCCAGGAACAAAAACACTCTTGAACTTTTTGTCCTGATGGACATGCCTCAAAAGAGGTTCCATGGCACAAATAAACATGGTTGAAGAAAGTGGGCACTCCTGCCTAACCCCCGAGCACATGGGGAAGGATTTGTTCCTGTTCACAAGCGCTATGCTTACTACAAACCACTTAAGGTCTTCAAAAAAGCCTCTGGTAGACCCATTTTTTCTCAGGATACAAAACAAAAAGGTGTGGGACACCTAATTTGTCTTTTCCAGATCGATCGTAGCCAAGGCCAACCAACGGCATATTATTGAACTGAGTGTAGAAAATGAAGTCCCTCAGCAACACAAGATTATTTGCTATCCTACATCCCGGGTGTCCAGATACGGTCCGCAGCAGAGACTCACAAGGACCTGGAATTCCTGACAGTACCTTACATGGCCACAGGAGTGCGCACTGGTGCATAGTGGATGCAGTGCCGGATTTAGACCTTGGGGGCAAAATTCAAGTTCTCGGACCCATCAACATAGAGATGAAATTATATGACAAATATGAACTGAAATGAATGATAAAGATTCCGAAGAAAACACTTGTCTGATTTATTCTCTCAATTTTATTAACTGTAAAAATACACATTACACAGGTAATTGGAACTGGCAAATCATACATCACAGTTATGCATCACGCTATAATATTTACAAAACGTCTTTCTTCTTGCACTGTTCATTTTTTTTTTATAATAAAACTAATTTTATAATTATAACATTTTTTTAATAAAGGAAATCTGGGGTCATGTCTGGCAGGGGGGCCTGGGGCAGTTGCCCCCCTTTTCCCCCCTTATAATTATAACACTGAGTGCACATTATATGATGCTTTCTTTTTTTTTTGCAGAGTAGAGGAACCCATTGACCAATCAGCAACCAGCTAACATAAGCTGAAGCTAGAAATTTGATTTGTTACTGTGCATTTCAAATTTTATCTTGTTTTTTCTTTTGTGATTAGAGGAACCAGGTGTAATGATACCGTTCAGTTTTTATTTTTTTTAAATAAAACTTAATTGTTAATCACAATGACAATGACAAATATTTGATGTACATTTTATATATATATATATATATATATATATATATATTTCTTAGTAATATTTTATCCTCCGAAAGGCCCTGCCGCCCCTTTCCTGTGCCGTACAATCACTGCCATCTAGTGGAAAAATTTAACAGTATTACATCATCCTAACACTTTCCTATCACTGTACAACAATATTATACTAAATCCCTGATTATATATATATATATATATATATATTTACCTTTTTTTCCTGATTTATTATTTAAACACATTTATTACAAAAAAAACCCTCTGTATTATATATATATATGTATATCTAAGTCAGAATTATATATATATATATATATTTCTTTGTAATATTTTATCCTCCGGAAGTCCCTGCCTCTTCTTTTCCTGTGCCGTACATTACAATACAATCACTGCCATCTAGTGGAAATTTAACAGTATTACATCATCCTATCACTTTCCTATCACTGTACAATATTATACTAAATCCCCGATAGATAGATATCTATCTATCTATCTATCTATATTTTTTCTTAATTTATTATTATACAAAAACAACTATATATTATATATATATGTATATCTAAGTCAGAATTATATATATATATATATATTTCTTTGTAATATTTTATCCACCGGAAGGCCCTGTCTCTCCTTTCCTGTGCCATACAATACAATCACTGCCATCTAGTGGAAAATTAACAGTATTACATCACCCTAACACTTTCCTATCACTGTACAACAACAATATTATACTAAATCCCTGAAGAAAAAAAAACCTGACATACACAGTAGATAGAATCAGAAAAATATTGGGGGTACTTTTTCTGATTCTATCTAATGTGTGTATCTGTTTTCTTCAGGGATTTAGTATAATACAGTATTGTACAGTGATAGGAAAGTGTTAGGATGATGTAATACTGTTAATTTTCCACTAGATGGCAGTGATTGTACGGAGAGGAAGTTCTGAGCTTGGAGCTTCCGGTTTGTTTTTTGGGCGGAAGTTCCCTGGCGGCTATATTGGTCGTGGGAACGACCGCTTCTCTGGGATCCATTAATAACTCTGTCCCCCTCCGTGCGCTCTCATCCTGTACTCAGGTAATCGGCTAGGTGAGTGGGAGGATCCTGAAAGGCCAGTGGGAGGGAGTCGGACCAGGATACAGGGGGGCGTGTGGAAGCGCCGATGATGTCATCGGCTGAGGCCTGGTTGGCGCATGCGCACTGCGAGCAATATGGCAGCGCACGGTTTGCGGAGTCTTGGCTGACAGTTCTCCGGTAGGTGAAGTCATTGTGACCGCTGTCCGCCTTCCTGGAAGAAGTGTAGGGTTTGGTATTACCCGTGTATGAATGAATGGGCAGGGCTGGTTGTATATCCGGAGAGTGCTCTGTGATAGGTTCCTCCATTGGAAGACTCAGGCTGAACCCCCCCTTCACATCTTCTCATCTCACACACAGGGAAATCTGTATGCAACCACTTCAGCCCCGGAAGATTTTACCCCCTGAATGACCAGGTCATTTTTTGCGATACGGCGCTGCGTTACTTTAACTGACAATTGCGCGGTCGTGCGACGCTGTACCCAAATAAAAATTGAGTCCTTTTTTTACCACAAATAGAGATTTCTTTTGATGGTATTTGATCGTTTCTGCGGTTTTTATTTTTTGCGCTATAAGCAAACAAAAAGCAACGATTAAAAAAACAAAAAAAAACTATATATATATATATATTTATTTATATATATTTATTTTTTAATTTCTGATATAATAAATATATATATAAAAAAAATATTCATCAGTTTAGGCCGATATATATTTTTGGTAAAACAAATCGCAAAAGTTATCGTGTCTACAAACTACGGGATAGGTTTAGGCACTTTTATTTTTTTTACCGGTATTGATGGCAATCCTGTTTTTTTTTTTTTTTTTTTAGCAGGACTGGAACATTGCGGCGGACAAATCTGACCCCAAATGACACTTTTTTTGGGGAACAGTGACATTTATTATATTGATCAGTGCTATAAAAATGCACTGATTACTGTATAAATGTCACTGGCAGGGAAGGGGTTAACACTAGGGGGTTAACTGTGTTCCCTCAGCGTGTTCTAACTGTAGGGGCTACCAGGGACATGACAGAGATGTCATGTCTCCTGTCAGAATGGGAATCTGCTTGTCTTACATAGACAGATCCCCGTTCTGGCCCTGTACTAGGCAATCGCGAGTCGTCGGCGGACATGGAGTCCGCCCGACCCACGGGCAGGCTCCCGCAGCGTGCGCCTGCCCACAACTGCATGAGCTGCTGTACAGTTACAGCGATTCATGCAGGAGAACTGACCTGCCGCCGCATAACGACGGCGGCTGGTCGGCAAGTGGCTAAATGACTCCGCACCCCCAAACGTGTGAAATTTTCTGAAAGCAGAGGCCCTGCAGAATAAAATGGTGCTTGTTGTGTGTTGTTTTTTTTGTCATGCATTGGCACAGCCACTTATCAAGTGCAAATATGTGTGCCAGACCTGTGTTTTCATTTCTGTGAGCCACTTTACATTTTCTGTCTCTGATTACCGTATTTATCGGCGTATAACACGCACTTTTTCCTCCAAAATCATGTGTGCGTGTTATACGCCGATATAGGGCTGCCTCGGAGGGAACGAGCGCCGCTGAACCAGACAGAGCCGAATCTCCTATGTACTCGGCTCGCAGTCCCGCCTCCTAGCATTGACGTCCCGCCATTGGACCCTTGTTATGTCCGTCATAGGAGCCGGACCAAGGGGCAGGACTGGGCATGACTGCAAGCCAAGCCGAGTACACAGGAGACCCGGCTTTTTCTATTTCAGCAATGGGCAAGGCTGCAGATGGGCACTGATCATGTTGCAATGATGGGCAAGGCTGCAGATGGGCACTGATCATTCTGCAATAATGGGCAATTGTGAGGCTGCAGATGGGCACTGATCAGGCTGTATTGATGGGCACTGTCCCTTACTTTGCAAGCCAATCCGAGTACACAGGAGACCCGGCTTTGTCTGTTTTGGCAATGGGCAAGGCTGCTGATGGGCACTGATCATGTTGCAATGATGGGCAAGGCTGCAGATGGGCACTGATCATGTTGCAATGATGGGCAAGGCTGCAGATGGGCATTGATCATGTTGCAATGATGGGCAAGGCTGCAGATGGGCACTGATCATGTTGCAATGATGGGCAAGGCTGCAGATGGGCATTGATCATGTTGCAATGATGGGCAAGGCTGCAGATGGGCATTGATCATGTTGCAATGATGGGCAAGGCTGCAGATGGGCACTGATCATGTTGCAATGATGGGCAAGGCTGCAGATGGGCACTGATCAGGCTGCAATGGTGGGCAAGGCTGCAGATGGCCACTGATCAGGCTGCAATGGTGGGCAAGGCTGCAGATGGGCACTGATCAGGCTGCAATGATGGGCAAGGCTGCAATGGTGGGCAAGGCTGCAGATGGCCACTGATCAGGCTGCAATGATGGGCAATGGCAAGGCTGCAGATGGGCACTGATAAGGCTGCATCGATGGGCACTGGCCCTTACTTTGCTTCAAAATTCTTTATTTAAAATGTAAAAATTTTTTCGCTAAAACTTCCCTCTTAAAATTAAATTATACGTTGATAAATCCGGTACCTGGTTAGCCGATGGAAGCATGGGCTGATCACTAGGGTCTCCTGGTGGGACGGGAGAGCCCAAAAAAAAGCTTCAGAAGGGGCAGTACATCCCCTCCCACTGCTTGTAAAAGCAATCCAGCGGCTAATTGGCCACTAGGATTGTTTTTTTTACAAGAGAGCTGACCACTGGCTCTAAACTAAAAACAATACTGGGATTGTTTAACCCATGGGTCTTCAAACTACGGCCCTCCAGGTGTTCAGGAACTACAATTCCCATCATGCCTAGTCATGTCTGTGAATGTCAGAGTTTTGTAATGCCTCATGGGATGTGTAGTTCCGCAACAGCTGGAGGACTGTAGTTTGAGGATCCCTGATTTAACCACTCAAAGTCCAGCAATCTACTGGTATATCACTGGGGCTGAAGTGCTGGACACAAGAGCTAACACTCAGTCTGTTTTTTCAGATGGAGAAGTGTTCGGAGAAGAGGACTTGCAGCTCATTGTCGGGGACGGTAAGAACTTGTTGGATGGGAGCGGTTGGACTTTATGCCGGTATTGGGGGGGATGGGATTGTAATTATACAGTTGCTGTCATGGCACAGGTTATCATCTCTTTATATAGAGAGCAGGGGAATGTAGGTTCTTGTTTATTTTCTGGACCTGATTCCCTCATTCTCCTGATTAATGGACCCCTCTATTTGTCCTTTCCTTCCTCCCGCACAGGTGACGGTCACCTTCCATGATGTGGCTGCTTGCTTTGAGGAAGAGGACTGGGAGCTTATGGAGCAATGGCAGCAGGATCTGTACCGGGACGCCATGAAGGAGATTCACTCTACACTGCACAATCTGGGTGAGTGAGAGAAGCTAGAGGGGTAAGCCAGTGGGGGAAGTAAAACTGAAGCTCCATAGAGAGAGAGAGATGCAAAGGAATAGTAAGGAGTGTGAGAGGAGGGGGTATCCAGAGAAGGAAAGGGAGATGGTGGAAGGAGGGAAATGAGAGGGATAGAGATTGTTAAAGACCAATAGACATCACTGAGCACACCTCTTCCCTTGTGCTCTGGTTTTAGGGGGCTTCTCCCCGATAAGTGGAGCTTTATGATGAGACTTTTCATGTGGCCTCGTTCTCAAAGCTGAAATTGAACCCGCTTGTACAGTATCTCACAAAAGTGAGTACACCCCTCACATTTTTTTTAAATATTTTATTCTATCTTTTCATGTGACAACACTGAATAAATGACACTTTGCTACAATGTAAAGTAGTGAGTGTACAGCTTGTATAACAGTGTCAATTTGCTGTCCCCTCAAAATAACTCAACACACAGCCATTAATGACTAAACCGCTGGCAACAAAAGTGAGTACACCCCTAAGTGAAAATGTCCAAATTGGGCCCAATTGGCCATTTTCCCTCCCCGGTGTCATGTGACTCAGTGTTACAAGGTCTTAGGTGTGAATGGGGAGCAGGTGTGTTAGATTTAGTGTTATCGCTCTCACTCTCTCATACTGGTCACTGGAAGTTCAACATGGCACCTCATGGCAAAGAACTCTCTGAGGATCTGAAAAAAAGAATTGTTTCTCTACGTAAAGATGGCCTAGGCTATAAGAAGATTGCCAAGACCCTGAAACTGAGCTGCAGCACGGTGGCCAAGACCATACAGCGGTATAACAGGACAGGTTTCACTCAGAACAGGCCTCGCCATGGTCGACTAAAGAAGTTGAGCGCACGTGCTCAGCGTCCTATCCAGAGGTTGTCTTTGGGAAATAGATGTATGAGTACTGCCAGCATTGCTGCAGAGGTTGAAGGGGTGGGGGGTCAGCCTGTCAGTGCTCAGACCATACGCCGCACACTGCATCAAATTGGTCTGCATGGCTGTTGTCCCAGAAGGAAGCCTCTTCTAAAGATGACGCACAAGAAAGCCCGCAAACAGTTTGCGGAAGACAAGCAGACTAAGGACGTGGATTACTGGAACCGTGTCCTGTGGTCTGATGAGACCAAGATAAACTTATTTGGTTCAGATGGTGTGAAGCGTGTGTGGCGGCAACCAGGTGAGGAGTACAAAGACAAGTTTGTCTTGCCTACAGTCAAGCATGGTGGTGGGAGTGACATGGTGTGGGGCTGCATGAGTGCTGCCGGCACTGGGGAGCTACAGTTCATTGAGGGAACCATGAATGCCAACATGTACTGTGACATACTGAAGCAGAACATGATCCCTTCCCTTCAGAAACTGGGCCACAGAGCAGTATTCCAACATAACGACCCCAAACACACCTCCAAGACGAACACTGCCTTGCTAAAGAAGCTGAGGGTGAAGGTGATGGACTGGCCAAGCATGTCTCCAGACCTAAACCCTATTGAGCATCTCTGGGACATCCTCAAACAGAAGCTGGAGGAGCGCAAGGTCTCTAACATCCACCAGCTCCGTGATGTCGTCATGGAGGAGTGGAAGAGGACTCCAGTGGCAACCTGTGAAGCTCTGGTGAACTCCATGCCCAAGAGGGTTAAGGCAGCACTGGAAAATAATGGTGGCCACACAAAATAGTGACACTTTGTGACCAATTTGGACATTTTCACTTAGTTGTGTACTCACTTTTGTTGCCTGCGGTTTAGACATTAATGGCTGTGTGTTGAGTTATTTTGAGGTGACAGCAAATTTACACTTTTATACAAGCTGTACACTCACTACTTTACATTGTAGCAAAGTGTAATTTCTTCAGTGTTGTCACATGAAAAGATATAATAAAATATTTACAAAAATGTGAGGGGTGTACTTACTTTGTGAGATACTTTAGATTGTGTCCCCAAGTGGTGAGCTGGTTATGGCTGCTGGAGAGTAGGTGTGCAATCCATTGAGTTGTGACCTCTGACCCCCTACTGTTTTCAGTTACTCAATCCTTCTTCTGTGTCTCCAGGGTACCGGATCCTCAACCCGGATCTCCTGGTGAAGATTGAGAAATCCAGAGAGCGTTTCCGGAACCACAGCCAATCAAGTGAGCTCTGTCCCCCTCACAACACTCCCTCACATACAGCTCGCCGGGTGATCACTGTGAGATATTTCTGTGTTTTGGTCAGTCCTTCCTCTTGCTTTCACCAGCTTTTCATTGTTTAAAGAGGGGGCCAGGGGGGCAGTGTAAACAGGTGGTTAAACCACAGTTAATACCTAAGGCACAGCTGAAGGGGACTATAAGCATGCCACAACAAATATAAGGCAGCTTGTTAAGTTTATAGGCAGCGCAACATGTCATTCATGTCAAATGGGCTGCTCTGCAACTGCAAGCCCAATGTCTGGCTCGTGTTTGCAGTACGCCAATTCCGTATTAAGTTGCAGTTCGGCAAAGATATGAAAAAATACCAAAATACAACCACGCATTGAGGAGGCAGTCCTGTCCTGTGTGCTTCTGGGAGACCTTGCTTAGCCAGCCTCTGATCCACCACATATTGCTTTCAGAGATGGCCGCTAGCCTTTGGTAGGATGTTTTACTTTGAAAAGTTTACAATTGAGTAAAGTGATATATACATTTTTTAATAATAATACTAATATTATAAAAAAAAAATTTTTTATACATACATTTTTATTTTTTATTTTTTTTAAATAGCGAACATGTCAAACGTGCCTGCTCTGTGCAGTTGGTTTTGCACAGAGCAGCCCCATTCTTCCTCTTCTTGTGTCCCCCGCTGGCACTCCTCCTCCTCTTCTCTAAGTGCCCGCTATGGGGGTACTTGTGTGTGTGTGTGTGCTCGCTCCTGAGCCCCACTTTGTGTGTCTATTAGACACACAGAACGGGGCTCAGCCCTGCTCCCTCCTCATTGGTCTTGAGCTGTGATTGACAGCAGCGGGAGCCAATGGCTCCCGCTGCTGTCAGCCAATCAGTAGTCAGAGACCCTGGAGAGCAGCCGCTCTCGTGCATATCGCTGGATCATGGTTTGGGTAAATATTAGGGAGGGCTACAGGGAAGTTGCATACTGAAGGTACACTCAAAAAGACTTGAGGCTGTAATTGGTGCCAAAGGTGCTTAAACATAGTATTGAGCAAAAGCTGTGAATACAAATGGGATTTGTATTTTTTTTTTTTTTTTTTTTCTTCTTTTTTTTTTTTTTTTTTTTTTTAATACATTTTCAAAGATTTAAAACAAACTTCTTTCACGTTGTCATTATGGGGTATTGTTTGTAGAATTATGAGGAAAATTCATGAATTGAATAAGACTTTAACATAACAAAGTGTGGAAAAAGTGAAACACTGTGAATACTTTCCGGATGCACTGTATGTGACATCACTGATTGCCAGGAGCAGGGGGATTTATTTTTCGTTGATTTGTTTTACCTCTATCATGAAGGGGTTATTATGTTGGTGTGGTCACGATTTAAATACTCCACTCATTCAGCACTGTAATAACGGAGGGGTGGAGTATTAACCACTTCCTGCCTGGCCAATAGCAGAATGACGGCCTGGTGGTGGTTGCGTTATCCTGACTGGACATCATATGACATCCAGCAGGATAAGCCGCAATCACGGGGGCGCGCAGCGTGGTGATCGGTGGTGTGGCGTGTCACTCTGACAACACCGCAACTCCAATTGTGGTAAAGAGCCTATGACGTAGGCTCTTTACCACGTGATCAGCTGTAACCAATCACAGCGTGTAACCAGGAAGTGCCGGTAAATGGCTTTCCTCGGTTTGTGCTGACAGGGAGAACCGATCGGAGGCTCTCCTGTCAGAGGTGGGGTCTGGGCTGATAATCAGCAAATTGATTATCAGTGCAGCCCCCATCAGAGGTGCCCACCACAGCTGCAAATTGGTGCCCATCAGATGGCAGTCAGTGCCCATAAAAATGCCACAGTGCCCATCTGTAATGACTGACAGTACCTCATCATCAGTGCCCATCAATTCTATATATTAGTGCTGCCTCATCGGTGCCCGTCAGTGAAGGAGAAAACAAAAATTTATAACACAAATTAAGAAAAACTTTTATTTTCAAAAATGCCAGTCCCTTTTTTTTTTTTTGTTTTTTTTTTTTGTTTTTTTTTTGTTCAGCAAAAAATAAAAACCCCAGGAGGTGATCAAATGGCACCAAAAGAAAGCTCTGTTTGTGGGAAGGGAAGTGCCCAGTATTGCAGTGGTTAAGAAAGGCACAATCTCTTCTTCTAAGATTGTTCGTCTGCCAAATTAACTGCATCATGTATATTCTGGAGGTGAACTCTACCCGTGATGTTGGCTGAGCTGGTCGATGGGTCTTGACACCCCAAACACTAGAAATCACTACAAACACCTAAAAAAAAAAAAAAATTCAATGGGGAACAAATGTGGAAATGTCCACCCTATCAAGACAAAAGGGTACACTAGCCAACCTTGTGCCCCACACCGCAGAGAGAGGCCGTTTAGGATATCGAGTTCCCTGGACTTGAATTGGTATTTCAGGATGCCTCCTTTTATAGCATATGTGTATAGACTTAAGAAATGTCTGGAGGTACCTCCCATGTATTCCAAATGATGTGCCGACCTACAGATAGCTTTGGTGAATGATTGGTAGAGTCCAGTATGGCCATTGAACTCCACTGAGGAGCAAGGGGTGTAAACTATGTGGAGGCACGGGGTCACATAACCTAATAACCTGCTGCCTTCCCATTACATGTTGTGTTTGGTCTCTTTCAGGTGGCACTCTTGTCCCAGACATCCTGCTGAAGACTGGCCAATGTGAGTCCAACATGCATCAGAAAAAAGGGTCACCAAGATGTCCTCCAGAGCCCGCACGGGGTGAGTATCACACGGGACATCCAGTATGTCACTATGCTTTTTGTAATCTCCTCCTGGCTTCCAGATTGTGTCTGATTGTGGGTGAGGGTGGTTTCTATCCAGCACCATATTTCATTCGATTTATAGGTCACAAATATGGTAGTCACTGCCATAGCAATGATAAGATATATATACCTACCTCTGTCCCTGGTGAAGACAGAACCTTCATTACACTATATGTTCTTAGGCGGCGCTTTAAAAGCCCCCTACAGGTCCTCAATTTAGAGTTGACCCTGAATAATGGGCCTAGAAATATTGATCACACTCTGGTGTGCATGACCATATCTAATCTGTAGTGCAGGGGTGTCCAAACTTTTTTCAAAGAGGGACAGATTTGATGAAGTGAACATGCGTGAGGGCCGACCATTTTGTCTGACATCCTTTGAACCATTAAAATTCGGTCTAAGTGTGTTCGTTTGAGCACGAATACACTGCCCAACAAGAATTCTCTTGCTTTTGTGGCTGTGTGTGGTGAAGAGATGAGCTCAGGTGTATTATTTGGATATACCGTATTTATTGGCGCACCTTCACTTTAAGAGGGAAGTTTCAGGAAAAAAAATTACATTTTAAATAAGGAACTGTGAAGCAAAAGAAGGGGTCGGTGCCCATCTGCAGACCCACCATTGCCAGGAATGCAGCACCCACCATTGCCATCAGTTCAGCCTGATTGATGCTCCCTTGGAGGGGGGAGGGACGAGCTTTAAAGATTACCTACAGGAGAATCTCCTGTTTACATGGCGGCCTCTTTAACAGAAAGTCCCGCCTTCTTTGATGGACAGAACAGTCGTCCAATGGCAGCGCCGTAGACGGGACTTCCTATTATAGAGGCCGCCCGTAAACAGGAAATTCTCCTCCTGTATGTACGGCACTCGTCCCACCTCCTCCCTGTCCCCTCCAAGGCAGCCAGCATATATATCTTTTGTGTCCCCCGGCGCTGGGAGATCGTCGGGGGCCACAAAAGATATATATGTCCAGATAACCAGACGAGCTGTTCAAAACCGCAACACGTGCCGGACTTTGGACATGTCTGGTGTAGTGCAATCAACTTTTGTATGTGTAGGCGCTTGTTGCGTTCAAAGTCTTTATTCAGCCACCAATTGTGCAAGTTCTCCCACTTAAAAAAGAAAAGATGAGCGAGGCCTGTAATTGTCATCATAGGTATACCTCAACTATGAGAGACAAAATGTGGAAACAAATCCAGACAATCACATTGTCTGATTTGGAAAGAATTTATTTGCAAATTATGGTGGAAAATAAGTATTTGGTCACCTACAAACAAGCAAGGCTCTGGCTCTCACAGACCTGTATCTACTTCTTTAAGAGGCGCCTCTGTCCTCCACTCATTACCTGTATTAATGGCACCTGTTTGAACTTGTTATCAGTATAAAAGACACCTGTCCACAACCTCAAACAGTCACACTCCAAACTCCACTATGGTGAAGACCAAAGAGCTGTTGAAGGACACCAGAAACAAAATTGTAGACCTGCAATAGGCAAGCAGCTTGGTGTGGAGAAATCATCTGTGGGAGCAATAATTTAGAAAATGGAAGACCTAAAAGACCACTGATAATCTCCCTCAATCTGGGGCTCTACGCAAGATCTCACCCCGTGGGGTCAAAATGATCACAAGAACGGTGATCAAAAATCCCAGAACCACGCGAGGGGACCTAGTGAATGACCTGCAGAGAGCTGGGACCAACGTAACAAAGGCTACCATCAGTAACACACTACACTGCCAGGGACTCAGATCCTGCAGTGCCAGACGTGTCCCCCTGCTTAAGCCAGTACATGTCCGGGCCCGTCTGAGGTTTGCTAGAGAGCATTTTGATGATCCAGAAGAGGATTGAGAGAATGTCATATGGTCAGATGAAACCAAAGTAGAACTGTTTGGTAGAAACACAACTCGTCGTGTTTGGAGGAGAGAGAATTGCTGAGTTGCAACCAAAGAACACCATACCTACTGTGAAGCATGGGGGTGGCAACATCATGCTTTGGGGCTTTTTCTCTGCAAAGGGAACAGGACGACTGATCCGTGTACATGAAAGAATGAATGGGGCCATGTATCATGAGATTTTGAGTGCAAACCTCCTCCCATCAGCAAGGGCATTGAAGATGAAACGTGGCTGGGACTTTCAGCATGACAATGATCCCAAATACACCGACCAGGCAACGAAGGAGTGGCTTCGTAAGAAGCATTTCAAGGTCCTGGAGTGGCCTAGCCAGTCTCCAGATCTCAACCCCATAGAAAACCTTTGGAGGGAGTTGAAAGTCCGTGTTGCCCAGCGACAGCCCCAAAACATCACTGCTCTAGAGGAGATCTGCATGGAGGAATGGGCCAACATACCAGCAACAGTGTGTGACAACCTTGTGAAGACTTACAGAAAACGTTTGACCTCTGTCATTGTCAACAAAGGATATATAACAAAGTATCGAGATGAACTTTTGATTTTGACCAAATACTTATTTTCCACCATAATTTGCAAATAAATTCTTTCCAAATCAGACAGTGTGATTGTCTGGATTTGTTTCCACATTTTGTCTCTCATAGTTGAGGTATACCTATGATGACAATTACAGGCCTCTCATCTTTTTAAGTGGCAGAACTTGCACAATTGATGGCGGACTAAATACTTTTTTGTCCCACTGTGTATGTATATGGATAGATAGATAGATAGATATATCTCTATAATTAGTGTGTGTGTGTGTGTGAGATAGATATAGATATATGTGTGTGTGGCGATACCTTCACTTAAGAGGGCCGCAGATTAGTTTGGACCCTGAAAACAGCTCCGCCATCCCCCAGCAATGTACTCGACCCCCATACTGGCACAGTTAGTCTAGGGTAACAATATATATTTCTTATGCTATATGATCAAACTCAGACACCAAAGCAAGAATGAAAGGGGTATATCTAATTTACTTTAGATTGTGGTAAAAAGAATCAACAGTGGTAACAGTTTACATGAAATAGGTTGCAGAGCCCTGCAGTATTAAACACACTATGCATCAATGGAACATTAAAGGCGTGTCGCGTGGGCGACCGTTAACTAGGCGCCCTGTGGCGCAGCAACTAAATGAACTGTCTAGCTGGCCAGGCCTGGCTCAGATACTAAGACTCAGTCTCTAGGGGATGATGTTTTCTTCACCGGCAAGTCTTTAAAGGTGGTGCACATAACAGAACAACATTTGTAATCCAATGGGGAAATGGTAATAGAACAAACACCCTATCGAAGATCTTCTGACTCAGTTCTGCTATGGATCTCCAGTGAGAGTATCAAATATGAACTGGTGGGCCACGGTAGTCTGTAGGCACATTAACAATAAACAGTATATGGTCTGAGCATACGCTCGCTCACCCCTCCGGACGCGATCCCAGTCCGGGAACTTCCACCGACTGTGTCTTCACACACAGCTCTGCAGCAGTCTCATCTCCGGCTCAGCAGCGGTTGAGGAACCCGAGTCAGATGCCACCCAGGCTCGAGATGGGGGTGGAAGGCTCTTTAGGTAGCAGCGCAAGGCCCCAGGCTTCAGGCCTTGCACTACAGCGGATCCGCACAGGAAGATCTCTTCCTTGAAGTCTCGTGTCCCAAAGAGGCCGACCCCAGCCTCGCCTCCTCCTTTTATAACCCCTCTCATGAGTCTCTGGGGTGGAAACATTGCCGAAAGGGGTTCTGGGTAAGGTAGTCCTGGGAGTCTTAAAGGAGACCCCGCTATATATATATAATATATATATATATATATATATATATATATATATATATATATATATATATATATATATATATAAAAAAATTCCCATTACATAAATACTGAAGGATGCCAGCAAGTACTGGCCATCCCATCACCAGTGTGAATTCCAAACTAGTTTTAATGTATATTTTTTGGTTTTCGTATAAGCTTTGTAACTTCCTAGATGATTATGATGGAAATATCTGACAAGTGTATAGGAAGAATCAGCAACTCCTATTCTGATCAATGTGTTGATAATGTATCTCCAGGCAGCCGAGCTCGGAAACCAGAGCATCCCGTGAGAGTAAAACAAGAGGATGAATTGTATGACTCGGAGCCGGAATCCGATGACAGAGGTGAGACACGTATGCTATGTCTCCATCCTACGCCATCTCTAGTGTGTGTGTGTGTGTGTGTGTGTGTGTGTGTGTGTGTGTGTTTTTCTTTCTCGTACATCACGGGACACAGAGCGACATAGTCATTACTAATGGGTTATATAGTTACCGTCAGGTGCTGGCACTGGCAACTTCCAAAACCGGAAGTACCCTCCCCTATATAAGCCCCTCCCATCCGGGAGCACCTCAGTTTTTTGCCAGTGTCTAAGGTGTTGGCCAAGAAGAAACATGTGTTTTTCACTGAGCTTGCGTACAGGTTCTTTTGGGCCTCAGTAAGCTATTCCGGATCCGACCAAAAAAGCTTCATAGCTAAACGGTCGGTACCCGGGCCTTGCAGAGAAGAGCAAGGTTCTGCCTGTAATGCTTCTCTTAGGAGAGCTGGACCCTGGGATCCAGAGCTCTGGTCATACCCACGACCAGGATGTTTTCTGTGCAGGGTGCTATACAGGTCCAGGGGAGTGGAATCCTTGGGAACCCGGTCCCTGAAGGTTTGATTACAATGCCTGCCGTGATAGGTGAAGTTTGGGCTTTTGTGGACCAAACAAAGTCCTGCGGCGGGGAACAGGTAAGTGGGGGCCCCCAGGAACTTGGTTCTATTGGGGGACCCCCAAGCCTAATTTGTCTTTCTGTCTGTTACCTAACGGTATTCCCGCTAATATCTGTGCATGCCTGTAACTACTAAAAAAATGTAATAATTTTTAATGGTGGTCAAGAAAAAAAAAAATAAAAATAAAAAAAGAATGTTTTTTTATATATGTTTAGTATATTAAACTGCGGTACCTGTGTTTGTCCACTAGAGGCCGCTGTGGAATGTTTTTCTTGTCATATGGACTAGTTTCTTCTCAGAGAGCAAAGTCCAGGCAGCTGGTGAGTTCTCCTACAGGAAACTGTTTCCTCTGCCATGTTGCAGTGTTCGTCTATCCCCCGGCCTGCGGCAAAGGGGGCCCTGGCTCCTGTCCCTGGTTTCCATGTTTGAAAAATAGCGCCGAGGCGCACGTGGCCGCGCGCGTGCGCGTGCACGCGCCTCTATATATAGAGGTGGCCGGAAAAAGGGGCGGGGCCTGGGGGATGACGCTCTGTGCGCGCCGCAGCGCTTCTTCGCATGTGCGGGCGTCCCAGCAGGTTTTTAAAAAGCCACATTATTGCAGTAAGCTGGCTATGAAGTACAGAGACAGAGCTGGCAACATTTAAAGGCATACAGCAAGCGGTTGATACAGGCATCCCCTAGAAAGGCACATTAGTAGACACCAACTGTTTATTATAGCAGCATTTATGCTAGACTATTATCAGTAACTGGTGTATTTTCGGCTGGAATACCTCAGCTTTGTGGCTTAGGAATATGCCGTCTAAAAACTCCGGGACTAGAAATTCCAGGAGGGAATCTGAGGATCTTGGGCATGCTTTGGCTGCACCAGTCTCCCCTGAAGAATCAGAGGTTAGTGACCGTAGGGCACCCCCAGGAGTACCTGGTACTGTGGCTGTCCCCAGTTCACCTGCTCCTGTGTATGTAACAGAGGAGGTTTTTTCCTCAGCTCTGGGAGGGCTGGAAGAGAGATTGTCAGCACTAATTGCTGCTTCCCTGTCACAGGAGAAAAGCGCTCGATCTCCGTCTCCTCCCTCAGAGTGCCTGTTAACAGAGCAACAGTCCCATACAGAGAACGACCTACCTGAGGGGGATCAGGATGAGGTTGATTCAGTTGTAGAGGAATCAACAGTGGAGGAGCCGTTCTCAGCATCACATGCTGAGAGGTTATGGGTGCAGTCCCTGACTAATATGGTCCGATCAGCATTTAAAATGCCACTTGCGGAGCCATCCTCCTCTTCTGTCTCCTCGTTGGGGTCGCTAAAAGCTCCCCAGACTGTTTGTTCTTTTCCGATCCATCCTTTACTGGAGGGGCTCATTTACCAGGATTGGGAGCATCCTGACAAAATATTTACTCCCCCCAAGAGATTTCCGGTGGTCTATCCTATGGAGGATAGGTTCGTCAGAAAATGGAAGGTCCCTACAGTGGACGCAGCCATCTCTTGTGTGAATAAATCACTGACATGTCCGGTGGAAAATGTCCAAATGTTCAAGGACCCAATAGATAAAAAATTGGAGTCCTTATTGAAATCTGCTTTTTCTACAGCAGGATTGGTGACACAACCAGCAGTGGCAGCTATAGGGGTCTGCCAAGCAGTGAAGGATCAGTTGAAACAGGTCTTAAGGGACGTGCCAGATCAGCAGGCTCTTGCTCTAGCTGATCTACCTAGAGCCTTATGCTTTGCGGTGGACGCTATAAAGGATTCAATCCATCAGGCCTCCCGCCTTACGCTGTCTGTAGTACATATGCGTAGGCTTCTATGGCTCAAAAACTGGTCTGCTGAAGCTCCCTGTAAAAAATTGCTGGTCAGCTTCCCATTTCATGGGGAGCGCTTATTCGGGGAAGACCTGGACAAGTATATCCAGAGAATTTCCAGCGGTAAAAGTACACTCTTGCCGGTCAAAAATAGAGTTAGAGGTCCCTCTTTTAAGAGGCCGGCTTCTCCAGTCCCTAGGACATCGGCTGTGAAACAGTTCCGACGGCCTCCCCAGTCAAATCCCGGAGGTAAAAATCAGGGACAGTTGCAGGGTAACAAGAAGCCCTGGAGCAGGAGAGGTACAAAACCTCCCCCAAAGTCAAATGCATGAAGGGTTGCCCCCACCCAATCGGGTGGGGGGAAGACTTCAGTTGTTCACAGAGACCTGGCGGGACACGATCAGAGACAGATGGGTGCTCTCCGCAGTAAATCTGGGATACAAATTGGAGTTAAAAAACTCCCCTCCTTCCCGCTTTATAAGGTCGAACGTGCCAAGGGATCCCCAGAAGAGAGGATCCCTCCTGTTGGCACTGGAACAATTATTGCTCCAAGCAGTAATTATAGAGGTTCCCCTGGAAGAATGGGGGTTCGGGTTTTACTCAAACCTCTTTACAGTTCCGAAGCCAAACGGGGACGTGAGGCCCATATTAAATCTAAAAGGGCTAAACAAATTCCTGCATATCAGGACTTTCCGGATGGAGTCGATCCGGTCGGTAGCCACTGCCCTACAAGGGGAGGAATGGTTAGCCTCGATCGACATCAAAGATGCGTATTTGCACATCCCCATCTTTCCAGCCCCCCAAAAATTTCTACGCTTTGCGATAGAAGGGCGCCATTTTCAGTTCAGAGCCTTACCCTTCGGTCTGGCCACAGCACCAAGAGTGTTCACAAAAATTCTGGCCCCATTATTGGCCAATCTAAGAACACGAGGTGTAACGATAATGGCATATCTAGACGACTTGTTGCTGATAGACCACTCAGTGGAAAAACTAGAAGTGGTTGTTCACGAGACAATCAAGTATCTGGAATCTCACGGTTGGATTATCAACCGAGACAAGTCAGCCCTAAAACCAGTCAAAAGTCTGGAATACTTGGGGCTAAGGCTGGATTCAGACCAGAGAAAAATTTTCTTGCCTCGAGAAAAGGGGTCGTCTTTGAGAGATTTGATCCACTTAGTGGGTTCAAAAAGACAGCCATCCATACGCCTGTGCATGAGGCTGCTGGGAAAAATGGTGGCATCATTCGAAGCAGTACCCTACGGTCAATTCCATTCAAGGAAGTTGCAAAGGGCCATACTGTCAGCCTGGAACAAAAAAGTTCAGGCTCTGGACGTACCAATGTCCTTGTCCCCTTCCGTTCGCAGAAGCCTCCGTTGGTGGTTGGTTCCCCGGAATCTGGAAAGAGGGAAATCCTTCAGTCCGATTTCTTGGAAGGTGGTCACTACAGATGCCAGCCTTTTAGGCTGGGGAGCAGTACTGGAGCAATGGTCTCTCCAGGGCAGATGGTCGGATGCGGAAAAGGCCCTGCCCATCAATCTCTTAGAGATACGAGCAGCCCGGTATGCCCTAGTAGCATGGACATCCAAACTCCAAGGGTCCCCTGTCAGAGTTCAGTCAGACAATGCCACAGCAGTGGCATATATCAATCGTCAGGGGGGCACCAGGAGTCGTGCAGCCCAAAGGGAAGTAAATTACATCCTGAGATGGGCAGAAAGATATGTCCCAGCCATATCTGCGGTATTCATTCCAGGGGTGGAGAATTGGAAGGCGGACTTTCTAAGTCGCCAACAATTATGCCCAGGGGAATGGTCCCTTCATCCCGAGGTTTTCCGGACAATATGTCAGCGGTGGGGAACACCGGATGTAGATCTGCTAGCATCCAGGTTCAACACGAAAGTGGACAGGTTTGTCTCTTGGACAAGGGATCCCCTAGCGTGCGGCTCGGATGCCCTAGTGTTCCCTTGGGATCAGTTCAAGCTGATATATGCATTCCCACCGCCACAATTGTTACCTCGATTACTCCGCAGAATCAGGGTAGAAAAGAAACCAGTGATTCTGGTGGCTCCAGCGTGGCCCCGAAGAGCATGGTACGCGGAGATTGTAAAAATGTCTGTGGGGAGTCCTTGGACCCTCCCACATCGTCCGGACCTGCTTTCGCAGGGACCGATATACCACCCTTCCTTACCAGCCCTAGGTTTGACGGCCTGGCTATTGAAGCCCACATTCTAAAAAGGAGAGGGCTCTCTAATGCTGTGGTGTCTACCATGATCAATGCCAGGAAACCGGTATCCAGGCAGATCTACTATAGAATCTGGAAGGCGTACATCGCCTGGTGTGAGGCCAGGAAATGGCATCCACGTAAATACGTAATAGGTAGAATTCTGGACTTCCTACAATGGGCTGTAGATAGGAAGCTTGCCTTGAGTACTATCAAAGGTCAGATTTCGGCCTTGTCAATATTTTTTCAAAGGCCCTTGGCTTCGCATTCACTAGTCAAAGCCTTTATACAAGGAGTGATGCGTATTAGTCCTCCGGTTAATATTCCCATATGTCCATGGGATCTAAACTTGGTTCTGTCGGTTCTACAGAAACAACCATTTGAACCATTACAGCATATTTCCTTAGTGCTTCTCACCAGGAAATTGATTTTTCTAGTAGCCATTTGTTCGGCTAAAAGAGTATCGGAATTAGCAGCTATGTCCTGTAAGGAGCCATATCTGGTTATCCATAAGGACAGAGTAGTGTTACGTCCTCATCCAGCCTTTCTTCCTAAGGTGGTATCGAGTTTTCATTTGAACCAAGATGTGGTTCTTCCTTCTTTTTTCCCCAAGCCTACTTCGGTAGAGGAAAAGTTATTGCATTCTTTGGATGTAGTAAGAGCAGTTAAAGCTTATCTAAAAGCCACTGCTCAGATTCGCAGAACGGATACTTTGTTTATTCTGCCGGAAGGCCCCAGAAAGGGTCAGGCAGCGTCAAAATCTACTTTAGCCAAGTGGATTCGACAGGTCATAATACAAGCCTATAGCTTGAGAAGTAGACCGCCTCCGTTCAAAGTTAGGGCGCACTCCACGAGAGCAGTTGGAACTTCATGGGCAGTGCATCACCAGGCCTCCCTGGCTCAAGTCTGTAAGGCCGCAACATGGTCTTCAGTACACACGTTTACTAGGTTCTACCAGGTGGACGTTAGAAGTCAGGAGGATGTCGCCTTTGGGCGCAGTGTGTTGCAGGCCGCAAAAGATCCTCATGTCTGATAGCGCTCAGCTTATATATGGTGTATCCCCCCCCTCATTTGGCATTGCTTTAGGACATCCCATTAGTAATGACTATGTCGCTCTGTGTCCCGTGATGTACGAGAAAGAAAATAGGATTTTTATAACAGCTTACCTGTAAAATCCTTTTCTTGGAGTACATCACGGGACACAGAGCTCCCGCCCCTCTTTGGGGACACTTATTGCTTTGCTACAAAACTGAGGTGCTCCCGGATGGGAGGGGCTTATATAGGGGAGGGTACTTCCGGTTTTGGAAGTTGCCAGTGCCAGCACCTGACGGTAACTATATAACTGTCAGGGTCACCTGTGGCCAGGTGACAGATGCACACCGTAGGGGGACAGGAGTGCACCGCGAGGTAGTGAACCCTATGGCTGGCTTCTGTGGATAGGAAACTGGGTGGTTGTGGAAAGCGGGACCAGAGGAGCACAACCGGGATCCCAACGGAAGCGAGAGCCAAGATTCCCCAGGGCGCGGAGTCTAAGACCCAGCTGGTCTTCTCCAGGGCCTCTAGTGGTGAGGATGTTACGCTGCAGGCTGGGACCAGGTCGCGGCCCCTGGAGTTTCCTAGCTCACGCCCCGTAGGATAAGGGGAAGCAGCAGCACACGATAGAGAGAACCGAATAACAAGCCGAAGGTCAGGGGCCACAAGCAGACAAGGATAACGAAGAACGAGCCGAAGGTCAAGGGACACGAGCAGACAGGGATGGTCGGGGACAAGCCAATAACGTAACAGAGAGACAGACGTAGCACACGGCAGGCAGGAACCCAAACACACAATGCCTAACAAACACGTTGATCAGCTAAGCAGACTTGCAGTGCACAGGTTAATATAGTGTTCAGTGATAGGGCCTGGGGTGGAGTCAGGCTGGGAGGAGATTATAAAGGAAGCCAGGTGAAGGAGGTCTGGTCTCTAGATGAACACATGAGGAGGAAGGTAAGATGGCAGACAGACATTAATGCATATCCATGACAGTACCCTCCCTCTTACGAGGCCTCCCCCTTCCCCGCCTGGGCCCAGGTTTAGAGGGAAACTTCAGATGAAACTCCTTTAACAGACGAGGTGCAAAGACCTCAGATGCAGTGATCCAAGACCTCTCCTCAGGACCAAACCCTTTCCAATGAACGAGGTACTGAAGAACGCCTTTACAGAGTCGGGAGTCCAGAATTTGACTGATCTCGTACTCCTGATTATCCTCCGAGACAGGCGCCACGGTAGGAAGAGGACGAGAGAATTTATTGAGGACTAAAGGCTTTAGAAGAGCAACATGAAAGGAGTTAGTGATTTTAAGGCTCTTAGGAATCTGGAGTTTGAAACAAACCGGATTCAGTTTAGCAGTTACCGTGTATGGACCGATGAATCGTGGAGCAAACTTCAGAGAAGGAACTCGGAGCTTGATGTTCCTGGTAGAGAGCCAGACTTTGTCCCCTGGCTGAAGAGAAGGCGGTTTACGCCTGCGGCGGTCGGCAAAGCCTTTGAATTTTTCAGCAGCTGCCCGGAGGGAATCATGAACGTGACCCCAAACGGAATTGAGAGACTCCTGAACCGAAGCCAAAGCTGGAATGTCTGGAGAACAGATCATAGGAAGAGGAAGTTGAGGGTGTTTTCCATAAACTGTGAAAAAGGGTGTCTTCTGCGAACTGGTATTCACATGATTGTTATGGGAGAATTCTGCCCACGGGAGTAGAGAGGACCAATCGTCATGGTGAGAAGACACAAAGGTGCGAAGAAAGACCTCTAACTCCTGATTAACCCTCTCAGTCTGTCCATTGGATTGGGGATGGTAAGAAGAAGAAAAATCCAAGACAATATTGAGGGATTTGCAAAAGGCTCTCCAAAAACGAGACGTGAATTGGACTCCCCTGTCGGAAACAATATGAGAAGGGACCCCATGTAGGCGGAGAATTTCTCGAATGAAAATGGGAACCAAGGCAGGGGCAGAAGGAAGACCAGGAAGAGGAACAAAATGAGCCATCTTGGAGAATCGATCGATTACCACCCAAATGACTGTATTATTCTCAGACAGTGGGAGATCGGTGATAAAATCCATGGCAATATGGGCCCAGGGTTCCTTAGGAATAGGCAAGGGCATGAGGAGACCAGCAGGAGCTTGTGTGGAGGATTTGGACTGAGCACAGACATAACAAGCTTTAACGTAGTCTTTGACGTCTGAGCGGAGATTAGGCCACCAGTAGTGACGACTGATGAGTAGGAAGGATCGGAGGAATCCAGAATGCCCTGCCACCTTGGAATCATGTCCCCAACGAAGGATCTTAGCTCTTAGCTCAGTGGGGACAAAGGTCTTACCAGGCGGAATTTTAGACTTCAGGGTGGTAGAGTGGGCAACAATGCATGAGGTGGGAATGATCGGCTCAGGTTCAGGGGCGGACTCCTCGTCCAAAGTGTCAAATGACCTAGAGAGCGCATCAGCCCGACCGTTGCAGGAACCAGGTTTGTAGGTAATCGTGAAATTAAAACGGGCAAAGAAGAGACTCCACCTGGCCTGTCTAGGATTCAGACGTTTAGCATTCTGTAGATACTGTAAATTCTTGTGATCGGTAAAGATCGTTATGGAGTGAGGGGAACCCTCCAAGAGATGACGCCACTCCTCTAACGCCAATTTAATTGCGAGAAGTTCCCGATCACCGATGGCATAATTCCTCTCTGCCTGAGAATTTTTTTTGGAGAAGAACGCACATGGTTGGCGTCTCTTCTCAAAGATTTGAAGAAGCACAGCTCCCACCCCCATTGAGGAAGCGTCCACTTCAATAAAAAATGCATTCCCAGGATTTGGTCTCCTCAAGAGGGGGCCAGAAACAAAGGCCTGTTTCAGGTTGTGAAATGCAGAGACAGCTTCGGGAGGCCAGTCTCTGGCATTCACACCCTTCTTGGTCAAAGCGATAATAGGCGCGGCAATGGAAGAGTAATTCCTTATGAACTGCCTATAATAATTAGTGAAGCCAAGAAAGCGCTGTGTGGCCTTGAGGCTAGCAGGAAGAGGCCAGTTGGTGATAGCCAAGACCTTCCCAGGGTCCATACGAAGCCCCGAACATGAGACAAAGCACCCCAAAAACAGGACCTCAGAACATTCAAAGGAACATTTCTCCAGCTTGGCATAGAGATTGTTCTCTCTAAGACGTTGAAGTACAGTGCGGACATGGTTTCTGTGGACGAGCAGATTTTCAGAAAAGATCAGAATGTCATCCAGATAGATGACAACAAACTGGTACAGCAGATCTCTGAAGATTTCATTGACAAAGTTTTGAAACACGGCTGGAGCATTACACAGACCAAAAGGCATCACCAGATATTCGTAATGCCCGTCTCTAGTGTTAAATGCAGTCTTCCATTCGTCACCCTCCCGTATTCGAATGAGATTGTACGCGCCTCTGAGATCCAACTTGGTGAAAATGGAGGCACCCTTCAACCTATCGAATAGCTCAGATATTAAGGGTAAGGGGTATCGATTTTTAATAGTAACCGCATTTAAACCCCGATAATCGATGCAGGGTCTTAAGGTACCATCCTTTTTGGCAACAAAAAAGAACCCTGCCCCTGCAGGCGATGAGGATTTCCGGATGAACCCTCTCTCCAGATTCTCTGCTACATACTCCGACATGGCCTGGGTCTCTGGGATGGACAGAGGGTAGGTACGACCCCTGGGTAGAGTTGCTCCGGGGACAAGATCAATAGCACAGTCAAAAGACCTGTGGGGAGGAAGCACCTCAGCTGATTTTTTACAGAACACATCCCGGTAATCGCTGTATGCGGCGGGAAGATCAGAAGAAACAGAAGTGGCAGCAACCGGAAGACTCTCCTTGGGGGTCACCTTGAGAAGACACGACGAGAAACATGAGGAACCCCAGGCCAGGATCTGCCCAGAGACCCAGTCCACATGTGGAGAGTGGAGCTGTAGCCAAGGGAGGCCCAATACAACTGGGGTAGAGGCCTTGGGTAGAATAAGAAAGGATATCCACTCCTGGTGGAGAATCCCTACCGACATCCTAATGGGTAGCGTCTGGAAGCGAATAGGGCCCCCTGGGAGAACAGTGCCATCAATTGCCGAGACTACCAATGGGGTAGTGAGAGGTGAAAGGGTAAGCTTCATAGAAGAAGCAGTTCTCCAATCCATGAAATTGCCGGCAGCCCCGGAATCCAGGTATGCAAGGGTTGACTGAGGAGAAGTGCCTACATGAAGGGACACCGGCAAGAGCAGGCGAGAAGCTGATGTTTCTGGGTCCAATACTCCACCTTCCAAATGTATTAGACCCGAGCGTTTCCCGGACGAAGCGAGCAGGAGTCACGAAAATGACCCTTGCCCCCACAATAGAGGCACAAGCCCAGAGTTCTGCGCCTAGCACGTTCTTCGGGGGTTAGTCTGGTCCGGCCCAGCTGCATAGGTTCTTCAGCAGGTAGAGGATGCTCCACGGAATGAAGGGAGGGGAGCTCAGACTGGCTAGGACCCAGAGAGTGCTGGCGTCTTTTTTCTAAGGACCTCTCTTGAAAACGAATGTCGATCTGGTTGCATAATGAAATTACATCGTCCAGACCGACGGGAATGGCTCTTCCCGCTAATTCGTCTTTCACTCGGTCAGAGAGGCCATGTAAAAAGGTAGCGACCAGGGCCTCATTATTCCAGCTCAATTCAGCTGTGTGGATACGGAACTGAAGAGCATATTGCCCCACTGAACTAGATTCTTGGCGAAGACGTAAGACAGCACTAGCCGCTGAAGAAGCCCGAGCCGGCTCTTCGAAGATATTACGAAAGAGCTTCAAGAATTCGGACAGACTGGAAACCACCGGATCGTTCCTCTCCCACAGGGGGGCAGCCCAGGCCAAAGCTTCACCGGAGAGGAGGGAAATGATATAGGCTACCTTAGCCCGGTCAGATAGGAAGCTTTGAGGCTGAAGCTCAAAATGAATAGTGCATTGGCTGAGAAACCCCCTGCAGGCCTTGGAGTCCCCAGAGAAACGGAACGGAGCTGGCAATCTTAGTGAGTGTGAGGCTGCGACTGGTGCGATAGGTACAGCCGCTGGTTGTACTTGGGGTTGCGGATTCGGGGTTCCCAAGGAGACCTGAAGCTGCTCGAATCGAGAAGCCAGATCCTGGAGGAATCGCATCACCTGGGTCTGATTTGATTCCTGGGTCTCAAGTCTGCGAACTATGCCCTGCAATGGATCATCCGCGGGAAGCGGGATGTCAGCCGGGTTCATGGCTGATCAAACTGTCAGGGTCACCTGTGGCCAGGTGACAGATGCACACCGTAGGGGGACAGGAGTGCACCGCGAGGTAGTGAACCCTATGGCTGGCTTCTGTGGATAGGAAACTGGGTGGTTGTGGAAAGCGGGACCAGAGGAGCACAACCGGGATCCCAACGGAAGCGAGAGCCAAGATTCCCCAGGGCGCGGAGTCTAAGACCCAGCTGGTCTTCTCCAGGGCCTCTAGTGGTGAGGATGTTACGCTGCAGGCTGGGACCAGGTCGCGGCCCCTGGAGTTTCCTAGCTCACGCCCCGTAGGATAAGGGGAAGCAGCAGCACACGATAGAGAGAACCGAATAACAAGCCGAAGGTCAGGGGCCACAAGCAGACAAGGATAACGAAGAACGAGCCGAAGGTCAAGGGACACGAGCAGACAGGGATGGTCGGGGACAAGCCAATAACGTAACAGAGAGACAGACGTAGCACACGGCAGGCAGGAACCCAAACACACAATGCCTAACAAACACGTTGATCAGCAAAGCAGGCTTGCAGTGCACAGGTTAATATAGTGTTCAGTGATAGGGCCTGGGGTGGAGTCAGGCTGGGAGGAGATTATAAAGGAAGCCAGGTGAAGGAGGTCTGGTCTCTAGATGAACACATGAGGAGGAAGGTAAGATGGCAGACAGACATTAATGCATATCCATGACAATAACCCATTAGTAATGACTATGTCGCTCTGTGTCCCGTGATGTACTCCAAGAAAAGGATTTTACAGGTAAGCTGTTATAAAAATCCTATTTTTTTGTCTTTTTAGTTTTACAATGGCTCACTTTTTTATTTTGATTATATATCATGCTCCTTTTCAGTTTTGATCTTTTAAGTTTTATTTTGTGTTTTTTGGCTTTGAATTGTCTTCACTGGGGTTATGGTGTGCGTGTGTTTTTTTTTTTTTTGTGGTCTTCATTATTCTTGTGTTGTTTTAGGCCTCAATCACACACAGGGGGGGGGGGGTGTTCTAAATTATTTTTATTTCTTCTTGGGGAGGGGGGGGGGGTGCTCGCTGAGAGGCTGAGCCGGGTGCTGGTCCAGACATGTGGGTGAATCATATGGTCACGATCTTTCCCAAACCTGGACCGGTTCTGTGACCTCTTGTCAGCTAAAAATGGGTCACAGGAGCACAGAACACTGGCTGTACTTCTCTTTTTAAATGTGTGTTTGTTTTTTTCCCTTCATGCATTTTGTTCATGAAGGTTATAACTTTTTATATATAGGTATACTTGAGCCCCATCACAATCCAGCACTGTGCATGAGAGCAGCGACTCTCTGCTGTGTCCCTCCTCACAGGGCAGGTCCCGCTGCTGTCAATCTCTGACGAGGGGTTATGGCTAGAGGTCGACCGATATATCTGCCGGCCGATATATCGGCCAATATTTATTATTAAAATTGGGCCGATATTTAACTCTGACCGCTGTCCCCCCCCCCCCCCTTCTCCACACTCAGCGGCTCTGGCAAGCATCAAGCGCCGCGCTGAGTGTGTGAAACTGACAAGTAACAGAGAGGAGAGAGAGAGGAGCTGTCAGAATTTAACTCGATGTCGGGGGTGGGCGGGACCCAGCAGCTATATTACACCAGCCAATGAGATGGTATCTGGGTGGGCCGCTACGTGTATGTTTGCCCGCCCCCTTTCTTAAGCAGCCCAATAATTGGCTGGTGTAATATAGCTGCTGGGTCCCGCCCACCCCCACATCAAGCTCAATTCTGACAGCTCCTCTCTCTCTCCTCTGTTATTTTCAGTTTCTCACACACAGTTAGTTACACTCGGCTCAGTGTGAAACCAGCCAGTGCCAATCGGTGCCATCTGTCAGTGCCACCAGCCAGTGTCACCCACCCCTGCCAGCCAGTGTCACCCGCCCCTGCCAGCCAGTGTCACCCGCCCCTGCCAGCCAGTGTCACCCGCCCCTGCCAGCCAGTGTCACCCGCCCCTGCCAGCCAGTGTCACCCGCCCCTGCCAGCCAGTGTCACCCGCCCCTGCCAGCCAGTGTCACCCGCCCCTGCCAGCCAGTGTCACCCGCCCCTGCCAGCCAGTGTCACCCGCCCCTGCCAGCCAGTGTCACCCGCCCCTGCCAGCCAGTGTCACCCGCCCCTGCCAGCCAGTGTCACCCGCCCCTGCCAGCCAGTGTCACCCCGCTGCCACCTGTCAGTTCCAAACCAGTGCCACCTGCCAGTTCCAACTGCCAATCAGTGCCATCTGTCAGTTCCAAACTAGTGCCATCTGTACTGAGGACATCAAGTGTGTGCTAGAGTGACAGGAGCAAGCAGGAAGGAGTGGAGTGGGTGAGGGTTTTTTTTTTTTTTTTTTTTAAATCGGCCTAAAATATCGGCCACAAAAATCGGCATCATACATCGGCCGCCCCAATTTCTAAATATCGGCATCGGCCAGAGAAAAACCCATATCGGTCGACCTCTAGTTATGGCCTGTGTCTATGGACGCAGGCAGTGCGGATCAGGAGTGAGTCCGCATGAGTACCCCCATAGGAAGCTGCTTCCTATGGGGGCACTGGGTGAGGTAGGAGTCAGGAGCACTGACGGGGGGGCCTAAGAAGAGGGAGATTGGGGCTGTGCAAAACCATTACACAGAGCAAGTAAGTATAACGTGTTTGTTATTTTTGTAAATAAATGTTGCCTTTAGAAACACTTTAACATGCGTTTACTTGTGTTTAGACATGTCAGGCCTTTATGTGCAAAAGCTCCTTATCTGAAAGCACGTGTGTGTGTGTGTTTT
The DNA here is from genome assembly GCA_029206835.1 of Rana muscosa. Classification (NCBI taxonomy): domain Eukaryota; kingdom Metazoa; phylum Chordata; class Amphibia; order Anura; family Ranidae; genus Rana; species Rana muscosa. The sequence goes on from JARGYO010000094.1 coordinate 64,645,118, forward strand.
TTAATTTATTTTTTCTTCTGCCTCTAAGCTCTTGTTAACGCCTATGTGTACATGTATACATCAGTGACATGGAGAAGAGTTTAGGGGCAGAGAAATCCTAAAGCTCAAATGCATGTAAAAGCAACATTTTTGAGCTCAATTGTAGCTTAAGTTAAAAGCTCAAAAATCAGCACTAGGGACATAACTTGCAGCCAACAGGACATGTCCCTTGTGCTGATTCCTCTTCTTTTCTTTTACATTTTAAATTTTTTTATTTCAATATAGACAGGTAAAAGATAAAAAGAAGTTTGGGGTTGTGTATAAAAGTAAGATGCAACATTCAGCCATATTCCAAAGGGCCCAGTATGCAGTACCTGTCGTCATGCAAAATGCCTCGTATAACCACACTGTTACGCAGCTTGTATGGTGAATTGGCACATAAGAGACGCCCATCCTGTGAGGTAACAATATAAAACAAATGGAACGTCGGGTATTGCTGTAAATGACCTACAATTCCTCTTATTTTAGTAGAAATCTTCCTCCATGCAGAAGGGGTTAATATAGCAATTCACAACAGAAGCAGTGCGCCGCCGGTGTGCGCGCCCTCCGCAGGTGGAAATGTAGAATCTCGTATATACGTGATCCCGCGCACAGCTGCCGCCCTGTATTAGTAAAACTGCTATAGGGCAGGCAGCAAGTGGTTAAGGAGCGGTGTGCTCCCTCCAGGCATACCTGCCCTTTAAAGAGGAGTTCCGCCCGTCCTTTAAAAATCAAAAGTCAGCAGCTACACAATACTGTAGCTGCTGACTTTTAACATTAGGCCACTTACCTGTCCTGGAGTCCAGCAATATCGGCACCCCAGCTGATGTCTCCATCAGCTGTCGGGTACTGCCGCTGCGATTGCGGGAACCCGGCAGTGTAGCCTTTCGGCTTCATGACCGGGTCCCTACTGCGAAGCATGCTGCGCTTTCTCACTGGCCCGACAGATGTGGAGGGAGGAGGAAGGGTCAGAGCGGTGACATTGTTTGCCCTGGGCAGGTCTCCTGGAAGTGGGGACAGGGTGCCTGTCAAAGTTATCCGCTCTCTCCCCCCCCCGAAAGGTGCCAAATGTGGCATCGGGGGGGGGGGGGGGAATCAAGTAAGCGGAAGTTCCACTTTTGGGTGGAACTCCACCTTAATCTTTCTATTATTATATACGGATGTGCCCCAACTTTTGACAGTTAGAGCTGCAGTACACTAGGGTGCCATGAAGTGGACCTGCAGCTCACACATATATTTGCAAATGTGCGCAAACTAAACCCCCTTGGTTTTATTGTGAACTATTTAACGAGACAATTCAGTTTGTTGCAGGCTGGTTGGTAAGTCAGCTGGGAATTTTTCTTTGATTGACGTGTGGGTGTGCCCATCCTGCTGCACATATGCATTATGTGGACTCCAACAGGTTAATATAGAATAACCATGTACATAAGTTTTTGGTGAACTTTATATTTTTTTTTTTTTTTTTTTTTTTTAAGGTAGCCAATGCTGCTTATAAACTACTCCCAGCGGCTAACTTTTGAGGTTTTCTATAGTTGTCAATGGAGCTGGGTCCTAAAGAAGAAAAATTCTAGGGAATCGCAGATTGGCTCCTCAAGTCCATATTAATTGGTCCACTCTTGCACTTGGCTTGTCCTTTTTATATGAAAGCATGTGTGGTGGTGATGTTCACAGTGACATTTTTCAGTTCTCAAATTTTTCTGACTCTTTTTTTGTCTTTTTTTTTTTTTTTTTTCTTTAATCAAATGTACATTGTCTAGCGTATATTTTTTTTTTCTCTTGCTACTTCCAAAGAGGGGCTACAGTTGCCAAACCTAAATTTTAATTAATAAAATTTGATTTGTAAGAATCGCTCCATCTAATTTGGATATTCTCATATACATCCATGTAATATTTACTTGCCATATCTATAGTTTATATCTTTCCTGCAGAAAGATTCTGGCAGAGGCCATAACATTTTTTTCCACGAAAGGGAGGTTAACAAGACTCATGACCATTCATTAAGATTAGAAGAAAAGAGGTTTAAACTTATTTTTATTTTTTATTTCTTTATCTATATAAAGGGTGGTAGAGAATACATAATTTCATCACATTTCTACTCTTACAAATCCATTATACTACGTTACATTTTATGTTGATTTGAAATTCCTCCATCTTTACATTCACCATTTATACTCTTATGCCGTGTACACATGACCGTTTTTCTCATCGAGAAAAACGATTTTTTTTCCATTTGACGAGAAAAACGATCTTCTGTGGGCATTTTGTCGTTTTTCTCGACGAGAAAAACGGCATTAAAAACGACGAGAAAAATTAGAACATGTTCTAATTTTTCTCGTCGTTTTTCCCGACATTTTTTCCGCGGCAGTTTTTCCATAGGGAAACACTGCCGCGGAGCCCACAGACAGTCGTTTTTCTCGACAAGAGAAAAAATTACGTGAAAAACGACCGTGTGTGGGGAACAAGCCGTTCCCTCGTTTTTAATGTCATTATTCACGGCGGTTTTTTAACCGCCGTGAATAATCGTGTGTACGCGGCATTATAGTTTACCTAAATTGGAATCCAAATACCACACACTTTATTCCAAAGTTCTCACTCCTTAACTAAATCTCTAATCCTCCCTTTAATTATTTTTTGCTGTATACCCCAAACACTACAAAACAGAAAACAAAAACTAGAGGTTTAACCTTAAACTTCGTAGAGCAGAGGAGTGCAAACTTTTTTCAAAGAGGGCCAGATTTGATGAAGTGAACATGCGTGAGGGCCGACCATTTTGCCTGACATTCTTGGAACCCTTAAAATTCGGTCTAAGTGTGTTTGTCCGAGCAATAATACACGGCCCAACAAGAATTCCCCTGCCTTTGTGGCCGTGTGTGGTGAAGAGATGAGCTCGGGCGTGATATTTGGATATACCGTATTTATGGGAGTATTAACACGCACCTTCACTTTTAAGAGGGAAGTTTCAGGAAAAAAATCTTAAATAAAGAACTGTGAAGCAAAATAAGGGTCAGTGGCAATCAATGCAGCCTAATATGTGCCCATCTGCAGCCTCACCATTGCCCTGAATGCAGCAGCATCCCCTTGTCATAAATGCAGCACACCCATTGACACGAATGCAGACTCACCAGTGCAGCCTGATTTATGTCCATCTGCAGCCTTGGAGGGGGCGGGACGAGCGCCAACAAACATACAGGAGAAACTCCTGTTTTCTCTGCGGCCTCTTTAATAGAAAGTCCCGCCTCCTATGATGGGCAGAACAGTCGTCCAATGGCAGCGCAGGAGACGGGACTTCCTTTTACAGAGGTCACCTTGTAAACAGTAAATACTCCTGTACAGCACCTGTCCCGCCCCTTCCCTTCTCTCTCCATGGCAGGGGATTTCCGTGGATTACATAAACCATTACCTCCTGCTGAGTCAGCCCTCTGTCAGGGGCCATTCTTTCCAGCAGCGTTATAGCTTTCTAGAGAGCTGCCTGCGGTGACTGTTGTCTAGCTGCTTGTATATCTTTTGTGGCGCTCGGGGATTCGTTGGGGGCCACAAAAGATATACATGTCAAAATGACCAGGCGGGCCGCCCGAAACACGGGCCACGATTGGCTCGCGGGCCGGACTTTGGACATGCCTGACGTAGAGGGTTCTTTACTGTAAGAGCGGCAAGGATGTGGAATTCCCTTCCACAGGCAGTGGTATCAGCGGGGGGCATCGATAGTTTCAAAAAACTATTAGATAAGCACCTGAACGACCACAACATACAGGGATATACAATGTAATACTGACATATAATCACACACATAAGTTGGACTTGTGTCTTTTTTTTTTTTTTTTCTTTCAACCTCACCTACTATGCAACTATGTGTGAGCATCTGAAGCTGGCAGCTGGCTACCCAGCATGCACCTCCCAGTTTGGCACCTGCGCAGTAATACCGCCATGATGGAAGTGTAGGATCCCTGGAAACTCCTGGGATCGATGATTCCAATATCCCTGGAGTCTTTGGGATCTCATGAATATGTCATTTGCTTAGGCAGCCGTGACATGAAATATAAGCTCAAAAAGGTAATTTTACAATAAAAAAAAATGAAATATTCAAATCTTACATATACTGTATGTATGGTTGACCAAAAAAAAAAAAAGTGGGTGATTTATTTTGGTCCACTTTGTCGATTGATCCAATTTTTGTTTCCATAATTCTCCACATACCTTGTCCCTTGCCGTATGAATATGGCTGAAGACTTGTCAGACTGTCTTCACAAAGCAGCATATACTGGAAACCGTGAAGACAATTTCCCTTCACCGCTTATAATCGCTTCTAGTGCTGTCCTCACTGGGGTTATGCTCTGTCCCCTTCTTCTTCTTTTTATATTTATGTCTCCTGTTGCATTGCTGTGTGTTTTCAAGTACCGTATATACTCGAGTATAAGCCGACCCGAATATAAGCCGAGGCACCTAATTTTACCACAAAAAAAATGGGAAAACTTATTGACTCGAGTATAAGCCTAGGGTGTCCATCTGCATGCCTCACTGTGTCCATGTGCATGCCTCACTGTGTCCATGACTAGACTAGACTGACGTTTAACATGGTAGTCTATGGAAGGGGTGCCTGGATTTGAAAAATCTGTGCTCCCCGGCTGTAGGTTCCCCAGACAAAAAACTTTGCACACTTATAGAGGACAAATAGGGATACATGTGTGCCAAGTTTCGGGTCAAGGGGACCTACGAACGGCCAGTACCGGGTCCCCAAAAGTCACCGGAGAAATGACCGTTTAACATGGGAGTCTATGGAAGGGGTGCCCGGCTTTGAAAAATCGGTGCTCCCCGGCCGTAGGTCCCCCGGACAACAAACTTTGCACACTTGTAGAGGAAGAGGGGAGCTACACGTGGAGTCCAGGGGACCTATAGTCGGCCGGTAACGACTTCCCAAAGTCCGGGCGATCAGGCGCAAAAAGGAGACTCTTATAAGCCGAAGGGGGCATTTTCAGCACAAAAAAAAGTGCTAAAAAACTTGGCTTATACTTGAGTATATACGGTATCTTTATTCCTTCTAATGATCACCAGTTAAAAAGTTTCTGTTTGACAGCCGGGTCTTCGATTTCACATGAACTGGTTGTGGTGGTGAAAGAAGAGAAGGTGGAGGACGAGCAGCAGGCGCCAGAGGCATCGCTTAAGGAGGACAATGAGAAAGCATTCCAGCCCGGGCCGCAATCTCAGGATAAAGAAAAAGTGACGGATGACATCACCAGTAAGTTCTCTGATCCTTCTAGCAGTGGCCTTTACATAAAGGTGATTCCAATTGCCCAAAGCTGTTTTTTTTTTTTTTCAGCACTTGGGAGAGCTAACTTTATATGGACACTTGACCATTACATCTGTATGAGATTGTTCTATATCCTATTCCAAAACCATCAGTCTTAAAGTGATTTTTAAAGGCTCGAGATTTTTTTAAAAACCTTCTGTTTTGTAATGGCCCCCCCAATACTCAACTGAGCTCCCTCTAGAGTTGCCACCGCATTCCTTTAGACTCGAACACATATTAATAACACGGGTTCTGTGGGTGATTAAGGTGGTAATTAAACTCACTTGGTGCCCTACCTGCCTCAGAATCGGTGTAATTTATATGTGTTTGGGTTTAAAGGCAGGAGGTGGCAACCCTAGCTCCCTTTCTATCCAGGGATTGGCACAGGAGCAGAGCTTCTCCCGGGTCTCTCATTCGTCATTGGCTGAGACAGGCAGCCAAAGAGTCAATAAGAGAGTTGGGGGAGGGGGCGGGTGCGAGCTGCGGCTCTGTGTCTTATGGACACACAGAGCAGGGGTCGGGAGTGAGCTGGCACAAGTGCCCCCAGAGCAAGCGGCTTGCTCTGGGGGCACCCGAACCGAGCCGCTGCTCTGTGTGTCCATTCAGACACTGAGCCGTGGCTCGACCCCGGCCTCTTCTTTCTCCTCATTGGCTCACTGACAACAGCGGGAGCCAATGGCGCTCGCTGCTGTGTCTCAGCCAATCAGGAGGGAAAGTCCCAGACAGCTGAGTCTCTTGTGCAACCTTGCTGGATTGTGATGGGGCTCAGGTAAGCATTAGGGGGGCTGCTGCACACAGTTTTTTTTTAGTTTTTTTTATCTTAAAGTGGTTGTAAACCCACTTTTTCAACTTGCACCTACAGGTAAGCCTAGATTAAGGCTTACCTGTAGGTGCAAGAAATATCTCCTAAACCTACACGGTTTAGGAGATATTTACTAAAAAAGACAGGCGCCGCTGTCTACGGCGCATTCATGGGGTTAATCCCATTCACAAAATCGGCTACTTCCCAGCAATCGCTGGGCGTAGCCGAATGAAAAGGCTCTCGAGCGCATGCGCAGAGTGACTGTCCGGCGCTGTGATTGGCTGCAGCGGCGATACCCGGAAGTAACCTTCCGGCTATCGCCGCAGCGATGGATGCGGCTGAAGAGGGAGACGAGGACGGCTTCGGGGGCCCCGATCTAAGGTAAGTGATGCATAATGAGCTATTATGCTAGTCATAATAGCTCATTATGCCTTTCTCTTACAGGTGGTTGTGAAAACAAAAAAAACATTATTGGGTTTAGGCAACCTGTTGATTTGTCCCAGATGGGCAAAGCACAGGTTATTTTTAAGGCCCTATTTCTCCATAGGGGTATGTAGCTTAAAAAATTTGTTGGGTGTATATCAAAACAATTCTCCCTCCAGAGGATGGGTGACTCCTTTTGTATATTTTCTCAGTGACTATGCTTTTGTACTCTGCAGACTCTGAAAACGATCACAGCCCAGAAATCCCACCCGTTGGAGAAGATGGCATGTTGCTGTTTCCTAATGCCAGCATCACCCTTAACCGGGCCCTGACCCAGGAATATGCTCTGGAGAACTCGCTGGAGCTAGAGAAGTACCTGAATAGCTTCACTCACCCCATGCTCCTCATGAAGGACTACCAAAGGCCAAACCAGAGCGAGTATGACCGAGGCTTCTACGACAACTATAGCATACACAGCAAGCAGCGGCTTATGCTGATGGGTGAGAAGCGATACCGCTGCAGCGAGTGCGGGAAAGGTTTCACCAGAAACTCCCACCTGAAGGCCCACAGGAGAACTCACACGGGAGAGCGCCCCTTCAAATGCCCAGAGTGCCACAAAGCCTTCAGTGAGAACTCCCACCTCACTGTCCACCTGAGGGTCCACTCGGGTGAGAAGCGCTACAAGTGTGACACCTGCGACAAGAGCTTCAGCGAGAACTCCAACCTCATTGTCCACCAGCGAATTCACACGGGGGAGAAGCCTTACAAGTGCCCCGAGTGTGACCTCTGCTTTAGCCAGCACTCCAGCTTGGTGCGCCACCGCCGCAAGCACTCAGGCGCCCGCCCGTTCAAGTGTGCGCAGTGCGAGAAGACCTTCAGCCAGAAGGGGCACCTGAGCAATCATGTCCGCACACATACCGGGGAGCGGCCGTACAAGTGCACTGAGTGTGGCAAGTCCTTTAGCGAGCACTCCCACCTCACAGGGCATCAGAAGATCCACAGCGGGGAAAAACCATACATCTGTGACGTCTGCCAGAAGGGATTCAGCAAGATCTCGAATCTGAAGGCCCACCAACAGATCCACACAGGCTACCGACCATACGCCTGCGGCCAGTGCGGCAAGAGCTTCACCCAGCATTCCTCCCTTGTACGACACCAGAGGGTCCACCTGGACAAAATGGACTCTCTGTGGAGGAAGATTTATCAAGGAGAAAACAAAGGCACATCCTGGACAGAGGAGAATGTACTCGGGCGTGCCGAATCTCCGACCAGTCAGGATGGTGAGGAAGAATTGTCCAGTGATTTGGTGGAACGCAGCTGACGAGGTGTACAGTTTGCTGACTTTGTGGGAGGTGTACACACTGACATTTTCTGTGCTGGTTTCTGAGCACTGTGCTTATGTCCTGGTGTCCATACAGGGATTGCACTTGGCTCTTGTACAAAGTCTTATAACTTAAACATTTGTATCATTGCTGAATCCAGATATGCTTGGGATTTCTCCAAGGCGGCCAACCAAGGTAATCACAGGCTGGAACTTTTCTTAGACTCTCCAGCCACCAGGTGGCACTGTGCCTCTCTGTGCATCAAGAAAGGAGTACAGTGTTAGAAGCCATGACATTTTGAGTTAAAGTGGAACTTCACCCAAAAAGGGAAGTTCCGTTCTTCCTCCTCCTACTTCACATAGGCACTTTTTTTTATTGGGGGGGGGGGGGGGGAGTGGGTACCTGGTTTTGACAGGTACCCATTCCTCCCACTTTCGTGGGTCGCCGTGGCGATCCAGGCAGAAGTTTGCCCGCATTTCACCCCTTCCTTCTGGGACACATCACAGGTCCCAGAAGACTAGGGGACCATTCACAAAGTGCAGCTTGGCCTGCGCACCCGCAGCAGTAAGCCAGCTGTGAAGCCGCACTGCCAGTTTTCCTTTATTAAAATGCCAGAGCCTGTACTCCAAGCTGATTGAAGCATCGGCTCGAGTTTGAACATCGCTGGATCCAAGTGCAGGCAAGTGTCCTATTAAAAGTCAGTAGCTACAGAATTTAATTTTTTGGGGGGCGATGGGAGGTTCTCTTTAATTTTGTCCTGGTTCACCCTGCTGTGGCTTCAAAGTTGCGTGACTTTGAATCTGACATCCCTGCGCGACTTCATTGCAGCTTGCATACGACTTATTTTAATAGAAGTCAATGCAAATCGTGTTGAAGTCACACCAAAAGTAGTGCAGGAACCTTTTTCTAAGTCTGAGCGACTTGAGTCGCACTGATTAGAACGGTTCCGTTGCCGTTAATGGGGTGCGACTTGTCATGCGACTTTGAACTCAAGTCGCATGACAAGTCACGGCAGTGTAAACCAGGGCTAAAGCCCAACTGCAAGTTTCGCTTGCACCTTTTTAAAAAAAAAAAAAAACCTGTCCAGTGAGACACACAGGAAGTCTAAAATCTTAGGGGTATATTTCTACCTACAGGAGGATTGGTTACTGGCAAAAACAATTGTAGCCCAGCCGCAAGCTGATGGAGGAATCCATTGATTTTCTCTCAATCCATGCTTTTGGTGGATAAACCAGCAACCAACAAAATCTACAGCCAGCTAATATAATGGTGCTGCTGAGCACTAACTGCATCTGATGCAATTACTATTCAGCTGATCCTTTTCCACCCAGCCCAGGCAATGTTTAAATCGACTTTTATCAAACCTGGTGGGGCATGAAGAGCCACCCATGGCACAAAATACATCTGACTCCTTGTCTTGGAAAATCCTTTTCCTGGAGTCCATTGAGGAGCACAGTCCTCAGTTTATGATCCTGCTCCCAGTATTGCTTTGCTACAAAACTGCAGCATGCTGGTAGTAGGAAGGGATATCCTGGGCTGGCCTATGTTTTTTTTATTTGCCCATTCTCCTGTAGGTGGCAGTAAAACCTAAAGATTAAAGATTTACTGTGTCGCTCAATGGACTCAAAGAAAAGGATTTTTTATGGCGAGTTCTAAAATGCTATGAGGGTAGGTCTAAATCTCCGCTCAAGCGTTTGGAGCGTCCTGTCAGGCTACTGACCGGAGGTGAGGTGTCTCATCGCTTCCTCCTCAGTGCATGTTTTAACCCCATTTTTGCCAACAAACGTGCAGGCGTTTGCGCCACTTACCCCTTTGCTTGAATGTGTTGCGTTCAGTGGGCCTACATGTCCGGTAAACTTTGCCAAAGATCTAAAGCATAGTGACTGTGGCGTGTAAACGCCCCCATTGGCTGCCTATTGCAGAGCTAAAGGCCCTTCGCTTCCAGCAATGTGCTGTTCCTGATCTCCACGCCTGCCCGCCGACATCTTTGGGCGGCCGGTTTCCAGGTCTCGGTCGATGTCCGCTGTCATTGGCTGGGCGGGATGACGTCACTCCCTCACATGTGCGGGAGTTCAGTCACATTCAGCAATGTTGAATTTGTACAGCGAGCTGCCCATGCATGACTCTCTGTACAAGGGCGGACAGGTGGGTAAGTAACTTTAATGCAGGAGAGACAAAGCATGTCTTCTGCATACGCCACTTCCGGACCGCCCACCGTGGATATACGTCGCTACTTTGATGTTCTATACCAGTGATGGCGAACCTTGGCACCCCAGATGTTTTGGAACTACATTTCCCATGATGCTCACCTACACTGCAGAGTGCATGGGCATCATGGGAAATGTAGTTCCAAAATATCTGGGGTGCCAAGGTTCGCCATCACTGTTCTATACCATTGTTATAGCAGCAGATAGCTGCTATAACCCCGGTATATTTATCCACGGCGAGCGATCCTCTTTCACATAAGTGGTCCTAGCAGCGGATTTGCCACGGGATTACTCTTATGTCTCTTCTGGCCTTGAAGGGCCCATTTTTTTTTTTTTTGGACAAATAAAAATGATTTTTCTCTTACCGTCCATGGACTGACACAGCCTCTTAATATTTGACAAGTGGGTTTATGTCCCTGCTTGCAGGAGAGAACTAGGCAGAATTTTATAACATACATTCTAAAGACCAGAGCTGAACAGCCCCGCCCAAGGGGCGGTCCCTCCGGACATAACCCACCCACCTGCAGCCAGCAGCCCTCAGTTTTTTTTCTGCCTAGCAGGAGGAGAGGACGTGGCCCGCTTCAGAGCCAGTCTCCTGAAGAATTTTTCATTCCTTTTGGAATTTTTATTATTTTATTTTTGATCTTCTATCAACTGTCGGCTGGGCAACAGGTTGGGTACATTGGATATCCTTGCAGTCTTCCCAGTCCGACCATCGAGCGTACTGAATCCTCGCTCCGGCGTGCGACTCAGTTCACGACATGCCCCATGACTCCAGGGGTGGCCGGTGGGCTTTTATGCTCCGCAGTCCGCTAAGATTGAACAGTGCCTGCTGTCTCTTTTCGCGGTGGACCGGGCCGACAGCTACTCAGTACCGAACTGTGATAGGTCTGTCAGGAACACACCAGTAGGTCCTTCTGGACCGAGTAAGTAGTATCTCCTGCCTCAGCAGGTGAGTACATACTGTGTGTTCCTTTGTGTGGGGGATTTTCCCTGTCTCCCCCTGTTGTTTTTGTTACTCTGTCGCCTTGCTGGCGCTGTGCTGTCTGGGGGTGCCTGGGGGGTCACTCAGTCCTGAGGGGGCTCATGGGTATCTGCATTGGAGGAATATGTCGTTTTGGGCCTGGCGCCGCTCAGCGCCATGTGTCTCTGTGTTTTTTAACACTGCGGGCATGGCGGCCATCTTGCCGCGGTTCACGATGGCGCAGTTACAATTGCGGCGGCCATTTTTTTGAGCTGCGTGCGTTTTTTCTGTTTGGCCTCTATCGCGGCTGGAACGCTGCGGTTCTCCGCACATTCTCCTCACTGTTCATTCGCACTGTACAGCGCAGCACAGACTGCGTAACCGAGCGGTCCCCACTGGGTCGGTGAGTACCCTGGGTAACCCCCCTCAGCCAGCACGGCCAAAAAGGGGCCAAAAAAAAAAAGTCTCAGAGAGTGGCGAGTTATGGAGTCTGATTCACCTGCTTCCTCATTCCTGTCAGTGGCAACAGACAGTGCCTCAGCGCCTGCAGTCCCTATGGGCCAGTTGCCCGCAGTCCTGAAATCATTTCTTGTCAGGATGGAAGCGGTGTGCGAGCGACGGGAGCTATAAAGCGCCCTCTCCCCACACAATCTTTAGTGGAGGAGTGCTCTGTTTTCTGATATGAGCCTAGCTGCAGTTCAGGACCCTAGCTCTGAATTGTTTTGATATTTTTGAACAGGACATTCCTGGTGAGGAAGACTCCTGTTCTGAGTGAGCAAAGGACAGGGTGCTTGTAAGTGAACTCATTGATGCTGTGAGGGACACTCTCAAGCTGGATGCTGTGCCTGAGGAACCTCAGGCAGACGCTGTCTCCTTTGGTTCCTTTCAAGCTTTTCTTTTACACCGCTTCCTCACTGTTTCCTCACACGCTGCGTCTAGAGCAGCATGGATGATACAGTGGTACACAGTGCCCCCCCCCCCCCCGGTCGGTGCAGCATGGTGGGGGGGACTTTATTAATTTATTTCTCTAGTCCCTGTGAGCTTTCTGTGTGATGTCTCTGAGGCTACAACAGGGTCTCTGCCTGTGGTTTCCCGCCATTTTCTGGGGAACGCTCTGAGCTCTGACAGGACCTCGGTCTGAGGTGTCAGAGGTTGCTTTTTACCTGCATGCTTGCTTCGGCAGCACATATAAGCAGGTTGGAACGATACAGAGAAGATCATGCGCCTCTGCGCCATAATTTAAACTTGTCTTATAACTCTACACTGGATACATTCACAGTGTATGTATTATTGATCTCTGTGTCTGCGTGGGTTTTACTCCCACGTTCCAATGCTGTGCCTTCAGTGCCATACAAGATATAAACATACACAATATGTTTATACACGACTCTAAATACGTTCACAGTATGTGTATGTATTATACTCTCTGGGTCAGCGTGGGTTTCCTCCAACGCTCTAACGGTATGTGCGCTTTCGGCTCTCTGCACAGTATAAACATGTTCAATATGTTTATTACACATACTATAAATACCTACGTGGTATGTGTATGCAGTCTGCGTGGGTTTCCTCCGGGTACTCCGGTTTCCTCCCACACGCCAATAGTATGCGCGCCTTTGGCACTATGCACACATAAACATGTTCAAAATGTTTATCACACATACTATAATACCTACACGGTATGTGTATGCAGTCTGCGTGGGTTTCATCCAGGTACTCCGGTTTTTTCTTCCACGCTCCAATGGTGTGCGCGCTTTTCGGCGCTATGCACAGCATAAATATGTGCAATTTGTTTTTTCACATGCCTACATGGTTTGTGTATGCAGTCTGCGTGGCCGGTTTCCTCCCACGCCCCAATGATGTGCGCGCCTTTGTTGCTTGGCACAGTACAAACGTGTTTAATATGTTTATCCACACATACTAAACTACATACACCGTATGTGGTTGTACTATGCTCTTTGTGGCTGGGTGGGTTTTCTCCCACGCTCCAATTGCGCGCTTTGACGCAATACACAGTATAAACGATGTGTTTGTACAATCAGCACTTATCAGTGAAGTAGCTGCTGGATGGAGCATTGTCATAAGGATATGTGTTTTTCCCTAATGAAGTTGAATCCCTGGAATCAGGGGTACCACTTTCCAGGGGGGTCACCTGCCCTTCGGTGGTGATCAGAAGCGATGGCTTGGACTCTGTTCGCCATGCTGAGGTTAGCGTTACGCCCGTTAGTGGCTGCGTCTCTGGCGTTTCTGATGCTCAATGACTGGGCAAAGCATCTGCTTCCTCTATCAGTTGACCAGCAGGTGCACTGCAACTGCTTTAGCCTCTAGGGTCTCTGTGCCCGGGGTGGTTTTGCGCCACCTGTAGAGGCTGAGATACTGGTCCTCTGACCGAGTTTCTAAGGAAGCTCTGACAGGTTTGCCTTTCTTTGGCTAACAACAGAGGCACCCCGTAAGCTGGGGCCTCCCTTCTCCAATATATTGCGGGGTTTCTTTGGGATTGTCATAACCATACCGCTGCAGGACGGTCCTGTTGGCCGTTTGCATTCCAGGGGAAGGGTCCTTACATCCGGAGGTGTTTCATCTCCTTTACCGGATGTGGACCTTCTGGCCTCTCGACTCATTCGCAAGGTGTCGAGATTCGTGGCCAGGTCCAGGGATCCCTAGGCAGACGTGTTGGTGGCCCCGTGGGGGCAGTATCGCCTGATGTATGCTTACCCTCCGTTACAGTTGTTGCTTCGCAGAGTAGAGGCCAAGGCCATTCTGGTGATCCTCATTGCTCCGGAACAGCGTCATTGGTACGCCGATCTAGTGCGGCTAGTCACAGACGTTCCTTGGTGACTGCCTCTGCGGGAGGACCTTCTGTCTCATGGTCCCATACTTTCATCCTGCTTTACAGTCCTTGGCTTTAACAGCATTGCTATTGAAAGCCAGGTGCTGAGGGACCGAGGTCTCTCGGATTCGGTCATCTCAACTATGTTGAGGGCATGGAAATCTTCCTCCAGAAAGATCTATCACCGTACCTGGAAGGCTTACATCGCTATGTGTGAGGAGCTGGATTGGCGTCCACGGACGTATTCCGTTCCCAGGATTTTGCTGTTCTTACAGCGTGGTGAGACCCAAAAGCTAGCCTTGCGTACCATCAATGGTCAGATTTCGGCCCGGGCTGTCTTTTGTCAACGACCGTTAGCGGGCCATTCCTTGATTAGCACCTTTTGTGCAGGGGGGTTCGCCATGTGATTCCCCCCCTGTCAAACCTCCTCTTCCTCCTTGGGATCTGAATTTGGTGCTCTCGGTTTTTCAAGAACCGCCTTTTGAAAACATCAGAGATATCCCTCTCTTGACCTTGTCTCAGAAGGTGGCTTTCTTAGTCGCCATTACTTCTGTCAGACGGGTGTCTGAATTGGCGGCATTGTCTTGCAAGCCGCCTTACTTGGTCATCCATAAGAATAAGGCTGTATTGCGTCCGCGACCTTCTTTTCTACCACAGGTGGTCTCGGCCTTTCACCTTCATGAGGACATTGTCCTGCCGTCTTTGTGTCCTCATCCATCGCATCCCAGAGAGTTTGCGCTTCACTTGCTAGACGTGGTGCGTGCCTTGCGGGTGTACCTGTCCATTACGGCTCCTATTCGAAAGTCTGACTCGCTGTTTGTGGCTGTGTCAGGCCCACAACAGGGCCAAGCGGTTTTGCCTGCCACCATTTCTAGATGGATCAGGCAAACCGTCATACCGGCCTATGACCTTTTCAGTGGTGAGTGCCTCCCTTTTCGGTTACGGCGCATTCCACCAGGGCAATTGGTGCTTCCTGGGTTTTCCGACATCAAGCGTCGGTTGCACATGTGTGCAAGGTGGCGACCTGGTCGTCCGCACATACCTTTGCTAAGTTTTACAAGGTTGATGTGGTGGCATCTTCTGATGTTGTTGCAGGCCGCTGTTTAAAGTGGTTGTAAACCCCGCTATTTTTTTTTTTTTTAACAACCTGCAAAACAAAGACATAATGCGCTAGTATGCATAGCATACTAGCTCATTATGAATCACTTACCTGAGATTGAAGCCCCCGCAGCGGTGCTCGGACACCTCCGTCGCCGATGCCATCTTGCTCCCCTCTGCCTTCCGTGTATCGCCGCTCTGTCGCTGTTATTGGCCCAGGAGCAGCGATGACGTCACACGCATGCGCGCTCGGGCCGCCTAACTCCATTCAGAAATCCGGCTACTAAGCCGGCCCGCTAGTGCGCATGCGTGTGACGTCAGCGGCACCGGTTTTAAATGCAAATATCTCCTTAACCGTGTAGGTTAAGGAGATATTTCATGCACCTACAGGTAAGCCTTAATCTAGGCTTACCTGTAGGTGCATGTTGTCAAAGTGGGTTTACAACCACTTTAAGTTGCAACTCCTCCGTTGAGGAGATCTGCTTGTGTGGAGTGAAGTTTGGTTTTCCTTTCTTTTTGCTCCCACCCCTCTTTTTTGACACTGCTTTGGGACGTCCCACTTGTCAAATATTAAGAGGCTGTGTCAGTCCATGGACGATAAGAGAAAATACGATTTTTGTACTCGCCGTAAAATCCGTTTCTCTGACGTCCATGGACTGACACGGCACCCCCCCTTCCCTTATAGTTTGTACTGCTTTGTTACGAACTGAGGGCTGCTGGCTGCAGGTGGGTGGTTTATATCCGGAGGGACCGCCCCCTGGGCGGGGCTGTTCAGCTCTGGTCTTTAGAATGTATAACATTCTACCTAGTTCTCTCCTGCAAGCAGGGACATAAACCCACTTGTCAAATATTAAGAGACTGTGTCAGTCCATGGACATCAGAAACAGATTTTACGGTGAGTACAAAAATCGTATTTTTTTTTTTTTATTGTTTTTAAGTGTAAATGTGAGATCTGGGGTCTTTTTGACCCCAGATCTCGCGTAAAAGAGGCCCTGTCTCATTATTTCTATTACAAGGGATGTTTACTTTCCTTGTAATAGGAATACAAGAGATCAAAACAACTTTTTTTCAAAGGTAAAGTGGAAAAATAAAAATGTTTAACTTTTTTTTTTTTTTTTCTTATTTATTTAAGTGCCCCTTCCCTCCAAGCTCAGGCGCAGAAGTGAACGCAGTGTTTAAACAACACATGAGGTATTCTGCGATCGTTGGAGTGAAAGCAATAATTCTAGCCCAATACCTCCTCTGTAACTCTAAACTGATAGCCTATAAAAAAATTAAAGTGTTGACTAATGGAGATCTTATTTTTTTTTAGTACCAAAGTTTGTAGCCGTTCCATGAGTGTGTGCAATTTTGAAGAATGACGTGTTTGTTATCAATTTACTCGATGCAACAACTTTCACATTTAAAGAAAAAAATTGGGCTAACTTCACTGTTTTTTTTTTTGTTTTTTTTTTGTTTTGTTTTTTATTTCCCCCCTTTTTAAAAAAAAATTATTTAAAAAAGTGTATTTCTTTAAAAAAAAGAAATGCGTTTGTAAGACCTCTGCTCAAATACAGTGTGACATAGAGTATTGCAACGATCTCCATTTTATTCTCTAGGGTCCCTGCTAAAGTGTCAGAAATGGGTGTGGTTAAAATTCCTGCCTGTTCACCCATTTAAAATTTTTCACTAAAGTTCCAGTTGTCTTCTGACCAGTCCTGTCACTGGTCCTTACTCCTCCTGTCCGGCAGTGATGGTGGGCAGGTGGTCTTTATTCCTGTACAGATTGGTGCTCATGTAATGATGTTTCAAAGCTGTTCTGTGCAGTAGTAGTGTGAGTCAGACTCCTCTGGTGACACAACCACAGGGGGTGTGTCCATGACAGCCTAGGCTCACAGGAAGTGACTTGAATGATGCTGGTCGTCATTCAGTTCAGGAGAAGGAGCGACATTTAATGGGCGAGCTTCTTTCTGTTGAGGGTAAGCTCCGGATTGAACTTGAGTATTGCTACTAAGTTTTTTTAAGGTAAGTTTTAAAAACCACTGTAAATGTGTAAAATAGCCAAAAGTGCATTTTCATGTTTTGTCAATTTTTGTCCGTCTATAATAAAAGTAAAATAAAAATTGCATAGCATTTTTTCAAAGTATAAGTTTCATGTGACCTTTTTTAAAAAAGGGGGGGAGGGGGTGAAATAAAAAATAATAATTCATTCTTGAGTTATAGTTAAGTTGTTGACCAATGCCTACGAATGCCACTAAATTTGGTCTGCACCCACAGGAACCACACGGAAAACTACATTGTGTCCGTCTCATCAAGTCCTGCTATCTGATGCCCATCAGTTGACGTCTGTCATTTGGCCTGTTTTGCATAAACTGAAGGGTTGTTTTATTTTTTTACACTAATCCTATTTTGCATTTTATTTTAAACAAGGACAGGATTATATTTTTTTCTTAGGCCTCATGCCCACTGGCGTTTTTACAGCTGCGTTTTTGAGCGTTTTTTACAGCTTAAAAACGCCTGTCCATGTTATTGTAAATATTTTTTTTTTTTTTTTTTTTTGAAAAAAAAAAAAAAAAAACGTCGGAGCTAAAAACGCGACCGCGCGTTAGTGCGCGTTTTTTGCGCGTTAGTGCGCGTTTTTGCGCGTTTTTTGACGCTCGCGTTTTTTCCTGCCTAGTTCTGACGCTGAGGAACGCACTGGCCCTGGGTTTTTTTTACAGCTTACAAACGCCTATGCTCTTTACAGCTCAAAAACGCCTAGGTGGGCATGAAGCTATAGACTAACATGGACAGGCGTTTTTAAGCTGTAAAAAACGCTCAAAAACGCGGCTGAAAAAACGCCCGTGGGCATGAGGCCTTAAAGTGGATTGAACTACATTAAGTAATTAAAAAAAAACAAAAAACATTTCATTAGTTAAAGTGGATGTAAACCCACTCTCACCCTTTCTAAACTCCTGCCATAGTGCTGATCTATAAGGATATAGACGCCTCCTGCATGTATCCTTATCTGTCAAATGTCTCCCCTCTGTCTGTTATGAGACCTGAAAAACTGCAGATTCTGTGGGTGGATCTGTTGTCTGGAGCTCGGTGGGTGGAGTCGTGATGTCAGTAGAATCCCCGCCCACCTCTACACTCCCCTTGTCAACATGCATTTTCTCCTGTGGATTCCTTCTGCTATGATCACTAACATCCAGTCAAAATCCAGAAAAGTAACCACATGACTTCAGAAAAGGAGCGGGGGTGTGAATTAAAAAAGAATGCCTGTCTAAAGCTAGTGCACGAGATATGTAAATAACCTGTCAGTCAAAGCAAGGGGGCGGAACGGACAAAGGTTTTTCTCTGTTTGTCCGTTCTATCTCACTGAACAATTAGGCCCCTTTCACACGGGATGGATCAGTCATGATCCGCCCCGTGAACCTCCGCTTGCTCAGCGGGGATCGCTCCGTTGATCCCCGCTGAGCCGGTGGATGACTGGGCGGTCCCCGCACACTGTGCAGGGACCGCCCTGTCAGATCTCCGCTCTCCCCTATGGGGTGATCGGATGAACACGGACCGTCTGTCCGTGTTCATC
Organism: Rana muscosa; assembly: GCA_029206835.1. Lineage (NCBI taxonomy): Eukaryota > Metazoa > Chordata > Amphibia > Anura > Ranidae > Rana > Rana muscosa. The sequence goes on from JARGYO010000094.1 coordinate 64,663,613, forward strand.
CACTCCGCAGACGGATAGAAAAATAGAAATTTTTCTATCCTGAAAAACGGAGCATAGCGGACACGGGTGAGATCGGGTGTCAGCGGATGTTCATCCACTGACATCCGCTATCCCATAGGGATACATGTATGTCCGTTTTTCATCCGAAAACGGATGGATGAAAAACGGACATACGGTCCGCCTGTGTGAAAGGGGCCTAAAAGTGGATTGCTCAGAGCTGGATTAACTCTTTGTGGCAAGACCTGGCACAAATGATAGGAAATCTTATACACTACATTGTGACGGCAAAAAAATAAAAAATATTTCGGGTTTACATCCACTTTAATGACATTGCTATTTAATACTCACGTTTTTGGATGGATTCATACCCCGATGTCACGTTTTTAATAGCCAAAATAAACTTATATAATTCATTGCTGGCCGTTGTCATTTTGCTTGTGGGCATGTGAAGCCCACAAGCATTTAATTTCGGGATACGGTGCAGCTTAGCGACCAGCATGCACTGCCCCGTTCTCGCGCATGCGCAGCCATGCGTCGTAAAGTATACAGGTTGCCATAACAACGGGCGTCGGCAGTGCCTGCCCTGTTGTTGTGGCAACCTAGCCCTCGGCGCTGCCCACTGATTCCTGGGAAATGATGACACACATCTCCCAGGAGCAGTAGCGAGCGGAGACGCCGAGGGAAGTGACATAAGGAGCCTAGTTGAGGAAGAAGGAAGATTTCAAGGGACCACATAGCAACAGCCATTTAAAGTGGAGCTCCGCCGTAAAAAAAAAAAAAATATTAAAAGCCATCAGCTACAAATACTGCAGCTGCTGACTTTTAATATTCGGACACTTGCCTGTCCTGGAGTACAGCAACGTCCGCAGCAGAAGATTAGCGATTGCTCGTCTCTCGTCTGCCCCACGGCCATCATGGGTGAGGGAATCAGGAAGTGAAGCGTTGCGGCTTCACTTCCCGGTTCCCTACTGCGCATGCGCGAGCAGCGCTGCGCGTCTTTCATTGGTCACCGTTGTGTTCTGGGAAACACACGGCTCCCAGAACACAACGGGGGGGGACCGGGAAGTGACGTTCTACCCGCAGACTGTATGCATGGAAGAGGGTGTCTAGAGGTATCTACAGCCCCCTGAAAGCTGCCAATTGTGGCACCGGAGGGGGGGGGGGGAGAATCTGATGAGCGGAAGTTTCACTTTAGGGTGGAGCTCCGCTTTAAAGGTGAGTAAAAAAAAAATCCACATTTTTTTAATTTTTTAGATTATTTCATGCACAGTAATGCCTTTTTTTTTTTTTTTTTGGGTGGAACTCCACTTTAAGAACGTTGTGGTAGAGTAAATAGCAAAGGCTTTATTATCTAAAGTGTTCCTTGTGGAGATCACCATGGTGTGAGCAGTGGGCCTCTCTGCCTTTTAGGGTAAGAATATGGAACAGAGACTGCTGTGGAGGAGTAGATGGCGCACAGAGTGGCCTGGAATAGGTAAAGGTGGAAGCCTGGGAATCATATCATTGTACATTGAGCCATAAACATTAATTGATGTATTAACATTTTGTCTTGGAAGAAGAAAAATGTTCTTTGTCATTTTAGCTAAACGGGGGAAAAAAAAAACAAGCTTCCCACTTTTCTTCCCCATTGTTTATATCATACACACATTTATCAGTTCTTTGGTGCTGGGGCTTGGACGACATTACGTTCCCTTAGGCTGGATTTCCACCTATGCAGTTTTAGTGCATTTTGCAGATTTTCACTACAGAACGTGTTCCATAGGAAACCATGTAAAATGGACTAAATCTGCAAAATGCACTAAAACTGCACAGGTATGAATCCAGCTTTACACTCAGTATTACTTAGTTCGTGATCTCCTGTTTTTCACACCCAAATGGGTTTGTTGGTCATCTCAATGCAAAACTATGGCCATTTAATATCGAGTTGGCCAATTTTGATGTCATCTGACCAGAGCCCCTTCTTCCAAATGCTTGCTGTGTCCCCCACGTGGCTTCTCGCAAACGGGACTTTTTTCAACAATGGCTTTCTTTTTGCCTCTCTCCCATAAAGGTCAGATTTGTGGAGTGCACGACTAATAGTTGTCCTGTGGACAGATTCTCCCACCTGAGCTGTGGATCTCTGCAGCTCCTCCAGAGTTACCATGGGCCTCTTGGCTGCTTCTCTGATTAATGCTCTCCTTGCCCCGCCTGTCAGTTTAGGTGGGCGGCCATTTCTTGGTAGGTTTGCAGTAGGTTTCGGATGATGGATTGAACAGAGCTCCGTGAGATGTTAAAAGCTTGGGATATATTTTTTATAACCTAACCCTGCTTTAAACTTCTCCACAACTTTATCCCTGACCTGTCTGGTGTGTTCCTCAGCCTTCATGATGCTGTTTTTTTCACTAAGGTTCTCTAACAAACCTCTGAGGGCTTCACAGGACAGCTGTATTTATACTGAGATTAAATTACACACAGGTGGACTCTATTTACTAATTAGGTGACTTCTGAAGGCAATTGGTTCCACTAGATTTTAGTTAGGGGCATCAGAGTAAAGGGGGCTGAATATAAATGAACGCCACACTTTTCACATTTATTTGTAAAAAATGTTGAAAACCATTTATTATTTTCCTTCCACTTCACAATTATGTGTCACTTTGTGTTGGTCTATCACATGGGTGCTTAACCTGCGACCCTCCAGCTGTTGCGGAACTACAAGTCCCATCATGCCTCTAGGAGTCATGCTTGTAACGGTCAGCCTTGCAATGCCTCCTTGGACTTGTAGTTCCGCAACAGCTGGAGGGCCACAGGTTGAGCACCTATGGTCTATCATTTAAAATCCCAATAAAATACATTTTATGTTTTTGGTTGTAACATGACAAATCGTGGAAAATTTCAAGGGATATGAATAGAGGTCAACCGATATTTTGGCAATTTTTCATCCGCATCGGCCGATTATTATCCAAATTAGGCTGATATTTAACACCGTGCCATTAACATGTTCCTCCCTTCTCCACGCTCTGTTGGCAGAGCAGCCCCTTCCAGAGCCGCTGAGTGTGTGAAACTGACACCTAACTGAATGCAGAGAGATAGGGGAGCTGTCAAAATTGAGCGTTGATGTCGGGGGTGGATGGGACCCAGCAGCTATCAAACACCAGCCAATGGGATGGGATGGGATCTGGGCGGGCTGCTATGTGTGTGGCCCCACCCCTTTCTTAAGCAGCACAAACATTGACTGGTGATTGATAGCTGCTGGGTCCCGCCCACCCCGACATCACCGCTGAATTTTTTTTATGCAAAACTTTGCTAGACACATCAATGCAGCTTATCAGTGCTCATCGAATGCAGCCTCACCAGTGCTCATCAAATGCAGCCTCACCAGTGCCCATCAACTACGGGGGCCAGAGATGGAGGACTGATGATTGGTGCAGCGGTAGGGACAGCTGCAAGCCCCGATCTCCCTGTATGGCATTTCAGCTGATAGCTGTGGTAGGGAGAGGAAGAGAAGCTGCTGTCAGTTGAAGTGCCATACAGGGAGATCAGTGCTTGCAGCTGTCCCTCCTGCCACACCGATCGTCCCTGACTGTCAACCAGGGGTCCATCAATGTGTGCAGTGTGGGTCCCAGTGCCCCCCCCCCCACTGCACACATGAATACGCCACTGACTCAGAGACTGGTCACTAATCATAGAGGTGCGCAGGGGATGTTTGCTTCCATTCCGACATCGGCACACAGTCCTCCGCTGCTGCGCCTCTGACGCGACAGACGGAGCGGCTCCCTGCAGAGTTAGTTACATGCTGTACAGCCAGAAGGTAGGAACACTAGCGGCCGGGCGCCCTAGCTGGGAATGCAGCCTAGGTGGCTGCCTAGTTTGCCTAGTGGTAGCACCAGCCCTGTGTTCTAGCTATGGAAGATGCTAGGCGGCTTCCTTGAGAAGCTGTCGTCTGCATTCTTGCAACAGTAGGATGCTAGATAGCAAAAGCCATCTGTATCATAGCGACAGAGGATGCTGTCTGCATCCTAGAAAACAAAGCATTTTTTTTTCCTGTGTTGCTGCTGTAGAGTCCCCACACTTCCTCTCGTAAAATATTCGCAGGACAGGAAGTAAGGGGAAATCTCTCTAAAACTGGCCATACCATTCGATAGAGTGGCCTGGGATTACATGACGGAAGTCTTGCAGTTCTTGGGCCTTCCCCAACGCATGATTCACTTCATTCTTGCACTTTATGCTAACCCCACTGCTAGAGTGCGGGTCAACGGCCGTCTGTCGAATGCCTTCTCCATGTCTAACGGAACGCACCCGCTTATCTTTGTCCTCACCCTTGAACCTCTTCTGCGACGTCGTAGAGCCAACCCTGATATTAAGGGGATTGACATAAACCAACATACTTACAAATTGGCTGCTTTCGCGGATGACATTCTTCTTTTCCTGACAGAACCTCTCACTACGCTACCAAACTTACTCAAAGATTTCCAGACTTTTAACTATTTGACTAATCTACAAATCAATTTCGGGAAGTCCACTGCCCTAAATGTCACCTTACCCCCTGACATTTGCTCACAGTGTACAGCTAATTTCCCTTTCAAATGGAACGAGCGTTCGATTACGTATCTAGGCATCCAACTTTCTTCCTCCCTAATGGACCTTTACTCTACTAACTATCTCCCTTTGCTACAAAACATCACTAAAGACCTACAGCGGTGGTCCACTGGTCTCTTTTCCTGGTGTGGCAGGGCGGCCGTAGTCAAAATGAATATCCTACCTAGAATCCTTTATTTGCTACAAACTGTTTCGATCAAGATCCCTCCCGCTTTCTTTGCCACGTACAGGAAAGCTTGTACGGATTTTATCTGGGGCGGATCGCAACCGCGAATTAGCTATGCTAGACTCACCATTCCTAAACTCAAAGGGGGCATTGGTCTCCCAGATCTCCGTAAGTACCACCAGGCCTATCATTTGGCCAGGATTGTAGATTGGAACATCCACCTAAAAACTAAAGCCTGGGTCCAATTGGAACATTCTTTTTCGACTACCCCGCTGTCCCAGACCCCCTGGATAGGGCCAAACCACATCCCTACTCCTTGTAGAGACCATCCTCTCATTTTTCCTACGTTAGTGCACGCTTCGCGGAAGGAGGCTAAGTATCAAATCTCATCCAACTCGGGTCCATTGACCCCCCTTAGACACAATCCAGAATTTGTGCCGGGTATGTCAGCCTCCTTCCTTTCAGATATATGGCCCCACGTACACGTCCATGCCGAACACTTCTTTGAGGACGGTCGCCTTGTATCCCACACTACTCTAGAATGACGACAGGCTCCTTTCCCTTTTGGACTTATGTCCAACTCAGACACTTTTTTTGAAAAGCCCAACCCCAAACCTAAATGGTCACGTCGACTCACCCCTTTTGAAATGTTATGTATCAATGATGCACCATTGACTCATTTGATCTCTAGTGCATATGCGTTTCTTTTTTCCAACCAAAGACATAAACTGAACTGGGCTAGCCATAAGTGGGAAAATGAACTCGCCATTGATTTAACGGATCAAGAATGGGAAAACGCTTATACATGCATGCACAAGGGGTCGGTCAATGTTCATGCTCAGGAAAATGCGTTCAAAGTATATTCAAGATGGTACAGAACCCCCCTAAGGCTGCACCACATCTCCCCCTCTCTTTCCCCACTATGCTGGAGATGTGGGACGGACATAGGCTCTCTTGTTCATATATGGTGGTCTTGCTCTAACTGCAACCTTTCTGGACAGAAGTCCATCGCCTTACCAATCATATTACCACTTATACTCTAGCGTATTCACCAGCGCAATTCCTACTCCATCACTCCAATTTACCGCTAAAATCCTATGTACGGTCGTTGGCCATGCATTTGGTCAACGCTGCTAAACTCTGCATCCCAGCAAAATGGCGCTCTACTGAGCCTCCTTCAATACCTGAATGGTTCCAACGCATACAAAAAATAGCAGAAATGGAGGAACTAATTCACCAGGCGAACGATACACCCTCTAAATATACGCAATCTTGGGCGTGCTGGATCCACTTTACCACAACGGATGAATATAGAAGATAGGTCGCTTGAGGGCCTGCCGAGAGCTGTGGTAGGAAAACGAGTTCCTTGGAAACTCGCTTTATGTCCCCCCCCCCCTACCCATTTTCCTCTTTCTTCTGTTGCCGGACGTTTTCAGATTAGACTTTTGTTATGTCAATATGCCAATTTATCTTTATCTTTATAAATAATCTCCCTAGAATACTTGCTAATTGAAAATTATTTCGCCCATTCCTCACCCGACCCTCTTCCACATAACCTTCATCTCTCCCTACCCCTCCTTTCCTTAGTTGTTTCCTCTAACTGTATGGATTTCAGATACCTCTTGTCAAACCATACCCCTACACATTTCACTAGTTAACATGTTTCGAATGCTAGTTATAGCCCTGTATATTAGATGCTTCTGTTGCTGTCACGTTTAGAGAACACCATGATATGTCATGTTATGATATGTTATAATGAAAAATTGAAGCCACACGAGCAAATGACATGTTACAACTACTTGCCTCGTTTGCCGGCTGTGTCCGCTACTATGTTGCTGACTGTATGTTTTGCCTTAAAACTAAATAAAACTTGTTTGAAGTAAAACTGGCCATACACCAAATGAAATTTGGCCAGTTTAGCTGGGACTGGCTGAATTTGGATCATTTTGTGTGTGGCCAGCCCTGCCCGACACATGTCAATTGTGGCACTTCCATTGAGGTCTACAGGAACCAAAAACGCATGACTCTGCCCCATAGAGGTTTGTGTACTTTTCTGAGTAACTTTTGTGACACCACTCAGATGTGAAGGGCACCGTTGAATATAATGGGAATCTGGATGTTGCGCACAAGTACAAACTGGACCTTACAGAACCCTGGATCGCAATAAAAAACCAACTGGACTTCTAACGCTTACCTACTTTGTCCAAACTTAGGAAACAAAGTTATGGCTTATCTGATCTGAAGCTTATGTTTTGCACTTTTTATATTTAAACAGAACATGTAAACACATGGGAATAACTTTTATTTAGTATGGAAAAGTGTCATCTTAAAGTGTAACTAAAGGCAAAACTTTTTTTTCTCATTTTGGATAGAGATAAGCAGTGGCGGCTGGTGCAAAACTTTTCGGGGGGGTGGCAAACAAACCCCCCCAGGTCCACACTTCGCCCTCTGCTGCCCCCCCGTACTTGGCCCTCTGCCGTCCCCCCCTGTACTTGGCCCTCTGCCACCCCCCCGTACTTGGCCCTCTGCAGCACCCCGTACTCGGCCCTCTGCTGCACCCCCCCCCGTACTCGGCCCTCTGCCGCCCCCCCCGTACTCGGCCCTCTGCCGCCCCCCCGTACTCGGCCCTCTGCCATCCCCCCTGTACTTGGCCCTCTGCCGCCCCCCTGTACTTGGCCCTCTGCCGCTCCCCGTACTCGGCCCTCTGCCGCCCCCACATACTCAGCCCTCTGCCGCCCCCCAGTACTCGGCCCTCTGCCGCCCCCCCGTACTCGGCCCTCTGCCGCCCCCCCTGTACTCGGCCCTCTGCCGCCCCCCCTTACTCGCCTCTCTTCAGCCCCCCCTGTACTCGGCCCTCTGCCGCCCCCCCTTACTCGCCTCTCTTCAGCCCCCCCCGTACTCGGCCCTCTGCCGCCCCCCCGTACTTGGCTCTCTCTGCCGTCCCCCCCGTACTTGGCCCTCTGCCGCCCCCGTACTAGGCCCTCTGCCGCCCCCCCCCCGTACTCAGCCCTCTGCCGCCCCCCCGTACTCGGCCCTCTGCCGCCCCCCCCGTACTCGGCCCTCTGCCGCCCCCCTGTACTCAGCCCTCTGCCGCCCCCCCTGTACTCGGCCCTCTGCCGCCCCCCCTTACTCGCCTCTCTGCAGCCCCCCCTGTACTCGGCCCTCTGCCGCCCACCCCCGTACTCGGCTCTCTCTGCCGCCCCCCCGGTACTCAGCCCTCTGCTGTCCCCCCCGTACTCGGCCCTCCGCTCCCCCCCCCGTGCTCGACCCTCCGCTGTCCCCCCCGTACTCGACCCTCCGCTGTCCCCCCCCGGAATCGACCCCCTGCTGTCCCCCCTGTACTCGACCCTCTGCTGTCCCCCCCGTACTCGGCCCTCTGCTGTTCCCCCCCGTACTCCGCACTCTGCTGTCCCTCCCCGTACTTGGCCCTCTGCTGTCCCCCCCCATACTCGGCCCTCTGCTGTCTCTCCCCGTACTCGGCCCTCTGCTGTCCCCCCCCCCACTCGACCCTCTGCTGTCCCCCCCGTACTCGACCCTCTGCTGTCCCCCCCGTACTTGGCCCTCTGCTGTTCCCCCCATACTCCGCCCTCTGCTGTCTCCCCCCCGTATTCCGCCCTCTGCTGTCCCCCCCGTACTCCGCCCTCTGCTGTCCCCCCGTACTCTGCCCTCTGCTGTCCCCCCCATACTCGGCTCTCTGCCGCCCCCCCCCCCTGTACTCGGCCCTTTGCTGTCCCCCCCCTGTACTCTGCCCTTTGCTGTCCCCCCGTACTCGGCCCCCTGCTGTCCCCCGCGGTACTTGACCCTCTGCTGTCCACCCCATACTCGACCCTCTGCTGTCCCCCCCGTACTCAACCCTCTGCTGTCCTCCCCGTACTCGGCCCTCTGCTGTTTCCCCCCCCCTGTACTCGGCCCTCTGCTGTTCCCCCCCCCCCGTACTCGGCCCTCTGCTGTCCCTCCCCGTACTCGGCCCTCTGCGGTCCCCCCCCCCTCCGTACTCGGCCCTCTGCGGTCCCCCCCCGTACTCGGCCCTCTGCGGTCCCTCCCCACTTACCCCTCCGTCGCCCCCCCCGAACTCAGCACTCCGCGACCCCCCCTACTCTCGCCCCCTCTACTGCCCCCCGCACTCGCCCCCTTCCTCTGCTTCTCTTCCCAGCCAAATCGATCAGCCTCCTGTCCTGATTAGCTGGAAGGAGAAGCCGGAAGACATTGGCGAATATTGGTTCGCTAGTGTCACAAGTGGATGGGTTCCACTGCGCCCTGAGCCCAACCTTTTTCAAACCAATTAGAGCCTCAGGCTTTAATAATGTGGCTTGAAAGGAAAAAAAAAAACTCATAGAAACCTTATGAGTCCGGCACCCCGCATGCAAACTAGGGGGGTGGCCACTCCTGCCGATAAGCCTGGTACACGCGATGAGAATATCGCACAAATACGGTACTGATGAAAATTGTATGTTTTGGTATCGTACGAGAAACTTTTTCATGTTTATCCCTTTGGGTTAATTTTGCATGAACTGTCGTGATTGGCTTTCGAAAGCAGTGTACCAACTATCAGATTATCGTGCGATTGCTTTAAAAGTGGTATTTCTCTTTTCGTCCATGGACGGACACAGCCTTCTCAAGTCTTGACATATGGGTTATGTTCCTGTTCACAGGAGAGGACTAAGCAGAACATGTTAGATATTTAAACACATGTTACATTAATCAGAGTTGAGCAGACATAACCCTCCGCGCTGGTTCTGCCACGACGTACCCCATGGCTCCAGGGGTGGCCAGTGAGCACATGCTCCTGGGTCCACATATGACTGGTCTGTTTGCTGCCTCACTCACAGTGGGCCGGGCCAATAGCTACTCCAACTCGGTTGTAGGTCTGTCGGGGACGCACCAGCAGGTCCTTGCATGGACAGGTAAGTACTGTCCTCCCTTTCCCTGCTCTCTGTCACCATTCCCCTTATGCTCTAGCGGGGCTCGCTGCGACCGGGGCGTGCCTGTGGGGGGACTTCGGGTCCCAGTAGCGGACTGTGGGGTGTCGGGGGCACGTTTTTCTGTGGGGGGGTACTCTGCTCCGGGGAAGTCCCTACCTCGGCTTTCTCGTCCACATCGCGAAGCTCAAGCGCCATTTTGGCGGCGGCGACGCCATTTTTTGTATGCCTGCTTTTTCTCTTGTATTTTCCCATTGGCGGCCATCTTGTCGTGGCCGCACTGTGGCGCAGGTTGAGATTGCGGGCGGCCATTTTCTTGTGGTCACGCCCTTTTCTCTCTGAGGCTTCTGGCGGCCATTTTGGAGTGGGTTTTGGCCTCTAGTGCTGGCTTCCTGAACGGCGCGCAGCACAATTCTCCTCACAGTTTTCCTCACACACGCTGTGTACAGACGGAAGGCGGGCAGCGGCGCTGAGCGGTCTCTTACTGGGTGGTGAGTCCCCTGGGTAACTCCCCCCAGACAGTGCAGCAAGGAGGGTGGACTTTTCAGTTGTTTTTTTTTTGACTGAGTCCCTGAGAGCTGTCAGTGGTGTATCATGGAGTCAGTGTCTGGCCCTTCTTCCCTAAACATGCCAGAGGCGGCAGCCGGTGCCCTGCCTTGTCGGCAGTCCTGGAATCATTTGTTGCCAGGGTGGAAGCGGCGTGCGAGCATAAGGGGGGTAAAAAGCACCACCTCCCCCCGCCATCTCCAGGGGAATGTTCGACATGTGCTTCCCCCAATTAGACCACCTCTTCCTCCATGGGATTTGAAGCTGGTGCTCTCGGTTCTTCAGGAACCTCCTTTTGAGAACATCAGAGAGATTCCTCTCTTGACACTATCTCAGAAGGTGGCCTTTCTAGTGGCCATTACATCTGTCAGAAGGGTTTCTGAATTGGCGGCCTTGTCTTGCAAGTCACCATACTTGGTCCTCTATAAGGATAAAGCGGTGCTATACCCGCAGCCTTCCTGTCTTCTGAAGACGGTTTCGGCCTTTCACCTAAATGAGGACATTGTGCTGCCGTGCTTGTGTCCTCGGCCGTCGCATCCCAGAGAGACTGCGCTCCATAATTTAGACGTGGTATGTGCCTTGCGGGTGTACTTGTCTGTTACGGCTCAGTTTCGGAGGTCTGACTCACTGTTTGTGTCGGTGTCTGGTCCATAAAAGGGCCTGACGGTCTCGTCGGCCACCATTTCTCGTGGATCAGGCAGACCGTCATACAGGCCTATGCCCTTAAGGGGCGGGCGCCCCCCTTTCCGGTCACGGCACATTCAACCAGGGCAATTGGTGCTTCCTGGGCTTTCCGACATCAAGCGTCTGTCTCACAGGTGTGCAAGGCGGCGACTTGGTCGTCCGTGCACACTTTCTCAAAATTTTACAAGGCTGATGTGAGTGCATCTTCAGATGCTCCCTTCGGTCGCAAGGTTTTGCAGGCGGCTGTTTAGGGTTGCAACTCCTCCGTTGAGGCACTCTGCTTGTTTGGGGTGAAGGTAGTTGTTTTTTTTGATACTGTTCCCACCCCTCGTTTTTTTTTTACACTGCTTGGGGACGTCCCATATGTCAAGACTTGAGAAGGCTGTGTCTGTCCATGGACGAAAAGAGAAAATAGGATTTTTTGTACTCACCGTAAAATCCTTTTCTCTGTCGTCCATGGATGGACACAGCACCCACCCCTCCCTTTTAGGTTTGTACTGCTTGTTATGAACTGAGCTGCTGACTGCAGGGCGGAGGGTTATGTCGGGAGGGACCGCCCCCTGGGCGGGGCTGTTCAACGCTGATTAATGTAACATGTGTTTAAATATCTAACATGTTCTGCCTAGTCCTCTCCTATGAACAGGAACATAACCCATATGTCAAGACTTGAGAAGGCTGTGTCCGTCCATGGACGACAGAGAAAAGGATTTTACGGTACAAAAAATCCTATTTTTTCATACAATTTTTTTCATTGTGTGGACTAGGCATAAGGGAGGGTTATAACCCCAGATTTGTCTTTACTTCCTGTCCCATAGCCAAAACAGGAAGTGACGGGGAATCCCCCCTAAAGTGAGGGAACCCCATTGTGTCTCCAGAAATAGTGTCCCCTTTGAAAGATTTCCACTCTATTCCTTTTCTTAGGTCAACTCAAAATTTTGGATTTTCTATTACTTTCACTTTTTTGATGATAACAGTAAACAGGACAAATAAAGAGGGTTAATCTCTCTAACCAAATGAGATTGGGAAGATTTACCTCCCTTTTTATGACCGGGCCATTTTTTCTGATACAGCACTGTGTTACTTTGACAATTGCATGGTCATGCGACGCTGTACCCAAATAAAATTGATGTCCCTTTTTTTCCCCTACAAATAGAGCTTCCTTTTTGGTGGTATTTGATCACCTCCTGCGGTTATTAGTTTTTGCGCTATAAACAAAAAAAGAGTGTAAATTTTGGAAAAAAATAAAATAATTTTTACTTTTTGCTATAATAAATATCACCCCAAAAAAATTTCTTCATCAGTTTAGGCTAATATGTATTCTTCTACATAGTTTGAAAAAAAAAATTATGTTCCCACAGCAGGAGCAAGCCGCTGGTGCCATGCATGAGTCGGGTCACATACATACATATATGTATACATACACACATATGTATGTATACATATATGTATGTGTGTGTGTGTGTGTATATATACATGATCTGGCGCAGATGTGCCGCCCTGTAGCAGTAAAACTGGTTAATGGGGACACAGACGGTAAGAAAAACTGTTTCATCTTCACTCTATCCAAAACTACAAAAAACTAAAGTTTTGCCTTTAGTGGAAATATTTCCTTTTTATAGTAATGCAATTTTTTATTTTTTTTTATAATCTTTAATCTAATTCCACCCATTGTCACCCCAGCATTCCTTTAAAAGGTTTAAACGCCCGGGGTAGGCAGGATTGGCGATCATGTGACCACCATGATTGGCCCGGGGTAGGTGGGTAGAATTGGCGATCATGTGACCACCATGATTGGCCCAGTGTAGGATTGGCGATCATGTGACCACCATGATTGGCCCGGGGTAGGATTGGCGATCATGTGACCACCATGATTGGCCCTGGGTAGGATTGGCGATCATGTGACCACCATGATTGGCCCAGGGTAGGTGGGTAGGATTGGCGATCATGTGACCACCATGATTGGCCCGGGGTAGGATTGGCGATCATGTGACCACCATGATTGGCCCGGGGTAGGATTGGCGATCATGTGACCACCATGATTGGCCCAGGGTAGGTGGGTAGGATTGGCGATCATGTGACCACCATGATTGGCCCGGGGTAGGATTGGCGATCATGTGACCACCATGATTGGCCCGGGGTAGGATTGGCGATCATGTGACCACCATGATTGGCCCGGGGTAGGATTGGCGATCACGTGACCACCATGATTGGCCCTGGGTAGGATTGGCAATCATGTGACCACCATGATTGGCCCAGGGTAGGTGGGTAGGATTGGAGATCATGTGACCACCATGATTGGCCCGGGGTAGAATTCGCGATCATGTGACCACCATGATTGGCCCGGGGTAGGATTGGCGGTCATGTGACCACCATGATTGGCCCGGGGTAGGATTGGCGGTCATGTGACCACCATGATTGGCCCAGGGTAGGTGGGTAGGATTGGCGATCATGTGACTACCATGATTGGCCCGGGGTCGGTGGGTAGGATTGGCGATCATGTGGCTACCATGATTGGCTGTCCCAGTGGTCACATGATTGGGGGGCCGATCTTTAGCGGGAACCATGAGCTGTCCACTAATTGGCCACCCAGTGTTGCACATGTGCAGCATGTGGATGATAAAGCCCACCCTTTTGCAGCCACACATATGTGTTAAGCGGGCAGCAACAGGTTAACATGAAAAATTTGGTGTGAATTTAAACTTGTCTGTCCTGACACCTGAAAAATTCACAGACAACAGAAACACGGGTATAGGAAACTTTAATATTATCACCACCACACTGTATTGCACTTAGTACCATATGGGCCAAAATATAAATATCAATAACACACAGACATGGTCATTAGCTTCGCCTCCCCAAGAACATGTAGAAAAATAACAATATCCAGTGAAGGCTTTGAAGAAATCCAGTGGAATCCGTTCATTTCACATTCATCGGAAACCTGGGTTCAGGGGCTTCCAGAGATGAATTATAACAAGGCACAGGTAAGTCCTGGCACCTTATGGTGCCTCATCACCCAGTTAGCTTATACCATATTCACCAATGATAGGTTCCCTTTTAGGAATCAATACATCAAAAACTGACAACATCGTCCTCTTTGACCTGTTCAGCTTTTCCTACTATGCTAAATACAATAGACCCCTCATAATGGCAGAAAATGGGGACCAGTCTTCCTATACTGGCTAATTCCTGGAGGTCGGGGACAACTGACAACTATGATAATGGTTACAATTGGCAGAAGTGAGCACACCTAGGAAGGTGGGAGATCTGGCTACCACAGGAGATATAAGGATGGGGGATGATTTAGGCTGGAAGCATCTTAAGAGGGGTTCCACAATGGCTTAAGTATTCCTTTCATGACAGGTTTCTGAAATCTAGCGCAAATGTTTTTTAAACTTTTAATAGCTCTGTTAGGATTATATTTCGGTATGCTCAGCGGGGAGATTTCCCTTCATATCCTGTCCAGGTGACAATAGCAAAAGAATGTGTGGCATCACTGGAACAGAAAGACAGAGAGAGGAATACATACACATGGTCTAATTCAGCGGTCTCCAAACTGCGGCCCAGGGGCTGGACGGGGCTCTTTGCCTACCTTTATCCAGTCCTTGGGGCACTATTTCTCCCACTAAAATGAACAAAAGGGGACTATTCCTCCCACTGACAACGATGGGGCACGACTCTTTCCACTGACACCAACAATGGGGCGCTATTCCTTCCATTGATACCAATGATGGGGCACGATTCCTTCCACTGACACCAACGATGGGGCATTATTCATCCCACTGGCACCAACGATGGGGCGCTATTCCTTCCATTGATACCAATGATGGGACACGATTCCTCCCACTGACACAAATGATGGGCCACTAATCCTTCCACTGCCACCAATGATGGGGCACGATTCCTCCCACTGACACCGATGGGGCACGATTCCTCCCTCTGACACCAACGATGGGGCACAATTCCTCCGATTGATACCAACGATGGGGCACGATTTCTTCCACTGATACTAATCAGGGGTCACAATTCCGCTCACTGACACCAACAATGGGGCACTATTACTTCCACTGACACCAACAATGGGCCACTATTACTTCCACTGACACCAACAATGGGCCACTATTCCTGTCACTGACACCAACGATGGGCATTGTTTACTCCCACTGAAAACCAGGGCATTTTCTTCTCCCACTGGCTCCAGTCCAGCCCCCCAATGTCTAGAGGACCGTAAACTGGACCTTTGTTTAGAAAGTTTGGAGATCCCTGGTCTAACCCAACCTATCTCACCCCTTTTTAACATTTTGGAACCTTGAAATAACTTTTAGATCTCATGGAACTTCTGCTAATAATTACTCTAGCTATAGCTATTGGGGCATTAACATGAACAATAAGTTACAGTATATAAAAAATAAGTTACAGTATAAAAATAAATAAAATATTAAGGTATTTGGAGTACTTAGCAGAGCTGCTCCATATAACCAAATTATTAATAGAATAGAACAAATAGTAATAACGGCTAGAAAATAATGCAGACAGTGAAAATTGCCGTTTTCTCGTACATTGGTGGTCAATAACAAAAGTCCCCTTACTATGATGGTTAATTGTAAAGGCACCCCTTTTGGTGTTCAGTAAAATTCTCCATTACATTGGTGGTCAGTGGAAAGGGGCCTTCTTAGAATGGTGATCAGTAAAGAGGTTCTTCTACTACAATGGTGGTTATTGGAAGAGCCAAAAAAGGAAGGGTTCGTTTACACTGGTGGTTAGTAGGAAGTGAGCTTACATTAGTGGTCAGTGGAGAGTGGCCTTCTTAGACTAGAAATCAGTAAAGGGGATCTTCTCTTACAATGGTGGTCATTGGAAGTATCCAAGAAGGAAGGGTCTCTTTACACTGGTGGTTAGTAGGAAGAGAGCTCATTGTATTGGCGGTCAGTGGGGAGGGGCCTTCTTAGACTGGTGATCAGTAAAAGGGGTCCTTCTACAATGGTGGTCATTGGAAGAGTCCAAGAAGGAAGGGTTGCTTTACACTGGTGGTTAGTAGGAAGAGAGCTCCTTATATTAGTGGTCAGTGGAGAGTGGCCTTCTTAGACTAGTAATCAGTAAAGGGGTTCTTCTCCTACAATGGTGGTCATTGGAAGAGTCCAAGAAGGAAGGGTTGCTTTACACTGGTGGTTAGTAGGAAGAGAGCTCCTTATATTAGTGGTCAGTGGAGAGTGGCCTTCTTAGACTAGTAATCAGTAAAGGGGTTCTTCTCCTACAATGGTGGTCATTGGAAGAGTCCAAGAAGGAAGGGTTGCTTTACACTGGTGGTTAGTAGGAAGAGAGCTCCTTACATTGGTGGTTAGTGGAGAGGGTCTTCATAGACTGGTGATCAGTAAAGATATGCTTCTCCTACAATGGTGGTCATTGGAAGAGTCTCAGAAGGTAGGGTCCCTTTACACTGATGGTTAGTAGGAAGAGAGCTCCCTATATTGGTGGTCAGTGGTAAAAATGTCCCCTAACGGCTAAATACTGGTGGCTGTGATTACTTATTTGATAGGCAGAAATTGCTCAAGGAATCACTAGCAACCTCTGGAGGAACCCTGGTTGAGAAAGGTTGGTCTAACATTTCCCCATCTGTTAAAAAATATGTGCTTTTGTTGGCATCTCTGTCCGCAGTAGAAAGATATCCCATCACTTCCTGTTCTTGTGACACTGTATCACTTGTGTGGCTAAATCGCCCAGTGGGGTCAAAGACAGTAATACACATGACAGAGGTTCCTAGATCTTCCACCTCTATTAAAAAAAAATTAAAAAAATAATAATTTAATTGAAGACAGGAATATGGGCACAGGCCACGGCTGACAGGCGATGGGGTTGTCATCCTGATCCTCTCTTCACTACAAAGTCAGTCATTGACCTAGGACAAAGGAAGTTATAATTCCTAAATTGCATCCTTGCTTGAGGTCAGTGGATCAGAAGACGATTAGTATATTCAAGAATGGGGGTCAGGAATACAGACTACATTTTTCCTTACTACAGCTTCCCTTTGATTTGGTTATGCGTGTCCATCAGTATAATTTTTGCCCCACTCTACCCAAAACGTACTTTTTAGTACACAATTGTAGTCTACATCACCCGTTGGCTTCTGGTATTGCTGTCATGCTGCGTAATTTTGGATGGAAAAAGTCAGATGGGAGCTTTTCATCGGAAATTCTGACCGTGCAGACTTTTGCTGTCGGAATTTCCGCCAGCAAAAGTTTGAGAGCAGGTTCTCAATTTTTCAGACGGAAAAAAATTCCTATCCGAAAATCTGTTTGTCTGTATGCAATTCCGATGGGAAAAAAACACGCATGCTCGGAAACAATTCGACGCATGCTCGGAAGCATTGAACTTCTTTTTCTCGCCTCGTCGTAGTGTTGTACGTCACCGCGTTCTTAACGCTCTAAAGTTCAGAGAACTTTTGTGTGACCGTGTGTATGCAAGCCAAGCTTGAGCGGAATTCCTTCGGAAAAACCATCCGAATTTTTCCAACGGAAAATCCGTTCGTGTGTACGCGGCATTAGGCTCCCTGTTGGGAGTTCCCAACTGTGATTGCACCTACCATAGGGCGCCTTGACCCTCCTGTTGTATTTTCTATGCTCTAAAGTGCTATGAAGTAAAATTCTTTGCAACAATCCCAGTTGGAGGAGTGACCTGGGGACTTTAGGGCAGAAATCTCAGCAATGTATCCCCAACAAGAAGCTAAAGGGTGAATCAACCCAATAGCAGACTTCTGCTAATTAAACAGAGAACCAAGCTGAAAATAAATAAATGAAGTAACGAATAAAACAAATTTGATTGGCTTTAAGACCCAAACTAAACAATAATGGCTCTTTTCACTCCGAATGTCCAATTCATTATCCTTGTTTATAATATCATTTGGGGTTTCCATCCTCACCCTGTAGCTGAACTTCCCAGAAGTCTCCATATTAGATCTGAAGGTGCCAAGTTCAACAGGTATCTGGAGAAGGTGGGGGATGAATCTCTGGTATGAACAGATGGAAACAATGGTGTGGGAGATGTCCTATGATGAAGGCCTCATTACTTCCTGGACCCTGACAGAAGCCTACAGACCATTCGGGACAGGAGATCCAAAAGTTTTCCAAGGAACTTTACTGGACTGGGACCAATTTCAGTGGATACAGAGGCCTGTCAAAGAAAGACAAAAATATGTGAGCAGGACATACACTAACCAAAGAGAGATTGAGGATTAAAGTCCCAAAACAGTCTCAAACCTTCCTTTTTTGAAGGTTTTACCCCCTTCATGACCAGACCACTCTTTGCTATGCCGCACTGCGCTACTTTAAAGTGGTTGTAAACCCACTTTGACAACTTGCACCTACAGGTAAGCCTAGATTAAGGCTTACCTGTAGGTGCATGAAATATCTCCTTAACCTACACGGTTAAGGAGATATTTGCATTTAAAACCGGCGCCGCTGACGTCACGCGCACTAGCAGGCCGGCTTAGTAGCCGGATTTCTGAATGGAGTTAGCCGGCCCGAGCGTGCATGCGTGTGACGTCATCGCCGCTCCTGGGCCAATAACAGCGCCGGAGCGGCGATACACGGAAGGCAGAGGGGAGCAAGATGGCATTGGCGACGAAGGTGTCCGAGCACCGCTGCGGGGGCTTCGATCTCAGGTAAGTGATTCATAATGAGCTAGTATGCTATGCATACTAGCTCATTATGTTTTTGTTTTGCAGGTTGTAAAAAATAAAATAAAAATTGCGGGGTTTACAACCACTTTAACTGGCAATTCCTCCCAAACAGAGCTTTCTTTTGGTGGCATTTGGTCAGCACTGGGTTTTTTATTTTGTATTATATAAACGAAAAAAAAAGACAGAAAATTTGGGGAAAAAACCCCCCCAATATTTTCTACTTTCTGTTTTTAAAACATATCCAATTTAAAAAAAAAAATCTTAAATTTAGGCCAAAATGTATTCTGTTGCATGTCTTTGGTTAACAACAAAATCCCAATAAGTGTATATTAATTGGTTTGTGTGAAAGTTGTAGCTTCTACAAACTATAGTATACAGTATATACTGCAATTTAGCTATACTGGTAATCAAGGCAATCGAGGGATTAACTGTGTGCCTCATAATGTGTAATGTGTGCATCTGTTACTTAGAGATCTGGCTTTTTTATTTCTTCTTACTTTGCAGGGAGAAGAAACAGCCAGATCGCTAATCAATGTACAGAGTCCTGTATATTTGTAAACACAGGACTCTGTGCTGTGATTGGACACAGCCGATCAGCAGGTCTCAGCCATAAATCATTACCTGGTACCTGCTGACAAAATTTCACTGTGTCCAACCATAGCACAAATCAGAAGGGGGAGCGCGCCCCATACCGAACAGCAAGGCGCCAACATTTCTGAGCCTGCAGCTGCCACTCGATTCCGTAAATCTACTGTGACCGAGTGGCAAGTAGTTAAATACTTTTCTCTAATTTCTTAACCACTTAACGACCGCCCACTGTAAATATACGTCAGCAGAATGGCACCGACAGGCAGAATCACGTATATGTACGTGATTGCCTTTGTATAGTTGGGGGGTCCGATCGGACCCCCCTTCTGTACAGTGGGTGGTCGTTTTACCTTCGGGAGCGATCCGGCATGAGGGGACGGCCGGTCGATTCCGGCCACCCCCTCTCGATCGCTCCCGGCGAATGAGAGAGCTTCCCCTGCCTGCCAGGAAGGAGGAAGTGATGTCATCTCTCCTGCGGCGCTCACATATACCGAGCGCCGTACAGGAGAAGATGCAGGTTAGTACACAAAACAGCACACTGACACCAGGACACATAGGCACATAAATCGCCCCCCCAGATCACCCCCCAGCCCCCCAGTCACTGATTGCAGTGACCATTTATTTAGTGATCACTGCAATCAGTGACATTTGTGACTCTAAAAGTGTCACTACATTTAGTTTTAGGTCCAGTGTAGCCCCCTAACCCCCCCTAATAAAGGTTTAACCCCCTGATCACCCCCCAGATAACCCTTTCACCCCCTAGCACCGCCGTCGCTATGCGATCATTTTTCTGATCGATGTCTTAGCGTCGGTGATGCTGATCGGTAGCCAGTAATTTTTTTTAGGTTCGCCGCAGGTTTTTATAGCGTCAGGTACCCCCATATATTACCTAATAAAGGTTTAACCCCCTTGATCGCCCCCCAGGTAACCCTTTCACCCCCTATCACCACTGTCACTAAGCGATAATTTTTCTGATCGATGTCTTAGCGTCGGCGATGCTGATCGGTAGCCAGTAATTTTTTTTAGGTTCGCCGCAGGTTTTTATAGCGTCGGGTACCCCCATATATTACCTAATAAAGGTTTAACCCCCTTGATCGCCCCCCAGGTAACCCTTTCACCCCCTATCACCACTGTCACTAGGCGATAATTTTTCTGATCGATGTCTTAGCGTCGGCGATGCTGATCGGTAGCCAGTAATTTTTTTTAGGTTCGCCGCAGGTTTTTATAGCGTCGGGTACCCCCATATATTACCTAATAAAGGTTTAACCCCCTTGATCACCCCCCAGGTAACCCTTTCACCCCCTAGCACCGCCGTCGCTATGCGATCATTTTTCTGATCGATGTCTTAGCGTCGGTGATGCTGATCGGTAGCCAGTAATTTTTTTTAGGTTCGCCGCAGGTTTTTATAGCGTCGGGTACCCCCATATATTACCTAATAAAGGTTTAACCCCCTTGATCGCCCCCCAGGTAACCCTTTCACCCCCTATCACCACGATAATTTTTCTGATCGATGTCTTAGCGTCGGCGATGCTGATCGGTAGCCAGTAATTTTTTTTAGGTTCGCCGCAGGTTTTTATAGCGTCGGGTACCCCCATATATTACCTAATAAAGGTTTAACCCCCTTGATCACCCCCCAGGTAACCCTTTCACCCCCTAGCACTGCCGTCGCTATGCAATCATTTTTCTGATCGATGTCTTAGCGTCGGTGATGCTGATCGGTAGCCAGTAATTTTTTTTAGGTTCGCCGCAGGTTTTTATAGCGTCAGGTACCCCCATATATTATCTAATAAAGGTTTAACCCCCTGATCGCCCCCCAGGTAACCCTTTCACCCCCTATCACCACTGTCGCTAAGCGATCGTTTTTATGATCGTTGTCTTAGTGTCGGTGATGCCGATAGGTAGCCAGTAATTTTTTTTTAGGTTCGCCGTCAGGTTTTTATAGCGTCAGGTACCCCCCATATATTACCTAATAAAGGTTTTAACCCCCTAATTGCCCCTAGTTAACCCTTTCACCAGTGATAATCATATAAGTGTTACGGGTGACGCTGGTTAGTTAGTTTGCTTTTTATAGTGTCAGGGCACCCGCCGTATATAACCCAATAAAGGTTTAACCCCCTGATCGCCCGGCGGGTGATATCAATTAGGTTTTAGCGTCAGAGAGGGTCTGCGTCACACCCCAGGCAGCGTCAGGTTAGTGCCAGTAGCGCTAACACCCACGCGTTAAGCATACACCACCCTTAGTGGTATAGTATCTGAACAGATCAATATCTGATCTGATCAGATCTATACTAGCGTCCCCAGTAGTTTAGGGTTCCCAAAAACGCAGTGTTAGCAGGATCAGCCCAGATACCTGCTAGCACCTGCGTTTTGCCCCTTCGTCCAGCCCAGGCCACCCAAGTGCAGTATCGATCGATCATTGTCACTTACAAAACACAACACACATAACTGCAGCGTTCGCAGAGACAGGCCTGATCCCTGCGACTCCAGTGCTGTAGGAGGTGATTTCACCACCACAGTTAAAAAAAAAAAAAGCAACTATGCCGAAGCATTGGGGCAGCAGGGGCGGAGGAGTGATTTTGCTCCTAATGCCGCGTACATACGGTCGAAATTCCGACGGAGGCTTGCCCGTGGAAAAGTCCGACCATGTGTACGCGGCATAACTTTTGCGAGAAGATGCCCCCATGCTTCGGCATATATAAATGGTGCATGTATGCCCATCATTAGAAGTGGGTGGATGAAGGGCGGTATTCTAATGGTGGGCATACCCACCGATCAATCTTTTTTTTTCGTTCAGCCAACAGGCTGCATGAAAAAAAAGATTACAATACATGTCCAACAAGGACCAGCAACGTACTGGTATGTTGCTGGACTTTGAATGTTTATACCAGAATGATGCCTGCAGGTTTAGGTATCATCTTGGTATCATTCTTTTCAGCCAGCGGCCGGCTTTCATGTAAAAGCAATCCTAGTGGCTAATTAGCCTCTGGACTGCTTTTACAAGCAGTGGGAGGGAATGTCCCCCCCCCCGGATATAAAAAGCGCCATTGGGAAATTGGGAAAGCATTTTATCACACCGATCTTGGTGTGGTCAGATGCTTTGAGGGCAGAGGAAAGATCTAGGGTCTAGAAGACCCCAGTTTTTTCAAAAAAGAGTACCTGTCATTACCTATTGCTATCATAGGGGATATTTACATTCCCTGAGATAACAATAAAAGTGATAAAAAAAAAATATGGAAGCAACAGTTTAAAAATAAAATAAAAAAGCAAAATTAATAATAAAAAAAAAAAAAAAAAAAAGCACCCCTGTCCTGCCCTGCTCTTGCCCAATGGCGAACGCAAGCGTCGGTCTGGCGTCATATGTAAACAGCAATTGCACCATGCATGTGAGGTATCACCGCGAAGGTCAGATCGAGGGCAGTAATTTTAGCAGTAGACCTCCTCTGTAAATCTAACGGGGTAACCTGTAAATGCTTTTAAAGGCTTTTAAAAATGTATGTAGTTTGTCGCCAATGCGCGTTTGTGTGAAATTTTAAAGCATGTCGTGTTTGGTATCTATGTACTCGGCCTAAGATAATCTTTTTTATTTCATCAAACATTTGGGCAATATAGTGTGTTTTAGTGCATTAAAATTAAAAAAAGTGTATTTTTTCCCCAAAAAATGCGTTTGAAAAATCGCTGCGCAAATACTGTGTAGAAAAAAAAAATGCAACACCCACCATTTTATTCTGTAGGGCCTTTGCTTTAAAAATATATATAATGTTTGGGGGTTCAACATAATTTTCTTGCAAAAAAAATATGTTTTCATGTAAACAAAAAGTGTCAAAAAGGGCTTTGTCTTCAAGTGGTTAGAAGAGTGGATGTAAGCTTCCTAATGTTGTGTATAAAATGCCAGAACAGTTCAAAACCCCCCCAAATGACCCCATTTTGGAAAGTAGACACCCCAAGCTATATACTGAGAGGCATGTCGAGTCCATGGAATATTTTATATGTTGACACAAGTTGCGGAAAAAATACAATTTTTTTTTTTTTTTTTTGCACAAAGTTGTCACTAAATGATATATTGCTCAAACATGCCATGGGCATATGTGGAATTACACCCCAAAATACATTCTGTTGCTTCTCCTGAGTACGGGGATACCACATGTGTGAGACTTTTTGGGAGCCTAGCCGCGTACGGGACCCCAAAAACCAATCACCGCCTTCAGGCTTTCTAAGGGTGTAAATTTTTGATTTCACTTCTCACTGCCTATCACAGTTTCGGAGGCCATGGAATGCCCAGATAGCACAAACCCCCCCCAAATTACCCCATTTTGGAAAGTAGACACCCCAAGCTATTTGCTGAGAGGTATTGTGAGTATTTTGCAGATCTCGCTTTTTGTCACAATGTTTTGAAAATTGAAAAAAAAAAAGAAAAAAAAAAAATGTTCTTTCTTCATTTTCAAAAACAAATGAGAGCTGTAAAATACTCACCATGCCTCTCAGCAAACAGCTTGGGGTGTCTACTTTCCAAAATGGGGTCATTTGGGGGGGTTTTGTGCTATTTTGGCATTTTATGGCCTTCAAAACTGTGATAGGCAGTGAGGAGTGAAATCAAAAATTTGCGCCCTTAGAAATCCTGAAGGCGGTGCTTGGTTTCCAGGGTCCCGTACGTGGCTAGGCTCCTAAAAAGTCCCACACATGTGGTATCCCCGTACTCAGGAGAAGCAGCAGAATGTATTTTGGGGTGCAATTCCACATATAACCATGGCATGTGTGAGCAATATATCATTTAGTGACAACTTTTTGTAATTTTTTTTTTTTTGTCATTATTCAATCACTTGGGACAAAAAAAAAAAATATTCAATGGGCTCAACAGGCCTCTCAGCAATTTCCTTGGGGTGTCTACTTTCTAAAATGGGGTCATTTGGGGGGGTTTTGTGCTATTTTGGCATTTTATGGCCTTCAAAACTGTGATAGGTAGTGAGGAGTGAAATCAAAAATTTGCGCCCTTAGAAATCCTGAAGGCGGTGCTTGGTTTCCGGGGTCCCGTACGTGGCTAGGCTCCTAAAAAGTCCCACACATGTGGTATCCCCGTACTCAGGAGAAGCAGCAGAATGTATTTTGGGGTGCAATTCCACATATAACCATGGCATGTGTGAGCAATATATCATTTAGTGACAACTTTTTGTAATTTTTTTTTTTTTTGTCATTATTCAATCACTTGGGACAAAAAAAAAAATATTCAATGGGCTCAACATGCCTCTCAGCAATTTCCTTGGGGTGTCTACTTTCCAAAATGGGGTCATTTGGGGGGGTTTTGTACTGCCCTGCCATTTTAGCACCTCAAGAAATGAGATAGGCAGTCATAAATTTAAAGCTGTGTAAATTCCAGAAAATGTACCCTAGTTTGTAAACGCTATAACTTTTGCGCAAACCAATAAATATACGCTTATTGACATTTTTTTTACTAAAGACATGTGGCTGAATACATTTTGGCCTAAATGTATGACTAAAATTGAGTTTATTCAATTTTTCTTATAACAAAAAGTAGAAAATATCATTTTTTTTCAAAATTTTCGGTCTTTTTCCGTTTATATCGCAAAAAAGAAAAATCGCAGAGGCAATCAAATACCATTAAAAGAAAGCTCTATTTGTGGGAAGAAAAGGACGCAAATTTCGTTTGGGTACAACATTGCATGTCCGCACAATTTACAGTTAAAGCAGCGCAGTGCAAAATTCTGAATTCACCTCTGGTCCTTTAGCTACCAAATGATCTGGGGCTTAAGTGGTTAAAGAGGAGCTTCAGTTAGGATTCCAAAAATGAAAAGTCAGTAGCTACAAAAACTATAACTGCTGACTTTTAATAAACCCACACTCAACTGTCCAGGGATTCAGCACAGTCCTCACCCGTGCCAGGTCTTCACCGGTTTTTGGTTCCATGGCTCCAGCATGATAACTGTAGGGAGCCAGCTGTGTCTCCACATCTGGCTCCCCACTGTGCATGCGTGAGCAGTGCTGTACCTTGTGAATGGTCCCGTAGCCTCCTGGGACCTGTGATGTGTCCCAGAAGGTTGCGGGTGGAGGGGGGAGGGTTTAACATCTGCTCCAATTGCCTAGGCCAATCTTTCTCAACTCCAGTCCTCAAGGCGCCCCAACAGGTCATGTTTTCAGGCTTTCCATTATTTTACATAGGTGATTTGATCAGTTTCACTGCCTTAGTAATTACCACAGCTGTTTCACCTGAGGAAAATACTGAAAACATGACCTGTTGAGGACTGGAGTTGAGAAACACTGGCCTAGGCAAAGTGGGAGCAAGTAACTCTCCAATCTAGGTATCGCTAGAGGAGGGGGTGGATGAGGAGGAAGAAAATAGGAACTTCACTTTTTGGGTGGCTGTGGGTGAACTCGACTGGAGGTGATCAGGAGCACTGAGATGGAAAAAATAATTAAAAAGGTGAAAGCAGTATTTTATGATAAAGAAAATTGTACTCGCCATTGAATCCTTTTCATTGAAGGACACCCATCGTCATGAAAATCTGCCTATGTCTTTCAACAAATGGAAGATATAATGGGATTTATTTTACTCATCGTAAAATCCTTTTCTCTGAGTTCATTAACCATTTAAGCCCCGTACCATTTGGCTGGCCAAAGACCAGAGCACTTTTTGCGATTCGGCACTGCGTCGCTTTAACTGACTATTGCGCGGTCGTGCAACGTGGTTCCCAAACAAGATTGACGTCCTTTTTTCCCCACAAATCGAGCTTTCTTTTGGTGGTATTTGATCACCTCTGTGGTTTTTAGTTTTTGCGCTATAAACAAAAATAGAGCAAATTTTTTTTAAAAAAGGCAATATTTTAAACTTTTTGCTATAATATATATCCCCCAAAAATATATAAAAAAAAATATATATTTTTTTCTACTAGTAATTGCCGCGGTCAGCAATTTTTATCGTGACTGCGACATTATGGCGGACACATCGGACACTTTTGACACCATTGTCATTTTTACAGCGATCAGTGCTAAAAAATGCACTGATTACTGTAAAAATGACACTGGCAGTGAAGGGGTTAACCTGTAGGGGGCGCTGAAGGGGTTAAGTGTGACCTAGGGAGTGATTCTTACTGTTAGGGGGCGTGGCTACGAGTGACATGTCACTGATCGCTGCTCCCGATGAGAGGAAACAGACAATCAGTGACCTGTCACTAGGAAGAACGGTGAGATGTTGTATTTACACTGACATCTCCCGGTTCTTCAGCTCCGTGACACGATTGTTGGACACCGGCGGACATCGAGTCCTTGGGTCCCGCGGGCACGGAGCTCGCGGTAGGGTTTTCGAGCGCGCCACCGGCGGCGCACGACCACATGGCGGCAAATTAAAGGGGGCGTACCTGTACGTCCATTTGCCTGTCTGCGCCATTCTGTCAACGTAAATCTGCGTGCGGTGGTCCTTAAGCGGTTAAAGGATACAGCAGATCTTCATGGCGGATGGGTTTTATGTCACCACCTGCAGGAGCATCCGTCATGAAGATCTTCTGTGTCCCTCAATGTACGGAAGAGAAAAAAGGATTAAAATTACATCCAGATAGGGTTCAAAGAGTTTTTGCAATTACCTGGATGGCAATATGAGCTGTTCCTGAATGAGAAACCAGATGAAGAAAAAAGTCCCAGTAACAGAGCCAAATCTTAGGACATCCAGCTGTGGCTTCTGAGATTACCATCCCTGGAGCAGATGACGGCTTCTGATTTTTTTGTTGCACAGGTTAGAAGACAATTACCAAAGTACATTTTTTCCTAGAAATTACAAATCTACTTGTTCCTGTTGACATATAAATAGGACACTCTTTGAAGAGCAAAGTATATACTGTAAATGAAATGGCCAAAAAAACACTTCCATAGCTAGGTCTTCTGTTTCTGTTTGGCCATCTGGATGCATCAAGGACAAGGATGAAGAAATTAATGTATACTCTGATCATAGGGGATTTCCATAATGTCTTCCATTTTTAAATGTTATAGTCAATGTTTTACAAAAAATACACTTCATGACCAAATGTTTATGGCCCCCTCCAAAATATTAAGCTCAGGTGTTTACAGTGACGGGTACTGTTAATGCTACAGCATACAAAGACATCTTAGATATTTGGGCATCTCCTTTGATGAAGGCCCTTTTCTGTACCAGCAGGACTGTGTCCCTGTGCACAAAGCTAAGTTCATAAAGACATGGTCTAACCAGTTGTTTGTGGAGGAACATCAGTGGTCTGCAAAGAGCCCTGACCTCAACCCTACTAAACACCTTTGTGATGAATTGGAACACCAATTGTAAGCCAGGTCTTCTCAATCCAACATCAGTCCCTCAACTCTACTCAACACCTTTGTGATGAATTGGATCACCAATTGTAAGCCAGGTCTTCTCAATCCAACATCAGTACCTCAACCCTACTCAACACCTTTGTGATGAATTGGATCACCAATTGTAAGCCAGGTCTTCTCAATCCAACATCAGTACCTCAACCCTACTAAACACCTTTGTGATGAATTGGAACACCAATTGTAAGCCAGGTCTTCTCAATCCAACATCAGTCCCTCAACTCTACTGAACACCTTTGTGATGAATTGGATCACCAATTGTAAGCCAGGCCTTCTCAATCCAACATCAGTCCCTCAACTCTACTAAACACCTTTGTGATGAATTGGATCACCAATTGTAAGCCAGGCCTTCTCAATCCAACATCAGTACCTCAACTCTACTAAACACCTTTGTGATGAATTGGATCACCAATTGTAAGCCAGGTTTTCTCAATCCAACATCAGTACCTCAATTCTACTGAACACCTTTGTGATGAATTGGAACTCTGAGTGATATAGGTCTTCTCATGCATAAAACTAATTATGAGCCTGGTTTTCTTGTCCAACATCAGTACTTGACCTCACAAACACTCTTTTGCCTAAATGCTCACAAATTCCTATATACACTCTCCAAAATCTTGTGGGTAGCCTTCCCAAAAGAGTGGAGGCCTTTACAACTTCCATGGCAGGTCAAGTCCATCATAACCCCCATGGTTTTGGGATGGGATGATCAACAGGATATTATAAATGTGATGGTCAGGTGTCCACAAATGCTTTCGCCATATAGTATGCTCTTCAATTCTAGATGATAGCATGGGTAAAACTACATAAATGTTTAATCGACAACCTTCCAGGTGGATCCATCTGCAGTGGATGCAGGAAGGCAGACATTCAGATGTGCTGTGGATTCTTCAAGTATCAGAGGTTGACGTGACTTCAATTTGAACATGGCAGAGTCACATTACAATAAATAATGAAAGCCATTGTAGGAATTCACAACAAATTTGGCAACTACAAGATGGTTGTCCCCATACTGGCTCCAGTTGAATTGATATTTCATTCTTCCATCTTTTTGAACCGAATCAAAACATTCTTGTGCATTCACCTTTAGTGAACACATCAGCTCACAATTGGCATATTTACCGTTTTATGTTTTCGAATTCAAGAATGACTTTACAGATAGACTGTACTGCCAACTTCTCCGATTACTCAACTGATGCTCCAGACTGCAAATTTTTACTGAATTCCTCAGATAATGTCTTTCAATATATTTTCTCTATGTATAATTTCAAAAATAAATATTTCACAACTTGTAAGATTAAATATTGAATATATTTTTTGCATGTTCTTGCTTATTCAGTCTTTGGCATCAGCTGAGTTTTTTTTCCTTGTTATCATTTGTAGTGGCTTGACAAGAAAATATCGGTCTGATTACTTATTGTATGAAGAAGGACCCTCTCCAACATCCTCTGGAACTCAGTAGGTTTGTACTCTGCCAGCTAGGTGTGTCCGCTGGTGAGTCTTTAAGTGGTGAGACTGTACGAAGCTCTTGGAGCACAGCGTGCACTTGTATGGCCGCTCACCAGTATGAATCCTCTGATGAACCTTCAGGATGGAGTTTTTGATGAACTTTTTGCCACACACCGTGCATTGGTAAGGCTTCTCTCCTGTATGAACCCTCTGGTGGACCATTAGCTCATAGGGCTGCCGGAAAGTCTTTATGCAGTGACGGCAGTGGTACGGCCGTCCGCCAGTGTGGCCAATTTGGTGTCGGAGGAAACGTGAGAGATCTGAGAAGGTTTTAGCACATTCGCTGCACTGGTACGGGCGGTCCCTCCTTTGCTGGGGAAGCGGTGACAGGATCCCCACGTGACTGTGCCATCCATTCCATCTATAGAATGAGCCATCCAATATGTACTCTGTGCCTGGAACTTCTTCCAACTCTGAGACTGCTTTCCGATTCTCTGTAAGATACAGAATGCAGAAACCAAGTTACCTTCAGACTTTATATCTATTTATTAATTCGAAAATAGGCAAATAAAGGCAAATTGTGTAAGTGCTTCATTATTTTCTTTCCACTACAATTTGTTCCTCATCTGTGAATGAAGGTATGGTAACCACAAGTGGCTGTAGCTCCCTAAATATATTTTTTGAATGTTTGTAAGTTACAAAATGTATTATTTTATTTTTTTCATTATTATTCATTTACTTTTTCAAATTCTCCTTCATTTACTGGAACACAGAACAGTAATTCTTAACGGGAGGGGTATACTGCCATCTATAAGAGGCTTTGACCACTATGCATATCAAAAGAAGGACTGGCTCCCTCTAGTGATCACATTCCTACACCTGCTCAAGGGCTTATCTACTCAGCTAAGTATCCTGATAACTTTTATGACATTAGACCTCAGGACCCTCTATTCTCTGTCAATGCTCACTCTGCTCGGGAGCCGAGTGCTCCCTAGGCCCTCTGTCACCCACATTCACTCTTACACGTTTGCAAAGATGAAATCTGGTTCTCCATCCACACCATAATCAATATTTACTAGGAGGATGTGGCTGCAGCAGCACTAGCTAGCCATGAGGCCCTGCAGGCAGTTCTATGACAGCCCATGCTTTCTGTGGGTTTCAAGGGCTTGCCTACTTGCCTTGTTGGGTGTCCTTGTCAGCTTCTTAACTTGGCTCCACATCTGACCTCTCAGACTTAAAGCTGAATTCCAGCTTTTAATACACTTTACATAGTTTGTTTGTGCCAACTTGGCCCAAATGAACTATGTCCCACACTAACGTGAGGCCGCTGGATGTGTGGTATAAACTGTATGTAGCGAGGCTACATAGAGCATACAGCACTGTGTTCTGGGTTTGAGCCAAGTCTTCCTGTCTCATACACGGAACACAATTTAGTCTATCTGATCGGTCAGTCACTCAGAGAAAGCAATGAATTCTAGCAATAAAGTCAGAGGGGCAGGCTGATGATGCCACAACCTTTGACTCAGCCAATCAAGATTAGTATTCAATGCTAGAATACATTGCTTTCTCTGAATGGCTGACTGCTGATCAGATAGACTCCACAGTGTTTTGGGTATGAGACAGGAAGTCTCAGCTAGAACCCGCAACACGGTGCAGTATGCTGTATGTAGTCTCAGCTACATACACTTTATACCACACATCCAGCGGCCTCACATATTAGAGAGGGACATAGTTTGTTTGGGGCAAAAAGGTGAACTAACATTTGAGGTTGAAACTCCAACAATTACAAACAATTAATTCAGAAGAGTGATCTCTACTCCTCCCTTATAGAGTTCAGTTAGAAAGAGAGGCAGAATGTAAACAGCTTCTTCTGCCTTCTCTATTTAAAGCATTATTCCAAGAAAACAAAATAACCAGCTCTCTTCAAATTTTTATAATTTTTTTTTTCCAAAAAGGGCTTATGATAACATGGTGGCTGGAAATGTAAATGTAATCAGCAAAAAAATTCTAAAAAGTAATTGTTACACTTTTCTGAAAAAGCCAAATGCAAGTTGACCATCTCCTTTTAGAAACGTTCATCAAATGCCAACACTTAATGGCAGTGCTACTCTGCTGTGTTGTCAGACTTTTGCTAATATATTTCCAGTTATAACCTCAGCTCAAATTTCTGTAGTATTATACTGTGAGCCCAGGCTGGGGCGATGATGTCACCACAGGGGGTATGGCTATGACATCCTGGGCTCACGGAAAGTGGGTTAAATAATGCTGGATGTATAAATCTGAGCCGTTACCGATCCACATTCCTTCTGCCATGGCTACCTCCTTATAACATTCCTTTTTAATTTGTGTGGCGAAAGGGATCACTTTCATATTTAGGAACCCATATATCACCTGATCCGAAACTTTTATATGACCTCAAATTTGGTAAGCTATTGGACACTGTGACGGAGAACTTGAAAGTTTGGCAGGTCTACCCTTTGACTTGGCTCAGAAGGGTGAATGTGCTTAAAATGACAATCCTACCGAGAATAGTGTACCTACTATATACAGGGCCCATTGCTCTACCACAGACCTTTTTTAAACATCCACCACACGCTTTTCTGACTTTTGTTTGGCACAGGAAACAGCCAAAATTGGCGTACGGTATCCTGCGTAGACACAAATTTGACGGCGGGGTCGTCCTCTCAGACATTGCATTATATTAGAAGGCCATGGGTTTGGTGCTCATCCTAAATTGGTGTCACAACGCTCCAAATAAAATATGGGTATCAATGGCAGGCAGAAACTTAGCAGGGGCTCCTTGGGTTCCGTCTGGCTCTAGAGAACTTTCAGACTGGACGTCCCCTCTGACTCGGAACACCTTGACGGTCTGGGACAGATTGAATGTATCGGGCCAGTAAGCTGCCAAGACTTCCCCATTAACACCCCTAGGGGGATTTGCATGGTTCCCACTGGGTGAGGATATTGGCTTTTTCCGCTCTTTGGGGACTAATGGCAATACAGCCTGTGCAAAATTTGCCCCTCGGGTTAAACTTTTACCCCTTTTTACGCTACAATCTTCCTATGGGAACTTGTCTCTAGCAATATGGAGATATCAGCAACCTCAGGACTTTTTAGGCAAACTGACTCCCAAATTGAGACCACTAGATACCCTCTCCACATTTGAGTCCTTGTGTGTTAAACTTTCAGACTCTAGGCACCAACTCTCCCACATGTATAAACTTGTCCTGAGTAGCCCTTCTGTGTCAGTTCCATACTATATCAGAGAATGGGAGAGGGAACTTGGATTGGATCCCCCCCCCCCAGATCAAGAGAATCATTAAACTGACCCACGCCTTCCTCCATTTGTACCCATATACAAGAGTCATCTTACAAATTTCTTACAAGATGGTATAAAACCCCTTCTCGCTTGGCTAAGATGTTTTCAACTGCTGATGCCCAATGTTGGAGGGGTTATGGCCAACGAGGCACGTTCCTCCAAATATGGCGGT
The DNA here is from genome assembly GCA_029206835.1 of Rana muscosa. Lineage (NCBI taxonomy): Eukaryota > Metazoa > Chordata > Amphibia > Anura > Ranidae > Rana > Rana muscosa. The sequence continues at coordinate 64,696,049 of JARGYO010000094.1, forward strand.
CTTGCCCTAAAATGAGAGCCTTTTGGGATTCAATTACCCCACAGATTAAGAAAATGACTCTTAGACTTATAGAAAGTACCCCTCTACACTTTTTGTTCCATGGTGCCCCATCCTCTATTTCGTTATACAAGAAAAGTGTCCCCATCTGCTGAACGCGGCAAAATCTTTGATTCCCAGATTTTGGAAACAGTACTTGCCCTTCCCTTGCTGAATGGAAAAAAGAGGTGGATGCCATTATGGAGGCAGAACGCTGGGCACACAGAGTTAAAGACCAGCAGGACAAATTTAGAGATGTGTGGATGGGTTGGATGTACTATTCTCATGAGATCTTGGATGCCTGAGTACATACCTACATGACGAGTGGTAGCCCTGGTTTGTGGATTTCTTCGGACTAGCTGTTTTACTACATGTCTCCCCAGAACTGATTTTGCAGACTTGTTTTCCACCTTTTTGTTCATTTATTTTTAGTTAATTTTTTTCTAGTTTTTAGTTTGTGTTATCTTTTATCATAGGGGAGTTCAGTGTCATATGTAACCTGTATTGTTTTAATCCGCATAATGGTTGTCCCCTGGATCGCCGTATTGTTTGCTTTATTTCACTAAACTGTTGTAATGTTCTACTCGTTAGAAGCAGTCCTGCGGATGTTAAGACAGACTTATCACACAGTTGCTTATACGCATTTAAATAAGAAAAAATATATATATAGTCGCGCTAACTTATGACTGAACATAAGCCCACCACTGAATAATTGAAAAAAATCCAAAATACCAACAGTGATAAATCATATAAATACTCAATGAAGAACCATGAAAAATCTGTAAATTATAAATAATAATAAGGTGAGTGAACTATGATTAAACAGTTAATAAGATGATAGTCCACAACTGCTATATGAAACTCTCAAGGTTCACGTCTAAAAGTCCATAATAAACAAAACACCCGTGAGTAAGTGTCCAAAAAAGCCATTGATATGAGGATGCCATTAGACGTGCTAGAGGACTGACATAGTGCGAGGACCCCTGCGGTTGGTCCAGGTTCTGGTTCTGTTTGGTTCTGTTGGACCTTCTTGGCTCGAGCTGGACTCAGGACCTGTGGAAGTCTCTCTGACCGGTCGGATATTCAAGACACCGATACACAGTGAATAGATGTTGAACATTCGCATGAGGCTGTATGAGCTGTTGGGCTACTAAACCATTGAAGTTCATCATTTGCTGAAATCCGGAGGTTCCACTGAGTATCATTTGAGGCTGTTTTAGGTCCTCTGTCATAGGGGACCATCGCTTTTTGGTAAGCAGGAATTCTTACTGGTGGTGGTGAAAGTCACGGATTATAAGAAGATTTCTGTCGTTGGCTTTTTTGGACACTTACTCACGGGTGTTTTGTTTATTATGGACTTTTAGACGTGAACCTTGAGAGTTTCATATAGCAGTTGTGGACTATCATCTTATTAACTGTTTAATCATAGTTCACTCACCTTATTATTATTTATAATTTACAGATTTTTCATGGTTCTTCATTGAGTATTTATATGATTTATCACTGTTGGTATTTGGATTTTTTTCAATTATTCAGTGGTGGGCTTATGTTCAGTCATAAGTTAGCGCGACTATATATATATTTTTTCTTATTTACATGCACTGATGATTGTTTTCAGAATAGTTGCTGCTTTCCTTTATTTCCCTTTTTTCTAGTTAAATTTAATTATTTACCAGGTTTTACACTATAGCGCAGTTTCTTTATATTTTTTTCCAAAGCTTATACGCATTTGCATTGTTTTCAATATACTCAAGCGTTTAAGTGGTATGTTTTATAATACCTGTTTTTGTTTTTTTTTGCTGTGACTAATGTCTTGTACTCCCTATTTCACTTTTGTACTTTTTGAAAACTCAATAAAACTTTCATCATAAAAAAAATAATAATAATGCTGGACGTTATTTGACTGAGATGAGAATAAGTGGTGGACCTTGGTGTAGTGAATCTGAGGGGTCAGTGCTGGAGGAGGTTAATACTGCAGCAAGACCTGATTTTTTTATTTTTCAAATGTAATCCTGCTGGGCAACCTATTTTAAAAACAGTTACCGTATATACTCGAGTATAAGCCGACTCGAATATAAGCCGAGGCACCTAATTTTACCACAAAAAAATGGGAAAACGTATTGACTCGAGTATAAGCCTAGGGTGTCCATCTGCATGCCTCACTTTGCCTCACTGTGTCCATGTGCATGCCTCACTGTGCCTCACTGTGTCCATGCCTCACTGTCACTGTGTCCATGCCTCAATGTGACTAGACTAGACTGACGTTTAACATGGGAGTCTATGGAAGGGGTGCCCGGGGTTGGAAAAATCGGTGCTCCCCGGCCGTAGGTCTCCCAGACACCAAACTTTGCACACTTGTAAAGGAATAGTTGGTCTACATGTGTGCCAAGTTTGGGGTCCAGGGGACCTAGGGCCGGCCAGTACCGGGTCCCCAAAAATCACTGGAGAAATGACCGTTTAACATTGGAGTCTATAGAAAGGGGTGCCCGGCTTTGAAAAATCGGTGCTCCCCGTCCATAGGTTCCCCCGGACACCAAACTTTGCACACTTGTAGAGGAATAGGAGACCTACGGATGGCCGCACAAAGTTGAAGTCGGAAACAGACTCAAATATAAGCCGAGGGGGGCATTTTCAGCTCAAAAAAAATGTGCTGAAAAACTCGGCTTATACTCAAATATATACGGTACATAAAACTAGTAGTACTGGGACCTTGAAGAAGGGGACATACCCCGAAAGCTTAGGGAGGGAGCTGAAACTTCGAGTAGCCAAGTGACAGCCAAGAAACCTTAAGGATTTAGAGAAGATGTGTAAGGAAGAGGGGACCAAACTCCCTCCTGAAGCCTCGTACACACGACCGGTTTTCACGGCAGGAAAACTGCCATGAGGGCTTTTGGCCGGGAAAACCGGCCGTGTGTATGCTTCATCACAGTTTTCCCGACAGGAAAACCGCGGCGGGAAAAAAAAGAGCTGGTTCTCTTTTTTCCCACGGGATTCGCGGCGGTTTTTAACCCAGCAGTTTTTCTATGGGAAACACTGCAGTGGAGCATACACACGGCCGGGATTCCCGGCCAAAGCTCTCACCGCAGTTTTCCCGATGGGAAAACCTCTGGTGTGTACAGGGGGAAAATTACCGAGCAGGTTCTCGGTTTTCCCCCGGGGATTCCCGGCGGACTTTTTACCGCCGGGAATCCCGGTCGTGTGTACAGGGCTTGAGATGTGTGCAAACCTGATAACCAACTACAAGAAACATCTTACCTCTGTACTTGCCAACAAGGGTTTCTCCACCAAGTATTAAGTCATGATTTGCTTGGGGATCAAATAACTATTTTACTCACTGAACTGAAACTCAATTTATAACATTTGTATTGTGTGTTTTTTCTGGATTTTTGGTTGATATTCTGTCTCTATCATTTTAAATAGGGTTGTCCCGATACCACTTTTTTAAGATCGAGTACAATTACCGATACTTTTTTTCAAGTACTCGCCGATACCGATTACCGATACTTACCGATACTTTTTTTTAATCTCATGTGACAGTTTATTTTTCTTTACAATTTGTTTATTTTTATTTTTTTACAATTTATTTTATTTATTTTTTATAATGCTTTCTTTTTTTAATGGGGGGGGGGGGGGGGGGGTTGTTGTAAGTGTCAGTGTGGTTTCTTTTATTTTTTTATTATTTTTCACAATAAATTTTCATTTTATTTTTATTTTATTCTTTGTTGGGGGGCTTTGGTGAGATATCGGGAGTCTTAACAAACCTCTGACATCTCCCCTTTGAGACAGGGAAAGGGACTAGGGACAGATTCCCCAGTCCCTTTCTCAGCAGCCTCAGCTGCACTGAAAATGAATGGAGAGAAGACAGCGGCTCCCCTTATTCATAAACTGAAACATTGTAAACACAGTTTACGATGTTTCAGTTATGTGAATGGACAGAGTCAGTGATCACTGACTCTGTACATTCCGAACAGTAAGGAGCCGGATTTACCGGCTCCTACCTCCGCTCTCCATCCTGACAGATCAAGGGGGTGGAGGGGGACACAGAGGGGGACGGTAGCACGGAGGGAGACACGGAGGGTGACGGTGGCACGGAGGGGGATACAGAGGGAGACGGCAGCACGGAGGGGGACGGCGGCATGGAGGGGAACGGCAGCATGGAGGGGGACGGCGGCATGGAGGGGGACACGGAGGGAGAGAGCAGCATGGAGACAGCAGCAAAACGGAGGGGGCTGGAGGAGGATACGGGGACAATCAGCGGTGATCGTGTGTGGGGGAGTTACAAGCACCGATCACCGCTGATTTTAAAGCAGCTGAAAGCCGCGCGAGGGGGGGGGAGAGAGAGAAGCGGAGAAACTACTTTTAAATATATACAGCGGTGATCGGTGCTGGTAACTCCCCAACCGCACTGATCACCGCTGACTATACAAGTATCAGGTGAAGCATCGGGAGCATTTGCCCGAGTACAAGTACTCAGGCAAATGCTCGGTATCGGTACCGATACCGATACTAGTATTGGTATCGGGACAACCCTAATTTTAAATACACCGATAATAAAAATTATAGACAATTAATTTCTTTGTAAGTGGGCCAACTTACAAAATCTCCAGGGGATCAAATAATTATTCTCCCCGCTATATTACATCAACCTTGGCATTGTGTTGGCTGTTACCTTGGTTGGAACGTTCACTTGTTTCTCTGGCCTCAGCTGCCCGGTTTGTCCACAGTTCCGTCATCTCTTGGAGCCTCATGGCTGCGTCACTGTCTAGAAAGAGGTGTTCAGAATCAAACATAAAATATGTCCAATGACCGGTCAGACACTTAATATATAAATATGCTAAAACTGGACTTGGAGCTGTATAGAAGGCAGTGGTGTATTGCTCAAAACAAGGTGGTCAATATTGTCCTGTAATTGTAAAGACACCCTCATTTCCTGTCCTGCAGACACAACAGGAAGTAAGAACTCTTTTTAATGTCACCAATACATGTATACCTATTTGAAGATTTCCCCTTTATTCCCGTTTCGGTGAGAACTGTAACAAGTTGTATTTCCCATCACTTTCAGTAAAAGGATAAAGAACAGAGAGAGGAGAGTGAAGCTCCCCAGGGATGACACAGTAAAAACCTGGAACAAGTAGAAACGAAGTGCTGGATTCAAATTATTGGTGGGTCAAACTGACTAGGACAGCGGTCGCCATCCGGTGGTCCTCGGACCACTCGGATGGTTCACGAGAGAATTTTGGTGGTCCCCAGTGGTTCTGCCACAAATCAGCATTGTGGCAGATGTATACCTTGCAGTGTTGTTCTCAATCTGTGTGCATTGCTACCTGATGCCTCCTCTGTAGTCCCGCCTCCTGTGAACTCAGAGGGAGGCGCCGGGAGTAGCGCAGAGAGATGGAGGTGAAGGAGGAGGGGACTTCCAATGGCAGCCCTGATCACAGACTGTCTGAGGAAGCACGGAGCTCGAGCACATGGCTGGATAAGGAGGCAAAATCCAATGATGAGTGTGTGTAAAGCAGCAGTGTGATGCAGAGTGCGGGGGGGGGGGGGTGCAGAGAGCCAAAGCATTGCTTGTATGAGGCAGAAGTGTGATCCACACATATAGTGGAAGTGGATATAAAAAGTCCACACACCCCTGTTAAAATATCAGGTCTCTGTGATGTAAAAAAATGAGACAAAGATAAATAATTTCAGAACTTTTGTCCACATTTAATGTGACCTATAAACTGTACAACTGTTGAAAAATAAACTAAAAGTAAAAAACTAAAATACTATGGTTGCATAAGTGTGCACACCCATAACCACTTCAGCCCTGGAAGGATTTACCCCCTTGATGACCAGGCCATTTTTTGTGATACGGCACTGCGTCACTTTAACTGACAATTGAGTGGCCATGCGGCGCTGTACCCAAACAAAATTTACGTTTTTTTTCCCCCCACAAATAGAGATTTCTTTTGGTGGTATTTGGCGCTATAAACAAAAAAACACCAACAATTCTGAAAAAAACTAAATTATTTTACTTCTTGCTATAATAAGTATCCCAAAAAAATTAATAAAAATAAATACATTTCTTCATCAGTTTAGGCCAATATGTATTATTCTACATATTTTTGGTAAAAAGAAAACGTTATAGCGTCTACAAAATAGGGGATGTATTCATGGCATTTTTATTTTTTATTTTACTAGTAATGGCGGTGATCAGCGATTTTTTGCGGGACTGCGACATTGCAGGGGACAGATCGGACACTTTTTTGGGAGCAGTGACATTATTACAGTGATCAGAGCTAAAAATAGCCACTGATTACTGTATAAATGACACTGACAGGGAAGGGGTTAACACCAGGGGGCGATCAAGGGGTTAAGTGTTCCCTAGGTAGGTGTTTCTAACTGTGGGGGGAGTGGACTGACTGGGAGTAGAGAGAGATCGCTGTTCCTGATCACTAGGAACAGAAAATCTCTCTCTACTCCCGGCAGAACGGGGATCGGTTTGTTTACATTGACAGATCCCCGTTCTGGCTCTCTGTGGAGCAATCGCGGGAGGCCGGCGGACATCGTGGTCGCTGGCCACGGGCTTTGGCGGCACAGGCGCGCCTGCAAGAGCGATTATACGGACCGACGATTCACGCAGCAGAGCCAACATGCCCCAGTATAACTGTGGCGGCTGGTCGGCAAGTGGCTAAACAAATACTTTGTTGAAGCATCTTCTGATTTTATTACAGCACTCAGTCTTTTTGGGTATGAGTCTATCAGTATGGCACATCTTGACTTGGCAATATTTGCCCACTCTTCTTTGCAAAAACACTCCAAATCTGTCAGATTGCGAGGGCATCTCCCGTGCACAGCCCTCTTCAGATCACCCCACAGATTTTCTATCAGAATTAGGTCTGGGCCATTCCAAAACTTTAATCTTCTTGTAGTGAAGCCAGTCCTTTGTTGATTTGGATGTATGTTTTGGGTAATTTTTATGCTGAAAGTTGAAGTTCCTCTTCATGTTCAGCTTACAGGCAGAAGCCTGAAGGTTTTGTGCCAGTATTGACAGGTATTTTGAACTGTTCATAATTCCCTCTACCTTGAATAAGGCCCCTGTTCCAGCTGAAGAAAAACAGCCCCGACCATGCTGCCACCACCATGCTTCACTGCGGGTATGGTGTTCTTTTGGTGATGTGCAGTGTTGTTTTTGTGCTAAACATATCTTTTGGAATTATGGCCAAAAAGTTCAACCTTGGTTTCATCCGGCCATAACACATTTTCCCACGGGCTTTTGGGAGACTTCAGATGTGTTTTTGCAGAATTTAGCCGGGTTTGGATGTTTTTCTTCGTAAGAAAAGGCTTCCGTCTTGCCACTCTACCCCTGACCCCAGACATATGAAGAATACAAGAGATTGTTGTCACATCTACCACACAGCCAGTACTTGCCAGATATTCCTGCAGCTCCTTTAATGTTGCTGTAGGCCTCTTGGCAGCCTCTCCCTGACCAGTTTTCTTCTTGTCTTTTATAAAATTTTGGAGGGACGTCCAGTTCTTGGTAATGTCACTGTTGTGCCCGTCTGTTGAGGACTGTCTTCACTGTGTTCCATGGTATATCCAATACAGTGGAACCTTGGATTACGAGCATAATCCGTTCCAGGAGAATGCTCGTAATCCAAAGTACTTGCATATCAAAGCGAGTTTCCCCATTGAAGTCAATGGAAACAAAAATAATTTGTTCCGCATTGACTTCAATGGCATGCAATACCGCATGTGGCCAGAGGCGGGGGAGTCGGAGAGCCTCGTAAACAGTCGGAAAGGACCGAGGACACCTCGGCTGAACTCGGAAAGCCTCGGGAACAAAGTATTTCCACGATTTCCGAACGGCGCCGGAGCCCCCCCACCTCAGGCGAAACACGGTATTGCAAACCGCTTTGGCTTGAATCCTGCTCAGGTTGCGAGACAACACTCGCAAACTTGAGTCAGGTTTTTTTTAAAACAGTGCTCGTATTGCGAAACGCTCGTTAACAGCGTTACTCGCAATCCGAGGGTTCCACTGTACCTTGGAAATTATTTTGTACCCTTCTCCTGACCGATACCTTTTAACAATGAGATCCCTCTGATGCTTTGAAAGCTCTCTGTGGACCATGGCTTTTGCTGTAAGATGAGACTAAGAAAATGTCAGGAAAGACCTACTAGAACAGCTGAACTTTATTTAGGGTTAATCAGAGGCACTTCAAATGATGGTAGGTGTGTACTGACTCCTATTAAACATGAGTTTGATTGTGATTGCTTAATTCTGAGCTACATCCCCCAGTTATAAGAGGGTGTGCACACTTATGCAATAATATTATTTTAGTTTTTTATTTTTACCCCCCCTGCTAAAAAATTTAAGTTTGTTCTTCAATTGAGTTGTACAGTTTATAGGTCACCTTAAATTGGAAAAAGTTCTGAAATGATTTATCTCGGTCTCATTTTTTTACATCACAGAAAGCTTACATTTTACCAGGGGTGTGTGAGCTTTTTATATCCACTGTACATACATACCACCAGATTTTTAAAGATCGTCTAATAGTAGAAAGACACTGCTCCAGGTTAGCCCACCTTTGTGCTAGCCCCCGTTTCCATACAAAGAGGTGCTTGGTCTGGTTCTCAGACACAAAATGCTTCAGATAGGAAGGTGGATGACAACACTCAAATGTATTACAAAAAATTCAAAAACAGGTTTATTATTAATCCATCAATCTAGACACATCACAGCTTCAACAGACAGGAAACAGTGTTGATGCACTTCACACTACATGTAGCATGAAACACGTCAACACTGTTCCGTGCCGGTTGAAGCTGTGATGTGTCTGGATTGATGGATAATTAAGCTTACCGTATATACTTGAGTATAAGCCGACCCGAATATAAGCCGACACACCTAATTTTACCACAAAAAAATGATAAAACGTATTGACTCGGGTATAAGCCTAGGGCAGTGATGGCGAACCTTGGCACCCCAGATGTTTTGGAACTACATTTCCCATGATGCTCATGCACTCTGCAGTGTAGTTGAGCATCATGGGAAATGTAGTTCCAAAACATCTGGGGTGCCAAGGTTCGCCATCACTGGCCTAGGGTGTCCATGTGCATGCCTCACTGTGCCCATGCCTCAACGTGTCCATGACTAGACTGAAGTTTAACATGGGAGTCTATGGAAGGGGTGCCCGGCTTTGAAAAAAACAGTGCTCCCCGACCGTAGGTCCCCCAGACAAAAAACTTTGCACACTTATAGAGGAGAAAGGAGGCTACATGTGTCCCATCGCATCCAGGAGACCTACGACTGGCCGGTACCGGGTCCCCAAAGTCACCGGAGAAATTACCGTTTAACATGGGAGTCTATAGAAGGGGTGCCCGGCTTTGAAAAATCGGTGCTCCCCGGCCATAGGTCACCCGGACAACAAGCTTTGCAAATATGTAGAAGAAGAGTGGGGCTACATGTGTGCCAAGTTTGGGATCCAGGGGACCTACGGCCAGCCGGTACTGGGTCCCCAAAGTTCGGGAGATCAGGCACAAAAAGGTGACTCGTGTATAAGCAGAGGGGGCATTTTCAGCACAAAAAAAAGTGCTGAAAAACTCGGCTTATACTCGAGTATAAACGGTATTTGGAATTTTCGTACATTCGAGTGAGATCATCCAGTTGGGTACAGAAGAAGTTACACCTTTACCAGATGTTAAGCTCCTCAACAGAGATATCAAACCTCTAACATAAAGGTCAGAAACGCATGAGTACTATACCAGTTATCCTATAACCCAGGGTGTATAAATATGTTATCTGTGCTCTGTACTGTACAATTAAGATAATTTTTTTAGTTTTGGATAGAATTAGATACGAAGCCCTGTTGGGTATAAACCTTCAGTAGCCCTGTTCTCTAAAGACTAGGCTGAAGAAAGGTGGTATTTCACAGCAAGAAACCATAAAACTTGTCCAACACAACCCAACTCCTAAAATAAAGGTTTATCACGGTTATATGATGCTGGATGTCATTCAACCCAAAAAAAGGACCAACACTAAATCGGTGACTGGGTGAGTATACCAGCTGGAGCTTTCATTTGCAACTACTGCCAGGGACCTAAATTGAAGTCAACCAAACCATGCATTAGAAAACGGAATTTGTGTGTTTTTTTTTTTCTCGTTTCGTTTTAAGATTTGCTAATCTTATATTCATGCATTTAATGGTGGGTTATCCATTTGGCAACCATGGCTATAATAAAGTCACCACCCTATTGGTGGAAGGATTTGTTTGGTTTGGAGTCCAAGTTCAACAAGACAAGTTGTGGAGGAAGGCTGATCTCTCATTATACAATAACCTTGATATGGAAGTTCCCTTAACGGGATGGACCTATGCTTTTCATTCGACCTTATAAGCCAGGGTTTCTCCATCGGGGTTCAAAGTCAAGGGTTCCTCCAGGAGTAGTTAGGGTTTCCTTGAGCAATTTCTGCTTCTCGGTTCCCACTGTCACCATTGATCTTTTTAGCTATCTGTAAGGAGGTAATTCTTGCCAATGACCACAAGTGTAAGGAGAATTCTTCCCACTGACTATCATACTAATGTATCATGAGTTGTAGATACAGTCATTTTTAGCAGGGGTTCCCTGAGCTCGGAAAGTTATTTCAAGGGATGCTCCGTGTTGAAAAAGTTGGGAAAGGCTGTTATAGACTATGTAACCTTTAACCACTTCAGCCCCGGACCATTTGGCTGCCAAATGACTGGGCCACTTTCTTGTTCATACATCACGGGACACAGAGCAGCATAGTCATTACTATGTGGGTTATATAGAATTACCTTCAGGTGCTGGCACTGGCAACTTCCAAAACAGGAAGTACCCTCCCCTATATAAGCCCCTCCCATCCGGGAGTACCTCAGTTTTTTGCCAGTGTCTAAGGTGTTGGCCAAGGTTAACATGTATTCATCTGGGCTTGTGTACAGGTTCTCTGGGCCTTAGCAAGCTATTCCGGATCCGACCAAAAAAGCTTCATAGCTAAACGGTCGGTACCCGGGCCTTGCAGAGAAGAGCAGGGTTTTTCCTGTAATGCCTCTCTTAGGAGGGCTGGACCCTGGGATCCAGAGCTCTGGTCATACCCAAAACCAAGAGGCTATCTGTGCAGGGTGCTATACAGGTCCAGGGGAGTGGAATCCTTGGGAACCCGGTCCCTGAAGGTCTAGTACAATGCCTGCCGTGAGAGGTGAAGTTTGGGCTTCTGTGGACCAAAGTCCTGCGGCGGGGAAAAGGTAAGTGGGGGCCCCTCAGGAACTTGGTTCTATTGAGGGGACCCCCAAGCCTAATATGTCTTTCTGCCTGTTACCTAAAGGGTATTCCCGCTAATAGCTGTATATGCCTAAGAAATCCTAGAAATGTTTTTTCATAAGGGAAGTTTTAAAAAAACTGTAAACCTGGAAATGTTTTTCATAAAGGAGGTTTTAAAAAAAAAAAAAAAAGACAAAAGTGCGGTACCTGTGTTTGTCCACTAGAGGCCGCTGTGGAACGTCTTTTTTCTTGGGACTATTCCTTCCATGGTGAAAGTCCAGGCAGATGAGTGAGCTCTCTATCAGGGAAGCTGCATTCCTCTGTCATGCTGCCAAGTAGTTTCCTTCCATCCCCGAGTCCTGGTGAAACAGGGACCCTGGCTCCTCTCCCTACATGGCGCCAAGAGCGCACACGTGCACGCGCGTGCGCGCGCACACATGCTTTCTTTTTATAAGGTTTAGCTTTAAAAAAGGGGGCGGAGCCTGGCGGATGACGCGCTCTGTGCGCCCAGCGCTTCTGCGCATGTGCGGGCGTCCCAGCAAGATACAAGGACTCAGTCCACGCTGCTTGCTATGGACACAGAGCATGAAAAGGAGCTGGTAGCATGGTATAGGGGCTTACAGCGGGCGGTTGATACAGGCATCCCCAGAAAGACGCATTAGTAGACACCCACTGATGTACATAGCAGCAAATTGCATTAGACTATTTCAGTAAAGGGGTGTATTGCGGCTGGAATACCTCAGCCTTGAACTAAGGAATATGCCGCCTAAAAAACTCCGAGATATACCTCTCAGGAAGTGTAGGGGGTCTCCATCGGGCTCTGAGGATCTGGAGCAGTCATCTGCACCCTCCTCCCCTGAGAAATCAGAGGTTAATACCCATAAGGAACCCCCGGGAGTGCCAGGTACTGCGGCTGTCCTCAGTCCACCTGCTCCTGCATATATAACAGAGGAGGTTTTTTCCTCAACTCTGGAGGGATTGGAGCAGAGATTGGCTGCATTGATCGCTTCTTCTCTACAGGAAAGAAAGCGCGCCAGATCTCCATCACCTCCATTAGAGTGCCTGTTGGCAGAGCAACAGTCCCAGGAAGGGACCGACCTACCTGAAGGGGATCAGGAGGAGGTTAGCTCTGTTTTTGAGGAATCGACAGTAGATGAACCATTTTCAGCATCACAGACTGAAAGATTGTGGGTCCAGACCCTAACTGACATGGTTCGATCTGCATTTAAAATGCCTCTTGTTGAACCATCAACTACTGCTGTCTCCTCATTGGGGTCGCTAAAAGCTCCCCAGGTTAATTGCTCCTTTCCAATACATCCATTATTGGAAGGACTTATATACCAGGACTGGGAACATCCTGATAAACTATTTGTTCCGCCTAAAAGGTTTCCGGTGATCTATCCCATGGAGGAAAAGTTCACCCAGAGATGGAATGTTCCTACGGTGGATGCAGCCATCTCTTCTGTGAACAAATCACTGACATGTCCAGTAGATAATGTTCAAATGTTCAAAGATCCAGTGGATAAAAAATTGGAATCTTTATTAAAATCTGCTTTTTCCACAGCAGGGGCTGTTACACAGCCAGCAGTGGCAGCTATTGGGGTCTGCCAAGCTTTAAAGGATCAAATGAAAATGGTCCTGAGGGATTTGCCAGACCAACAGGCCCAGGCTCTGGCTGATCTGCCTAGAGCATTATGCTTTGCGGTTGACGCCATCAAGGATTCTATCCATCAGGCCTCCCGCCTCACGCTGTCTTTGGTACATATGCGTAGGCTTCTGTGGCTCAAAAACTGGTCTGCTGAAGCTCCCTGTAAGAAGCTCTTAGTTAGCTTCCCATTTCATGGGGAACGCCTTTTTGGCGAAGACCTGGATAAGTATATCCAGAAGATTTCCAGTGGTAAAAGTACTCTCTTACCGAGTAAGAAGAGGTCTAGGGGTCCATCTTTTAAGAGGACTACCTCTCCTATCCCTGCGACGTCTGCTACTAAGCAGTTCCGACGGCCTCCTCGGTCAAACTCAGGAGGTAAAAATCAGGGACAGCCACAGGGTAATAAAAAGCCCTGGATCCGAAGAGGTACTAAACCAGCCTCCAAGTCAAGCCTATGAAGGGCTGCCCCCACTCAAACGGGTGGGGGGAAGACTTCAGTTGTTCGCAGAGACCTGGCGGGAGACGATCAAAGACAGATGGGTGCTCTCCGCAGTAACTCTGGGATACAAGTTGGAGTTAAAAGAGTCTCCTCCGTCCCATTTTATGTGGTCAGGCATGCCAAGAGACCCTCTGAAAAGACGGTCTCTCCTATTGGCGTTAGAACAACTATTGCTCCAAGGAGTAATTATGGAGGTTCCTATGGAAGAGTGGGGGTTGGATTTCTACTCAAACCTTTTCACAGTCCCGAAGCCAAACGGGGACATAAGACCCATATTGGACCTAAAGAGTCTAAACAAATTTCTAAACGTCCGGTCTTTCCGGATGGAGTCGATCCGATCGGTCACCGCTGCCCTACAAGGGGAGGAATGGTTAGCCTCGATCGACATCAAAGATGCTTACTTGCATGTTCCCATCTTTCCAGGTCATCAAAAATTCCTAAGCTTTGCAGTAGAAGGGCGCCATTTTCAGTTCAGAGCCTTACCATTCGGTCTGGCCACAGCACCACGAGTGTTCACAAAAATTCTAGCCCCACTGTTGGCCGATCTAAGAACACGGGGTGTAACGATAATGGCATACCTAGACGACCTGTTGTTGATGGACCACTCAGTTGCCAAGCTAGAAGTGGTAATTGTCGATACAATCAAGTATCTAGAATCTCACGGTTGGGTCATCAACCTGGACAAGTCAGCCCTACAGCCAGTGAAAAACCTGGTATATCTAGGGCTACGGCTGGATTCAGACCAGAGGAAGATTTTCTTACCTCTAGACAAGGTATCCTCTTTGAGGGGCTTGGTCCGTCTGCTTTGTGCAAAAAGACAGCCGTCCATACGCCTGTGCATGAGGCTGCTAGGAAAGATGGTAGCATCATTCGAAGCTGTGCCATACGCCCAATTCCACTCAAGGAATTTACAAAGGGCCATATTGTCAGCCTGGAACGGAAAAGTTCAGGCTCTAGACTTCCCGATGGCTTTGTCCCCTTCCGTTCGGAAGAGTCTCTGCTGGTGGTTGATCCCCCAGAATCTCCAGAAGGGAAAACCCTTCAGCCCGATATCTTGGAAGGTGGTCACTACAGATGCCAGCCTTACAGGCTGGGGGGCAGTACTGGAGCAATGGTCTCTCCAGGGCAGATGGTCAAATGTAGTAAAAACCCTGCCCATCAATCTCTTAGAGATACGAGCAGCCCGGTACGCCCTAGTAGCCTGGACATCCAGACTCCAAGGGTCCCCTGTCAGAATTCAATCAGACAATGCCACAGCAGTGGTATATATCAATCATCAGGGAGGCACCAGGAGTCGTGCAGCCCAGAGGGAAGTAAGTCACATCCTGGAATGGGCAGAAAAGCATGTCCCATGTATATCAGCTGTCTTCATTCCAGGGGTGGAGAATTGGAAGGCGGACTTTCTGAGTCGCCAACAGTTATGCCCAGGGGAATGGTCCCTTCATCCCGAGGTCTTCCGAGCAATATGTTAGCGGTGGGGAACACCGGATGTAGATCTGCTAGCATCCAGATTCAACGCAAAGGTGGACAGGTTTGTCTCCCGGACAAGGGATCCCCTCGCTTGCGGCTCGGATGCTCTGGTGTTCCCTTGGGATCAGTTCAGACTGATATATGCATTCCCTCCGCTACAATTGTTGCCTCGACTCCTTCGCAGAGTCAGGTTGGAGAAGAAGCCGGTGATCCTGGTGGCTCCAGCGTGGCCCCGAAGGGCCTGGTACGCGGAGATCATCAAAATGTCTGTGGGGAGTCCTTGGACCCTTCCACGTCGTCCGGACCTGCTTTCGCAAGGACCGATATACCACCCTTCCTTACTAACTCTAAGTTTAACGGCCTGGCTATTGAGTCCCACATCCTAAAGAAGAGAGGTCTCTCTAACTCTGTGGTATCAACTATAATCAATGCCAGGAAGCCTGTATCCAGGCAGATCTACTATAGAGTTTGGAAGGCGTACATCACTTGGTGCGAGGCCAGAAAATGGCATCCACGTAAGTACGTTATAGGCAGAATTCTGGACTTCCTGCAGTGGGCTGTAGACAGGAAGTTTGCCTTAAGTACTATCAAGGGCCAGGTTTCGGCCTTGTCAATACTATTTCAAAGGCCCCTGGCTATGCATTCACTTGTCAAATCCTTTATGCAAGGTGTGACTCGTATTATTCCACCGATTAAGGCTCCCATATGCCCATGGGATCTAAATTTGGTTCTGTCGGTTCTGCAGAAGCAGCCATTTGAACCTTTGCGGCACATTTCCTTGGTTCTACTCACCAGGAAATTGATATTTTTAGTAGCCATATGCTCGGCTAGAAGAGTGTCGGAATTAGCCGCCATGTCCTGTAAAGAGCCATATCTGGTTATCCATAAGGACAGAGTAGTATTACGTCCTCACCCAGCCTTTCTTCCTAAGGTGGTATCGAGATTTCACTTGAACCAGGATGTGGTTCTTCCTTCTTTTTTCCCCAAACCAAGCTCGGTAGAGGAAAAGTTATTGCATTCTTTGGATGTAGTAAGAGCAGTTAAAGCTTATCTAAAAGCCACTGCTCAGATTCGTAGAACGGATTCTCTGTTTGTTCTGCCGGAAGGCCCCAGAAAGGGTCAGGCAGCATCAAAATCTACTTTAGCCAAGTGGATTCGACAGGTCATAATACAAGCCTATGGCTTGAAAAGTAGACCGCCTCCGTTCAAAGTTAGGGCGCACTCCACGAGAGCAGTTGGAACTTCATGGGCAGTGCATCACCAGGCCTCCCTGGCGCAAATTTGTAAGGCCGCAACATGGTCTTCAGTACACACGTTTACTAGGTTCTACCAGGTGGACGTGAGAAGTCAGGAGGATGTCACCTTTGGGCGCAGTGTGTTGCAGGCCGCAAAAGATCCTCATGCCTGATGGCGCCCAGCTTATGTATGGTGTATCCCCCCCCTCATGTGGCATTGCTTTGGGACGTCCCACATAGTAATGACTATGCTGCTCTGTGCCCCGTGATGTATGAACAAGAAAGTAGGATTTTTAAAACAGCTTACCTGTAAAATCCTTTTCTTGGAGTACATCACGGGACACAGAGCTCCCACCCCTCTTTTGGGGACACGTATTGCTTTGCTACAAAACTGAGGTACTCCCGGATGGGAGGGGCTTATATAGGGGAGGGTACTTCCTGTTTTGGAAGTTGCCAGTGCCAGCACCTGAAGGTAATTCTATACAACCCACATAGTAATGACTATGCTGCTCTGTGTCCCGTGATGTACTCCAAGAAAAGGATTTTACAGGTAAGCTGTTTTAAAAATCCTACTTTTTGCGATTCGGCACTGCATCGCTTTAACTGACAATTGCGCAGTCATGCGACGTGGCACCCAAACAAAATTTACGACCTTTTTTTCCCCACAAATAGAGCTTTCTTTTGGTGGTATTTGATCACCTCTGCGTTTTTTATTTTTCGCGCTATAAACAATAGAGCGCCAATTTTGAAAAAAAAGCTATTCTTTTTACTTTTTGCTATAATAAAAAACCCCCAAAAAATATATAAAAAACAAAAAAAAGCCAAAGTTTCCCCTCAGTTTAGGCCGATACGTATTCTTCTACATATTTTTGGTAAAAAAAAAGAAGTTGCAATAAGCGTTTATTGGTTTGCGCAAAAGTTATAGCGTCTACAAAATAGGGGATAGT
The DNA here is from genome assembly GCA_029206835.1 of Rana muscosa. Lineage (NCBI taxonomy): Eukaryota > Metazoa > Chordata > Amphibia > Anura > Ranidae > Rana > Rana muscosa. The sequence continues at coordinate 64,713,143 of JARGYO010000094.1, forward strand.
TTTGACATTTTTATTAATAATTATTTTTACCCTAGAAATGGCGGCGATCAGCGGTTTTTTATCGTGACTGCGACATTATGGTGGACACATCGGACACTTTTGACGCTATTTTGGGACCATTTACATTTATACAGCGATCAGTGCTATAAATATGCACTGATTACTGTATAAATGTGACTGGTAGTGAAGGCGTTAACCACTAGGGGGCTAGGAAGGGGTTAAGTGTGTCCTAGGGAGAGATTCTAACTGTTAGGGGGCGTGGCTTACTGTGACACGACACTGATCGCTGCTCCCGATAAGAGGGAGCAGACAATCAGTGTCGTGTCACTAGGCAGAACAGGGAGATGCCTTGTTTACACTGACCTCCCCCCTGCAGCTCTGTGAACCGATCGTGGGACACCGGCGTACATCGAATCCGCTGGTCCCGCGGTCACGGAGCTCACGGCATATATATATATATATATATATATATATATATATATATATATATATATACACATACACATACACACACACACATACACACACACACACACACACGTCACTTTGCGCAGCCGTGCCATTCTGCCGACGTATATCGATGTGAGCCGGTCGTCAACCGGTTAAGCCCAAAAAATGCATACCACCAGACAAAAAACAAAACAAAAAACAAAAAACATGAGTGAAAATATGATCTTATGGTTCTTATTGCAATTCCTGCATAAAGTTGAGAACTTTGGCACAATGGTGTGTAGAAAGGTTCGTATTCTATGCCAGCCATTTTTTAACCCTGGGGTGCCTTCAGGTTTCTTCAGGGGGGGCCTTGGCAAAATGGCAAAAAATTGCCCCAAAATTGTATACAAGCCAGCGAATTGATGAAGCCTGCCTTTTAGTTACACAAAGCAATAGGTTGTCATTGTGCACCATTACAACCTTCTAGCCACCAGCTTAACAACTAATGACATCATCGGTTGATAGGGAGGACAATCTACAAATGCACAGCATCCTCGTTTGACCATCCCCTGCCTCTTTCCATCAACATTGGGGTCATATTAGCAGTAAGGGAGAGAAACATTGGAATACTAGTCAGTACCAGTGTGTAAAGGTGTATTTGCTTTGGAAGAACAAATCACCTCTAACATTGTGTCCTACGTGTTGCTGCATTATGTAAAACTACTAGTTTCGTTTTTTACATTGCACTGAATTTTAACCACTTTCGGACCGCCACACGCCGATATACATCAGCTGTTTGAAGAGAGATATCTCTGTTATGGCAGCAGCTAGCTGCCATAACCCAGGTATCCTCTTCTTCAGTCGGCGGTCTGGTTTTCGATAATGGTGGTCTCTGTGGCGGATTCCCTGTGAGATCACCGTTATTGGCGGCGGGAGAGGGGCCCCCCCTCTAGCCGCTCTCCCGTGTCCTCCGCCGCTTACCGGAGCCATCGGCAGCGGCGGAGGCGATCAGGTCCTTCTGGTGGCTGGGTATGGGTATTTCTTTAAACACGCCCCGTCCTGCCTGGCTCGCGTGCAGAAGCGAACGCATATGTGAGCAGCGCCCGCATATGAAAACGGTGCTCAAACCACACATGAGGTATCGCCGCGATCGGTAGAGCAAGAGCAATAATTCTAGCCCCCTCCTCTTTAACTCAAAACATGCAACCCGTAGAATTTTTTAAACGTCACCTATGGAGATTTTTTAGGGTAAAAGTTTGTCGCCATTCCACGAGCGGGAGCAATTTTGAAGTGTGACATGTTGGGTATCAATTTACTCGGTGTAACATTAACATTATTTTTCACAATATAAAAAAAAAATGGGCTAACTTTACTGTTGTCTTATTTTTTAATTAAAAAAAGTGTATTTTTTCCCCAAAAAAAGTGCGCTTGTAAGACCGCTGCGCGAATACGGTGTGACATAGTATTGCAAGACCGCCATTTTATTCTCTAGGGTGTTAGAATTTTTTTTTATAATGTTTCGGGGGTTCCAAGTAATTTTCTAGCAAAAAAAAAAATTGTTTTTAACTAAACAACAAATCTCAGAAAGAGGCTCAGTCCTTAAGTTGTTAAAGGGCATCTTGACTAAAAAAAGGTTGACAAACACTGTTCTATGCTATCAGACAAATCATTTGTAAGATAATTCCTGAGTATCCAAGTTGTTACTGAACAAGCCTCAGTGCAGCTAAATAAAACAGACTACCGATCAGCAAATTTGGTATTCACCATAAAGCAAAACCAAAAAACTCTACTAATGTTGTTTTAAATTGTATTTTCTTTTATTTTTAAATCGAACATCAAAAAGTTCATGATTATTTTCATCACCTAAAATAAAAAAAATAAAAAAAAAAAACATCACAAGAATCTATAAACCAGATAAACAACAGCACAACAATGACTGAACATCAGAGTGAGAGTGTAGCAAGAGGTACTAAGTTATTTTTCGTTTTGGGGGAGCAGGTAGGTCAGTACTAGATCTGTTAATGCCCATCACCTGCCGTCTCAATCCCGTATGGACTTTGGTGGGGTCTATAGTCCGAGTATTGGTTGACACACAGGATGCCGGATGAATGGCCTCCACACCCTGTTGGATAATATTGCCCAGAGCAGCCAGTCCTTCTGTCTGGTGTATGTGAAGGAGGCTCAGAGAGTAGGCAATCTGGGATAAGATGGAGTTCTGTTCCTGCATTAGGACGTTTGATTCCTGTTGGTTGGAGGACAAGTTGTGCAAAGTCTGGTTTAATACAGAGAAATGGTGGTCCTGGTGCTCAGACTCCAGAGCTGGCTCTTGATCTTCCATTGTGTCTGAGCAATGAAGCTGATCTCCGGGTGAAATGATGGAAGGTTCTTCAGAAGAGTCTTTACTGGAGTCCTCCCCCAACTCCTGACACTGAGGCGAGAAGACATTGTTGGCCAGGGACTCCTGATGGACTGAATCTATTGTTGGAGTGAAGACGGCTTCTGCCAGGAACTCCCGATGGACTAAAACCATGGGAGGAGAGAATATGGTGTCTGCCGAGGACTTTTGGTGGACCAAATCCATGGGAGGAGAGAAGACGGAGTCTTCCAGGTTTTCAGAATGGACCAAATCTATGGGATCTAAGCAGAAAAGCATTGTGTTACCAAAAATAATAGAATTTCTCCTCTACACTCAATGTGCAGTACATCCAGAGCAACACAAACTGTTAACACTTTATCTAACCTGCTTTATACTTGTCCTTCTTAATGTCCCTACTCCAAACTTCTGTCCTGGTTGTAGAGAATTGTTGATAAAAAAGGGACCTGTTTATAACTGATGGAGCTGATCGTTTTGACATTTTGTATTGGGAATATCAACACTGACTGTTCTGTCTATATCAGTGGTCTCCAAACTGTGGCAGGGGGCTGGATATGGCCCTATTGCTTGCCTTTCTCTGGCCCTTGGGACACTATTTCCACCAACTGACACCAATGACGGAGCACCATTTCCCCTATTGACACCATTAACGGGGCACCATTTTCTCATAGATAACAATAGGGCACTATTCTTTCCATTACAACCAATAATGGGGCACTGATGCCAAGGCATTTTCTACTCGCACTGGCCACAGTCCGGCCCCACCTGAAGCCTAAAGTACAGTAAACGGGCCCTTTGCTTAAGAAGTTTGCAGACCCCTTGTCTATATAAAACAGTATTATAGTAAGGTTTCAGTATCTGCTTTTCACTCATAAATTTACCTGGAAACTTAAACTACCCTGAACCCGAAACAATGCTTTGTTTATTAAAAGCAATAAGAGGAACGCTTATTCCTCAAGGTGGAGCCCTGCATTCTGACAGGCTTTTATCTCATTTTAAGTGTACAGTCTACCTTTTACCTTGAAATGTTCCACAGGAAAAAGCAAAAAGTAGCACAATAGGGCAATGGGTTGTAATACAATAAGTAATTATTCCGATAACCATAGACAGAGTAGACAAGGTCTGGTCAAAGAAAGAAAAATATGAAAAAGTCTAAAAGAAAAATCAATATTGAGATTCCTTATTTAATTTGACAATGATAGGTTAAGTTTGGGTGCACTGAACCTATCAGTAATCTTCTTTTTTTTGGCCTGGTGAGAACAAACTATTGATACCTGATTAGTTGCGGTAGGATGGTGCCCACCACTGCTAACTAAACTACAAGGGCCATAATAAAAAGGCCATTGTGTGGGGAATCCAATACAGGATGGAAAGAAAATGCTAAAACTTTGACCACCATTAGCAGGTTATCATTAATTTACTGAAGCCTTCTAGAGACCAAAAATTAAAATTAAGTATAATAAAAAAGCTATCATGTTTCTATAAAGCTGCTCCCAGTTAAGGGTCTCATGAACAAGAAAGCTGGATATCCAATACCAAGTGTAGACAGCATTACAATTATACATTCAGCCAGTTGGTTGGATTAGACATTTTTCTAGGGATCTCTGTGCTATCGGAGGGGTTTGCTACCAATGTAGGTAGCTAATTGCTGGATAATAGGATGGGTTCATGTGTAGAGTTTCTCTAGTATGGAAAGGGTCTCTGAGCAATGTTGCAATCACTGAGTAGAGTAAGACACAGATGCTTTGTTTCCACTGAGCGGAACGGTTCGGGTGGGTACAGTTTGGAAGGGTTAGAATGGTCCGGCCTATTAAGGGGAGCGTTTCCACTGCAAGTCGGACCGTCAGGGGCCATACAGGGTTTAGAAAAAATGCTTAGCGTGTCCGCCAATCAGTGGAATGTATTGTAGCTCCGCCCTAACCGAACCGTACCATTTTCTATGGCCCCACATCTGAAGCAGGACCCAGAATGGTGCGGTATGGTTCGATTGTATGGGCCGCTTTCATAATGGAAACACTCAAAATAGCGTACCGTACCGAAACAACCCGAACCGATCTGCTCAGTGAAAACGAGGCAAGAGTAAGAATCTATGCGTCATGAGAGAGATCTCTCTGTGTAATGTAGGGATCTCTGGGTAAAAGCAAGAGTCTCTGTGTAATGTAGGAATCTCTCTGTAATGGGAGGGGTTACTGTGTAATATAGTGATGTTGGAGTAATGGAGGGGTCTCTGTGTAATGTAAGGACCTCTGGTAATGAGAATGGTCTCTTTGTAGTGTAAGGGTAATGAGAAGAATCTCTGTGTAATGTAGAGATTGATAAGTAATAGGAAGGATTTTTATGTAACTGGAGGGGACTCTGTGCAATGTAGTGATTGATGGGTAGTTGGAGGGGTCTTTATGCATTGTAAAGACCTCTGGGTAATGGGAAGTGTCTCTGTATAATGTAAGGACCTCTGCCCAATGGGAGGAGTCTCTGTGTAATGTAGGGATTTCTGGGTAATGGAAGAAATCTCTGTGTAATGTAGGGGTATTGAGATAATTTCCATGTAATGTAGAGGGTCTCTGTTTATTGCAGGGATCTATAGGTAATAAGCAGGGTCCCTGTGTAATATAGAGATACCATGATAATGAAGCATCTCTGTGTAAAATAGGGATCTCTGGGCAATGGGAAAAGTCTTTGCGTAATTTAGGAATCTATGGGTGATGGGATAAGTCTCTGTTTAATGAAGGAATCTCTGGGCAAGAGGGAAGAGTCTCTGTGTAATGTAAGGATCCCTGGGCAAAAGAGAAAGTCTATGTGTAATATAGGGATCTCTGGGTAATAGGACAAGTCTCTGTGTAATATAGGAATCTCTGTGTAATGTAAGGATCTCCGGGCAAGGGGAAGAGTCTCTGTGTAATGTAAGGATCTCTGGGCAAAAGGGAAAGTCTATGTGTAATATAGGGATCTCTGGGTAATGGCAAAAGTACTTGTGTAATGTAGGGATCTCTGGGCAATAAGAGGGTCTCTGTATAATGGGAAGGAATTCGATGTAATTTAGGGATTGATGGGTAATGTAGGGCTCTCTGGGTAATAAAAGAGATTTCTGTGTAATGCAAGGACCTCTGGGTAATGGGAATGACTTCTTTGTATAGAATGGGACGGGGTTGGGACTTTGTTTGAGGCCTAAGACAATTACGTCAAATTGCCTCCATCCCTGTTGACATAAAAGAAAAATGTTGGGACTTTTAGTGAGCATGCATTTTAGGAAGCAAAAATGCGCTGTATTGGTTTGATAATGTTAAATTTAATAAATATTACACAATTATATACATACATACAAGGAGGATAATAAAATAGGTTTCTGTGTAATGCAAGGACCTCTGGGTAATGGGAATGACTTCTTAGTATAGGATAAGGATCTCAGGATAATGAGTGGGTTTTCTGTTAATGTAGAGATTGCTCCGGAAGAGGTATCTGTGTAAAGTAGAGTTATCTAGGAGATGAAAAAGGGTCTCTGTATAATGTAAGGATTGCTGGATAACAGGAATTATTTCAATGTAATGTAGGGATTAATGGGCAATATGAGGGGTTTCTGTGTTGCATAGAGATCTCTGTGTAATGTAGGGGTTACTGTGTAAAGTACTAATCTCTGGGTAATGGGAAGGATCCTTGTGTTACACAAGGACCTCTTGGTAATAGTAATGGGTGGGGTCTTTGTGAAATATAGGAATCTCTTGGTAATGGGTGGGGGCCCTATGTAATGTAGGGCTCTCTGGGTTTTGGGAGGGTTCCTGTGTAATGCAGAGATCTCTTGGTAATGGGAAGGATTGGATGAATTAATAGGAAGTTAGAAGGGTCTTTGTATAATGTAGGGATCTTTCTCTGGGATTGGTCTCTGTATAATGTAGGGATCTCTGGGTAATGGGTTAAGTCACATTTTAAATCGCTGACCATAAAGTGTAATAAAACAACATTACAATATTTAGAAAGCGGCTCTGAATAATAAGGGCCCCAGGAAACCTTCTTACTCCTCCCCCGCCTTCTGTATATGACCGCACACACAGCAATCTGGTCTCTTCAAAGCATTAAAATGTAATAACAGTATTTACCGGCTTCCACCTCCTCTGGCTGGTCCTCCTTGTCCTGGTTCCAGTCCACCTCTTTGCTGAACTCTGGTTTGAAGAAGTCTCTTAGCCTCTGCTCGTACGGTGCCAATCTCAGGTGTGGTGGAGGCCGGCGCCCAGTCTCTGCCACATGGGCAGCTGCCTCCCTTAGTTTTTCGTTCATCTTGCGCTTGGCGTTTTTCCACCTCTTCTTGACTTTATCACTGGTGCGGGAAGCCACTCCTACGGTGCTCACTTCATTGGCTATGGCCTGCCACATGGCGTTCTTAGCAATGCTGGGTGTGATGTCAGACTCCTTCCCGAAAAGCTTGGAGTAGTTCTCTAAAACCAGGTCCACAAGGACATCCAGCTCCTTCTCGGTGAACTTCACAATTCGCAGACGCGGAGCTCCAGGGGACGGAGAGGACGGCAAATTAGATCCGTGCAAATTAGGTATCTGATTCACTGGGAATTGTGGGGTTGCCCCAATGTCACCTTTAGGTGGCTCCCCATTATCTGTCACTATGGCATAGAACAAATTGAAATTTAGAGGTGCCCTACAACCAGTGTCACAAAAGTTTTTAAAGGCCAGACAGTTTAGAACTATTAACAACTCAATTGTGCTGCCACAGTTTTATGAGGAGGTCCGAAGTGGTGGCCTCCATATTTCTTCCAAATATATTTCCTTTCAAAATTTTAAAGTAAACCTATGTGAACACGATCAGCTTAATATACGTAATGGGAAACTATATCTATAGCCAACTATATTGTTCTTTTAGAGTGGGAGAAGTATTAGAACCTCTGTCAGAAAAAAAGGGACACATGGCGGAAAAAACGTGAGCATAATTGCATTGGCTGTGGATATATAGGAGTGAATTTACTAAAGGCAACTAGGCTGTTCACTTTGCAAGGGGAATTGCCCCAGAGCTTAATGGTGGATGAATGTGGTGAAATTTCACTTTTCAAAGAATACCCAAACATGCTAGAAAAATAGCATAGCTTGCACGTGCATGGATGATAGAAGTCAGTTAAGCTGCACCTTACTCACTCAGCTAAGGCAAAATTCCCCTGCAAGGTGAACCACCTAATTGCCTTTAGTAAATCAACCCCATAGGGCAGCCTTTCCTAACCCTTTTACCCCAGAGGAACCATTGAAATAATTTCCAGGTCTCGGGGAATCCCAACTAAAACCAATGTATTTAAGGCCAGTGAGAAAACACCCCTCACATTGGTTGCCAATGGGAAGAATGCCCTCCTTACAGTGGTGGTCAGAATGATACCCTTACAGACTTAAAAAGATCCTTGATGAGGCTCTGCCAAATGGCGTTTGCTTTGGGACTATGCAAGCACCATCATGTGGGAGGTCAATCACCCACAGCTCAAGGAGCCCCTAGCAACCTCTGGAGCAATCCTAGTTGAGAATGGCTGCCATAGAGTTTGAGTGTCTATTGCAAGAAGAATGTTCTGGTCTTTTTGTCAGTGGAAGGAAGAATGGGAAGGGGGACCCCCTTTAGCATCTGTTATGGGGAAACTGCCTAGGTATGTGGAACCCTGGAATTTTTATCAAATCTTGAGATAGTCCCACTGGATCTCTTAGAGAGGAAGGGGACTGGTAAAGGAGAACTCTACTAAAAAGTACAGTTATTCTGCATACACTGCACATATCTACTGAAAAATGCTCCCTAATTACTTCCTATACATAAGCTTATCGGCACATAGAATAAATAGAGAGAGCTTTGTCTGAGTCTAATGGGACTTACTGCAAAAAGTGGGAGACTACATATCAACCAACCACAGCTGAGACAATGAACATTTTGGACAAGAGCATTTATTATAGAGCACAGATTACAGAGCGCAGGGGTCAGGAGTATATAATGTACAGCATAGCTTACAGTGTCGTGGTCAGAAGTATATAATGTACAGCATAGCTTACAGAGCGCAGTGGTCAGGAGTATATGATGTACACACAGCATAGCTTACAGAACGCAGTGATCAGGAGTGTTTAATATACAGCATAGCTTACAGAGAGCAGTGGTCAGGAGTATATGATGTACAGCATAGCTTACAGAGCGCAGTGGTCAGGAGTGTTTAATATACAGCACAGCTTATAGAGCGCAGTGGTCAGGAGTGTTTAATATACAGCATAGCTTACAGAGCGCATTGGTCATTAGTGTTTAATATACAGCACAGCTTACAGGGTGCAGTAGTCAGCTGTATATAATGTACAGCACAGCTTACAGAGCGTAGGGGTCAGGAGAATATAAGGTACAGCCAAGCTTACAGAGCAAAGGGGTCAGGGTTGCAAGATACCGTTTTTCTACTGGTGCGTACGAGTACCGATAATTTAGGTCAAGTACTCACCGATACCGAGTAATGATACCTTTGCGGTGCGATTTAAGCCCATACAAAATGAATGGGCTCAAATCGCACTGCAAAGAATAGCATTCAGTTTCTCGCACCGCTCCTATGTGAACCCAGGCTGAAATCACTATGACAAGCCTGCATTCACACAGGAGCGTTGTGGGAAACTGTATGGAATTCGAGACAGGAACCTTCAAATCACATGCGATTCTTTGCTGTAAGATTTGAGACAATTCATTTAGTATGGGCTCAAATCGCACCGCAAAAGGTATCAGTTTCGGGTATTGGAGTTTTTTGACAAGTGCTCGTGAGAATACTGATAACGGTGCAACCCTAGTCAGGAGTGTGTAACAGTCAACACAGCATATAAGGAGCAGGAGAAATGCTCAACATTGAAGGTCAGTGGCATTGGTATGTATGATATAAAAAATGCCCTGGGGTCAATAGTCAGTGGGAGGAAGAATGCCCCAGTACTGGCAGTCAGTGGGAGGAGGAATGCCCCAGTACTGGCAGTCAGTGGGAGGAGGAATGCCCCAGTACTGGCAGTCAGTGGGAGGAAGAATGCCTTTTCTCCATATGTCAGTGGAAGGAAAATAGGAAGGGGGGGGGGACCCCTTTAGCATCTGTTACTGGGACACGTCACACGGCCCATAGAACCCTGAAAATTTTATTAAATCTTGGGACAGTTCCAATGGGATCTCTGAGAGTGGAAGGGGACTGATAAAAGGATAATGTTACTAAGAGTCCAGTTCTCTTATAACAAGATGAAAATTATGATAGGTGAGCTCAATAGATCTGTATGGAATAACGAGCACAGTGCAGGGACGTACAGGAGCTGATGTATTAAAACGGGAGAGTGCAAAACCTGGTTCAGCTCTGCACAGAAACCAATCGGCTTCCAGGTTTATTTTTTTCCTCAAAGCTTAATTGAACCAATGGAAATTAAAGTGGAAGTAAACCCATTGATTTAACAGTTTCAAAAAACAGTTACAGTTCCGGCACATGCCGGGAATGTAACTGTCACATTGGTTGTGCTCTCATCGAAACTGTCAAACCATCCAATGGTTGGTGTCATAACTGATCACATGTGCAGCATCATGGCAGTTGAAGACCAAACAGAGACCAAGATGGTGGCTTCCTTGGCTGAAACCGATAGGAGGGTTTACTTCCACTCTCCAGTATTAGTAAAGCAATCCCACAGTTCCCAGTATCTTCTGCTGCCTGAGGAGCTGGACGGATTTTCACCAATTTTAGTGCAGCTGGCCGATGATCCCTCTCATGCTATTGCTGGACCTTGATCCCTGGGCAACCTCCCTCCCTTCCCCAATGTGTCATCACTCTCCCCCCACCCTAAAAGCCCCCCCCCCCACTCCAATCAGCCTCTTTTGTGAGTGGACTACGGGGTAACCCTGAACTTCATGATGGGAGATACAAAGTTTAAAGTAGTTAGTTGAGCAGAAGGCTAGCAGAAATTGTCCAATGAGGACCAATGTTTTGGAACAGAAGAGGGCTTTCCCAAACTGTTATCACAAGACTGGAAGGATACAATTCACTACAATGGTTTTGTATGCTGTAGCATTAACAGTACCCATTGGAAAGCTGAACTAAATCATTTGGAGGGGTTTCAATGTAGTTTTGTGCATATAGCAGATGTGGTGGTTAGGTTTCCATCATGTTTTGGCTTTATGTAGTGTATCTGAACCAGGTATACAGTATATCCAACATACATTTCCGTTCACCTTGCCAATTTATACAGGAGACCCGATTCTTGGTCTTTCTACATACAGCTCTATGGTCTTGTGACTCATAGCGCCCCCTTTCTGCCACATCTCAGATCCTGGATATCACCAACCTAAGCAGGGTATTGGAGGAATTCTCACCTCTAGATGGTGTAGCGTCATCTGACCGCTGGCTGCCCACAGCCACCTTGATATAGTCCCCCTCCTCTTGTTTGATCGGCTTCAACGTTACCTGCCCTGCAAATTTAAGAAACCAGCAGTTGTCAGCAATAGCTAGTGTGAGCAAATTAAGCATGTGCAGTGTCTTTCCTTTGGACTTTGTCTACAGATGACATCACGACATGCTAAAAATATTAACCACTTCACCTTGGGTGGACATCATATGACGTCCTGGTGTTTAATTGGTTGCACCGGGATGATGCCTGCAGCAGCTACAGGCGTTATCCGGTATCAAAATTGGCAGCCAGCCATTCCCTACCATCTCAGCCCTGGAAGGATTTACCCCCTTAACCACTTGACGACCGCTCACTGTATATATACGTCATTTTTTTGAAGAGGGATATCTCGGTAACGGCAGGAGCTGCTGCCACAACCTAGATATCCATCTCTTCAGTGAGCGGTCGTGTTTACGATAATGGTGGTCTCCGCGGCGGATTCGCCGCGAGATCACCGTTATCGGCGGCGGGAGAGGGCCCCCCCTCCCGCCGCTCTTCCGCGCCCTCCGCCGCTTACCGGAGCCGTCGGTAGCGGCGGAGGCGATCGGGTCCTTCTCCCTCTGTGGTATGGATAAGAGTGAGGGCAAGATGGCCCCCACCCGTCTCCATACCATAGCAGGGCGGAGCTGACGTCAAAACGTCAGCTCCGCCCATACGTCTTAAAAGGGACATTTTTTTTTTGTCATTTTTTCAAATGACATTTTTTTTTTTTTTATTGCATTTTTGTGTAAATATGAGATCTGAGGTCTTTTTGACCCCAGATCTCATATTTAAGAGGACCTGTCATGCTTTTTTCTATTACAAGGGATGTTTACATTCCTTGTAATAGGAATAAAAGTGATCCATTTTATTATTTTTTTTAAAACAGTGTAAAAATAAATAGAATCCAGTAAAATAAATAAGAAAACAAACAAAATTTTTTTTTAAAGCGCCCCATCCCGACGAGCTCGCGCGCAGAAGCGAACGCATACGTGAGTAGCACCCGCATATGAAAACGGTGTTCAAACCACACATGTGAGGTATCCCCGCAATCGTTAGAGCGAGAGCAATAATTCTAGCCCTAGACCTCCTCTGTAACTCAAAAGATGCAACCTGTAGAATTTTTTAAACGTCGCCTATGGAGATTTTTAAGGGTAAAAGTTTGACGCCATTCCACGAGCGGGCGCAGTTTTGAAGTGTGACATGTTGGGTATCAATTTACTCGGCGTAACATTATCTTTCACAGTATAAAAAAAAATTGGGCTAACTTTACTGTTGTCTTATTTTTTAATTTAAAAAAGTGATTTTTTTCCAAACAAAGTGCGCTTGTAAGACCGCTGCGCAAATACGATGTGACAAAAAGTATTGCAACGACCACTAATATATTCTCTAGTATGTTAGAAAAAAAAACAATATATAATGTTTGGGGGTTCTAAGTAATTTTCTAGCAAAAAAAAATGTTTTAAACTTGTAAACACCAAATTTGAAAAACAGGCAAGGTCCTTAAGTGGTTAATGAACAGGCCAGTTTTTGGGATACGTCACAGCGTCGCTTTAACTGACAATTGCGCAGGCATGAGATAAAATTGATGTCCTTTTTTTACCCACAAATAGAGATTTCTTTTGGTGGTATTTGATCACCTCTGCGGGTTTTTATTTTTTGCGCTATAATCAAAAAAATAGCAACAATTGAAAAAAAAAAAAATTTGTTTACTTTCTGCTATAATACACATCCAAAAAAAAATCTCAATAAGCGTATAGTGATTGGTTTGACCAAAAGTTAATCGCATCTACAAAATAGGGGATAGTTTTAGGTCCTTATTGTTTTTACTGGTAATGGCGGCAATCAGTGATTTTTAGCGGGACAGAAACATTGCAGCGGACAAATCTGACCCTAAGGCCCCTTTCACACTGAGGCGTTTTTACCGCGTTTTCGCGGTAAAAATAGCGCTGTAATAACGCCTGAAATAATCCTGCCCCAGCATTCTCAATGTGAAATCTCTGAGGGCTTTCACATTGAGGCGTTTTGCTGGCTGGGCGTTGAAAAAAAATCCTGCAAACAGCTTTTTTAGAGCAACTTTAGGGCGCATAAAATAGCGCTGTAAAAACGCCTATCCCCATTGAAATGAATGGGATTTGCGGTAAAAACGCAGTAAAAATGCGGTAAAAACGCATAGGCATAAGCGTTATGTTAAAAAATAGCGCTAACGCCTATGCGTTTTACCCGCGTTCGCGCTAATTTTAGCACGAACGCGGTAAAATCGCGGTAAAAACGCATAGGCGTTAGCGCCATTTTTACCAAGTTATTTTCTAATAAAAGTCACTGGCTCTGATTTTTTTTCTCATGTTATTTTAATTTAAGTAGTCTTTAAAATTTAAATTTTCAGCTTTTATTAAAATATAGGTTCTTACCACTCTACCCCGTCTACCAATTTCTCTCTTGCACTGTCACTTTATCACATGTTATTCTGGTGATGACTGTGCCAAAGCTAGTGCATAATAAACGGTTCTGAAATGTATTATTATTATTGCATGTATCCCAAAGTAAGATAAAGTAAAAGACGTTATAAAAAAAAAAGCCAGCACGTTTCAGGAGCCAGGACATACTCCCTTTATCAGTGTTTGAGGTGGGTTTGAGATGGGAATGTATGCCAATTGAGTGATGTTCATTGGGAGCTGGTTCAATGTTTTTTTCCCCATCAGTTGTGGATGAACACCGGGCTTCATCGCTCAATTCGTTAAAATACCACATATGTTGCGACCCTATAATCCAGTCCTTTGGACCCTGATGAAGGGGGCTAGTCCCTATCCCCAGTTCCTATCCCCAAAACGTGTTGGCTCTTTTATAAAGTCTTCTACTTTATCTTACATTGGGATAAATTGGTATCTGGACTATTAACTATTAACCGACAAAGATGGTTCGCGCATGCGCAATGCGTGACGACCCTACGACCGTTTCGTCACAACTGACGTCATCAGGGGTGACTTCAGCTTTTTAGATCCTTGCAAGGAAACAATTTGAAACTTTGGGACGGTGGTCCTATTATTTATACTTTTTAATAATAGTCATGAAAAGGAAGCTCTGCACTACTGGAGTCTTTTCCTCCCTTCCTTTTTCTTCTCCCGGAAATGCTGAGTCTTCACCAGATGCCTATACCCCATTCATGAAAAAGGAGTGTTTTCAGTCTCTTCCTGGATCGTGTCTGGAGAGTGCAACTTGGAGGGAACATCTCTAAAAGCCAGCTGGTAATCAAAGAGGAAAATCTTCGCTATCCTGGTGGCGTTCCTGATATACTGCTAAGCCTGTTTTGACCCCCCTGAGAAGGGCGGTCGCTGGCTTTCTGGTAAGCCTTCATTTCTTCACAAGGTGACGGGCAGCACTGGTGGTGTATGTTATCTTTACGGTTTCATATTGGATATCACACACTGAACACTGAATGACTGCACTTCTGAATATCTAAATTTTGATTTTGTGTGCTTTAGCTCTGGTTCACACTGGTGCAATTTCAGGTGCGACATGCGATTTCAAAATCGTACCTGAAGTCGCACCCCATGGATTTCAATGGAAATGTGCCAATTGGTGCGACACGACACTAGCGATTTACAAAAGGTTTTTGTATTACTTTTTTGCGATTTCAGGTCGATTTAACATCCATAGAGTGCTATGTAAATCGACCTGAAATCGCAATACTGTTTATATCAGTGCGATTTGGAGCAGTCTTTTTTTTTGGTGATGTCATTGCAGCTTCAGCTGATCTGTCCCCTCCCCTAGCAGGTGTTTTCGTGAGGAGTTAGGAGCAGGACTTTTTTTTAACCCTGCCAGCGCTGCTATGTGTATGAAAACCGCTGACCTGTCCCCTCCCCTAGAAGGTGTTACAGTGAGGAGTTTGGAGCAAGACTTTTTTTTTTCTTCACAGCCAGCGCTGCTATCTTTATTAAGTCACAAATCAGCTTGCTTTTCATTGGAATAAGTACAAATCATACTATCTGCAAATCGCAAGTAGGCTCCAGAAATCGCAAACGAATACAAAAGAAATCGGAACAAAATCAGAAGTGATTGGGAAAGAAATCGGAGTGCCAAATCGCACTCAAAACATGAGATTTGTAAATCGCACCAGTGTGAACCAGGGCATACACTTATTTACTGCTCATGCAGCATGGACTTTAAATTGTTTATGTTTTGCACTTTTTGAGTATATGTATACATGTTGTGCACTCATCACTGCAATTTATATGTTTATTATCCAGCGCTGTACTTTTTTCTATATAAATGAATAATAATAATAATAATAATAATAATAATAGTGTTAGTGTGTGACTATATTGGGGACAATAGAGTGTAAGCTCATCTGGTACAAAGACTGATGTGACTGGCTCAGTGTTGAAGTAATATTAAAGGTTCCATTTTTTTTTTTTTTAAATAACAAACATATCATACTTACCTCCACTGTGCAGTTAGTTTTGCACAGAGTGGCCCTGATCCTCCTCTTCTGGTGTCCCACGGCGGCTCTCGCAGCTCCTCCCCGCATTAGATAACTCCCTCTGGGAAGCTCTCTCCCGAGGGGGTTACCTTGCGGGCGTGCTCCTGTGTCATACATTCGGCGTCCATAGCCGCCGAGTGTATAACTCGGCCCCGCCCCCCAGCGCCCGCTTCATTGGATTTGATTCACAGCAGCGGGAGCCAATGGCTGCGCTGCTATCAATCTATCCAATTAAAACCGGGACTCCGTGGAGAGAAGGACTGCGGGGACGCGCCCATGGAAATTCAGGCGGCTCAGGTAAGTAAAACGGGGGGGCTGGGGGGCCGGACACTGCAAGGTGTTTTTTCACCTTAATGCATAGAATGCATTAAGGTGAAAAAACTGGAGGGTTTACAACCCCTTTAACTGTACAGCACTATGGAATATGTCAGAGCTATATACATGTTTACTGATAGTGTGTGACGGGGGGAGAATAAAGTGTAAGCTCCTTTGGTAAAGAGACGGATATGACTGGCTGATGATTCTCTGTACAACACTATGGAATATGTCAGAGTTATATAAATGTATACTTATATTACTGTGTGACTGTGGTGGAGCATTAGAGTGTAAGCTCCTTTGGTACAGAGACTGATGTGGCTGGCTCAGTGTTGACTGTACAGCACAATGGAATATGTCAGAGCTATATAAATAAAATAACATTGTTAGTGTTTGTGGGACATTAAAGTGTAAGCTCCTTTGGTACAGAGACTAATGTGAATGTCTCAGTGATCTCTGTAAAGCACTGCGGTATACTGTATGTGTGGGACTGTGGATGGACAACAGAGTGTAAGCTACCCTATGGAATATGTCAGAGCTATACAAATGACTAAAAATAGGATTTTTATAACAGCTTACCTGTAAAATCCTTTTCTTGGAGTACACCACGGGACACAGAGCTAGTCATTACATAATGGGTTAAGGGTCACCAGCGGTGATTGGACACTGGCACAACCAATGGAAGACAGTTCCCCTCCATATAACCCCTCCCATCAGGGAAGTACCTCAGTTTTGTAGCAAAGCAGTAAGGTTCCCATAAGAAGGGGGGGACCTCTGTGTCCCGTGGTGTACTCCAAGAAAAGGATTTTACAGGTAAGCTGTTATAAAAATCCTATTTTCTTTATCGTACACCACGGGACACAGAGCTAGTCATTACATAATGGGACGTCCCAGAGCAATGCTCATATGAAGGGGGGGAGACACAGATCAAAACAGGCCGCTTGCGGACCAGAAGCCCTATACTGCTGCCTGCAGCACACTTCGACCAAAGGCGGAATCCTCATGTCCTTTCACATCTATTTGATAGAATTTGGAAAATGTATGGACTGAAGACCAAGTTGCAGCTTTACAGATCTGAGCCATCGAAGCCTGGTGGTGCACTGCCCATGAAGCACTTATCGCCCTGGTAGAGTGCGCCTTAACAGGAAAAGGAGGAGTCCTGTTCTTTAAACCATAAGCTTGAATAATTACTTGTCTAATCCACCTGGAAATGGTGGATTTTGATACCGCTTGGCCCTTCTTGGGCCCATCTGGTAAAATAAACAAAACATCTGTTTTACGTATCTGAGCGGTTGCTTGCAGATACACCTTTACCGCTCTCACTAGATCTAGAGAGTGTAATAATTTTTCCCCCGCCGTCCGCGGGTTTGGAAAAAAGGAAGGCAGAACAATGTCTTGATTCAAGTGAAAAGCCGACACCACCTTAGGTAGAAAAGCTGGATGGGGTCGTAGTACGATTTTGTCCTTGTGACAAATTAGATAAGGCTCTTTACAAGAAAGAGCTGCTAGCTCTGATACTCTCCTAGCAGAAGCTACAGCAATCAGAAAGGCCAATTTCCTACTCAATATAATTAAAGGAATATGGCGAATAGGTTCAAAAGGTTGCTTTTGCAACACTGACAATACCAAATTCAAATCCCATGGACACAAGGGAGTCCTAACTGGAGGATTTATCCTCAGTACCCCCTTAATGAATGTCCGAACTAGGGAGTGAGATGCCAATGGTCTCTGAAAGAAGACTGATAGAGCCGACATTTGCCCTTTGATGGTGCTAAGGGCTAAATTCATATCCACTCCTAACTGGCAAAAAGCAAGAATCCTACTTATTTCATACTTCTGAGGATTCCAACATCTGGATTCACACCAGGAAACGTATGCTCTCCAGACTCTCTGATAGATGAGTCTGGAGGCTGGCTTTCTAGCATTAATGAGCGTAGAAAGAGCCGGACCAGAGACCCCTCTCTTTTTAAAAATGTGGGTCTCAGCAGCCAGGCCGTCAACTTTAGCCTTTGTAAGGAAGGGTGGAATACTGGACCCTGTGACAGCAGGTCATGTCGGAGTGGAAACTTCCAGGGCCTTCCTATCGCCGTCTTTACAATCTCGGCGTACCAAGGCCTCCTGGGCCAGTTTGGGGCCACTAGGATTACTGGTATTCCCTCCTCCTTGATCCTGCGAAGCAGTCTTTGTAGAAGAGGGATCGGAGGGAATGCCTAGATCAGTGAGAACTGATTCCATGGAGTTATTAGAGCGTCTGTATTATTAGAGCGTCTGTCCCGTAGGCTAGAGGATCTCTCGTTCTGGACACAAAGTTGTCCAATTTCTTGTTGAACCTGGCAGCTAGCAGGTCTACATCTGGGTTTCCCCATCTCAGACATATGGCCTGAAAGATCTCGGGGTGAAGAGACCACTCCCTGGTAGCAGCTGCTGACGACTCAGGTAGTCTGCTTGCCAATTTTCCATCCCTGGAATGAAGATTGCAGAAAGGCAAGGTACATGCTCTTCTGCCCATGCCAGGATCCGGTTCACCTCTCTTTGGGCTGCCCGACTGCGGGTGCCTCCTTGGTGATTGATGTAAGCTACTGCAGTAGCATTGTCGGATTGAACCCGAACTGGGTAGCCCTGTAACCTGTATGTCCAGGTTTTGAGGGCTAGATATACCGCCCGGATCTCTAGCACATTGATGGGCAGGATCCCCTGAGTCTTGGCCCAGGTTCCCTGGGTAGAAGCCTCCTCGAATACTGCACCCCAGTCCGATAGGCTGGCATCCCTAGATACCACCTTCCAGGCCACTGGGAGGAAGGACTTTCCCTTCCGTAAATTCCTGGCTTCTAGCCACCAATTGAAGCTGTGGCGTACTTGTGAGGACAGGCGCATGGGTATATCCAGAGCTTGGCTCTTCCTGTTCCAGGAGGCTAAAATATTGCCTTGAAGTAGTCTCGAATGAAACTGGGCGTAAGGGACCGCCTCGAAGGAGGCTACCATCTTTCCCAATAGTCTCATGCAAAGGCGAATAGACGGCCTCTTGTTTGCTTTGACCTTGTGGATCAGGTCTTTCAGAGACTGTATCTTCGGTTCTGGCAGGTATACCCCGTTTTGGGCTGTATCTATGATCATGCCCAGGTACCCTATCCTTCTTTGGGCCTGGAGAGAGGATTTTTGTAAATTTATAATCCATCCTAAATGCTCCAGGTATCCTACTGTAGTGTGTACAGCGTGACCCAATCCGTCCTTTGACTGATCTATTACTAGTAGATCGTCCAGATAGGCTGTTACCGCAATGCCCCGTGTTCTTAGGTTTGCTAACAGAGGAGCTAGCACCTTTGTGAATACTATGGGCGCGGTGGCTACACCAAACGGCAGAGCCACAAATTGAAAGTGGCGATCTTCTACCGCAAACCTTAGGAATCTTTGGTGAGCGGGGAGGATGGGTATGTGTAAATGTGCGTCCTTGATATCTATGGGCGCCATGAATTTTCCGCCCTTTAAAGTGGCGGCCACGGATCGGATCGTTTCCATTCGAAAATGGCGATCGTTCAGGAACCGATTTAGGGATTTTAGATCCAGGATGGGTCTGACATCTCCATTTGGCTTTGGAATCACAAAGAGGTTTGAGTAAAAACCTGAACCTCGCTCTTTTTGGGGTACGTCTGTAACTACCCCTTGAGCCATTAAGTGATTCAAACCTTTGAAGAAGGATTCTCTTTTTTGTGGATCCTTGGAGAGTCTTGAACCTCGGAATTGAGAAGATGGGATCTCTCGAAATTCCAGTTTGTACCCTGAGGATATTGTGGATACTACCCAATTGTCCTGGATTTCTGACCACCAAGTCGCTCAGAACTGACAAAGCCTTCCTCCCACTCGGCCGAGCGGGGGCGCCCCTTCACTGAGAGGCTTTGGGGGCTTGCTTATTAGCTCTTGCACCCCACGGCTTCTTGTTCTTCTGAGCTTGCCCCTTGGCTTTTGTGGGCGGCTAAAACAGGCCGCCGCCACTGGTTGGAGTCAGATTTCCCGGGAGCTGGGGAGAGAGCGTTTAAAACAAGATCTCTTGTTTTTCTTTCTCTCAGGTAAAAGTCGTTTTACCACTTGATCTTCTGTATCTATTTTTCTAAATCTTCCCCAAATAGGCGTTCGCCATGGAACGGGAACTTGCCAACAGCTTTTTGCATGGGGTCTCCGCTGACCAATGCTTAAGCCAAAGTACTCTGCGCATCTGTACCAGCTGGAGTGTAAGGCGTGATGCCTGTATGATAGAATCTCTCATGGCATCCACTGTGAAGCATAAGGCTTTAGGCAAATTTTCCCAATTTCTAGCCTGCTCTGAAGGCAGTTCCTTCAGCCCCTGCTTTACCTGTTGGCTGATGACCTGACACATACCGACTGCTGCTACTGCAGGTTGGGTAATTGAGCCGGCCAAAAGGAAGGAGGATTTCAACTTCCTCTCAGAAGGATCTTTTAAACCCTTGTACATTATCCACCGGACATGTCAGGTTTTTATTTACACAAGAAATAGCCGCAACTACCGCAGGCAGGCTCCATTTCTTAAAAAAAAAAATTCCCCCATAGGATAAAGAATGTTAAACCTTTTTGGAGGTGAGAAACGCTTATCTGGATGTTGCCAGTTTGCGTATATTAGATCCTCTAGTAACGGATGAACCGGGAAGGAGCATGCACCTTGCAGGGATCTTAATGATCCTAGGGAGGAGACAGGTAATTCCGTTACCTCCGCAGAGGTTAACTTAAATGCACTGCTATAGCATTGCACCTGTGACCTTAAAATCTGGCTCCTCATCCTCTGCTGATGTAGCCTCCTCCTCCTCATCCTCCTCCCTCAGGTACTTCTGAAGGGAGGTCCAATACTGGAAGAGACCTGCTTCGCTTATTGTCCCTTTTTAGAGGACTTAGCGATTAAGGTAGCAATTTTTTCCTCCAGATTATTTAGGGCAGCTGATAAAGTGTCCTCAGTGACATATACAGGCCCAGGCTTCACTGGGGAAGCCGCCATACCTGACAGAGGTAATGGCTCATCCTGTACAGGTGCATTTGGCAACACAGGAGAGGAAGGTACCGAGTCAGCACAGCTAGAGCCTCCTCTCAGGCGGTGGTGCTTTCTTATCTCTTTTTGTCCGTATTACTTCCCCTGGAAGGCTTACTGTTTAGACAAAATACAAGGTACCTAAATGCATATACTACCGTGTTCAGTTTAGCAAATACAATAAGTATGCAACTTTTAACACATAACTATGCATAACATGGATGTCTTCTAGGAAGTACCCAATCCAACCACATGGAGTCTTACGTCCCTGTATAGCTGCTGTGTTTCTCTGCCAGGAATAAGAGAACTAACGAGCTTGCTTGCTGCTGCAGTGCTTCTCACACTGACAGTCTTTTAAATTTGGCGCCGTTTCTGTGCCTGCGCGCGCCACGTGCCCGCGCACGCCTTCGCCCCCCCCCCTCCGATAAAGCGCGCTCCCGCGCGCGCGGCCCTTAGCGCTATGGCGGTGGCCATAGTGAGAGAGGACTCTCATCAGCCCTTGTTCCCACTTACCTGCATCTGCAGGTGTCTGGTCGGCCACCGAAAGGAGGATCGGGGTGCCCCAGCAAGCTCAGCAGCGGAGGTGACGAGCAGTGTACTTCGCCGAAGCCGACACTGAACAGAGTGAGGTGAGTATATTCAGCTCTTTACTCCCCCCAGTGGTGGAAAAAAAGAAGACATCCACTTTTTGAAAAAGGTCCCAACCTAGTTATGGACCTTCTAATCTCACCTTATCCACGCCGCAGGTTTTTCTGCTGAAAGATTTCAGACAGATACCAAACTTCACCCTTCACGGTGGGCTATGTGTGCCAACCTTCAGGGATATGGGTTCCTATTTAAAGGATACCTCTCCCCTGGGCCTTGTACAAGACTCTTACCAGGACTTTATAGCGAAATAGCGAAAGTGCTGGATCTTAGAGCCCAGTCCTCCGAAGAGAGACATTACAGGCGACGCCTCATGGATGAGGCCCGGATCCCATCCAGATTCAGCTCATTTGTAGGCGTCTTGGATGGATCCGAAAGCATAGCTCTTTTACCCCCAGAGGGTCTCTTTGGTAGAGCTTTCCTTTAGCACCTCCTAACGCGTCCAACACCTTTCGACACTGGCGAAAAAACTGAGGTACTTCCCTGATGGGAGGGGTTATATGGAGGGGAACTGTCTTCCATTGGTTGTGCCAGTGTCCAATCACCGCTGGTGACCCTTAACCCATTATGTAATGACTAGCTCTGTGTCCCGTGGTGTACGATAAAGAAATAAGGAGGAGGAGGAGAGGAACCTCTTACATCCTCGGACACTGGTTACATATTTGTGGACCTACACGTAGCCGGTTATACTCCATATACAAATATATGTCCACTCTTCTCCCAGTGACGAATGGAAGAAGCCCACACTGCCACGGTTGGGGGTCTCTATCTGTATTGATTTCACCCATATGATTTATTTCTGTTTGCATTAGATCCGTCTTATGGGGTATCTATAATCTGCACTCACCTCTTGCGATGGCTCCGGTACTCTCTGACCCTTGGCTTCTCATTGGTGCCTTGGTGTAGTCATCATCGTGTTTCGTGGTGTGTGACGTCACCTGTCCTGCAAACACCAACAAACAACATGAATAGACTATGAGCGCTCCTTATACAGGCTGATGAATTTCATCCAACTGATAAAAGTTTACACAGAGACCTGTAATGTCCAACTGTAAAAAAACAAAACAAAAAGATAAAACCCAGACAAGCTACCAATGACTGTTAATGTGAACTTCAAAACCCAACCAAGGAAGAAATAAGGTGAACCAGAACAATGATCTCTGTGCAGCGCTGCAGTGTATGTCAGAGCTATATAAATGTATATGGGGTAAAGGTGTAGCGCTGAAAATTGGTAGTAAGAAAACAAAAAGTTCATGTATGAAAAATCAATAATGTGAAGATTCCAGAAAGTTCATAACAAAATCCAAAATTAAAGATTTTCAGTAAGGTGAAAAAGGAAAAGGAAAGCCGTCACCAACACCAGATATAACTGACCCTTACCATCAGTGTGTAAGGTATACACAATAAGGTATGTAACTTGAGGCAGTATCCATGGTTCCTCCTATTCATTGAGCAGACCGACACATGGGAAAAAGGATCTCACTCTTAAGAGCCCACCAGGTATGATTGAATGAAATTCCAGCAGGATTTGGCTACATATACACTCCAAGGAATGAAGCCCAGTAGTTGCATGCATAAAAGGATGAAAGAAAAACGCTCATTGCGCAGACATTGCCTTACTGAAAATCTTCAATTTTGGATTTTGTTATGAACTTTCTGGCATCTTCACATTATTGAATTTTCACACGTGAACTTTTTGTTTAGTTACTACCAATTTTCAGCGCTACACCTTTACCCCATATTATTTTTATAGTACCCAACAATATTGTGTTAGCAGCTATTTCCTTTTGTATTTTTCTATCAGCGCAACAAATCTGTCTTCATCACTATATAAATGTATAATAATAATAATAATAATAATAATAATAATAATAATAAGTGTGTGACTGTGGTGGGACATTAGAGTGTAAACTCCTCTGTTGCAGAGACTGATGTGACTGGCTGAGTGTTCCCTGTACAGCACTGCGGTATATGTCAGCAAGATAATGCACCAATAAAAGTGTAACCTTTCTGGCAATATGCCGTATGGTAACACACTTTAGTGCATTGTTGCATTGCATCACATGTCCATCAACACACCTACACCGCCCTACCTACTACTGACCTCTGTACACCGCCCTACATCCTACTGACCTCTGTACACCGCCCTAACTCCTACTGACCTCTGTACACCGCCCCTACCTACTACTGACCTCTATACACCGCCCTACCTCCTACTGACCTCTATACACCGCCCTACCTCCTACTGACCTCTATACACCGCCCCTACCTCCTACTGACCTCTATACACCGCCCCTACCTCCTACTGACCTCTATACACCGCCCCTACCTCCTACTGACCTCTATACACCGCCCCTACCTCCTACTGACCTCTATACACCGCCCCTACCTACTACTGACCTCTATACACCGCCCTACCTACTACTGACCTCTATACACCGCCCTACCTACTACTGACCTCTATACACCGTACACCGCCCTACCTACTACTGACCTCTATACACCACCCTACCTACTACTGACCTCTGTACACCGCCCCTACCTACTACTGACCTCTGTACACCGTACACCGCCCTACCTACTACTGACCTCTGTACACCGTACACCGCCCTACCTACTACTGACCTCTGTACACCGTACACCGCCCTACCTACTACTGACCTCTGTACACCGCCCTACCTACTACTGACCTCTGTACACCGCCCTACCTACTACTGACCTCTGTACACCGCCCTACCTACTACTGACCTCTATACACCGCCCTACCTCCTACTGACCTCTATACACCGCCCTACCTCCTACTGACCTCTATACACTGCCCTACCTACTACTGACCTCTATACACCGCCCTACCTCCTACTGACCTCTATACACCGCCCTACCTCCTACTGACCTCTATACACCGCCCTACCTACTACTGACCTCTATACACTGCCCTACCTACTACTGACCTCTGTACACCGTACACCGCCCTACCTACTACTGACCTCTATACACCGCCCTACCTACTACTGACCTCTATACACCGTACACCGCCCTACCTACTACTGACCTCTATACACCGCCCTACCTACTACTGACCTCTGTACACCGCCCTACCTACTACTGACCTCTGCTGACCTCTGTACACCGCCCTACCTACTACTGACCTCTATACACCGCCCTACCTCCTACTGACCTCTATACACTGCCCTACCTACTACTGACCTCTATACACCGCCCTACCTCCTACTGACCTCTATACACCGCCCTACCTACTACTGACCTCTATACACTGCCCTACCTACCTACTACTGACCTCTGTACACCGTACACCGCCCTACCTACTACTGACCTCTGTACACCGTACACCGCCCTACCTACTACTGACCTCTGTACACCGTACACCGCCCTACCTACTACTGACCTCTGTACACCGCCCTACCTACTACTGACCTCTGTACACCGTACACCGCCCTACCTACTACTGACCTCTGTACACCGCCCTACCTACTACTGACCTCTATACACCGCCCTACCTCCTACTGACCTCTATACACCGCCCTACCTCCTACTGACCTCTATACACTGCCCTACCTACTACTGACCTCTATACACCGCCCTACCTCCTACTGACCTCTATACACCGCCCTACCTCCTACTGACCTCTATACACTGCCCTACCTACTACTGACCTCTGTACACCGTACACCGCCCTACCTACTACTGACCTCTGTACACCGTACACCGCCCTACCTACTACTGACCTCTATACACCGCCCTACCTACTACTGACCTCTGTACACCGCCCCTACCTACTACTGACCTCTATACACCGCCCTACCTACTACTGACCTCTGTACACCGCCCTACCTACTACTGACCTCTATACACCGCCCTACCTACTACTGACCTCTATACACTGCCCTACCTACTACTGACTACGGAGGGGGACTGGAGGAGCAGGGAGGGGGACTGGAAGAAGACCAGAGGAGCACAGAGAAGGGGACCGGAAAAGCACACAGGGGACAGTCAGGGGTGATCATTACAGCAGTGGGAGGAGTTACTTTACAAGCACCGATCTCCCTGAATAGATTTCAATAAAGCAGCTGAAAGCCACGGGGGGAGAAGCGGCTTTCAGCTACTTTATTGAAATCTATACAGGGAGATCGGTGCTTGTACTTACCCTCCACGGTCATTATGACTAAGTGCTAACATTTGCGTGAAACGCGTCTACCTCTTTGTTCCCTGCTCCATCTGTCAACCACTTGTCATACGAAGCTTCAATAAAAGGATTTTTGGAAGTGCAGCCGTCCGGAATTATTTCTTCATGTTGCACAGCATGCGAGCTGGGCTAGCACCTGACTAGTGTGTGTGGGGATTAATCAGAGACTCACTCACCTGGAGCAGCTTTTCTTGTTTCATGAGCCTAAAACATCTGTATGGCCTTTTGGCCAAGATTAAAAGGAGTTGTAACGTCTCAAGGTTTTTGACCTTAATGCATTAAGTTAAAAAACCTACTGTGGTGCAGCTACCTCCCCAGAGTCCCCTCCTTTTTCTTACCTGAACCCGATCGTTCCAGCAACGAGAACGAGTCCAGCAGCTCCAGCCACCGTCTCGGGTCCCCATTGGCTCCCACTGCTGTCAATTAAATCCAATGACATGGGATACGGGGAGCGGGGCCGAGTCCTGCTGTCTGTGTCAATGGACGCAGCAGCAGGACTCTGGAGCGCACCTGCACGGGTGCCCCTATGGAATGCAGCTTTTCGTGGGGGCACTCAATGAGGATAAGGAGCCAGGAGCACCGCCCGGGCACCCCAGAAGAGAAGGATTAGGCCTCAGGATCAGAGGATTGGGACCCAAATGTGAGAAAAGGGCACCAGTCCACAATACCACAAGCTAGGTCTTTTGGCCGAGACTGGGGCAAATTATGTTACCAGGCCACAAGTTCTAGGCATTGCATCTGCACTGGCACCTTTTTATTTTCTCTTATTTATTTTTCTTCATGTGTGTCACTGTGTTTTTTTCACTTTAATTGTAGGGTGTGGACCTTTGGGCCTACCCTGAGGTCGAGGATGTGTGGCCCTTATGTTCCTCCTCCCTCAGCCTTGGGGGTCTCTCTTTGGGAGAGCCCCTTACTACTCAGTACTCGTTGTTCTGCTTCAACTAATCATGAGGAGTAGGTTCCGCCAGGTCTTTTGGCTAGCTGGTATTATATGTGAAAGAACAAAAAGGGTGCACCAGCCTTGTGCATTGCCCGAGAAACCATCT
Organism: Rana muscosa; assembly: GCA_029206835.1. Lineage (NCBI taxonomy): Eukaryota > Metazoa > Chordata > Amphibia > Anura > Ranidae > Rana > Rana muscosa. The sequence continues at coordinate 64,740,050 of JARGYO010000094.1, forward strand.
ATTTTCAAAAATAAAAATAGGTAATGTACTCACAAATATTAGAGAACATGCTCATCACAAATCTCCAAAAGATCAGCCAGAGCAGACGTGCACACCTCCAGAAGGACTAGGCAGATATCACACAGTCCTACAGACTCTAGCACGTTTCGAGGGTGCCCCCTCTTCATCAGAGCAAAATGTCTGCTGCACTCTGTGGCTTGTTGGGCCTGAATGTGCCTTGCCCCCATCAGAAGTCTTGTACACTGAGGGGGTCAGGGAAGGGCCTGTCCTGTTTGGGAAGGGGCCACATGACACATCCTAAGTGCACTTTTTTGGGTATGTTTTCTTTTGGGTGTATACACTTTTTGGTTCACTTTTGAGCATCATATTGTGGGCTCCAGAAAAAAAAAAAAAAAAAGAAAAGCTGTATGCAGTTTGGAATAAATGTCTCTCTCATATTAGGATATGTTTGCTCTATAAAACAACAGATATGAATTTGCATCTGGCCAGAAGAGTGGAAAGCAATTATTTATATGGCTCCACCCACTGTCCTAAAATGAGGAATAATGCTTGTATTTTTGGGATATGTGATGGAATCAGACACCATAACCTGTTTGATTGTAAAGCCCCATACACACGGTAGGACTTTTTGACAACAAACTTCAAAATGAGCAAGTTTTAAAAAAAATCCTACCGTGTGTACGCTCCATCGGACAAACTTTTTCGGTTTTCATCGGACAAAAGTTCGCTCTGCAAAACGGACAAACTTTTCGGCAACAAAAGTCCTACGGTGCAAAGTCCTATCGTGTGTACAGAAATCCATCGGACTTTTGTCCGAAGTACAAACATGCATGCCCAGAACCAATGTTAAAATCAACGAACAATAGCAGAAGTTGACCAAAGGGTGGCAGTAAAGAGCAGAGAAATCGCGTGATGTTGAGAAAGTTTTGGGAAAGTTTGCAGAAAAGTCCTGCCGTGTGTATGCTATGGGTGTTCCCGGCCAACTCCCTTCGGACAAAAATCCACGGAAAAGTTTGTTTGAAGTCCAATCGTGTGTACGAGGCTTTAGACTAAGGATGAGCTCCAGCGTGTTCGCATTGAACACGTGCAGAGCCCGCCAGGAAGTCGGCACCGCGATGCGCTAATCACCAGCAGGGAGACATTGTCCCGATGCTCGGCTGCAGAGATCGGGAAATGTCTCCCCGCCTGTGATTAGCACAGCGTGGTGCCGACTTCCTGGCGGGCTCTGCACGTGTTCTATGCGAACACGCCGGAGCTCATCCTTACTTAAGACTGCTTCACCAGTAGTATTAGACTTTAGGTGATTGGATACTGGCAAAAGTCTTTGCAGGGTCTGCCCCTAGTACAGGCCTATAACCATGCCCAATCTGTGGAGCTTCAGCTTTCTTAGCAAGCAATAAGAAATCAAGAGAGAAAGGAGGGAGGAACCTGTGTCCTGTACTCTACTGCAAGATACAGAATTTTTCAGGTACGTCATCATTCCTCGTATCTTTATCGTACAGTACACACAAGTCAATTCATAGACTTTGTGACAAAGCAACAATTGAGAGGAAGCCAATAAATAGCTATGTAGCAACAGGCCTAGAGGAAACAACAAAAAGAAGCCAACTGTCTCTACAAACTGTCAACAGTAGAAGCACCTCCACAACGGAGGCTGAACAACTGCTTGGCAACAACTGGTGTGGGATAAAAGTGAACCAAATACAGGTGGTGGCTCTGTGCTATGGAAAAGGCAGATGCTAGGTGCTGGATAGGCCCAAGAACTTAACCTTAAGGATGGGTTTACACTAGCTCTGGCCGCAGCTCACAGCAGGGTGTCCGGTGCGTCCCTGTTCACCGTTTTAGGTGCGCATCAGGTCCGTTTTTTTGCCTGAATTTGCACCTGAAATGGAGCCAAAGACGCACAGGAACCCTTTCCAGTGCGCTCCGCGGCTGCCCGGAACCATGTGAACCAGCTTCATTGAGAGCCGGTCACAGTCTCCTGCCATGCGAATTGGAAAGCCACATCACTGTGAACCCAACCTAACAGTAGAATAAGCTTTTGCAGGGAAGGAGGAGCAGAAGCCCTATAAGAGGCAAATAACCACCCAGTTGGGTGGAAACAGAAGAAATTCCCACAGGGGAACCCCCTAAGAGGAAAAAGGAGAAAATATGGGGCGGCCCAGGAAGGGTATGTCTAGTGGCATCAGATAGGATTGCTGATCCTGAATGGCCTAAGGGGAGCAAAAAAGAAAAAAGTTGTGCTGGCCCAAGGGACTTGGTAGGAAATTTAATTCCCATAAAGTCAATAAGAAACCAGGGAAGCTAATAGAAGACCAGAAGAAGAGCAGCTTACAGGCTACCCTGTTCCCAACAGGCAACAAGGCAGGACCACCTGTAGTAGAAAATGCACAAGGGAAGGAAAGGGGGGAAAAAAAAGGAAAGGATTTACTAGGCCAATAAGACCTACCAGAGACCAGTGACTAGCTGTAGCGGCATTGGGTAGAGGGACGATGTTAACAGGAAATTAACACAACCCCATGATAGATTCCCTGTCAACTATCAAGGAAAGTCGCCCTAGCAAGACTTCAGAGCAGGGGAAAGTGACCTCCACGGTTAAAGTGGGGTATGTGTGGCATTCCACTCAAAAGTTTGGGGCGCACGTACCCTCAAGTATCTGGGAAGCAGGGATATCAGAGAATACCTTGGTATGGCCTGTCAAAAGCTGTAGAGAACTTGTGAGTAAGGTAGACCAGTGTTTCTCAACTTCAGTCCACAAGGCACCCCAACAGGTCATGTTTTCAGGCTCTCCATTATTTTGCACAGGTGATTTAATCACTTTCAATGCCTTAGTAATTACCAAAGCCGTTTCATCAGAGGGAAATCCTGAAAACATGACCTGTTGGGGCACCTTGAGGACTGGAGTTGAGAAACACTGGAGTAGAAAAGTGGCGAAAGTTTTTTTTTTTAGCACAGGTGGGGAAAAAGTTAACCACCTAAGGAGGCATAGGGAACAGGGGGATAATAACCTTTCCAAATAAGCACTGGCGAATGTTTCACCTCGTACTAAGATCAAGGCTTTAGAAGGAAAAGACAAGATAGTTGGATTTTTGGCCATAAAACAGGTCACTTGGACATCCACATCCATGGAAGGGTAGGAAAGGGTGCAACAGAACTTAGAACTGAGTCTAAGAACTAAACGTTAGAGAGGAATATGCAATGGCAGTGCTGAATAGGTGTGGCTCTGGGTAGCCACTCGGCACTGCCCTGGCATGATCCTCGCTGACCAAAAAGAGGGGAGTAAGAAGCAGAGTGTAATGGACAACATCAGAAATGTCCAAAGGACAACCAGTATGCAACAGAAAGGTTCTTATAAAGGCCCCTTTCACACGGGACGGATCTGTGAAGATCCACCCCGTGAACCTCCGCTTGCTCAGCGGGGATCGCTCCGTTGTTCCCCGCTGAGCCAGTTGGATGACAGGGTGGTCCCCGCACACTGTGCAGGGACTGCCCTGTCAGATCTCCGCTCTCCCCTATGGGGGGGATCGGATGAAGACTGACCGTCTGTCCGTGTTCATCCGATCCGCTCTGCAGACGGATAGAAAAATAGGATTTTCCTCCGTCTGCAGAAACTGAGGATTGTTCATCCGCTGACACCTGCGATCTCATAGGGACCAATGTATGTCCCCTTTTCATTCGTAAACGGATGGATGAAAAAGCGGACAGACGGGTCAGAAAGGACCATCCAGGAATCTGGGTAGTGGAGTAGTATGAAGCCCGTAAGGACAGGGGGTTCCAAAGTAAAATTTGGAGAGTCCTTATAGGACTACAGAGGAAGAAAAGGAACGCCCTTTACACAATAAGGGCAGAATGGGGTTAGCGAAAACGTATTCTTTCTGCAGACCACAAGTAGAGCTGCATAAATATAAGGGATAGGAAAGAAAGAAAGAGAGAGGACAGCCAAAGAATCTTTGTGGACCTCTCTAACAGGCAGAATGAAGGAAAGATTAGTTGAAGACATTCCCTAGGTTTGGGTGAATGTCAGTAGACTACCCCTTCGCCTTAGGTAGCAGGAGCAAAACCCTGCGTGAGGAAGGCTTTTCAACAATCACGGTGGGCTTAGAGGGGGAAGGTTTGCTATGACCAGAAGAGCCCATAGTAGATGGTGGCTCCTGAAGGGGGCAAATAAATCTAATATGTAAGGTACGGGATGTTCAGTCCATAGGAAATTGTTAATAATGGGGCTTGAACCCCCTTCTGTCCATTGCTGTCTCAATGTATTTGAGGAAGATGCCAAAAAGACGCTCGCAGTCAAAGTGCATGGGCAAAAGGCACCTCTCCTGCGCCGGAGTAGTCATCCATGTTTTAAGCCATTAGATTATGTGCATTTGCAAAGAGTAAAGACATTCTGGAGATCTGATGGATAACATTCCCTGTGGCATCTACACAGAATAATAGGGCTGACGGCAAAAGTTGTAATTTTGCTGAAAGATTAGAATAATCAATGGCAGAGGAAAGTTTATTATTACCTTCTCCGGTCCAGTTCGGCATGGTCTGAGCAACTGATAAGGTGGCAATGGCTGGCTATAGGGCGGGGTCTGCTAACGCAAAGGAGGATCTTAAGAGTTTTCAAATGCCTATTCACTGAATTTATAATAGGTATAACCTCAATAGAAATCGTAGACTGGGAATCCATTGCAAGAATGGTCAGGTCTACGGAGGGGACAGACTATTTTTGTTGAATTTTGCATCCATGTGATACAAGGCTTCAAATTTATCAGGGGGGGGGAGGGGGATAACCACTCTGAGTTTGGCCAATCATTGTATAAAGGCTCAACATGCCTTATCCAGGGTAGGAAAATACCTTCTACAAAACGCCCTCGTCTTTGTGCATTTTTGCGCATGTGGGATCTACGCAGTACTAGGCGTATCTATCCAGAGACCAGCATGCTCTGATTTGAGTCTACAGTGGACTAGCATGTGACGGGAAACGAAGGGAGTAACTTTTTTAAATTACGGTGGTGAAAATTCTTGAACTGCCTCTGTTAGAATGACTGCCTCCCCCCTATTTTTGCCACAGAAAATAAGCCAGGCAATTCTGATTTTAGCCTGTGAATATAATCAGGGGGAGGAGGCAGAAGAACACTTGCGGCTGCAAGTCCTTCTGGCTGCAGTAGTGTTGATAGCTTCTGGAATAGCACAGACATGGTGGCAGTAAACTCTGCCTTGGATAGACAGGCCGCGTATTGTGTACCTGTAATGGAGGTTGAGTCAGGGGGCTGGAGTGCTTTTGGTGAAAGACCCTGCTCTGGAACTGGGAAATAGCCATCGACTTCATGGGAACTTGGCATTTCCACAGGGCAAGGGATGGACAGGCAGCTGTCTGACATGAATGCCATAAGAAGTCTAACCTTAAAAGAGGTAAGATATTTCAGGTGAAGAAAAAAAAAAAAAATCAAATGGAAATTATTTTCCAAGTGGAGAAGGTGTCCATCACCTAAGGACACTAGCAAAAACTGGAGCCTCTCAATGTGGGTGGGGTTATACGGGTGTTCTAGGGAGTGGACCAGGGGAAAGACTTTTGCCAGCATTCAATCCCCTGAAGGTAGCAGCATATAACCCTCATTCTATGAATTGATTCTTGTGTCCTGTACTGTACGATAAAAAGAATAGAATTTTTTGGACTGGCTGTGATATCCTTTTTCTCCACAAGTTCATTGCAGGAAACTGGAATCTATTTACTTCACTGACAATTGATGCTGAATGGCAGCAAGTTTGGGTTCTAGTGAACATTTATCAAGAAGATGTCCAATCAGACATCTAGATTTCATCAACAATCCCAAGCTAAAAACACCTTAACCACTTCAGCCCCGGACCACTTGTCAGCTTAAAGACCAGAGGTCTTTTTACAATTCGGCACGGCGTCGCTTTAACTGACAATTGCGCGTGCGACGTGGCTCCCAAACAAAATTGATGTCCTTTTTTTCCCCACAAATAGAGCTTTCTTTTGGTGGTATTTGATCACCTCTGCGGTTTTTATTTTTTGCGCTATAAACAAAAATAGAGTGACAATTTTGAAAAAAAAAGCAATATTTTTTACTTTTTGCTATAATAAATATCCCCAAAAAATATATATAAAAAAACTTTTTTTTTTACTCAGTTTAGGCCGATACGTATTCTTCTACATATTTTTGGTAAAAAAAAAAATCGAAATAAGCGAACCAAAATAAGCGTTTATTGATCGGTTTGCGCAAAAGTTATAGCATCTACAAAATAGGGGATAGTTTTATGGAATTTTTATTAATATTTTTTTTTTTACTAGCGATTTTTTATCGTGACTGCGACGATATGGCGGACACATCGGACACTTCTGACACATTTTTGGAACCATTGTCATTTTTACAGCGATCAGTGCTATAAAAATGCACTGATTACTGTGAAAATGACACTGGCAGTGAAGGGGTTAACCACTAGGTGGCGCTATAGGGGTTAAGTGTGCCCTAGTGAGTGATTCTTACTGTAGGGGGGAAGGGCTGTGTGTGACAAGACACTGATCACCGCTTCCGATTACAGGAAGCGGTGATCACTGTCATTGTCACTAGGCAGAGCGGGGAGATGCTTGTTTACATCTCTCTGTTCTAACTCACCTTGAGACGATCGCGGGTATCCCTGCGGCGATCAAGTCCGCGGGACCCGCGGTCGGACTCACGGAGGGCGCGCGTCCACAATGCCGTGATCTTAAAAGGGGACGGTACGTCCTTCTGCCTGTCCGTGCCATGCTGTCAACGTATATCATCGTGCGCTGGTCGGCAAGCAGTTAATTTTATCAACACAACAAACCAGAACACAAAATGTCACCAACAGACCCAACGAAAGTGACAAATTTTATTTCACATAAACCCAAAATAAGCTAGAGATAGGACCACAGATACCAGGGTGCCGTGACGAGGCTCAGTGGCTTATGCATGTATTTGCAAATGTGTGCAGACTAAACCCCTGTTTTAACGAATACTGTTAGATAGGTTGATCCGGTTGTCAGCGGGCTGGCCGGTGAGTAAAGCTTGGATCTTTCCTTGGATTTATCCTTGGTCTTGTTTATATCACATAAACCCAAAAGCCAGGTTTTATTTCGAAATTCCAACCCATGACCCCCATATTTCATCAACACGCTGGAGATGAGATTTTATCAACGGGTTGAACACAGGTCCCTGATGACGTCAATACGACTAAACCCATTATTTTGCAATTAACCTCATTCACACATTGCAGAGATCTTATCAATAGAATTTATTCAATAGTAAGATTTAGTTAAAGTGGCAGAGAAGGCCAACTCTAAGGTCCCTTTCACACCTGATCATAAGGTCCATTCATCCCTATGAAGAGGCAGGTCTAAATTGGACATGTGTCTGTTTACCTGTCTACCTATGGGTCCAATCAGGTCCGCTTAAAAAAAAAAAAAAAAAAAAAAGAAGGGGAGGAAGGGGACTCCGTCCACTTCTGTACTTAAGGCTGATCGGATTGGAGGTAATCTGGTGTAAACGAACAGCGGAGTCCGTTTACTCCTGGCCACCCATACAGCAGCAGGGAATCTGTGAGCTGATCGGACAGAATCCTCCCCGTGTGAAAGGGGCCTAAATATTCTTAAAAAATAAAATGTTCCCTCACCCCTTCTTCTGTCTTTACCTGCATACGCTGTATAAAAAAAAAAAAAAAAAAAAAAAAGAAGGAGTACTTACCTTTTGTTATAATTCACTCTGGTCCGGTCATATGATCCTGCAGCTACAGCTCTCCTGTGTTAGTGAGCAGCTGCTGTAGTGGAGGGGAGGAAGCACCAACAATGGATGGGCCAAGGGAGCTTGCGACACCATGGCTCCAAAAATTCACCGCTATTGTTGAGCGCACCCTTACATAGGGAAGCTGCTGGACCATGTGACTAGACCAAATTAAAAAAAGTCAGTACACAGAGCAAGTATGACTATTCACTAACCGAGCGTCAAATGATGGCTGGGCGGTGCGGCTCTTGTTCTGGCCGGGCGTCATGACATTCTCGGCCTCTAGGGGGTGCAGGTGCGTGTGCCCGGCGGCCGCAATGTCCGCCGGGCACCCGCGATTGCTGGTGACACAGCCAAGGATGTGGATCTGTGTGTGTAAAACACAGAGATCCACGTCCTGTCAGAGGAGAAGAGACCAATGGTTTGTTCCTTGTACAGAGGAACACCAATCGGTCTGCTCCCCTTGTGAGTCCCCGCCCCCTACAGTTAGAATCACTCACTAGGACACACATTTAACCCCTTGATCGCCCCCTAGTGTTAACTCCTTCCCTGCTAGTCACATTTACACAGTAATCAATGCATTTTTATAGCACTGATCGCTGTATAAATGTGAATGGTCCCAAAATAGTGTCAAAAGTGTCTGATATGTCCGTCGCAGTCACAATAACAAAAAAAAAAAAAGTTGCAGTTTGCCACCATTACCAGTTAAAAAAAAAAAAAAAAGCCATAATTCTATCCCCTATTCTGTAGACGCTATAACTTTTGCGCAAACCAATCGATATTGGTTCGCTTATTTCGATTTTTTTTTACCAAAAATATGTAGAAGAATACGTATCGGCCTAAACTGAGGAAAAAATTTATATAAAAAAAAAAGTTGGGATATTTATTATAGAAAAAAGCTGAAAATGTTGTGTTTTTTTGTCACTCTTCTTTTGTTTATAGCGCAAGAAATAAAAACCCCAGAGGTGATCAAATACCACCAAAAGAAAGCTCTATATGTGGGGGAAAAAAAACATAAAAATTTCATTTGGGTACAGTGTTGCATGACTGCGCGATTGTCATTCAAAGTTCGACAGCGCCGAAAGCTGAAAAATGGCCTGGGCAGGAAGGGGGTTCAAGTGCTCAGTATTGAGGTGGTTAAAATGACTCAATCATGTGAAAAGCAAATTCCTGTTCACGCTGAATACTCAACCAGGTTCAGAAGAATTTCACATGATGTTTGAGTGAAGATTCTCAACTCTTTTAGTAAATCAGCCTTGATGTCCTGTTAAACTGGACCTTGCATTTTTCTTAAACCAGCAACCCCCACAAAAAACACATCAATCAAAACCTGAAAAAATAAAACATTAGAACAAATAATTATAAAAAAATAAATAAAACAAAAAAAATAAGAGGATCCCAGTTATTTCCTGTAGGCAGCTGTGTCACCCTGCCTGTCCCCGCTGCCTCCTGGGAAACTTGTGTTTTTTTTTTTTTTACACCCCACAAGAAGAATCCACTCCATCACAGTGCAGGAGACAATATTCAAGGGGTAGAACCTCTTTGCAGCTTAAAAAAAAACAAAAAAAACAAACAAGAAGAAGCTGCTGCTTTTACAGGCATTTGAGCTTTTATTTTAGCTTGAGGAAGCTTGTGCTTTTTTTGTGCTCTTGCGCACGTTTTCATTGAGCTTCTTCACGCTTCTTCAATCTCCTTTGAGCTTTTTGTGAGCATAAGCGTTTTTTTTTTTTTCACAAACCCGCCTAGATAGTAAAGTGGAGGTCCACCTGAATTTTTTTTTTAAAAGCCAACAGCTACAAATACTGCAGCTGCTGACTTTTAAAAAATGGACACTTGCCTGTCCAGCGTGCCTGCGATGTCGGCAGACGAGGCTGAGCAATCGCTCGGTCTTCGGATGCTGCCGCCGCCATGCTCGGTGAGGGAAATCAGGAAATGAAGCGTTGCGGCTTCACTGCCAGGTTCCCTACTGCGCATGCGCGAGTAGTGCGGCGCGCCGTCACTGGTCCCGGCTCTCTCCTGGGAACAGTGTGTTTCCCAGGAGACAGCGCGCGGGGGGGGTGTGTGTTGGGAAGTGGCGTAGACTCCCATGGGAGTCTATGCCCGGAAGTGGGTGCAAATACCTGTCTTAGACAGGTATCTGCACCCCCCTCCCCCCTGAAACGTGCCAAAATGTGTCACCGGAGGGGGTGAGGGTTCCGAAAAGCGGAAGTTCCATTTTTGGGTGGAACTCCACTTTAACCACTGTATAAACAGAACAAAAAGCTGGAACAAATGTTTTTGTTCGTTTTTGAGCTCTTAGGGGCACTAGCTCCTCTCAAAAACGCGAGTTTTGTGGGGGTTTTTTCTGCCTGTAGGAGCATATGCCTGAAAAAGCCATAGTGTGCATGGACACATTGGCGAACTTGGAGGAGAGTTTCTAGGCAGAAACAAAATAAGAGCTCAAAAGCCTGTAGGAGCCGCTTCTTGAGTGCCGTTGAGCTGCAGTGTGCATGAGCCCTTGGGAATTATTTCTGGCCATTTCTTCCTGTCCCAGTGACCAGACACCCCTAATTTATAAAACACTGTTACTTTGTATCTCTCCTGCCTGAACAATGTTTATAAACACAGTGTCAGATGGTCTGTTTGACAGCAGTAGCCTCTGTATGCACACAGCAACTCCCCTCTGTCATTTTGACAGCCAGGAATTGCTTGCATATGCAAAAGGGGGAGCAGCAGTGGAGAAGGACGGGGCATACTACATATGCCCTAGGAAGAATCAAGGTATTGTCTGAAAAAGAATATAGAATATTTCAATATTTCATTATTTCCCATCATGCATTTTACCTCTTGTGGTGACCATGGTACTGTTACGGTTCTGCTCTCCCACTGACACCTTGATGTAGTCCAGTTTCTCTTGTTTGATTGGTTGGGAAGTGATCTGTCCTACAAACAGAACCAGACACGATTATTATGAAGAGAGAACAATGGCTCCAACTTTCAACCCAGAATACGCTCTACAACAGGGGTCTCAAAACATTTCAGTTTCAGATGGCCTTGTCATATAATTTACAAATATTGACAGGACGAAAAGAGTCCCCACTTACATCATGGTTTCCGTCATAGTCCCCCTTACATTAGGGTCCCCATAAGAGTCCTTCTAGCATCAGAGTGAAGAAATGTCACCAGCACACCAAGGATTCCTCAAAAGGGCCCAAAGCTTTATTTTTGTGGTCATATACCGTGTTTTCCCGAAAATAAGCCCGGGTCTTATATAAATTTTGGCAACAAAAGACACAGTAGGGCTTATTTTCAGGGTAGGTCTTACTATGTCATGTGCTGTCTTCTCTCCCCCTCTCCCCCTGCCTGACAGGAATGCCCAGTGTGAACTGAGTTAAAATGCTTGTAAAATCCTATAATCCACTCTATTACAGTAGTATATAATGTATACTTTGTTATAGCGCCGCTCTGTGCTTCTGTGACCTGCCAAAGCTCTCTTCCCTGCATTTATATTACAGAAACACACACATTGTACATTATATAATACTGTAATAAAGTGGATTATAGGATATTACAAGCATTTTAAACTAGGGCTTATTTTCGGGGTAGGGCTTATATTGCAGCCCTCCTGGAAAATAAAGCTAGGTCTTATTTTCGGGGAAACACACCGCAACGTTTCGGAGCCACGCAGGGCCCCTTTGCCAGGCTTCGTCCCTTGCCTGAAGAAGGGGCCTTGCGTGACTCTGAAATGTTGCCGTATGTTTACTATGTGACCAAGAAAATAAAGCTTTGGACCCCTTTGAGGAATCCTTGGTGTGCTGGTGATATTTCTTCACTCTGATTGTCTATGGTTTCCAGCCTATGGTCATCTCAGCACCCAGCATTACTGAACAGCCATTTTCAGGAATGTGTGAGTGGGGAATATTGTGTTTGGACGTCTAGCATCAGAGTCCCCGCTTACATCAGGGTGCCCATCAGATTTTCCCCTTACATCGGGATTCCTATAAGAGTCCCTTTTTACTTTAGCGTCCCCATCAGAGTACTCCCTTTCATCAGAGCCCCCCTCACAGAAAAATCTGTAAGGTGAGCGTACATAGGACCCCTTCTCATCCCCCCACCCCCCCCAGTCCTGCTGACGTGGAGTGTGAAAACCTCCTGTTCGGAGCCCTGCTATAGCCGCGCTGTGCCACGGGTCCGGGGCTTAGAAATCCCTGCAGCTTAATCTCCAAAACGTACCCCGCCAGGAGGTACATTTAGGAGCATTCTAGTTGGTCTGATGATGGCGTCGACCAATCAGAACCCACGTAGCCCATTCTGTCAGCGGGGGGAGAAGAGTGAAAGCCGAGGGGATTTCTAAGCCCCGGACCCGTGAGGCGGCTATAGCAGGTCTCAGAACGGGAGATCGCCACGCTCCAGGGACTGGGGGGATCCTGTGTAAGTTCACCTTACAGATTTTTCTGTAAAGGTAAACTTACCCTTTAATATCACTTTAAGGATGTATTAAAGCAGTTGTAAACCACTGGACTTTTTATTTTAATTTTTTCTGTATCGTGCAAGGTAATGCCATAATGTGCTAGTATGCATCATATACTAGCACATTATGTCAAACTTATCTTAAAACAAAGCCCTTCCAGAGCCAAGATGTCAGAGTTGCAGGCGTTCTTCACCTGTCATGCTTTGGGGGTTCAGAGACTCCGGCTCTGTGACTGGCTGGAGCCGCGATGAGCCGCCGTTTATGGCACACGGCTCTGAAGGAATGGCCCGGGTGGCTGTTCTTTCAAAGCGCATGCGCCGGGGAAATCACCGGCTGCATGTACAGTAAATATCTCCTAAACGGCGCAAGTTTAGGAGATATTTAGACTACCAGTCCGGTTTCTGTGTTTACAAGTGACAGCTCTGCAATCTGTGTGTAACCCCCCTGAACTTTGCCCTCTGTATGTAATGCAATCCTGGTATTTACCACTTCCCGCACGGCCTATAGCAGAATGACGGCCGGGCGGTGGTTTCGTTATCCTGACTGAGCGTCATGATGTCCAGCAGGATAACAGCCGCCGCGTGCCCGTGGGGGGCGCGCATCGTGGCGATCGGTGGTGCGGTGTGTCAGTCTGACACACCGCTACACCGATCTCGGTAAAGAGCCTCCAGCGGAGGCTCTTTACCACGTGATCAGCCGTGTCCAATCACGGCTGTCACAATGTAAACAGGAAAAGTCGCTGATCTGCTTTTCCTCACTCGCGTCTGACAGACGCGAGTAGAGGAGAGCCGATCGGCTGCTCTCCTGACAGGGGGGGGGGTCTGTGCTGATAGTTTATCAGCGCAGCCCCCCCTCGGATCACCGCACTGGACCACCAGCATACCGCCCAGGACCACCAGGGATGGGCATCCACACTGGACCACCAGGTATGCCCCCTAGACCACCAGGGAATGCCAATCTGTGCTAAGGCAGCTGCCAATCAATGCCCAGGCAGCTGCCAACCAGTGCCCACTCAAAATCCCTGCCAGTGCCACCAGGGATACCCATCAGTGCTGCATATAAGTGCCGCATGTCAGTGCCATGTATCAATGCCCAGTGCCCATCAGTGCCGCCCATCAGTGCCACCTATCAATGCCATCCATAAGTAACCACCATTGCAGCCTTTCAGTGCCCAGTGTCGCCTATCAGTGCCCACCAGTGCCACCCATGAGTGCCCATCAGTGCCGCCTATCAATGCCCAGTGCTGCATATCAGTGCCACCCAACAGTGCCGCCTACCAGTGCCGCATATCAGTGCCCATCGTCAGTGCCACCTCATTGGCGCCTCCTCATCGGTGCTGCCTTATCAGTGAAGGAGAAAACGTACTTATTTACAAAATTTTATAACAGAAAAGAAAAACTTTTATTTTTTTCAAAAATGTTGGTCTTTTTTTATTCGTATAGCAAAAATTAAAAACCCCAGAGGCGATCAAATACCACCAATAGAAAGCTCTATTTGTGGGAACGAAATGCAAAAAATTCTGTTTGGGTGCAGTGTAGCATGACCGCGCAATTGTCATTTAAACAGCGACAGCGCAGAAAGTTGAAAATTGGCCTGGGCAGGAAGGGGGCGTAAGTGCTCCGTATTGAAGTGGTTAATGCCCCTTTAAGACTCTCCTACTGTTCGTGAAATTTGACTCACCACACCCACTATTTGATGTGATTTGGAGGGTGTGTGTAGGGGAGGGGTTTTGGGGGCATCGTGGTTGAGTTCCAGCACCTATTTGAGGAAAAAAAGTCCTGCCTATAGGTAAGCTTTATTATAGGCTTATCTATAGGGGAAAGAGATGGGAGTTTACTTCCTCTTTAAAGCTGAAGAAGTTGAGGTATGGCAATGTTAACATTGGTTCACCTTGGACCAATGTAAGTGTGTGTGCGCCATAATTGTGTCACCCAGAAATCACTATATAGACACCGCTACTTCAGTGATCCCCACTAGCTTCTGGATCCTGAGCCGAGTGGCTGCCCTATGCTGCATTGTGAACGTAGGAAGTGTATATTCTAAGGGGTGATGAAATACACAGTATACACACACACACACACACACTGTATGCCTATTATAAAATATACAGTAGATCAATGGTTTTATGAGCAATCTATCTTACACCACATAGTGGCTCCTTCCAAACCCGGTTGCCCCAGCCCGCAATTTAGATACAGAGAGGCAAAGTCAGATTACCCACTTCCCGCACATGGATGTACCCGTACGTCCTCTTGTTTTAAGGGGTTATACCAGGATCATGGCTGCAGCTGCACACGTCAAGACTCAAAACTGCATGCGCCTGTGAAATGGAAACAAACTACGGTACCCAAAATTCTTCTTCAATGACGCTTTGAAAGCCTTTACCGTTTACAGCTAATCATGAATTGTGTAGACTGAAGGGAGGTGTAGAATTGGCGCTAATTACAATTCATGGACTTCCTTGCTCTAGAGTGCAAGTGAATATTTTATATATAAATAGATACATAAATACCCCTATATTATACTAGTGTCATTGGTGCCATAGTGTAACTCCTAAATGCTTCACTAATATATATGAATACGTGATAAATATAGATTGATGAGGATATAAATAATGAGCATAAAATAATATATATAAAAAATAAAATAATGAAATGAATAAAATATTGTGAACAATTAAAAGGTGATAACAGTGAAAAAAATTAAACCAATGTATAAAACCGTGATAGTAATAAATTAATGATGCATGCAAAAATGACCTGCGACTAGCGATAAAGTGCAAAAAAATGCAGAATTGTGCAAATTGATGTGATTGTCCAATGATTTGATGCTAGATGCCCAGCAACTTTGCTAGGCAAAAAATCTTGCGACTATGCAGAAAAGTGCAAATGCAACCTCATGCGATTCGATTGAGCAATATGATTGTTCAATGATTTTGTAGTTTTTTTCAGATGCTAGGTGCCCAGTGCCTGGTGATGTGACCTTTTTTAATCTTCAAGACTGGTGCCCACAGCAGAACATGCTCCAATAAAGACCGCACTCACCAGATATATATTGGCATATACTGTGAAAGTTTTTCACCCCAAGAGGGGGTGAACATCTGGTGAGTGCGGCCTTTATTGGAGCACGTTCTGCTGTGGGCACCAGACTTGAAGATTAAAAAAGGTCACATCACCAGGCACTGGGCACCTAGCATCTGAAAAAACTACAAAATCATTGGACAATCATATTGCTCAATCGAATCGCATGAGGTTGCATTTGCACCTTATTGCATAGTCGCTCAACCAAATCGAGTAGGACAGGTAAGTGTCCTTATTAAAAGCCAGCAGCTACAGTGTTTTTAGCTGCTGACTTTAAAAAAAAAAAAAAAAAAAAAAAAAAATCGTGGGTGGAACCCCGCTTTAATTAGCTACTTCCCTGACTGTAGCATCAGGGGAAGGAAAGCTCTGAAACTGGAAGTGATAAAATCATGGTTGCTTCCGTCTTCATTGGTCACAGAGGAGATCGGGAATGGGAGAGCCTGGCAGGGAATGGGGTTGTTGCCCTTCTTACTACAGTAAAAGCGATTGAGTGGCTGTAGAGCCTCCTATATCACTTTTACTGAACAGCCAATGACTGGCTGTAAAAAAAAAAAAAAAAAAAAAAAAAAAAAAGAAGGAAGGTAAGGATACCAAGCTCATGGCTGCAGGCATGAGCATGTTGGAACTACTTGCTGCCAGGACAGGTGAATAAAGTGCATTTAACCCAAAAAATCTTTGTTTTTGATGCCCCAGTAAACATCAAAGGAGGGTTCTCCCAATTGGGCTCCCTTGTTGGGGTGACAGCTCTCTAGTAGAGCATTTCACTCACTTTGGAGAGATATTCTCTTATTTAATGTCGTCTGTAAAAGGTTCTCATTTCTCCTGGTCATTGTATCCCTAGTAGTAATTAGTCACATTAGACTTCTGCAATGTTGAAGACATTTTGTAGCATCTTCATCCACTTCTTCAGTTTTAACCAACTAAGGACCGGTAGGATTTGCCCCCTTAATGACCAGGCCATTTTTTACAATTTGGCACTGCGTTGCTTTAATGGACAATTACGCGGTCGTGCGACGCTGTACCCAAAAAAAATTGACGTCCTTCTTTCCCCACAAATAGAGCTTTCTTTTGGTGGTATTTGATCACCTCTGCGGGTTTTATTTTTTGCGCTATAAAACAAAAAAAATACTGTTTTTTTTATTTTTTAAAAGCAATATTTTTTACTTTTTGCTTTAATAAATATCCCCCCCCCCAAAAAAAGAATTTCTTCCTCAGTTAGGCCGATATATATTCTTCAATGGCACCAACAATGGGGCACTATTCCCAACTGGCACCAACAATGGGGCACTATTCCCCCAACTGGCACCAACAATGGGGCACTATTCCCCCAACTGGCACCAACAATGGGGCACTATTCCCCCAACTGGCACCAACATTAACGCTGATAGTAGCAGTAGGGCACTATTCCTCCAACTGACACCAATGATGGGGCACTATTCCTCCCACTGACACCAACAGTTTAGCTTTAAAAGGCCTGAAAATGGCTTTTGATATTACAAGCAAAATGAAGCTTACACGTTAATAACGCCCTATATCTATCATATACAGCATATCAATATACAGACGCATACATTTGTTTTTCAGTATTCAAAATATTTAATAAAATATTAATACATTTAATAAAAGTTTATTTGACTTTTTTGCAAGTATGAACAAAGAACTGCCATTTGCCATAGCTTTGCTGTAGAGATTTTCCAGGCAGGGAAAAGGTTACATTCTGCAGAGAATAAACTTGGAGATCCACAAACTTTCCCCTGAGATGGGAGACACTTTCGATATCTGAGATCACAATGCAGTAAAACACATACAAAAAAAGGACCAGACGGCCGGTCCCCAGGAGGGCTGGCAGGAGGTTGAAGACATCTCCGCCTCTCCTCTGGGGTACCGGGCCACCTGCCACCGACTCCCATGGTGCGGCTTTATATGGTGGTGGCCAGCAGGGAGACATCACAAACATGGAAAGTGACAAACAGTCACATGATAACAGCCCTGCTCATCCCTCCCAGGTTATATCGAGCGTGGAGATATTGTGAGTTCTACCTGAGGGACGCAAACATTCAGAGGGAAATAATTCTGGAAGTGCTTGTAAAAATAACCAAAACCCGGCAAGAGCTGCATGTCACCGAAACTACACCGGATGGCATCGTGACACCACAAGTCACCTTTCCTGAGAAACAATATATCCCTACACGTTTCACAAAGACAACTCTACACACTTCATTTTATAGCCCACACTTTTTATTGGTAGTGTTACCCTAATGCCGCGTACACACGATCGGAAATTCCGACAAGAAAAGTTCGATGTGAGCTTTTGGTCGGAAATTCCGACCGTGTGTAGGCTCTATCGGACTTTTCCTGTCGAAATTTCCGACAACAAAAATTTGAGAGCAGGTTCTCCATTTTTCCGACAAGAATTCGGATCGTCTGTATGAAATTGCATAAAACCGGGAAGCTCGGAATCAATTTGATGCATGCCCGGAATCATTGAACTTCATTTTTCTCGGCTCGTTGTAGCGTTGTACGTCACTGCGTTCTTGACAGTCGGAATTTCGTGTGACCGTGTGTATGCAACACACAAGTTTGAGCCAACACTCCGTCGGAAAAAAATCCACGGTTTTCTTGACGGAATTTCCAATCGTGTGTACGCGGCATAAGAGAAGGTAGAGAAGTTTTTTTGTGGTCTTAATTGGGACATAAAGTCAGCGAGCGGGGTCACGGACTGCAATAGAAACCAATTTCTAATCATCCAAACTCTATTCAAAGCAAAAAAAAAAAAGAAAGAAAAAGGATTTGGCCTTTGATATATTTTAATAAATTATACTTTATCTTACGATGATAAAAAATAATACAACTCTTTCACAGCCACTAAGAAAAGTTGGAGAATTTTCTTACATCTCTGGTCTGACATGGGGCAGAAAGCCAACGCAGAAATTTTTGATCATTCCAAATCTAAATTTTGCAAAAATAAAATAAAAAAACGGATTTGGCTGGAACTGGAGTTTAACATGCAATGTTATTTTAATCTAAAGTATAATTTAACCCTTTTTCTGCCACTGAGAGAAGGTGAAAATGTAAAAAAAAAAAAAAAAAAAAACTGTAGATCACCGTCATTACTAGTAAAAAATAATAATAATAATAATAATAATAATAATGCAATAAATCTTTCCCATAGTTTGTAGACGCTATAACTTTTGCGCAAACCAATCAATAGATGCTTATTGCGATTTTCTCTACCAAAAATATGTAGAAGAATATATATTGGCCTAAACTGATGAAGATTTATTATTTTTTTTTTCATTTGGGGTTATTTATTATAGCAAAAAGTAAAAAATATAAATTTTTTCAAAATTGTCTTTTTTTGTTTATAGCGCAAAAAATAGAAACCGCAGAGGTGATCAAATACCACCAAAAGAAAGCTCTATTTGTGGGGGAAAAAAAAGGATGCAAATTTCGCTTGGGTACAGCATTGTATGACTGCCCAATTGTCAGTTAAATTGACGCAGTGCCAAAATTGTAAAAAGTGCTCTGGTCGGGAAGGGGGTAAAATCTTCCAGGGCTGAAGTGGTTAACTTAAAATACATATTTTTTGCTAAGAAATTACTTAGAACCCCCAAACATTCTATATTTTTTTTAGCAATAACTCTGGAGAATAAAATGGCGGCCGTTGCAATATTTTATGTCACACAGTATTTGTCTTTCAAACTTTTTTGGGGAATTTTTTCTTTTTTTATAAAAAAATAAGAAATCCGTAAAATTAGCCCAATTTTTTTCTATAATGTGAAAGATAATGTAACGCCAAATAAAATTGATACCTAACATGTCATGCTTCAAAATTGTGCCCGCTCGTGGAACGGCGAAAAAGTTTGGTACTTAAAAATCTCCATAAGTGACGTTTAAAAATTTCTAGAGTAACAGAGGAGGTCTAGGGCTAGAATTCTTGCTCTTGCTCTTGCGCCAACGATCACATGTGTGGTTTGAACACCGTTTACATATGCAGGTGCATGTGTGCGTTCGCTTCTGTGCGTTCGCTTCAAGGGACATTTTTTTTCTCTCTCTCTCTCTCAGCGATTTTTATCATGACTGCGATATTGCGGCGGACACATCGGACACTTTTGACACCACTCCCCGTTCTTCAGCTCTGTGAACCGATCGCGGGACACCGGCGGTGATCAGGGGTCCGCAGGTCCCGCGGGCACGGAGCTTCGGACCGGGTCGCGAGCGTGCCGGCGGCAGCGCGCGCGACCCACGGCTGGGATCTTAAAGGGGACGTACCTGTACGCCCATATGCCCAGCCGTGCCATTCTGTCGACGTATATCGTCGTGCGGGGGTCCTTACCTGGTTAATCTTAAAAAAGTACATTTCCAGTGCGTTTTAAATTTATTTTACAGCAATCCAGTACAACCCAGTGCAGGAAAAATGCAGCATGTTCTACTTTTTTTTTCCGGAACGCACTGGAACTTGAAGTACTGGTGTGAACTATGCCATGGAAAACCATATAACCTAGTTTCCATGCGTTTTTATGCAGAAAAAAAAAACCGCACTGGGCTGCATGTGGTGTGAACTGGCCCTTATAGTGCATTTCTTACAACATTCTGAATAAATTAATAGGGGGTTATCTTTTCATTTCTGTGGGGGTTGGGCTACAGACAAAGTGATAGTAAATCTTAATTTTTTTTTCTTTAAAATAACAAACATGTTATACTTGCCTCCCCTTTGTAGTTAGTTTTGCACAGAGCAGCCTGGATCCTCGTCTTCTCGGGTCCCTCTTCGCTGCTCCTGGCCTCTCCCTCCTGTCGAGTGCCCCCCACAGCAAGCAGCTTGCCATGGGGGAACCCGAGCCGAGCTGCAGCTCCGTGTGTCCATTCACACACGGAGCTGCCATTCAGCCCCACCCCCTCTGTCCCCTGATTGGCTAATTGACTTTGATAGTCAGCAGGGGGAGCTAATGGCTGCTGTGTCTCAGCCAATCAGGAAGAGTCCCGGATGGCCGAGGCACTCGTGGACGTCGCTGGAGAGAGATGGGGCTCAGGTAAGTATTAGGGGGGCTGCTGCACACAGAAGGCTTTTTATCTTAAAGCATAGAATGCACAAAGATAAAAAAAACATTTTACAACCCCTTTAAGTAAGGTCTGCATAAAACTGTCAAGGTGGCAAATAGTATAGGCATGAAGAAGAAACCTAAGTAACAATTTACATATTTAATGACCTACAGTGTTATGATAGGCTCTGCTAGATATCCTACTTATTATACAGTCACTTGTCCCCACCCCCGAGGATCCCTGACTCACGGTGTGACTGGTTGTTCCTGACCTCCGGCCTCTCCACAGGACGGATCTCCTTCCTCTTCTCCTCCGTGTCTTTTTGTTTGGAGAAGACGGATGGGACGGTGGTGTCAGCTGCACACAAAGAGAAGAGGAACACAATGGCACTGAAAGAATAGCGACAGTTGGCAAAAACAAGATACTTAGTTATTTAGCGAGTGTTTTGTTTTTGTGGGTAGTGTAGCTGACTTGATTAGGGTCCCAAATTACACTAACATGTCACGATAATGCATGTAACATATGTTACCGAAAATACGTGGCAGTGTCCTGCATTGCAGAGAAACACGTGGCAGTGTCCTGCATTGCAGAGAAACACGTGGCAGTGTCCTGCATTGCAGAGATACACGTGGCAGTGTCCTGCATTGCAGAGATACACGTGGCAGTGTCCTGCATTGCAGAGAAACACGTGGCAGTGTCCTGCATTGCAGAGAAACACGTGGCAGTGTCCTGCATTGCAGAGAAACACGTGGCAGTGTCCTGCATTGCAGAGAAACACGTGGCAGTGTCCTGCATTGCAGAGAAACACGTGGCAGTGTCCTGCATTGCAGAGAAACACGTGGCAGTGTCCTGCATTGCAGAGAAACACGTGGCAGTGTCCTGCATTGCAGAGAAACACGTGGCAGTGTCCTGCATTGCAGAGATACACGTGGCAGTGTCCTGCATTGCAGAGAAACACGTGGCAGTGTCCCGCATTGCAGAGATACACGTGGCAGTGTCCCGCATTGCAGAGAAACACGTGGCAGTGTCCCGCATTGCAGAGAAACACGTGGCAGTGTCCCGCATTGCAGAGAAACACGTGGCAGTGTCCCGCATTGCAGAGAAACACGTGGCAGTGTCCCGCATTGCAGAGAAACACGTGGCAGTGTCCCGCATTGCAGAGAAACACGTGGCAGTGTCCCGCATTGCAGAGAAACACGTGGCAGTGTCCCGCATTGCAGAGAAACACGTGGCAGTGTCCCGCATTGCAGAGAAACACGTGGCAGTGTCCCGCATTGCAGAGAAACACGTGGCAGTGTCCCGCATTGCAGAGAAACACGTGGCAGTGTCCCGCATTGCAGGGAAACACGTGGCAGTGTCCTGCATTGCAGGGAAACACGTGGCAGTGTCTTGCATTGCAGGGAAACACGTGGCAGTGTCTTGCATTGCAGGGAAACACGTGGAAGTGTCCCGCATTGCAGAGATACACGTGGCAGTGTCCTGCATTGCAGGGCAACATCTGGCATGCTCGATCTTCGGCACCTTGATGTGCGTTGCAAGTACATTCTTTTCAACATGTCAATACACTGCGGAGTACTAAATGGGCTCTTAGCCCAGGTTCACACCGACTGCGGGAATGAAATTGTGCGAGTTAAGCTGAACTCGCACAATTTCATTCCCGCATGTCAGTCCCGACTTCTGGGACAATTTCAGAGACATCTCTGCGGGTTTCTGCACTGATGTCAATGAAAATTGCACCCCCCAAAAAAAAATTGACAAAAAGTAATACAAAAACTACTTATGGAAATCGGTGCGGCGTCTCACCGATCCAAACGCTGCCGATTTGACATGTCAAATCGCATGCCAAATCGCATCAATGTGAACCAGAGCTTAGTGTTCTTTGTATTTGTGCTTTTTTAATTTTTTGGTATTTGATCATCATTTGTGGACGGTCATGTTTTTATTTAACTTTTTTCACTGCCTTTTTTTTCTGTTAAAAAAAAAAACAAAACAAAAAAAACAGGAGTTTCGGATGTCCTGAACAGGTTATTGACTTTTGCGCCATTGTCTTTTCGTGTATTATTACTGTTAGATTTCTGTCAAGCTTCAAGGTGACGCATGGTGAAATGTTTTGAATATTTTCCTTATCCGTATTAACATGCAACACAATTGTCTTTGATTGCCTTATAAAAAAGATTATATATATATATTGTGACAGCAGGAAGGTAAAGTCACCTGGTTGCATCCAGGGGGGTAGATATATTTCTCCCAGATTCAGGCTTTATGCTGACTTATACAACTAGGGAGGGAGTTGATGAAGCCCAGCTGAGGCTAGTGGGCTCATGGATGACTCATACCTCTAGGGAGAGGGCTGGGCGTCGTGCAGGCAGGGAGTTGATGAGACCAGCTGAAGCCTGTCAGTTCGTTTAAGGCCTCTATAAAAACTCCCAGCTTCATTAGATGTTAGCTCATGCCTGGACCCAGACCTGTGTGGACTGTCTAGGGAGAGTGAACCCCTGTGCGGTGAGGCAAAGCCTGTGTGGCTATTTGTTTGGACTTTTACTAAACCAGGGACTTAGGGACTAGGACAGCACCAGGCTGATCCCAGTTGTTAGTTTAGGAAACCTGCATGTTTAGTCAGAGGTCAAACTGACCAGGATTTATTTTGTTTATGTTTCTTTTTGGCTTTGCTGTGTTTTTGTCACTGTACATAGAGAAATAAACCGCACCTTTTGATTTTGAAAACCACAACCTCCGTCTGCTGGCCCTGTTTTTGTGTGGGGAGCCCAACCAGGGGGTCACACACACCCGCTACTGAGTTAACCCCCTCACAATATATATATATATATATATATATATATATATATATATATATATATATATATATATATATATATTTATTATAAAAATAAAAAAAAATACCTGAAAGCTGAACTTTAGATAAAGAATAGTGCTGGCAAGCAAACCCTCTCTGGGTCCGTCAAGTTGGGTCTCAAAGGGCACATAGGATCACACTTGTGCCACATACACTAGGCACTTACCGGCGCTATGGGCGGGGCTCTGTGGTGGAAGGTCCCTGTAACACGAGGCATCGTCCTGATTTATCCTCAGTAGTAAATCTGGGGTGCAACCTGTAGAGGAAGACATGGGAGAGCTCAGAGAGGACAGATCATGAACTGACCAACGTCACCAAGGACCAGTAAACACGGGGAGTGTAGTAAAATTCTCCTATTGAAGTGTACATACCAGAATAAGAGTGCTCACTTTTTTTTTTTTTCCCCATTGCAAAACTTTTACAATTAATTCTTATATATATATATACACACACACACACACACACACACACACACACACACTTCTTTATTATTTGGACTGCCATATCTCCCAACAGGTGTGTGTCCTCTGAGTTCTTGACCTCATTAGATTCAATTATGTGTTGAGATGTTTTCACCTGATTTTGCACAATTCTTATTGGTGGGTGGTCTCCTCCACTTCCCTCTTATACACTATTGAATTTTCTGTTCATTTAGCTATGAGTAAGCATCCTGTGATGTGAAACGCGTTAGCCTTGTCCCTGTCTTCATTTCAAGTTTTGTATGCTGTACTGTGATTTGGATTTTATTTTCATTGAAGAACGTCTTAAACAGAGTGCGGCAGTCCAGGATATTTTTCCTCTCTTGCAAATTTGTGCAGAGCCGGCACCTGTGTGTTCACAGTAGGGCGGGAGCATTCCACAGATTCAGAGGCTTGGAGAGCGGTAATCCCCTTTCTCCACAGTGCATTTTTATAGCACTGATCGCTGTAAAAATGACAATGCTCCCAAAATAGTGTCAAAAGTGTCCGATGTGTCTGCCATAATGTCGCAGTCGCGATATAAAAAAAATTAAAAAAAATTCGCCGATCGCCGCCATTGTCTGTATAAAAATGCCATAAAACTATCCCCTATTTTGTAAACGCTATAACTTTCGCGCAAAACAATCAACGCCTATTGCGATTTTTTTTTACCAAAAATATGTAGAAGAATACGTATCGGCCTAAACTGAGGAAAAAAAAAAGTTTTTTTTTTAGATATTTTTTGGGGATATTTATTATAGCAAAAAGTAAAAAATACTGCATTTTTTTCAAAATTGTCGCTCTATTTTTGTTTATAGCGCAAAAAATAAAAACCACAGAGGTGATCAAATACCACCAAAAGAAAGCTCTATTTGTAAGAAAAAAAGGACGCCAATTTTGTTTGGGAGCCACGTCGCACGACCGCGCAATTGTCAGTTAAAGCAACGCAGTGCAGAATCGCAAAAAGTGGCCTGGTCTTTGACCAGCAAAATGGCCCGGGATTAAAAAAAACTTTATTGGAGATAGATAAAAAAAACAAAAACAGCAGTCCCCAACCTTTTTTGGCACCAGGGACCGGTTTCATGGCAGCCAATAATTTTCCCAGGGACCTGGATTTTCCCGGGGTATTCACAGAGTCTGTCCTCAGCCCACCTAAATCAGTGTCCCCCATTCCCCTTCACATCACAGCCCCCCTTTACATTACTGTGCCCCTTTACAGTGCAGCCCACTTTACATTAATATAATGGGGACTGCTCTGTAAAGGAGGCACTGTAATGTAAAGGGGACGGCACTGTAAAGGGGGCAATGTGATATAAAGTGGACTGCACTGATTACAATGCCCTTAGCAATCACAGCCTTCTGCCCAGCACAGCGCCCCAGCAGTCTGCCCAACACAGCGCCCCAGCAGTCTGCCCAACACAGCGCCCCAGCAGTCTGCCCAACACAGCGCCCCAGCAGTCTGCCCCCTTTCCTCTCTAACATCACTCTTCCCTGTTCTGTTCTCTCCCTCTTCTAGACAGGACTCCTACTTTTTGCAGGGCAGAGGCTGTGATCAGTCCGTGTGTCCTCTCCCGGCTCCCCCCCCCACTCAACAATGTCACCCTATCAGCAGGGCAGGGGGAAGGGAGGAGCTCTCCAATCTGCAGCTCCTCCCGCCCCCCTGCCCTGCTGATTGGATGACATTGCTGGCCAGGTGGGAGGAGCAGTCGGGAGAGGGCACATGGGCAAGGCCGCACAGCAGGAGGTGAGCGGCCCGACCGCGGTCTGTGATAGCTTTGTGCGGACCTCGGTCACCTCTCACCTCCCCTGCTGTGCGGCCCGGTCATCAAACAGGCACCAGACCAGCAATGGTCTGTGGCCCGGGGTTTGGGGGGGACCTGCATTAAAGGACACAGGAAATATTTCACCTTCAGATTAGACTGCCGTCTACAGGAGGGCCAGACATTGGCAATGAGAAAACTGTAGAATGCCTCGGCCTTGTAGCAAAGCAGTACTGAGAGCATGATCAGAAATACAGAGGGAAGTGTTCCTCGATGGACTCCAAGGAAAAAAGGTTATATGGCACCTTACCCTTACAGACCACTTAGACCTACAGGTAAGCCTAGATTAAGGCTTACCTGTAGGTGCAAGAAATATCTCCTAAACCTACACGTTTAGGAGATATTTGCAAAAGACATGCATCGATGTCTACAGCGCATACGCCGTAGACAACCGCACGCAGGCGAGCTGAGCGTGCCGTTACTAACGGCAATCATGCCATTAGTGGCGGGACCCGCGTGGGAGTGACGTCATCGCGGCTCCGGCCAGTCACAGCGCCGGAGCCGCAATACGAGGAAGACACTCGGGGAGAGATGGCGGCGATGGAGGAGAGGAACGAGGGTCGCTGCGGGGGCTTTGATCTCAGGTAAGTAATACATAATGAGCTAGTATGCTATGCATACTAGCTCATTATGCCTTTTCCTTGCAGGGTGTATTTTTTTTTAAAGAGAGGGTTTACTTCCTCTTTAAAAGGATATGTAAAGGTTTGTTAAAAAAAAAAAAAAAAAAAAATTATAATAACAACAGGTCATACTTACCACTAGGGATGAGCTTCGAGTTCGACTCGAACATTGCCTGTTTGCCCCGTTCGCCGAACAATTTGGGGTGTTCGCGGCAAATTCTAAAAATCTATGGGAGAAATCAAAAGTGCTAATTTTAAAGGCTTATATGCAAGTTATTGTCTTAAAAAGTGTTTGGGGACCCGGGTCCTGCCCCAGGGGACATGTATCAATGCAAAAAAAAAGGTTTAAAAACTGCCGTTTTTTCGGGAGCAGTCATTTTAATAATGCTTAAAGTGAAACAATAAATGAATAGACCCGCCCCTTCTAACGCTCCCCATCAGGTCCGCTCAGCCAATGACGTAGGTGTAAGGCTAAGCGGACCAGATGCGTAACGTGAAAAGGGGCGGGTCTATTCATTTATTACACTGTGGAGAAAGTTTCCTCGTATGTCAGACCCCGCCTACGTCATTGGCTGAGCGGACCTGATGGGGAACTGCCTCCGCAGTGTAATAAATAGACCCGCCCCTTCTCACGTTCCGCATCTGGTCCGCTTAGCCTTTTTCCTTCAGAAATGACACTTTGTCCAGGGACAGTTCTAAGCACGGGAAACAAGCGCGACTTTACAGGCATACTATACACACCCCCCAGGTACGAAATTTAAAGGAATATGTCACTTTTATTGTTTCACTTTAAGCATTATTAAAATCACTGCTCCCGAAAAAACAGCCGTTTTGAAAACTTTTTTTTGCATTGATACATGTCCCCTGGGGCAGGACCCGGGTCCCCAAACCCTTTTTAGGACAATAACTTGCATATTAGCCTTTATAATTAGCACTTTTGATTTTCAACGGTCGAGTCCATTGTATTTAATAGGGTTCTAAAGTTCACGCGAACATTCTGGCTGTTCGCAGGTTCTGGTGCGAACCGAACAGGGGGGTGTTCGGCTCATCCCTACTTACCACCTCTGTGCAGTTGATTTTGTACAGAGTGGCACCGATCCTCCTCTTCTTTGGTCCCTCAGTGGTGCTCCTGGCTCCTCCTCTTCTCGAGTGTCCTGTTGGAGAGCTGCTCTGCCTCAGGGCAATCATGCGGGTGTGCTCCCGTGTCCTGCAGCCGCGTCCATTGACACACAGCAGGATTCAGCCCCGCCCCCCGGTCATTGGATTTCATTGACCGCAGCGGGAGCCAAAGGCTGCGTTGCTATCAATCTATCCAATCACGACCCGAGACACCGGCTGGAGCTTGTGTGCTCGTCCCCGTCGCTGGAAAGACCAGGTTCAGGTAAGTAAAGGGGGGGGGGCTCTGGAGGGCTGCTGCATCACAGGAGGTTTTTCACCTTAATGCATAAAATATAGCAATACAAATGTAGGAGCTGCTGCATACACCAATATTATGTTCCCACACCAAAACAGTAACCAACTAAAAACAGTGATGGGCTACTCCCAGCAATATATAATAGATTCCAATAGAGTTGTCCCCTAGCGAAGTAGCGTGGGCAAGTGACGCAACGTGTAGGGAGGAGCCGGGTGATGTCATTTTTAGTCCGGAAGTGCCTGTTTTCAATACTGGTATTGAGTCTGAATTACATAATATGTGAGTGAGCTATATGGTGGTTTTATATTTTAGAATAATTAAAAAGGGTATTATTGGGAGGACCCTCTTTCCTCTTTCAGCACTGTGTATAGAGGAGTGGAAGGATGCCTATGATTTACAGGGGACTTGCCGGGGATTTCAAGAGAGCCTACCTAACCATTATCCATTGGAGATACTGAAGTCCATGATGAGTGGATAAAGTGCATAGTGACCTCTATATTTATATAGGGCCACTGGTCAGGTGAGCGAGTATTCCTACTGGTGGCGGAGCACTACACTTATTGGTGGAGCACGGAATCAGATGAAAACGAACACAAGAATTATTGATGATATTTTATTGGACTTTTATTTGTTAATCATTTTTGTTGGTGCTTTATGAGTTACCTTATATGCACACTTATTTGAGTTGTATGGCGTCACATAAATTTGGGCTCAACGCTTTTATGGGAATCAGCTTCTAATGCACATTGTGAGAAGCTCACAGTGTGCAGTCCAATCAGAGCTAGCCATTTCAGTCCAGGAGAGGAGCGTGTAAGATTGAAGGGAAGGCCGGAGGTCAGCTTTGAACGCCCCCCTCTGCACATACAAAGGAGACCAATCAGGAGGCTCAGTTGCGGAAAGTCTCACCTGGGTGTCTGGTGGTCTTCCCTCCTCTCCTCCGGCATGAATCCAGGTTGGGTCTGGACTCTGGTTTCACTCCTGTGACTGATTCTCTCTGAGAACACGCTGTGGAAGGAGAGAACATAGTGACCTTCATTCTGACACATCCCAGCTACTCCAACCCTCCATGTTAAAGCAGAACTCCGGGCAGATGTCAAAGACACAAATGAATGTAGCTTTGTAATTATTAATCATAGTTTTATTTTTTTTAAACACAAAAGTGGTGTAAGCACCTGAATATGACAGAGTATCAACCTCTTGCAATCTGTGAAGAACAGAGCTCAGACTAGGAGAGAAAGTAGAAGAACAAGGAGCCAATCAGTGCGCACGTGCTAAAAAGGGAAAGGCTGGTAGAAAGAGAGAGCAGAGTGACAAATAGATGCGCTCTTTAGTCTGCTGCGTCTCGTTACTGTCCAATCACAGGCTGGGGGAGGGACAAGACCTATACATGTTACTGAACTGCAACAAAGAAAAATCAGGTCTATTCCCCTGCCAGACAGAGCTGTGCTGTGGTGAAGAGCTGTTTAAATCTCAGGAGTGGTTGGGCAGAAAAACAAATCCTCTGGCATGTAAAACTGCTCCATTCCATCCGTGTGATTAGTGGTTTAGAGTGAACCTAAAAAATATGCCGCATGCACAATGAACCCAACAACGCCGTGCATTTGTAATTTGGGTGTAACTTATCCTTTAAGGCTCTGTTTCCACTATTGCGACCTGAAAAAGTCGCGCGATTTTGCTGCAATTTTTTGCCGGGATTTTGGATGCGACGGGAAACAATGCCTGTGTATTCTTGAGGTCTATGGACCTCAAGTAGCATCAAAGTGGGACCAAAGTAGTGCAGGGACTACTTGGAAGTCGCACAGATATGAACGGTACTCATTGGAAATCATGGGGAACGACTTGATATGCGACTTTGCAGTCCCAAGTCGCATGATAAGTTACACAAGTGGAAACCGAGCCTAAAAAAGGTGTAAACTGACTAAAGAGAAGCCTTGAAAGTTATAGAATGTAACCTGAGTCTGCCCATCACATTGACAATGCTGGGAACACCAACTGCTGAGTCGTGTGAATGTTCAGCTGCAGGAGCAGGTCTAAAGAGGAACTCAAGTGCAACCAAAATAATTCAAATACATTTTCTAGCATTTTAAAAAAAAAAAGAAGAAGAAAAAAAAAAAAGAAGAAGAAGAAAATTCAATCAGCGATTAATACTCACCTTCTCTCCAGAACTCTCCCAAACATACCTACCTCTCCAGGTGTCAGGGCTGGGATCTGAACCTACAAACGTTGCTGCATCCGGCAGTAGCTCTTTTTCCTGAGCCACCCAAGATGCTGGACAGCATCCAGTCCAATTCCTTGGACAATCTTGCTTTATATGTTGTTCCTGTGTCATCCAATGATGCCTGTGTCTCCAGAGTACCCTGTGCATCATGTGTTACTCTATGACCCCTGTGTCTCCAGAGTACCCTGTGCATCATGTGTTACTCTATGACCCCTGTGTCTCCAGAGTACCCTGTGCATCATGTGTTACGCTATGACCCCTGTGTCTCCAGAGTACCCTGTGCATCATGTGTTACGCTATGACCCCTGTGTCTCCAGAGTACCCTGTGCATCATGTGTTACGCTATGACCCCTGTGTCTCCAGAGTACCCTGTGCATCATGTGTTACGCTATGACCCCTGTGTCTCCAGAGTACCCTGTGCATCATGTGTTACGCTATGACCCCTGTGTCTCCAGAGTACCCTGTGCATCATGTGTTACGCTATGACCCCTGTGTCTCCAGAGTACCCTGTGCATCATGTGTTACGCTATGACCCCTGTGTCTCCAGAGTACCCTATGCATCATGTGTTACTCTATGACCCCTGTGTCTCCAGAGTACCCTGTGCATCATGTGTTACGCTATGACCCCTGTGTCTCCAGAGTACCCTGTGCATCATGTCTTACTCTATGACCCCTGTGTCTCCAGAGTACCCTGTGCATCATGTCTTACTCTATGACCCCTGTGTCTCCAGAGTACCCTGTGCATCATGTGTTACGCTATGACCCCTGTGTCTCCAGAGTACCCTGTGCATCATGTGTTACGCTATGACCCCTGTGTCTCCAGAGTACCCTGTGCATCATGTGTTACGCTATGACCCCTGTGTCTCCAGAGTACCCTGTGCATCATGTGTTACTCTATGACCCCTGTGTCTCCAGAGTACCCTGTGCATCATGTGTTACTCTATGACCCCTGTGTCTCCAGAGTACCCTATGCATCATGTGTTACGCTATGACCCCTGTGTCTCCAGGGTACCCTGAGCATCCTCTCATCCCATGACCCCTGTGTCTCCAGAGTACCCAGAACATCCTGTGTCATCCAATGACCCCTGTGTCTCCACAGTACCCTGAGCATACTTTGTCACTCCATGAAACCTGTGTC
Organism: Rana muscosa; assembly: GCA_029206835.1. NCBI lineage: Eukaryota > Metazoa > Chordata > Amphibia > Anura > Ranidae > Rana > Rana muscosa. Next base: position 64,770,893 of record JARGYO010000094.1, read on the forward strand.
TCCAGATTACCCTGTGCATCATCTGTTACTCTATGACACCTTTGTCTCCAGGGTACCCTAAGCACCCTCTCATCCCATGACGCCTGTGTCTCCAGAGTACCCTGTGCATCGCGTTACTTCATGACCCCTGTGTCTCCAGGATACCCTGAGCACCCTCTTATCCCATGATCTCGTGTCTCCAGAGTACCCAGGGGCATCCTGTGTCATCCAATCACCCCTGCATCTCTACAGTACCCAGAGCATACTTTGCCACTCCATAACACCTGTGTCTCCAGAGTACCCCAAGCATCCTGTATCACTCCATGACCCATGTCTTCAGAGTTCCTTGAGCATTAGGTTTCACTTCATGACCCCTGTGTCTCCAGAATACCTTGCGCATCCTCTGTCATCACATGACCCGTGTCTCCAGAATACATTGTGCATCCTCTGTCATCCCATGAGCCCTGTGTCTCCAAAGTACCCTGTGCATCCTGTATTACACCGTGACCCTTGTCTCCAGAGCATCCTGTGTCATCCAATGACCCCTGAAACTTCACAGTACCCTGAGTATCCTTTATCACTCCATGACCCCTGTGTCTCCAGTCTACCACGAGTATCCTATTTTACCCAGTGACTCGTACATACACTTTAAGGGCTAGTTTACACTTGCAGTTGGGGGGTAAAAGCCCATGGTTTAGAGGCAGCAGCCAGGAGCGAACACATGCCACGTCCATGATGCTTTGAATCACAACCACGGCAGGAATAATACCCCCGGTCGCATTCAGTGGGCTCTACCACCCGCCTAACGTGACCCATGTGAATGGGGCCATGATGCAACCACCCCTTCAATCATGTGCAATGCATGCAGTTGCGGCAATTAGGGGGTTTAAACAGGTGGTGACATATTACATCCTCGCCCCGTTTTAAACGCCTCTAAAAAGTGATCCAACCACAACCCCTTTCTGAAAAGCTATGTACATTGTAACTTCAATTGCTGCATGTATTTAATAAAGCACTAAGTTTGATCAGCTCCCTATATGCCCAGCCTTCAGTTTAGGCACTGAAAACTAAGGCCCCTTTCACACTGGGGCGGGAGGTGCGGTGACGGTAAAGCGCCGCTATTTTTAGTGTCGCTTTATCGTCGGAATTGCGGAGGTATTTGGCCGCTAGCGGTGAGGTTCTAACCCCTGCTAGTGGCCAAAAAAGGGTTAATACCGCCCGCAATGCGCCTCTGCAGAGGCGCATTGCGGGAGGTATAGCCACGCTGTCCCATTGATTTCAATGGGTAGGAGCAGTGGAGGCGAGGAGGTGCGCTGGCGGTATAGCGGCGCTAATTTTAGAGCCACTATACCGTCGTTTTCGCCACGATATTCGGCCGCCAGCGGTGCAGCGCATTGCGGGCGGTATAGCCGCGCTGTCCCATTGATTTCAATGGGCAGCAGCGGTAAAGGAGCGGTAAACACACCGCTCCTCTCACCGCTCCAAAGATGCGGCTAGCAGGACTTTTGGAGCGATCCTGTTAGCGCACCGCTCCAGTGTGAAAGCCCTCGGGCTTTCACACTGGAGAAACAGCAGCCGCTGTTTAGGGTCGGTTTGCAGGCGCTATTTTTAGCGCAATAGCGCCTGAAAAACGCCCCAGTGTGAAAGGGGTCTTAGTGAGAGCCTTCCCACAGCCTCCTGGGAAGACTACATCACTAGAGCCTGGAGGTAGATCTTGGGAATGTAATGATGAAATCTTGTGAGCCGCCGACAATCACAGGATTTCAACTGTACATGCATAAATACTTTATGCTTCTCTATGCATGTACAAAAAAAAAAAAAAAAACACAATCTGTCACTTTGCTCTCTTCTCCTATCAGCATGCTACCTGTCAGCATTTGAACTTATTGGCTCCTTGTGCTGCTTCTGCCCCATACACTCCAGCCTTGCTGTACAGGGAATGCAAATGGCTAATACCAGGTAAAATTCCGGTATTTCCACTGTTCAAATTTATAAAATACATTTAGTGATGTATTATTGTATACAGAGCTGATTAAATGTGTGTCTTTTAAATTTGCCCAAAGTTAATAGAGTGGCTGCCATTTTGTCTTGTAGTTGTGGTCGATGGTTGTATATAAATGCCCTCCAACCACCCCATTTGAGCTGAAACTTTTTTGCCTCACTCAACAGTGAAAGTCTGCACCATTCTACTCGCCTTCCTCCACTTCAAAAAAAATACACTTTTTTTTCAATATTTTTTTTTTCTTTAAATAAACTTTTTTTTTTTTTTTTACATTTTTGTTCCAGCCTGCATTTCCTTGTTTTTTTTTTTTTGTTTTTTTTTAATAAATTCTTTATTTTTTTACAGGTTTTCACATTTACATTCTTATTATACCAATCTAAGTATTATAATCTTATATTCTCTAATCGGTTCATTGGTTCAATGTGAATTGTCTTTTCCTTCTTTACCTCCAGCTCCTTTCTCTCAATACAACTCCCTCCCTCCCTCCCAGGAAAAAAATAATTAAATTAATAAAAAAAAAAAAAACCCGGGGGATGGGATCAAACTCCCTCCTCCGCATTCCCTTTTCACCCACCACCGTTCTCGCCCACTCACCTCCTACTGCTTCCTGGAAAATGGATGTCATTTATCCCAGGAGGCATTTCTTTCCCAATTCATAGAAATATTAATCAACTTTAAAAAAAAAAAAAAAAAAAAAAAAAAAAAATGCTTCTAAATAAACCCACTTTTTAAATAGCCCCTTATTAACCTTTAGTTAAAGTGGTTGTAAAGTCAGAAGTGTTTTTTTTTTTTTTATCTTGATGCATTCTATGCCACCTGGCTGATCCTGCTAGTTTCTGCCCACCCCAATGTAAACTGACCACGGTTCATCATGGCTGCTGAGCCTTGACACCGTGGACAGTTTACATGCCTCCATCATCTGCTGTGTCACCTCTGTCCTCCCCCCCCCCCTTCCCTCCCTGCCTGTCAGCTAGTCTGTGCCACTATGCTCCCCTTCCCTTCTTGCTGGTATCATCAGATCTGTATTCTAAACATCCCATCCCCTCTGTTAGCTACTATTATGTGTCCTAATGTCTGTGCTGAAAAAAAAAATGCAGATTATACCTTATATCAGAGCGTAAGTTATATAGGCACTTTTTATTTTTCAGCTCTCATTGGTCCAAAAATCCCCAAAATGTTTATAGAGCTCAATATCTCAAGCTGAAATTTAGACATGTGAATGAGTCTGAGCAGAGTCCTCCCCCTTCCTGCCCTGTGTATATATATATATATATATATATATATAGACACTTCCATCTCTGGGAATCCTTTGTCTATGACACACATAGAACTAATGGTGTATTTGTGAAACAAGAACCACTTCTTATAAGGTCTCAGTGGCAGACCTCCTCTCACCTGAATTGGTGACCGTCCTGTCCGCGTCAGAGATGTCAATGTACAGATCCTTCACCTTCTTTATCCGGAACAAGACCTCAGGGTTCAGGATTTCAAAGCCTGAGAGATGAGAAGACAGAAAGTGAGATGGGGGAAGAAAGGAGAGCGAGTAAAAAAAAGAAAAAAAAAGAAGGGGGGGCAGATGGAGAAAATTAACAGGGAATAAAAAGAGAGAGAGAGAGAGAGAGAGCGCGCGCGAGAGGAGAGAGAGCGCGCGAGAGGAGAGAGAGCGCGCGAGAGGAGAGAGAGCGCGCGAGAGGAGAGAGAGCGCGCGAGAGAAGAGAGAGCGCGCGAGAGAAGAGAGAGCGCGCGAGAGGAGAGAGAGCGCGCGAGAGGAGAGAGAGCGCGCGAGAGAAGAGAGAGCACAATGAGGCAGAATTGAATAAAAGAAACGGATGAGAGGGAGAGACAAAGAATATAAAGAGAGAATTAAAGAAAGAGATGAGAGAAAACAAAGCGAGAATAAAAGAAAAAGATGCGAGAAAGGAAGGATAGAAAGTATGAAAGAGAAAGTGAGTAGAGTGAAAGGGGGACATGACAGTCACCATCCTGTAAACCAGCCCTATGATTTCCTCCATCACACATCCCCAGATACCAGTAAGATACGGAGCAGAAGGCTCCCCCACTCACCCATCCCCTGCAGGGCAGAGTGGATCTCCATCATCACCTTCTTATAGAGATCCTTCTGCCAGTCCTCCAGTGCGCTCCACTCCTCCGCTGAGAAACAGGCCGCCACATCATGGAACATCACCGACACCTGCACAGGAGGAAGGGAATGTGAGCGAAGAGTGCCTTCTTATTGGGAAACAACAGTTAAGAACCTTACATAAGACATAATTCTGTTATGGCACTCACAGAATCTCTGACTGTACTCCCAACGGCACTCACAGAATCTCTGCCTGTACTCCCAATGGCACTCACAGAATCTCTGCCTGTACTCCCAACGGCACTCACAGAATCTCTGCCTGTACTCCCAACGGCACTCACAGAATCTCTGCCTGTACTCCCAACGGCACTCACAGAATCTCTGCCTGTACTCCCAACGGCACGCACAGAATCTCTGCCTGTACTCCCAACGGCACGCACAGAATCTCTGCCTGTACTCCCAACGGCACGCACAGAATCTCTGCCTGTACTCCCAACGGCACGCACAGAATCTCTGCCTGTACTCCCAATGGCACGCACAGAATCTCTGCCTGTACTCCCAACGGCACGCACAGAATCTCTGCCTGTACTCCCAACGGCACGCACAGAATCTCTGCCTGTACTCCCAACGGCACGCACAGAATCTCTGCCTGTACTCCCAACGGCACGCACAGAATCTCTGCCTGTACTCCCAACGGCACGCACAGAATCACTGCCTGTACTCCCAACGGCACGCACAGAATCTCTGCCTGTACTCCCAACGGCACGCACAGAATCACTGCCTGTACTCCCAATGGCACTCACAGAATCTCTGCCAGTACTCCCAATGGCACTCACAGAATCCCCGCCAGTACTCCCAATGGCACTCACAGAATCCCCGCCAGTACTCCCAATGGCACTCACAGAATCCCCGCCAGTACTCCCAATGGCACTCACAGATTTTAATATTAACCCCTTCATACCCGATTTGCTGAGTTGAGCTGAGATAGCATACTCATCTGCCCAGCCAATCCAGTGCTGTCCATCTGTGATCTGACAAAAACTGCTGCATGCCGGGCCCCTCACCTTAATGTGATGTCCCGGGTCCTAGCAGCCGGAACCCTGATGACACTACACCGTGCATGCGCAGTGTGTTCTACACAGCCATTAAGCCTCCTGGGATGAGTGATTTGGATATCTCAGGAGTATTCGGGAAGGGGAGGATGAGAAAAAGGGGAGATGCTGGCTGCAGAAACAAGCACCCCCCCCTTAAGAAAAAATAAAATAAAAATAAAAGTATAAACAGTGAGTGAAGGTCGGCTTTCATCAGTCATTTTACTGAATGATATACATCATCCCGGCATCCTCTAGTTCATCACAACCATAAACCTAAAGTCTTACCTGATACACCTGTGTGTCCATGTTGGAATGGCCTCTCTTCATAGATGGTGGAGGGAGGTCACATTCGTGGACGAGGAGACAAAGTGACTCCGGACTGCCCTGCAGACGAATAATTCATCCAGGTTAATGACAAACCACACGTTGAAAATATCTCTCGGAGTGAACATAAGAGGGTGACTACGATCCTACATATAGTAGGACCACCGTGGAGAAGGAACGTAGCCACCCTCTAACAGGAAGTCACATCACAGCAGCAAACATAAGGAATTCAGAGATCTGGAGGAGGCTGAGAGTAATAGAAGGGACTTTCTTGAGATAGGCCGGGTTCGTGCTGGTGTGTCCCAGGTCTAATTAAACACACTTTCAGACACATTTTGACTTCTATTAGGTTGCACATTTTTGCAATGTTTTCTGAAGGCGCACCAAAAGTCCTGTAAGCCGCATCCTTGGCGTGCTTAAAAAATAAAAAAAGCAAAAACGCGCAACCTAATAGAAGTTGATAGAACCGCGGCTAAAAATGCATGTAAAATGCGCATAAACCGTGTATGCACCCACCCTGTGGCCAAACCGAAGCGCACCAGTGTGAATCCAGCCTTAAGAATACATACTTAACCACTTCAGCCCCGGAAGAATTTACCCCCTTTCTGACCAGAGCACTTTTTGCGATTCGACACTGCCTCGCTTTAACTGACAATTGCACGGTCGTGCGACGTTGCACCTAAACAAAATTTACGTCCTTTTTTTTCCCACAAATAGAGCTTTCTTTTGGTGGTATTTGATCACCTCTGCGGTTTTTATTTTTTGCGATATAAACAAAAAAGAGCGACAATTAAAAAAAAAAAAAAAAAGCAATATTTTTTACTTTTTACTATAATAAATATCCCCCAAAAATATATTTAAAAAAACATTTTTTTCCTCAGTTTAGGCCGATACGTATTCTTCTACACATTTAAACCACACATGTGAGGTATCGCCGCGAACATTAGAGTGAGAGCAATAAGTCTATAGATCTAAAGTGGTAATTTGTAAAAAAATTAAAGTGTCGCCCATGAGGGTTGTAAAGGTTCCTTTTTTATTTTCTAAATAGGTTCCTTTAAGCTAGTGCATTGTTGGTTCACTTACCTTTTCCTTTGATTTACCTTCTAAATGTTTTTTTTCTTTGTCTGAATTTCTTACTTCCTGTTCCTCCTCAGTAAGCTGTTCAGTAAGCTGTTTTGGCTGACTAAACACCACTCGGATGATGGTGTGAAGTTTAGTGAGGAGAAACAGGAAGTGAGAAATTCAGACAAAGAAAAAAAACATTTAGAAGCTAAATCAAAAGGAAAAAGGTAAGTGAACCAAGAATGCACTAGCTGTAGGCCCCATTCACACAGGGGCGGCACGACTTCTGGGGGCGACCTCGGCGGCGCGATCTCAAGACGACTTGAGACGCCCGCCGAGGCGATTTGCATAAAGACTTCTGTATAGAAGTCAATGCAGGTCGCCTTGGGTCGCCCCCAAAAGTAGTACAGGAACCTTTTTCTAAGTTGGAGCGACTCGAGTCGCTCCTATTTAGAACGGTTCCATTGAAAAGCGTTGGACGCGACTCGTCAGGCGACCGAGTCGCCGGACGAGTCGCCCCTGTGTGAACCGGGCCTAAAGGAACCTATTTAGAAAATAAAAAACGAACCTTTACAACCCCTTTAAGTACTGAAGTTTGGTGCCATTCCATGAGTGTGCGCAATTTTGAAGCGTAACATGTTAGGCATCTATTTACTCGGTGTAACATCATCTTTCACATTATACAAAAAAAAAATTGGGCTAACTTTAGACTCCATTCACACAGGGGCAACACGACTTCCAGCGCGACTTTGGGAGGCAACTTGGACACGACTTGTTTTCTTTTCTTTTGGACTGAGCCTATTTCTGACACTTGTTTACATGTTAAAATAAATATTTTTTTTGCTAGAATTTTTATATTATATTATATATATATATAGCTATAGAGATTATATATATATATATATATTAGGGCTGTTACTGATTAAAATTTTCGTGTTGGATTAATCGTTTGTTTTTTTATCAATTAATCAACAAATTTTGATTAATTATAACGCACATAGATCCAACTACTTTTAGCTGATCTCCTTGCAGGCCGATTCCCAGTGCAGCTACCAACCACTGGAAAAGTGGATAGCAGGATACAAAAAACACACAAAGGCAGCGCTCGATGGGAATAGCATTAAAACTTTTATAGTCTTCAAGTAGGTAGCAAAATAAATATTGCACTGGAGATAAAATCGATGTAGCTACATAAACTGTAAAAATGGTGCGAGGAATACCAAACGGTAGCAAAAGCAGTCATAAAAACATGTAGCTAAGTATGACACTGGTATAAAAATGTGTACAACGATACCACTGCTGAATCCAGATGAGGAGGGGCCAACATCAGTCCGTCGGCATGTAGATGTCCCGTGAAGGGAACTATCACAGCTCCCAGTGGATGGCTGTAGAATCCCAGGTTGATAGAGGGAAGTGATAGAGGGAAGTGATAGAGGGAAGTGTAACAGCCCTTGCGTGTGGCAGATAGTAAGGTCCCGCCGGCATGCAGATATGAAGGCACAGCAAAGGAGCCCTTCAGATGGACACGGCAAGCCCCGCCGTTGTCCGTGACGTCACCGGATCTCCGACGGAACTCCCTGAAGACCTGGAAGCCGGCGGAGAGGTGAGTACCGATCAAAAGAATTTTGATCGATCAAAAAAATTAATCGATTAATCGAGGAATAGTTAATTACCACAGCCCTAATATATATATATATATATATATATATATATATATATATATATTTGGCAGACACCCTAGAAAATAAAATGGAGATCGTTCAACACTTTATGTCACACCTTAGACCACTTTCACACTGAGGCGCTTTTCAGGCACTTTCACGCACAAAAAAAAAAAAGCGCCTGAAAACTTACTTCCATTAAAATCAATGAATGCTTTCACACTGGGGCAGTGTGCTAAAAAATGTCCCTCTCCATTGAAATCGCTTCAAAAGCGCTTCAAAAGGCACTCAGTGTTTTACTGGCAGTTTTTCAAGCGCCTCAGTGTGAAAGTGGCCTTATTTGCGCAGTGGTCTTACAAGCGCCAATTTTTTGAGGAAAAAAGACACTTTTTGGAATTAAATAAGGAAACCGTACAGTTAACCCAATTTTTATCAATGATGTGAAAGAAAATGTTACACCGAGTAAATTTATACCCACCATGTCATGCTTTAAAATTGCACCCGCTCGTGGAATGGCGACAAACTATGGCACTTAAAAATCTCCAAAGGCGACATTTAAAAAAGGTCTACGGGTTACCAGTTTAGAGTTACAGGTCACTAGAATTATTGCTCTCGCTCTAACGTTCGCATCAGTGGTTTGAACACGGTTTTACATATGTGGGCGCGACTTGCGTATGCGTTCGCTTCTGCGTGCGAGCTCGGAGGTGACGACACGTTTTACATTTTGTTTTCTTATTTATTTTACTTTTTATTTTTACACTGTCCCTTTAGAAAAAAATTAAATAAATTTGGATCACTTTTATTCCTATTACAAGGAATGTAAACATCCCTTGTAACAGAAAGAAAGCATGACAGGGTCGCTGATCGCCGTCATTACTAATATAAAAAAAAAAAATCATTAATAAAAATTCCAGTATATATCCCATAGTTTGTAGATTTATTGGTTTGCATGAACTACACTTAGGCCCCTTTCACACCAGGGCATTTTTTCAGCGCCTGGAAAAATCGTGCCCTGCAGTCTTCAGTGTGAAAGCCCGAAGGCTTTCACACAGGAGCGGTGCGCTGGCAGGACCGCTCCAAAAGTCCTGCTAGCTGCATCTTTGGAGCGGTGTGTTTACCGCTCCTTTACCGCTGCTGCCCATTGAAATCAATGGGGCAGCGCGGCTATACCGCCCGCAATGCGCTGCACCGCTGGCGGCCGAATATCGTGGCGAAAACGACGGTATAGCGGCGCTAAAAATAGCGCCGCTATACCGCCAGCGCACCTCCCCGCCCCAGTGTGAACTGGGCCTTAGGCTGGGTTCACACATGCTGGGGGGGATTGAGATTTTTTTTTTTTTTTTTTTTTTTAACAAAGATTTATGAAGAAATTTCATTTTTTTATTGCATATGTTTTATAACAGAAAGTAACAGGCGTACCGCTCTGTAAGCACCACGCAACCATATGCGATTATGGCGTGCTGGAGTGGGGCGGCCAGGAGGCGATACAACAGAGAACAAAGCTAGTGTGGACAAGTCCCTGGGCCCCATTCACGCCTGACCGTTCCGTGCGGAATATCAGGCGTTTGTTTTCCTGCTACACACATAGGGTGACCGGCCCCTTTGTCTCAATGGGCTGCCCTGCGCGTGGCAATCGTGAAAAAGTAGCTCACGTAGCTTCACGCTTTTTTTTAACCATGTGCTTTGATGCGTTTGTCAAGCATTTTTCTGTGTCAAAAAATGTGCATCTGCTTCGGCACGCTATTAACAACAAATGGCCCGACGCGTTTCTTAAACGGGCACAAAAACCCGCGCACCGTAACCACATGTATTGCACGCAGCGGTGACGCCACTCGCAGAGCAGCCTCATTGACATAACAGGGTTGTGCTCGGTGAGCGGATTGCGCGTTTATGAATACAGACAGTGCGTATTGCGCTTGCGGTTCCATTCCTTGTTAAACCAGCCGCAACACGCCAAGCAGATGCAGGTTTTTCTGCAGAGAGAAAAAAAGAACAGCGTCAAAATGTGCGAAACTAGACGCTCAAAAAGCTACACGGGCTCATTTGATGCGCTTGTCGTGCATACAAACGAATGGACCACCCTATGCGTGTAGCCTGAAAATGCAAAAACAAAAAAAAAACCCAAGCAATTCAAGTATGAATTGCTGATTATTCCGATTACATTATTATCCTTACAGCAAGGCTTATCCAGTCTTCTGTACTCTCACCCCATCTAGTGGCCACACTTGGCATTTCCCTAATCATTTATGAATGACGATTACTATTATTATTATTATTATTATTATTATTATTATTATTATTAGGCTTATCCAGTCTTCTGTACTCTCACCCCATCTAGTGGCCACACTTGGCATTTCCCTAATTATTTATGAATGACGATTACTATTATTTTTATTATTATTATTATTATTATTATTATTATTATTATTATTATTAGGCTTATCCAGACTTCTGTACTCTCACCCCATCTAGTGGACACACTTGGCAATTCCCTAATCATTTATGAATGACGATTATTATTATTACTATTATCATCATCATCATCATCACTTTTAATAATTATTTTATGACTTTTATTATTAGTGCTATTTATTTTATTATTACTATTAATAATAATAATAATAATAATAATAATAATAATAATAATAATAATAATAATAAAAAATATTTTTTATTATTACTTTTATTACTACTATAATTATTTTTTATTATTATTTTATTAATTGTATTATTATTACTATTATTTTTTAATATTACTTTTATCATTATTTTTTTATTATTACTATTATTATTATTTTTTATTATGATAACTATTATTCTTACTATTTATTTTATAACTTATTTTATTATTACTATTACATTACTATTATTATTAATATTTATTACTTCTATTATTTATTTTATTATTAATCATTACAATTACTATTATTTTAATACTTTTATTATTATTACTATCATTTTTTTTCTTGTATTATTTTTATTATTATTACTTCTGATATTTATTCTTACTATTATTATTTTTATTACTTTTATTATTATTTAGGGTCAACGCTGTCACTCTCTTGTTACACAGCAGTGGTCTGGAACAGTCTCTGGTAACCTAAAACACACTACTCCTAAAAAAACAGTACAAACTACACTCTGTACTGCCACATCCAGGCCATAGCTCACAATGGTGGGCTCTAACAGTCTCTGGTAATCCTGGGCAAGTTAAACCCTAAGCAGTACAGATCACACAATGCACATCCCCCGAGTCCTGTCCACAACGGAGGGATCCAACAGTCTCTGGTGACATGGAAACAGGCCACACCCACAAATAACACTCTGGACATCCCCGTTGTAGCATCCTGTCTGTAGTTCAGTAATGACGATCTCTAGCAGTCTCTGGTGACCTGGAACTAGACAAATCACATACCACCCATCCACATCCCCGATTCCTGTTAACAATATTAGGATCCAACAGTCTCTGGTAATCCTGGGCAAGTTAAACCCTAAGCAGCACAGATCACACAATGCACATCCCCACCCCCCATGTCCTGTTTATAACAGCTGGATCTAACAGTCTCTGCTCATCTTGAACAAGCTACACCTCAAAATGTACAAACAACACACTGTCCATCCACATCCCTGGGATCGGGATCTAACAGTCTCCGGTGACACAGATCAGACCACACCCAGAGAGTACAAAGCTCACACTTTAAACCAATACGGTCACATCCCACCTATAGTTTACAATGGAGGTCTCTAGCAGTCTCTGCTAACCTGAGGAGAAAAAAAAATCACATTCTGTCCATCCACATCCCTGAGTCCTGTTCACAATAGCGGGATCCAACAGTCTCTTGTTGCACATTCCTTCACCCTGTCTTTATTTCACAATGGTGGCCTCCAACAGTCTCTGATCATCCGGAACAGACCACACTCTGTACAGCCACACCGCCACTCCTGGTTTATAGTTCACAATGGTGATCTCCAACAGTCTCTGGTAACCTGGAACTAGATAAATAATACGTTACACCGCAAATGAACATCTCCCAGAGTTCTGTCCACAACAACAGGATCCAACAGTCTCTGGTAACCCAAATTAGACCACACCCAAGCTACGCACGCTGTACAGCCACATCTCCGCATTCAGTTTATTAGTTGTCAATGATGATCTTTAGCAGTCTCTGGTAACTGGGACAAATCACACACTGCAGATGACGTCCTGTACACAACAGTACAGCCTAACAGTCTCTGGTAACTCAGAACAGACCACACCCAAATAATATATGTAACGGGAAGGCCCGGGGAACCCAGAATCTCTTAGACAGTATGAGATACCCTTGCTTCAACTTCCCCAATGCCTCTTATGTGTAAACCACCCTGTGTCCCTACTTGGGGCACAGGGTGAAGGAGAACCCCACTATGATCTGTGATAATCAGATTCAATGCTGTATATAGATTGTATAGATTGCGTGTATACTGTGTGTGGGCTGTTATGTAATCATTGCTGTGATGGGGTGTGATTGCATTCTATTGTCTATTGTGGCTTGTGGTAATTAAGTCTGTAATTATAGGTATTGGACTCTAGCAGACCGTCTGGCTGGGGGAACACAAAAGGGTCATGCATAATCATTTAAACTAGAAAAGGGATTAGCTAACCTGTTGTCTTCTAAGAGATGTGTATTGGAAGACAGAAAGGTCATGTGTGTGAGTCATCAGCTGTAGTTAATTGGCTCATGTAAATTGGGTCTGGTCAGAGGTGTATGATGGGAGGAGGGTCAGAAGCTTCTCTCTGTGTGTATAAAAGAGTTGTAGTACTTTTGCAATAAAGGGTCAGTCTATTCTGGAAAGATACAGAGCGTTTGTCTCGTTCTTCTGGAAGGATTAATTCCTATGGGAAGTGGTCGCCTGACCGTGGAGGATCGATAGCGAATGTGTGTCAAGGAGAGGGAAGGTCTTAAACAGCGTTAACCCCCTTTCATATTAGGGGTGCTGTTACAATATAGTTCTCTAGCAGTCTCAGGTAATCCACACCTTTGAATCCTGTCTATAGTTCAGTAATGACGATCTCTAACAGTCACTGGTAGCCTGGAGCCAGACAAAATCACACACTGTCCATCCACATCCGAGTCCTATCCATAATAGTGGGCCCTAACAGTCTCTTGTTGTACATCCACATCCTCAAATCCGGTCTGCAGTTTAGTAATAATGATCTCTAGCAGCCTCTCGTAACATGAATCTAGATCAGGAGTCTTCAAAACTACGGCCCTCCAGGTGTTCAGGAACTACAATTCCCATCATGCCTCGTCATGTCTGTGAATGTCAGAGTTTTGCAATGCCTCATGGGATGTGTAGTTCCAGCAACAGCTGGAGGCCCGTAGTTTGAGGATCCCTGATCTAGAGAAACCACACACTGCCCATCCATATCCCTGATTCCTTTCCACAATGGAGGGCTCTAACAGTCTCTGGTGACCCAGAACAGACCACACCCAAAGAATACAAATCACACTTTGAACATACACATTGACATGCATGGGGGTCTCTAACAGTCTCTGGTAACTTGGGAGCTAGATAAACCACACACTGCCCATTCACACCCCCGAGGCCTGTCCACAATGGCGGGATCTGACAGTCTCTTGTTGTACACTCACATCCTCAAATCCTGTCTATAGTTCAGTAATGGTGATCTCCAACAGTCTCTGGTAGCCTGGAGCTAGAAAAAAAAAAACACACACTGCCCATCCACAACCCCCGAGTCCTGTACACAGCAGTGGGGTCTAACAGTCTCTAGTAACCTGGAACAGAGCACACCCAAACTGTAACCACCGTACCCTACTTATAGTCTACAATGGAGGTCTCTAACAGTCTCTGGTAACCTGGAGCTAGACAAATCACACACCGCCCAGCCACAACACTGAGTCCTGTCCACAACACTGGGATCTAACAGTCTCCTGTACATCCAAATCTTCCCACCTATAATTCACAGCAATGATTTCTAGCAGTCTCTGGTGATCCTGAACAAGGTACATGTATAGTGTACAAATCACACACCGCCCATCCACATCCCAGAGTCCTGTGCACAATGGTGGGCTGTAACAGTCTCTTGTTGTAAATCCACACCCTCAAATCCTGTCTATTAATTCACAATGACCATCTCTAGCAGTCTCTGGTAACCTGGAACTAGAAAAAACACACGCTGCCCTATCCACATCACTGAGTCCTGTGCACAGCAGTGGGATCTAACAGTCTCTTGTCATACATCCACATCTTCCCATCCTATCTATAATGCACAAAGATGATCTCTATCAGTCTCTGATCACCCAGCACAGATCACAGCCAATCACACTCTGTACAGTCACCTCCCTACATCCTGTGATGATCTCTAGCAGTCTCTGGTCACCCAGAAAAGGCCACAGTGGTAACCAGTACCAATCCCACACTGTCCATCCACATCCCTGGGTCCTCTGCACACAGCTGGATCTAGCAGTCTCTTGTCACCCAGAACAGATCACACCTAAGAGCTAATGATCTCTAGCAGTCTCTGGTCACCTGGAACTCAGACAAATCCCACACTGTCCATCCACACCCCGGAGTGCTGTTCAAAACGGAGGGATCCAACAGTCTCTTGCTATACATCTACACCCTTGAATCCTGTCTATAGTTCACAATGACGATCTCCAACACTCTCTGGTCACCTGGAACTAGGCAAATCCTACACTGCACAGAACATTCTCATATCCGGATAACAATGGTGGGATCTAACAGTCTCTGGTAACAACTGAGAAACGTACCAATCCCACACTGCCTATCCACACACCAGAGTCCTGTTCAAAATGGAGGGATCTAACAGTCTCTTGCCATACATCTACATCCTTGAATCCTGTCTATCGTTCAAAATGATGATCTTCAGCAGTCTCTGGTCACCAGGAAACCCCAAGTCCTGTACACAACAGTGAGATCTAACAGTCTCTTGTCATACATCCACATCTTCCCATCTTAAATATCTATAATACACAGAGATGATCTCTAGCAGTCTCTGATCACCCAGCACAGATCACAGCCAAGCACACTCTGTACAGTCACCCCTCTACATCCTGTCCAGGACTCACAGTGATGATCTCTAGCAGTCTCTGGTCACCTGGAACAAGTCAAATCACACACTGCATAAAACATCCTCATATCCAGTTCACAATGGTGGTCTCTAACAGTCTGTGGTAACCCAGAAAAGGCCACAACTGAGAAACGTACCAATCCCACACTGTCCATCCACATCCCAGAGTCCTGTTCAAAACAGAGGGATCCAACAGTCTCTTGCAGTCTCTCTCTATACCCTTGAATCCTGTCTATAATTCACAATGACGATCTCTAACAGTCACTGGTAGCCTGGAGCCAGACAAATCCCACACCATCCATCCACATCACCGAGTCCTGTGCACAACAGTGAGATCTAACAGTCTCTTGTCATACATCCACATCTTCCCATCCTATCTATAATACACATTGATGATCTCGAACAGTCTCTGATCACCCAGCACAGATCACAGCCAAGCAGTGCCGATCACACAGTCACCTCCATACATCCTATATATGGCTCACAGTGATGATCTCAACTGTAAGCCAAGTACCAATCCTACACGGTCCATCCACATCCCCGAGTCCTCTGCACACAGCCGGATCTAGCAGTCTCTGGTCACCTGGAACAGATCACAGCCAAGCAGGGCCAATCACACAGTCACCTCCCTACATCCTATTTATGGCTCACAGTGATGATCTCTAGCAGTCTCTGGTCACAGGGAGGATCTCTAGCAGTCTCTGGTCACAGGGAGGATCTCTAGCAGTCTCTGGTCACAGGGTCGATCTCTAGAAGTCTCTGGTCACAGGGTCGATCTCTAGAAGTCTCTGGTCACAGGGTCGATCTCTAGAAGTCTCTGGTCACAGGGTCGATCTCTAGCAGTCTCTGGTCACAGGGTCGATCTCTAGCAGTCTCTGGTCACAGGGTCGATCTCTAGCAGTCTCTGGTCACAGGGTCGATCTCTAGCAGTCTCTGGTCACAGGGTCGTTCTCTAGCAGTCTCTGGTCACAGGGTCTCTGGTCACAGGGAGGATCTCTAGCAGTCTCTGGTCACAGGGAGGATCTCTAGCAGTCTCTGGTCACAGGGAGGATCTCTAGCAGTCTCTGGTCACAGGGAGGATCTCTAGCAGTCTCTGGTCACAGGGACGATCTCTAGCAGTCTCTGGTCACAGGGACGATCTCTAGCAGTCTCTGGTCACAGGGACGATCTCTAGCAGTCTCTGGTCACAGGGACGATCTCTAGCAGTCTCTGGTCACAGGGTCTCTGGTCACAGGGAGGATCTCTAGCAGTCTCTGGTCACAGGGACGATCTCTAGCAGTCTCTGGTCACAGGGACGATCTCTAGCAGTCTCTGGTCACAGGGACGATCTCTAGCAGTCTCTGGTCACAGGGTCTCTGGTCACAGGGAGGATCTCTAGCAGTCTCTGGTCACAGGGACGATCTCTAGCAGTCTCTGGTCACAGGGACGATCTCTAGCAGCCTCTGGTCACAGGGACGATCTCTAGCAGCCTCTGGTCACAGGGACGATCTCTAGCAGCCTCTGGTCACAGGGAGGATCTCTAGCAGTCTCTGGTCACAGGGAGGATCTCTAGCAGTCTCTGGTCACAGGGAGGATCTCTAGCAGTCTCTGGTCACAGGGAGGATCTCTAGCAGTCTCTGGTCACAGGGAGGATCTCTAGCAGTCTCTGGTCACAGGGAGGATCTCTAGCAGTCTCTGGTCACAGGGAGGATCTCTAGCAGTCTCTGGTCACAGGGAGGATCTCTAGCAGTCTCTGGTCACAGGGAGGATCTCTAGCAGTCTCTGGTCACAGGGAGGATCTCTAGCAGTCTCTGGTCACAGTGAGGATCTCTAGCAGTCTCTGGTCACAGTGACGATCTCTAGCAGTCTCTGGTCACCCAGCACAGATCACAGCCAAGCACACTCTGTACAGTCACCTCTCTACATCCTGTCCAGGACTCACAGTGATGATCTCTAGCAGTCTCTGGTCACCTGGAACAAGTCAAATCACACACTGCATAGAACATCCTCATATCCAGTTCACAATGGTGGTCTCTAACAGTCTGTGGTAACCCAGAAAAGGCCACAACTGAGAAACGTACCAATCCCACACTGTCCATCCACATCCCAGAGTCCTGTTCAAAACAGAGGGATCTAACAGTCTCTTGCAGTCTCTCTCTATACCCTTGAATCCTGTCTATAATTCACAATGACGATCTCTAACAGTCACTGGTAGCCTGGAGCCAGACAAATCCCACACCATCCATCCACATCACCGAGTCCTGTGCACAACAGTGAGATCTAACAGTCTCTTGTCATACATCCACATCTTCCCATCCTATCTATAATACACATTGATGATCTCGAACAGTCTCTGATCACCCAGCACAGATCACAGCCAAGCAGTGCCGATCACACAGTCACCTCCATACATCCTATATATGGCTCACAGTGATGATCTCTAGCAGTCTCTGGTCACAGTGAGGATCTCTAGCAGTCTCTGGTCACAGTGAGGATCTCTAGCAGTCTCTGGTCACAGGGAGGATCTCTAGCAGTCTCTGGTCACAGGGAGGATCTCTAGCAGTCTCTGGTCACAGGGACGATCTCTAGCAGTCTCTGGTCACAGGGACGATCTCTAGCAGTCTCTGGTCACAGGGACGATCTCTAGCAGTCTCTGGTCACAGTGAGGATCTCTAGCAGTCTCTGGTCACAGTGAGGATCTCTAGCAGTCTCTGGTCACAGTGAGGATCTCTAGCAGTCTCTGGTCACAGTGAGGATCTCTAGCAGTCTCTGGTCACAGGGACGATCTCTAGCAGTCTCTGGTCACAGGGACGATCTCTAGCAGTCTCTGGTCACAGTGAGGATCTCTAGCAGTCTCTGGTCACAGTGAGGATCTCTAGCAGTCTCTGGTCACAGTGAGGATCTCTAGCAGTCTCTGGTCACAGGGAGGATCTCTAGCAGTCTCTGGTCACAGTGAGGATCTCTAGCAGTCTCTGGTCACAGTGAGGATCTCTAGCAGTCTCTGGTCACAGTGAGGATCTCTAGCAGTCTCTGGTCACAGTGAGGATCTCTAGCAGTCTCTGGATTCCCCGGGTCCTGTACACACATAACTGGGATCTCTCTACCCCCCGGGTCATCCCATCCTATCTATGGTCCCCAGTGAAGATGATCTCTAGCAGTCTCCGGTGTATAGGATGGAGGTGAGGTCAGGTTATCTCTGGTAGGAGGTCCTGTGTCCGGAGGGGGGCGGGCACACTCTACAGGTGTCAAACTAGCCGGTCACGCCCCCTGTAGGGTGTAGAGGTGTCAGTGGGCGGGGCGCTGACGTAACACAGGGTCTCTGGGTTGAGAAGCGAAGGGGCGTGGCGGGCAGGAGGTCACATGACTGCACCTACCGAGGGGAAAAGATCACCGGCGGAGAATCCACACACCGGGCGCCGCCATACCGCTCGCACCGCGCATGCTCCTCACGGGGACCCACAGCGGGTGACGTCACCGGCACTTCTGCACGCCCCGTCACTTATTGCGATGTGGCTCCGCTCCTCCCACTGGCCCTGTCAGTCTCCTCCCACTCACCTGGGGGGCAGGGAGGGCATAAGGAGGACGCAGACTGCCAAAGCCCGGATATAAGGGGCGTGTCAGTGAGGGAAGGGGCGGGCACACACTGGTAGTATTCTCAGCTCATCGCCAGCCTGTGTTCCACCTTCAATCATCACCACCTCATACCAACCTCTGCCCAGGGGCGTATCTACCGCGAGGCCTTGGGCGGCATGTTTTAAGGGGACCCGCCTCTTGGGCGACATTTTTCACATAGCCCCGCCCCCAGGGGGCGGACTCAGTCAGGCGGGTAGAACCCCAGGTGTCCTACCGAAAAAGGTCCCCCTGGCGGATAAGGACCCCCTGTACTGCGCAGGCGCTGCGCTTGCGCTGTACGAACCTTAACGAAGCCGCTGTCTTGTCACATTCGGCTCCCCATCACAGATTGCTCCGGAAGTGACGTTTGGGTCGCCGCCATCTTACTACACCCCACACTCCTGCACAGTAATGATAGAGTGAGAAAGGGAAAGCGGACATCTTGTTACACCCACTGGACTTTTAGATTTCAACACAAAACGGAGTTTATATGCTTAAATACAGTGTTTGTAAATCCGACGGACTGTTTAAATGTTAAATGTGAAAATCAGAGGTGTTCTGTCACATTAGCAACCATGTAAGGTCAGCAGGTTTGCTGCTGCTTTTAAAATGTAACATGTAAACAGTCCGTCGGATTTCCAAATACTGTATTTAAGCATATAAGCTGCATTTTGTGGCCGGCTGTCTTCTGGGACGCACACATGTCCCAAAAGACATGGGGGGGGCTTGCCAAAGAAGAGGATATGACATCCTGCGCGGAGCGGATGGATTCGGAAGTACAGGTTAGAAGAATTTTTTTTTTTTTAAGCAGCCAAAAACGAGGGATGGAGAGCTGGTCTTTCGTTTAAGACCACCTCTCAAAAGTGGGTGGAACTCCGCTTTAAAGACCAGCCGCCGCAGTTGTTCTACGGCAGGCTGGCTCTCCTGGGCGAATCGCCGATATGGTACACCGGCCGCTTTAAGACCTTAAGGGTGTGCGCGGCGCCGGAGTCGATGGGTCCACCGGCCACCCACGATCGCTCCTGAGAGAGAGAGAGAGAATGGGGATCTGTCAATATAAACAGACAGATCCCCGTTCTGTCAGGGGAGGAGAGACAGATCTGCTGTTCCTAGTGATTAGGAACAACAATCTCTCTCCTCCTCCAGTCAGTACACTCCCCCCACAGTTAAAAACACCTCCCTAGGGAACATTTAACCCCTTGATCGCCCCCTAGTGTTAACCCCTTCCCTGCCAGTGACATTTATACAGTAATCAGTGGCTATTTTTAGCGCTGATCACTGCATAAATGTCACTGGTCCAAAAAAGTGTCTGATCTGTCTGCCGCAATATCGCAGACCCGCTAAAAATCACTGATCACCGCCATTACTAGTAAAAAAATAATAATAATAATGATCACCGCCATCACTAGTAAAAAAATAATTTAAAAAATGCCCTATTTTGTAGACGCTATAACTTTTGCACAAACCAATCAATAAACGCTTATTGCAATGTTTTGCCAAAAATATGTAGAAGAATACATATCGGCCTAAACTGAATTTTTTTTTTTTTTAAATTGGAAATTTTTTATAATAAAAAGTTAAAAATATTGTCGGCCTTTTTTTGTTTATAGCGCAAAAAAAAACAAAAAAAAACGCAGAGGTGATCAAATACCACCAAAAGAAAGCTCTATTTATGGGAAAAAAACGACATTAATTTTGTTTGGGTACAGCGTCGCAATTTGTAAAAATGCAAAAAAAACCTTACTGTAATATTGTAATTAGTGATGAGCCGAACACCCCCCTGTTCGGTTCGCACCAGAACCTGCGAACAGACAAAATGTTCGTGTGAACTTTAGAACCCTATTAAATACAATGGACTCGAATGTTCGAAATCTAAAGTGCTAATTATAAACCCTTGCCCGGTGGTTGTGGGGGTCTGCGGGCAGGAGGCTTATCAGAATCTGGAAGACCCCTTTAACAAAGGAGACCCCCAGATCCCGCCCCCCCTATGTGAATTGGTAAGGGGTACATTGTACCCCTACCATTTCACGAGGAAAGTGTAAAAAAAAAAAAAAAAAACACAGACACCATGGAAAAGTCCTTTATTAAAATTTAAAAATAAAAAACATTGGACATTGGATTACATCGCTGGAATGTGTTTTTATTTTTAATAAAGGACTTTTCCAAGGTGTCTGTGTGTTTTTTTTTTATTTTTACATTTACATTTTTTACATCGTCCCCATGCTGAGGGCATGTGGCCTGGTACGGTTCAGGAGGGGGGGGCTATCTCTCGCCCCCCCTCTTTTCCTGCGGCCTGCCAGGTTGCGTGCTCGGATAAAGGGTCTGGTATGGATATTGGGGGAATCCCACACATTTTTTGTTTTTATTTTGCGGCAAGGTTCCTCTTAATATCCATAACAGACCTGAAGGGCCTGGTAATTGAATTTGGGGGGACCCCCACGCATTTTTTATTTTATTTTTATCAATGACTTTTCTATGTATTGCCGGGAGCCGACAATTCATTAATAGCCGCGAGTGAGTTTTAAATGACTTTTTTTCTTTCAGAAATGACACTTTGTGCAGGGACAGTTCTAAGCACGGGAAACAAGCGCGACTTTACAGGCATACTATACACACCCCCCAGGTACGAAATTTAAAGGAATATTTCACTTTTATTGTTTCACTTTAAGCATTATTAAAATCACTGCTCCCGAACGGGCGTTTTTCAAACTTTTTTTTGCATTGATACATGTCCCCTGGGGCAGGACCCGGGTCCCCAAACCCTTTTTATGACAATAACTTGCATATAAGACTTTAAAATTAGCACTTTAGATTTCTCCCATAGACTTTTACAGGGTGTTTCGCGGCTTTTCGAATTTGCCGCAAACACTCCAAATTGTTCGCTGTTCAGCGAACAGGCAATGTTCGAGTCGAACATGAGTTCGACTCGAACTCGAAGCTCATCCCTAATTGTAATATGTGGAAAAATTTGTTTTTACAAAGAATTTTAAATAAAAGAATAAAAAAAACACCAGCAGATGACATGGTTTCCCAAATCATCACTGACTGTGGAAACTTCACACTGGACTTCATAGAACTTGGATTCTGTGCCTCTCCACTCTTCCTCCAGACTCTGGGACCTTGTTTTCCAAATTAAATTCACAATTTACTTTCATCTGAAAAGAGGACTTTGGACCACTGAGCAACAGTCCAGTCCTTTTTCGCCTTAACCCAGGTAAGACGCGTCTGATTTTTTTCTCTGGTTCAGGAGTGGCTTGACACAAGGAATGTGACATTTGTAGCCCATATCCTGGACACGTCTGTGTGTGGTGGCTCTCGAAGCACTGACACCAGCTGTAGCCCACTCCTTGTTAATCTCCCTCAAATTCTTGAATGGCCTTTGCTGCACAATCCTCTCAAGGCTGCGGTTATCCCTGTTGCTTGTGCACCTTTTTCTAACATACATTTTCCTTTCACTCAACTTTTCCTTAATATGCTTGGATACAGCACTCTGTGAACATCCAGCTTCTTTAGCAATGACCTTTTGTGCGCTGTCACCGCTGCAGGCGCTTCCTATCAGGCGTCCAATCATAGCAGAGGACGGGAGAAGTCATCGAGGAGCGTGGAGGACACCGCCGCCGTGACCCGCCGCCCCACCGAGACAGGTAAGTGCTGGGCGGGCGGGGGATGCACACTGGCAGCATTTGATGGGCACAGTAGCAGCAATTGATGGGCACACTAGCAGTAATTGATGGGCACAGTAGCGGCAATTGATGGGCACAGTAGCGGCAATTGATGGGCACAGTGGCAGCAATTGATGGGCACAGTGGCAGCGTTTGATGGGCACAGTGGCGGCAATTGATGGGCTCAGTGGCAGCATTTGGTGAGCACAGTGGCTGCAATTGATAGTTTTTTTTTCAGTTTGTTTGCGCTCCCCCAAAAATGTTGAGCACCAGCCGCCACTGGCCGTTTGGTTGTTTTAGTGGTCCCCCTGGGGCTTGGTTCACTGGGATTTTGTGAAGCTTTCCTCACACTAATGATGTGTAGCTGAGGACCCTTTACAAATATTGGGAAGACCCTCTTCCAGTTATTTCAATGTTAAAATGTGAATCCATGTCAAACATTATTTTTTTGGGCAATATTTTGCAAACGAAAGGCCATTTTTGATCTAGTTATGGCTCTAGGGGGAAGGTTATGTAGCGGACCCCCAAAATTGGGGTCGCTGTGCCTTTAATTTAAGGGTAGCCTGAGCAATAGTTTGGCTCAGGTTTTCTGACTCTTTAGATTGGACTCTGCTCTGCTGTGGTGTTACCTTGGTGTATAGTTCCCTTTGACCTGCAGGTGGCGCTGTTGCCCAGGTTTTGGGTCGAACCACAGGTGGCATTGTAGCGTGATTGGGTGTCCTCTCTCGGCGACTGTGCAATGGGCGTGGTCTGCCTGCTGTGCATGCCGGGAGGGGGTACAAAAGGGGCAGACGCCATTAGGTGGGGTGATTTGCCGGGTGGATTCCAAATGGGACCCCTGGTGGCGAAAGTCGCGCCCTTTGGCCCTGCTGGCCAGGGGTGCGTGAATTGGTCGAGAAGTCTCGGGCACCCGAGGCTATAGTGTTCCAGGTAGGCCCAGTACCTTCAACAAGTGAGTTGCAAAATAGCTCCTGTAATGTGCCCCATTGGCACTTATGGTCTCTAAAAGTTGCAGGCGCTAGAGAGTTCTAGATTCAGGAACTAAAGGATTCTGTGGCAGAGGATCTCCTGAACTTGTCCTTGAAGGGGACGAAATCAAAAGTAACTGTTCGTGTTTCACTCCGGCTGCTAGAAACGTGAGAGGGGACTTTCCAGGTGAGCAAGACCCACTCAGGCTTGAGTGGTGACGTGTAACGATAGGTGTTGTGTGCCTGAACCTACCTCCCTATTCAACTTCTTTCTTTCTTCAATTTCCCCTGTTAATGTCATGCAAAGGAAAAATAAACTCTTTTGTTGGAGTTGACACTGTCTGGACATTGACCTTTTTAAGGAGAAAAGATAGACTCTTCCCTACACTCTAGGGACGAGAACCAGCGGAAGGAGGTAACTCGCTGCAGGACCCAAAAATTGTATGAACACCGCTCAACCTCTTATACCAAGAGGATACGGGCATGTGGCATGGTGTGCCCTATTCTGCAGGTGGAGGTAAGCAGGAGAAAAAGGGTCTATGTGCTACATGTGGGGGCTCGAGTCTGGGATTTTTTTTTTGCAGCTACCCCTGGAAGTTGGACTATTTTTTTTCCTGTGTATGTGGTTTTGTGAAAGTCGGACATTTTGGGGGAAAATTGAACTGCGTCACGTGTGAGAGAAATGGAGGTACAGGCCTGTACTGGACTTTTTCTAACTGCGTAGTTCGTGGGCGTGTCTCAAACATAGAAAAGCCCGCGAGCTACGTGCAGCAAGAGAAAAGGGGGAGGATCCCCCGCCAACTGTGAGTTGCACGTGGTGTAACTGGCGCCAAGAGACAATTACGGCCATTCGGAAGGTGTGCATCCTGTGGAGAGTTTCTATTCGAAGTGGACCAGCCCACGAGAAACCCCGGGTCTACCAGGTCAACTGCCTTACAGGTACCGTCACTTCCGAGGAAGAAACCTGTACTCCCACAGTCAAGCCCACACGCACCGCATCGACTGCCATGGATATGGCCAATGAAGATGTCTCAGCTGCTGCAGAGCCATCGACGGATACCGTAGCGGATGCTGCCTCCGCCACCACCGAGACCTCGATTCCGCCCGCCAAGCGAAAGGTGGGCTATGTTAAGGCCTCCCACGGTCACGGTCGAAGCCTACCCCAGCGCCCGCCTGAACCGGATCTTCAAGCCGGAGGGACCTCCAGGAGATCCACGTCAGGGGACGGTAAGGAGGCTGGGTGAGCTGTGACATTAAGTTTGCCGGGAGAGGGAAGGAAGCTCATACCCCACACTACTGGGAATGTGTGGACAGCCAACCCGTGGGAACTTTCTATTTTTGGGGACAATGTGTCTGTGTCTACCAAAAATTATCTGCCGGTAGAAGAATATGACAATTCTGATCTGGACTCATCGTCCGATGTGGGGAATGACTATGAGATCGATGAGGTTTTTGTTAAAAAAGGTTGGGATAAAGTACTATTGACTTCACCCCGCAGCTTTACAGAGGGATTGCCTACGGACTCTGGGGAAACTACACCCCGGGTGAAAGCCCCTGCTTCGGAGGGAGAAGTTGTTCCCACATCTGCATTGTCCGTACCTACTGCTACAGAGGGACATCCGCCGTTGCGGCCACCTTTGCCACAGTTGGAACCAGCCTCAATAACAAGGTCCCCGGATGCTATCGTTCTTCCTGGAGCAGGAAATCGGGCAACCATGCCACCCTTAGCCCGGTTGCAACGGCTCCTGAATAAAAAGATTGCCACGGAGTACGGGTGGGAATACCCTTACGTTCCAAAGAGCTTCTCTTTGAGATCGAGGCCTACCGGGAACGGTGGTATGCTGACTTTCTCTGGGACCATTTGGAAGTGCACAGGGGCCGCAAGTATTTCAAATGTTCTGTTACCATGACGGATCACTACAAAGGTTGCCATAAGGAATGGACTTATGGTCGGCACAGCCATGCGGATCGTGTAGTGATTTGCAGCAAAGAGAGAGAGGATGCTGTATATTCTATAGAGACACTGGATAAGCAGTGGAAAACTCTTGTTCTCCCAGATCCACAATATTACCTGTGAAATGGAACTTGTGTGCTGTTTTATTATTCCGTTTCACAGGAACAGCTTGCCCTGAGCTCATGACTTTGCCCTCTGCTGCAGGGGGATTTGCTCAACCGAGGAACCGGAGAACTGTTGTGTTTTTCCTCTCTCCTCAGCTCTGCAAAGGAAAGAATTTTTTTTTCCCCTCTTCTCACTGAACAATGGGGTAGATTAGTCAGGGCCAAAGTGAGCAACCGTCGTGGTCAAGATGGAAAATTCATGTAAAATAAATTCATGTCCACGCGTAATATTGGAAAGTGTAATGACTTGTGCTGCCACTAGGTGGTAATGTTTGCAGAAATGTTCAGTGAAGCTAGGCTTAGCAATGCAAGTTTCAGAGGATAATCATCTCTTTCCGGATTGATGGTTTTCTTCTGTATATCTTAGATGTAGGATGGTTTATTGTATGTTGTGTTTTTCTTTTCTCTCCCTCTGCAGGTGATCTACTATCAACTCTGCCGGAGTATGGGCGGGGTAGATATATTAGGAGGGGTGGAATTGTAAATTATGATGTACTGTGTTTTATATAAATTGCAATGTGTATTGTTACATGTTCTTTTTCTTCTTCCTCTGCTCTATTCCCAAAACGTTGGTTCAGGCACCTGTTCAACCAAAACTTAAAATGCTGTACATAGTTGGGAAAAGACCAGAACCCACTCAAGATTGAGGGGGGATCTTTCTGATCTCTTCCAGCCACTGGGACAGTGGCTTTTCAAGGGGGGGGGGGTATGTGTAGCGGACCCCCAAAATTGGGGTCGCTGTGCCTTAAATTTAAGGGTAGCCTGAGCAATAGTTTGGCTCAGGTTTTCTGACTCTTTAGATTGGACTCTGCTCTGCTGTGGTGTTACCTGGGTGTATAGTTCCCCTTGACCTGCAGGTGGCGCTGTTGCCCAGGTATTTGGGTCGAACCACAGGTGGCATTGTAGCGTGATTGGGTGTCCTCTCTCGGCAGCCGTGCAGTGGGCGTGGTCTGCCTGCTGTGCATGCCGGGAGGGGGTAATAAGGGGCAGACGCCATTAGGCGGGGGGATTTGCCGGGAGGATTCCAAGGGGGACCCCTGGTGGTGAAAGTCGTGCCCTTTGGCCCTGCTGGCCAGGAATGCGTGAATTGGTCGAGAAGTCTCGGGCACCTTCAGCCCGAGGCTATAGTGTTCCAGGTAGGCCCAGTACCTTCAACTAGGTCTACAACCAAACCATCGGAGTCCCAGGGTACTCGAAGGAGGGTGGCTCGCTCTGAAAGTGAGGAAACCAAGGGAGGACCTGTCCGGAGGATCGGTGAAGGAAGTCACTATCTCAGGGGAGGCCTGGTTGCCTATCAGAGGGAAGGATTCTGTGAGTTGCAAAATAGCTCCTGTAATGTGCCCCACTGGCACTTATGGTCTCTAAAAGTTGCAGGCGCTAGAGAGTTCTAGATTCAGGAACTAAAGGATTCTGTGGCAGAGGATCTACTGAACTTGTTCTTGAAGGGGACGAAATCAAAAGTAACTGTTCGTGTTTCACTCCGGCTGCTAGAACCGTGAGAGGGGACTTTCCAGGTGAGCAAGACCCACTCAGGCTTGAGTGGCGACGTGTAACGATAGGTGTTGTGTGCCTGAACCTACCTCCCTATTCAACTTCTTTATTTCTTCAATTTCCCCTGTTAATGTCAAGCAAAGGAAAAATAAACTCTTTTGTTGGAGTTGACACTGTCTGGACATTGGCCTTTTTAAGGAGAAAAGATAGACTCTTCCCTACACTCTAGGGACGAGAACCAGCGGAAGGAGGTAACTCACAGCAGGACCCAGAAATTGTATGAACACCGCTCAACCTCTTATACCAAGAGGATACGGGCATGTGGCATGGTGTGCCCTACTCTGCAGGTGGAGGTAAGCAGGAGAAAAAGGGTCTGTGTGCTACAGTTATAACTAGGGATGAGCTCAGGCATGTTCGCATTGAACACGTGCAGAGCCCGCCAAGGAAGTCGGCACCGTCGGAACCGCGCTGAGCTAATCACAAGCAGGGAGACATTGTCCTGATGCTCGTCTGCAGAGATTGGGAAATGTCTCCCTGCCTGTGATTCGACGGTGCCGACTTCCTTGGCGGGCTCTGCACGTGTTCAATGCGAACACGCCTGAGTAGACATGTGCACAACCAAAAAATTAGTTTCCTATCGTTTCGTTTCGTCTCGTTCCGTATGTTCGTAAAGATTCGTAATTCCGTAAGACGCGAGTTTTCCTATTCGGACTCGTTCGTATGTTCGTAACAGTTTAATTTTCGTTGATACTGAATGATTCGTAGTTCTGTCTAAGTTATTTTCGTTGATTTGAAATTCGTAATTTTGTTGATATTGAATGATTCGTATTTCTGTTTAAGTTATTTTCGTACTTTCGTAACAGTTTGATTTTCGTTGATACTGAACGATTCGTAATTCGTAATTTTGTTAGATAATAATTTTCGTTTTTCTGTACACTACTCTGCCATTTCTGTTGATTCGTAACATTGTTTTGTTTTCCTTGATTCGTGTCTACTACCGTGCTTCGAATGGATTCGTAATTTTTTTATACTTTCGTAAATACATCTCGGCGCGGTCATTCGCAATCTCGCGTTACTAGTTATTTTTATTTTCAACACGCGGCTATAGCCGCGTGTTGAAAATGAAACTAAAATACGTCCACGTGCTTCGAATGCATTCGTACTCCCGTAAATACATCGCGGCCATTCGCAATCTCGTATTTTAGTTTCGTTTTCAACAAGCGGCTATAGCCTCCGCCCCTGTACGCCATTTTGAGAGGGTGTAAGTGGTGTGGTGAGGGAGGAGCAGAG
The DNA here is from genome assembly GCA_029206835.1 of Rana muscosa. Lineage (NCBI taxonomy): Eukaryota > Metazoa > Chordata > Amphibia > Anura > Ranidae > Rana > Rana muscosa. The sequence continues at coordinate 64,799,308 of JARGYO010000094.1, forward strand.
AGCAGTGCAGAGAGCATAGTTGCCAACATTGCAAAAAAAAAATCCGTGACACTTTTTCGCATGTAGGCGGAGCCTTGGTATAATTAGGGGGTGGGGCATTCATTTGAAGGTGTGTTATACTTTAGGAGAAAAAAGTGGCGCACGAAGCGTGGGCGTGGTTTACACGGGTAGTGGGAGTGGCTTAAATGAGCGTGGCTCAAAGGGGGTGTGGTTAAAGTCTGAGATGAATGAGGGATGAAGGGAGAAAGAAAGAGGGAGGGAAGGAAAGAGAAGGAAGGATGGAAGGACAGCAGGCCCAGATCCTACACCATAATAGAAATATGTGTATTCCAGAGTTTAACAATCAACAGATAAAGATAATCCAAACATCTGGTGTTAGCTCTTTAATCATCCCGGCACCATGGTTGTTAGGGTGTCAGGATGACTGAAGTGCATTATTTCTCTTATTACATTTTAATATAAAATGAAATCATTCAACTCACCAAAATGCCGAATCAGTGTTAGCCCCGAGTGTGTCACCTGCCACGTCGCCTGCCACCAGATGCCATCAGGTGTCCCCAGGGGAGTCCCTCCTTACATCAGGCGTCCCCAGAGGAGTCCCTCCTTACATCAGGCGTCCCCAGCGGAGTCCCTCCTTACATCAGGCGTCCCCAGCGGAGTCCCCCCTTACATCAGGCGTCCCCATCGGAGTCCCCCCTTACATCAGGTGTCCCCATCGGAGTCCCCCCCTTACATCAGGCGTCCCCAGCGGAGTCCCCCCTTACCTCAGCCGTCCCCAGCGGAGTCCTCCCTTACCACAGGCGTTCCCAGCGGAGTCCCCCCTTACCACAGGCATCCCCAGCGGAGTCCCCCCTTAACCACAGGCGTCTCCTGTCTCGGCCGCCATTATTGTTTCCCCTTCCCCGAAGGGGAACAAAATAGAGGCGGAGCCGACAGTGTGGCTGCAAAAAAAAAAAAAATTAAGCTGTGGCGCTGCCGACCCCGCCCCTTTCCATTACAGACAGACCTGCAGCGGGGCGGGGCGGGGGGGTGGACGGCCGGCCAGCCAAAACACAGATGTAGTACAATAGAAGATAAAGCTGCTGCGGCGCCGCCCACCCCCGGGGAGGTGCGGGGTGTGGGCGGCGCCGCAGCGGCTTTATTTTCTATTGTACTACATCCGTGTTTTGGACTTCTTGAACATGGCGGCCGGCCGAGACATTGTCTCCGCCAGCCGTGGACCTCTAGCGGCGGCGGCCTGCGGCGTCCAAATTCGGGGAAAACGGGAAAAATCGGATTGGCCGGGACATTGGCCGGGACAAAATAAATCCGGGAAAAGGGTTTGAATCCCGGGAACGTCCCGGCCAATCCGTGACTGTTGGCAACTATGAGAGAGTGATATTGTGGTTTTTGTAGTTGTTTTTGTGTGGTTTGGTGGTTTTATTGCAATTAGAATGTCTGGGAGTGAGAATGGACGTGTGAGTCTTGTAAGTGAGAATGTTGGTGTTAGTGAGTGTGTTGGTATGAGAGTTGGTGTTGGTGTGACTGAGAGTGGAGGGATTGAGGACTGGAGTATTCTTATTTTACCGGTCCATGCAAAAAAAAATATATACTAATCTACTTCTCCTACCATGAATACGTAGTATATGCTGCCTGGGCTGGCCTAGTAGTGGCACTGGCTAACACAACAAAAAAAATAGGTAGGGGCAGACAGACAGCAATATAATAAAACACAGTCCCAGAAAAGGGAAAAAAACGAACTTTAGAAAATCCTAGGAGTAATAGAAATAGTAAGAAATGTATAATTTCTATATCAATCTCTTTGAATGACTCACAAATCAAACACCACCCACACCCTGTCTAGAATGTAGTCTGACAAAGAAGAAAAATACAATATGTCAGAGATATTACATAAATAAAATTATAAATTAGAATGTAGACTCTAGAATCTCAATCTAATATCCTTAAGAAACAAAGAATTTCTCTCTCCCAAGTAAAAAATTTACTCACAAAATCCAACAGAACAGTGCAACCTACCCAACCACACCCTATCTGGACTCTGGATGGAATGCACTGCAGTCTAACACAGAAAAACACACATACACACACATTATAGCACATGTCTATAAGAAACAAGCTCATTGGGGGAAGAGACAACCTCTTCAGGGGAAGGGACAAGCTTATTGGCCATTGGCCAAAGTCCAGAACTAATTCAGAACTAACGAAATAGAATTTAAGTTTTTACGAATTGTCGTTGTTTTCATTTCCGTTTTCCGAAGATTCGTAATTTTTTTTCCGTTCATTTTGATATTCGTTAATATGGATCTTTGTTCGTTATTCGTTGTTTTGTTTTTCGAATATTCGTAATATCTCGTTTTCGTTCATTTTTATTTTCGTTATTTTTTATCTTTTTTCTGTGTTTTCGTTGTTTTTATGTTTTCGTTTTTCACTTTTTCGTTTTTTGTTTGTTTCAAATTTACTAAATTCGTATTTTATTTGTTTTCCATATTCGTTCGTTTAGATTATTCGTTGTTCGTTTGTAATGTTATCGAACCGTTCGTTCATTCGTATGTTTACGAATCAACGAATATAACGAATTTTGACGGATAACGAATTCGTAACTAAACGAATTGCACATGTCTACGCCTGAGCTCATCCCTAGTTATAACATGGAAGGCGGTAGAAATGTAAGAGTCATGAAGGATTTATGCATATTAAACAGTAGGAGAAGGAGATGTCCCTTGCACTGCACCATGGTAAATGAGGAACTCTCTTGTATAGCAGACATGTCACAAGTGACCCCATAGAGGGAGGAATAAGAATTACATTAGTGGTTATGAAAATTCAGACAACCAAGTAAGCATGGCAAGCCAAGAGCTTGCTTGTTTGTGATAAGACAAACACGCCATTGTTATAAACAGAAAGATGCCTTTTAGGTTGCCATGTTTTTGGGGCTTCACTTTAAATTTAAAGTGTTAAGTCACCTGTTGAGCTTCCCTGCACCCAAAGTTTGCAGCTGTTTTCATTAAGGCCTGGTTCACACTGGGGCGACAAACGCTCCGACATTGGGAGCTCATGTCGCATGACGTGTGAAAATCAATGTTTCCCTATGGGAGCCGTCTTAACTGGTCCGACACATGTCGGTCCGACTTTGAAAATGCTCCCTGTACTACTTTGGTCCGACTTTGATCCGACTTCAGCCCATTGACTATCATTGAAGTCGGATCAAAGTCGGACCGCAGTCTTGCATGATCCGACTTTGGCATGCGACTTGTGCTGTACTGCTCTTGAGGGGGAACTCCACGCCAAATTTTAAATAAAAAACCGGCATGGGTTCCCCCTCCAGGAGCATACCAGGCCCTTAGGTCTGGTCTGGATTTGAAGGGGCGCCCCTACGCCAAAAAAACGGCGTGGGGGTCCCCTCAAAATCCAAACCAGACCCTTATCCGAGTACGCAACCTGGCAGGCCGCAGGGGAAGAGGGGGGGACGAGAGAGCGGCCCCCCCTCCCTCCTGAACCATACCAGGCCGCATGCCCTCAACATGGGGGGGGTTTGGTGCTTTGGGGCAGGGGGGCGACCTGCGGCCCCCCCACCCCAGAGCACCCTGCCCCCATGTTGATGAGGACAGGGCCTCTTCCCGACAACCCTGGCCGTTGGTTGTCGGGGTCTGCGGGCGGGGGGCTTATCGGAATCCGGGAGCCCCCTTCAATAAGGGGGCCCCCGGATCCCGGCCCCCCCACCCTATGTGAATGAGTATAGGGTACATCGTACCCCTACCCATTCACCTGGTGGAAAAAAATTGCAATAAAAAAACACACAGCTTTTTAAAGTATTTTATTGCACAGCTCCGGGGGTCTTCTTCCGACTTCGGGGGTCTCCGGTGTCGTCGCCGCGCTCTCCGGTTCTTTCTTCTGCAGGGCCTCCGCTAACTTCTTTTTAGCTCTTTTGCTAGCGGAGGCCCGGTCTTCTCCGTCGCCTTCTTCTTCTCCCGCTCTCCGGTTCTTCTCCCGCTCTCCGGTTCTTTCTTCCGCCGGGCCTCCGCTAACTTCTTTTTAGCTCTTTTGCTAACGGAGGCCCGGTCTTCTCCGTCGTCTCGTCCGGCTCTCCGTTGTCCTTCTGCCGGTCCCTCCACTAACTTCTTTAGCTCTTTTGCTAGTGGAGGAGCCGGTCTTCCCGTCGTCGCCGTCGACGTCTTCTTCCCTCTTCTCCTTCTCGATGTTGACGCGTCGCTTCCTCCCGCTGTAATACTGGCTGTCCGCTCCGCTCCGCATTAATATAGGCTTCTCATGACGTCACAGTCACATGTTCCCATGACGTCACAGTCACATGGCCCCGGAGCATGGACTAGCAAAAGAGCTAAAGAAGTTAGTGGAGGGGCCGGCAGAAAGACAACGGAGAGCCGGACGAGACGACGGAGAAGACCGGGCCTCCGTTAGCAAAAGAGCTAAAAAGAAGTTAGCGGAGGCCCGGCAGAAGAAAGAACCGGAGAGCGGGAGAAGAACCGGAGAGCGGGAGAAGAAGAAGGCGACGGAGAAGACCGGGCCTCCGCTAGCAAAAGAGCTAAAAAGAAGTTAGCGGAGGCCCGGCAGAAGAAAGAACCGGAGAGCGCGGCGACGACACCGGAGACCCCCGAAGTCGGAAGAAGACCCCCGGAGCTGTGCAATAAAATACTTTAAAAAGCTGTGTGTTTTTTTTATTGCAATTTTTTTCCACCAGGTGAATGGGTAGGGGTACGATGTACCCCATACTCATTCACATAGGGTGGGGGGGCCGGGATCCGGGGGCCCCTTTATTAAAGGGGGCTCCCGGATTCCGATAAGTCCCCCGCCCACAGACCCCGACAACCAACGGCCAGGGTTGTCGGGAAGAGGCCCTGTCCTCATTAACATGGGGGCAGGGTGCTCTGGGGTGGGGGGCCGCAGGTCGCCCCCCTGCCCCAGAGCACCAAACCCCCCATGTTGAGGGCATGTGGCCTGGTACGGTTCAGGAGGGAGGGGGGCGCTCTCTCGTCCCCCCCTCTTCCCCTGCGGCCGGCCAGGTTGCGTGCTCGGATAAGGGTCTGGTTTGGATTTTGGGGGGGACCCCCACGCCGTTTTTTTGGCGTAGGGGCGCCCCTTCAAATCCAGACCAGACCCAAGGGCCTGGTATGCTCCTGGAGGGGGAACCCATGCCGGTTTTTTATTTAAAATTTGGCCTGGAGTTCCCCCTCAAGATTCATACCAAACACAGTGCCTGATATTGGCGGGGATCCAAGTCGGATCCCCGTTCATTGAAAGTCGGACATATGTCGGCTTCATGTCGCAGGGCAAAGTCGGATCCAAAGTAGGACAGATGTCGTGTCGCACTAGTGTGAACCCAGCCTCAGTCACTGTTCTGAAGAAGAAACCCCTATCTGTTTTACATTGCTTTATTGTAGGGCTGTGGAAATTAACTATTAATTCCTCGATTAATTGATTAATTGTTTTGATCGATCAAAATTCTTTTGATCGATCAAAATTATTTGGGCTTGCTGTGTCCATCTGAAGGGCTCCTTTGCTGTGCCTTCATATCTGCATGCCGGCGGGACCTTACTATCTGCCACACGCAAGGGCTGTTACACTTCCCTCTATCAACCTGGGATTCTACAGCCATCCACTGGGACTTGTGATAGTTCCCTTCATGGGACATCTACATGCCGACGGACTGATGTTAGCCCCTCCTCATCTGGATTCAGCAGTGGTATCGTTGTACACATTTTTATATCAGTATCATACTTAGCTACATGTTTTTATGACTGCTTTTGCTACTGTTTGGTATTACTCGCACTATTTTTACAGCTTATGTAGCTACATTGATTTTTATCTCTAGTGCAATATTTATTTTGTTACCTACTTGAAGACTATAAAAGTTTTAATGCTATTCCCATCGAGCGCTGCCTTTTGTGTGTTTTTTGTATCCTGCTATCCATTTTTCCAGTGGTTGGTAGCTGCACTGGGAATCGGCCTGCAAGGAGATCAGCTAAAAGTAGTTGGATCTGTATGTGCGTTTATAATTAATCAAAATTAGTCGATTAATCGATTTTAAAAAAAAAGCGATTAATCGAACACAAAATTTTTTATCAATAACAGCCCTACTTTATTGCTTAACCTGCAGATTTGACAACTTTTTGCCAAATGTGCCTATTTAAACCACGGAATCCAAAATTCCACAAGTTTTTTTATGGTAATGTTGTGTTTTTGAAAATGTAATGCTATAGTGCTATAGGTGTAGCACCCTTCTAGATAGGTTGCTTGTTAGGATAGGTAAATGTAGTTCTTGTGGCAGTTTGTGATTGCTTTGGGCTATTCTGGGCTCTGCAGGCTGCAGGTTTGATTGTTTCCCCCCGTTTTCTGGAGGATTCTAGAATATAGTCGGTTGGGAGAGTCAAATTAGCAGCCTGAATATTTATGTGGTTCCATCCAATCCCTGGGAGAGGGTACCTGTAAGATGGCTGGGGAGTAAATAAATAGTTTGGGCCCTAAGGCAGACTGCTTCATGTCCAGGATGAGGTGTCCCCAGCCTAAAAGTCTGCTGCGCTTTTAATGGCTGAGAGACAATGCCTGTTCTCAGATGGAAGGGTCCTGGATGTGTCTTTCCACTTGCCAATGGTGCCGTTGGTGTTGGTGGCTTGTTGGATCCAGAGGCAGGGTGGATGGGAAGGTGGGGAGCATCTATGCACTTCCGGAGATGGTTTAGGAACGTCCGGGAGCTGTGCAGATCTCGCTCCAGTGACACTGTGCAGGGGCGGCGGCTCGTGATGATGTCACTCATGGACAGAATGGCACAGGAAGGCAGAACATGAGCACGGTGACTGGACCATGCTCATGATCTGCTTTCCGCGGTCATGGGACATTGTACACAAACAAAATTTATGTGCTTTTTTTTGTTGGTATTTGATCACCTCTGCGTTTTTTTTTTTTTGCGCTATAAACACAAAAAGACACATATTTTTAACTTTTTGCTATAATAAATCTCCCCAAAAAAATGAAAAAAACTAAATTCTTCATCAGTTTAGGCCAATATGTATTCTTCTACATATTTTTGGTAAAATAAATCGCAATAAGTATTTATTGATTGGTTTGCGCCAAAGTTAAAGGGTCCACAAAATAGGGGATAGATTTATGGCATTTTTATTATTATTATATATTTTTTTTTACTAGTAATGGTGGTGATCAGCGATTTTTAGCGGGACTGTGAGATTGCGGCGGACAGATCGGACACTTTTGACACTTTTTTGGGACCATTGACATTTATACAGCGATCAGTGCTATAAAAATGCTCTGATTACTGTGTAAATGTCACTGGCAGGGAAGGGATTAACACTAGGGGGCGATCAAGGGGTTAAATGTGTTCCCTAGGATGTGTTCCTAACTGTGGGGGGATGGGGCTGATTAGAGTCTCACCAGGCTGCGTGTGTGTCCTTTTCAGAGAAAGGTATTGATAAGTAAATGGAGTGAGGTGAAAAACGCTTTCGGCAGACTGATAGGAATGGCTTGGGAGATAAAGACAAAGCGGGGAAGAATAGTCATTTTAATTGCGGTGGCTCATCCAAACCATGACAGATTGGATTTTTCCCATGTGGTCAGATCTTTTTTGAATGCTTGTAGAAGGGGGTGGAAGTTTAATGGGTATAGAGCTGATAGTTTTGAGAGGAGTTGGATTCCTGAAAAAGTAATTCGGAGCACCAGGATAAAGAGAAGGACTCTTGGCATCTTTGGGCTAGGGCTTGGGTGAGGGTAACATTTAACGTGCAAGATTTATTAGGATTGATTTTAAGGTTTGACAGTTCACCGTATAGTTGAAATTCCTGAAGTAAATTGGGTAATGTGATCTTCGGATTGGTGAGGAATAAGAGAATGTCGTCGGGTTCCAGCGTCAAAACAAAAATGATTGGGGATAGCAGGCATAGTGTATGCATAGTGAATAGGGGAGAGTGTTGATAGAAAGAAGTTCACAAACTTGTGTGCCAATGATGGATATTAAGAGCTTTTATAGTGTTGCCACAGGCCTCTCTGCCCAGGACAAAACCAGCCTGGTCTTGGGACACTAGATTGGGAAGGAGGGGCAGACATCGATATTTACAAGTGATATGGGGCGATAATTTTGAACTTGTGTGGCATCTTTTCCTTTTCTGTGGATTACAGAGATATGTGCTTCTAATAATTTTGTTGGGGGTGATTTGCATTGCTGGAGGGAATTGAATGCTTCTAGGATCTCGGGAAGCTTTTGTAATAAAGGGTGCATAGGCCATCCCGTTTTTCAAGGCCATATGGAACTCCTCCTGTGAGATAGGTTTTTCCAAAGCTAGGGCTGAATCTGCGGGAAGTTTCGGCATGCCATGTGAGGTCAAGTAGTTGTCAATAGTATGGGCGTGTGTTCGTGAGGCAAAGTCAGAAGAGATAGGATTGGATAAATTATATAGCTTAGAATAATAATTGACAAACTGTTGAGCTATCTCCTCCAGTTTTATGGTGGCTTTTACCCAATCGGTCGTGAATGGTATGGATAACCATTTGAGCTTTTTTGCCCTGAAGTAGTCTAGCCAGCAGTTTGCCCCTTTTATTTGCTTGTTCATAGAATAGCTTTGTTGTTTTAGACCTGGGACGCCTTGCTTTGTTTGTGAACTAGTTCTAGAAGACGAATTTGCAAAATTAGAGAGTCAATAGTGGCTTGTTTCTTTTTTTTTTAATTTGTGTCGTCAGGGAGATGCATTCTCCACGAACGACACATTTGTGAGCTAACCACTGAATCAAAGCAGAAGTATCTGAGGAGTTATGTTTGAAATAATCTTGTAGTGCAAGTTTAAGTTTGTCTCGATGTACTGGATCACTGAGAAGGGAAGGGTTAAGTCTCCATGTCTTAGATTTGGATTCGGATACCGAAAATCTTAGTGTCATGGTGATGAGGTCAATTTAGAAATTTGTAGTGCATTAGAAGTTGTCTAGGCATAATGTTCAATTTGCAGATATCCAAAGAATGCTTATTTAGATAAATAAAACTTGTAGTGAAGTTCTGTTAATGAACACAGCCTTCAATTTCTTTAATCCAATAAGTTTAACCACTTCAATACCAGGCACTTTTACCCCTTCCGGCCCAAGCCAATTTTCAGCCTGCCAGGTTGCATGCTCGAGTAAGGGTCTGCTATGGGGGACCCAATGCCGTTTTTTTTTTTTGCCATGGGGTTTCCCTTAAAATACATACCAGAGCCAAAGGGCTAGGTATCGATTGGAGGGGGACACACCATTTAAAGTGTAAGTTCACCTTTACAGAAAAATATGTAAGGTGAACTTACACAGGTCCCCCTCCTCGCTCCCCCGGTCCCACAGACCTGTACCGCTACAATTGCCGATTCTAAGCCCCGGTATATCCGCGTCAGGAGCCCGGGGCTTAGAAATCCTCTCTCCAGTCTCGTGCCTGCTCCATAGCTGACAGGACAGGCTATGTGGCTGCTGACCAATTAGAATGCTCCAAAACGTCCCCCTAACGAGGGACATTTTGGACATTCACCTCAGAGGATTTCTAAGCCCCGGGCTCCTGAGGCTGATATACTGGGGCTTAGAATCTGAGATTGCGGCGGTAAAGGTCAGCAGGACCGGGAGGGGGGGGGGGGGGGGCGTTGGGTGAGGAGGGTGAGGAGGGGGACCTGTGTAAGTTCACCTTACAGAGTTTTCTGTAAAGGTGAACTTACCGGTTAAAAATAAAATAGATTTTTTTTTTTTATTACAAAGATTTTATTTAAGGATCAACATCATACAAAGAAAATGTCAGACATCATAGTCGAATCAGATAATGGTAGACAATCTCAGGACATGGGAAGTAGATGAGGGTAAACATAAGGAGAATCAATACATGTGAAGACAACAATTTAGTAGAGTATTCAGGTACAAATAGAGAGGTTATATAAGGTGTTAGCAGAGAGAGTCATGTAACATTATCAAAGCACATTAGTCCAGTGTTTCCATTTATTTTCATATACTAGCATAGTGTCATATAAAGTGTGGTGAATGCGTTCCGCCAGTTTGATGGCATCCATACGTGCCAATACCTGTGACCACGGAAGGGAAGAGGAATGCCAGTTGAGCGCAGTTACCCAATGAATGGCCAAGAAAAGTGAATGGATTCGTTTTGCACAGGGCACAGGGACGTCAGGTATGGACGTAAAACATAGGCACATTTGGGCGGTGAGGGTAATAACTAAAATTGATTTTGCTGGCAATATGTTTTTTTTTTTTTTGCAGCCGGGAAAATCAATTTAAATGTCATTTATTTTCTTTGAATATGTTAGTTTTGCTTTAGCAGGTTCTTTACATGGTACAGATGTGCCACTTTACAGGCAAACTAGGGGGACCCCCCAGGCACTATATTTAACCACTTCAATACCCAGCCATAGTAATATGACGTCCACAGATGGGATCTCCCATCCTGGGTGGGCGTCATATGATGACCTGGGCTTTGTGGGGAGATATCTGAATGATGCCTGCAGCTAGAGGCATCATTCAGATATCCTTCTCTTCTGCTGGCGATTCTGCGCACGATAAGAAAGATCATAGCGGCAGTTCTGTTGCTTGATCATTCTTATAGGCGGCAGGAGGGGACATCCCCCCCTAACGCCGCCATCCGGTGCTTCTCCGGGCTCTCCCGTGCAAAAAAAATATTTTTAAAAAGATATTTTTTAACCACTTTCCAACCAGCCGCCACAGTTATACTGCGGCAAGGTGGCTCGGCTGCGCTAGTTGCCACACCAGTACGGTGGTTTGTGCACTCGCTTCTGTGGGCGTGCGCCGATTGGCCAGCAGGGGGAACCAATCAGTGGGTCTGGCCGACTCGATGTCCGCCGGCTGCCCACGATCGTTCCCCGCAGAGACAGAATGGGGATCTGCCGAAGTAAACAAGGCAGATCTCCGTTCTGACGGAATTACACTGAGATCCTGTCTTTCTGCTATGCAGGAAGACGGATCTCTGTTATTCCAGGCAGTCCATCCCCCATACAGTTAGTAAACACACCCAGGGAACAAAGTTAACCCCTTGATCACCCCTGATGTTAAACCCTTCCCTGCCAGTGTCATTAGTAGAATGTCAGTGCATATGTTTAGCACTGATCACTGTAATAATTATCACTGGTTCCCAAAAAAGTGTCAAAAATGTCAGGTGTCCAATCTGTCCACCGCAATGTTGCAGTCCCGCTAAGAACTGCTGATCGCCGACATTACTAGTAAAAATAAATAAATAATAAAAATGCCACAAATCTTTCCCCTATTTTGTAGATGCTATAACTTTTGCGCAGATCAATCAATATCCGCTTATTGGGGGTTTATTTTTACAAAAAATATGTGGCAGAATACATATTGGCCTAAGAATTGATGAACAAATTTGTTTTTTAAATGTATTGGGCATGTTTTATACCTGAAAAAAAAATATATAGTTTTTTTTTTCAAAATTTACAGTCTTTTTATGTTTATAGTGCAAAAACTAAAAACCGCAGAGGTGATCAAATACCACCAAAAGAAAGCTCTATTTGTAGGAAAAAAAGGGACATCAATTTTATTTGGGTACAGCATCGCACGACCGCACAATTGTCAGCTAAAATAACGCAGTGCCGTACGTATCGCAAAAAAATGGCCTGGTCATTAAGGGGGTAAAACCTTCCGGGGCTGAAGTGGTTAAAGGAGCAGTGATATTAATGATGCTTAAAAGGAGACAATGCAAAGAAAAAAATCCTTTAAATAGAGTGCCTTGGGGTCCCCTTAGTCTGCCTGTAAAGTGGTGCACCTGTACCATGTAAAGAACCTGCTGCAGCAAAACTTACATTTACTTTTTATTTCTTTTTTTCACCATGCTAGTTTTATCTCTGGTCTCCGAGTAAATTTATGTTTACGCTATGCTAGACTTTATAAACAAAGAAGGATTTATAAAGTATTGCAGAATATTGTAAGGCTATAAAATCTGTATTTACAGATAATATGAAAGTAAAATGTCAAAAAATAATATTTCACATTTTTGCATTATTAGTAATATCGTCGAATGCATAAAATATATCAAGCTGAAAGGATGGAAAATAAGTGAGATACTGTTAAAAGAGAGGAAGGATCTGGAGCTTTGCCTGTCCTTACTACTACTACTCCATATTTTTGTTCTTATCCATATTATATTCTGTGTCATCTCTAATGACAATAGTTTTCTTTTGTTTGAATGTCTCATCTTATTTGTTGTTTTTGTACTTTTTAGACAACCTATTACAGTTACTGCTTTTACTGTATGTTATCAAGGCAAGCATTTTTTTTTAACAGAAAAGTTTGTTTTATTGACACATCAGCATTACAATAGGTCCAACATTCGACAATAAGGGGTTTCTCAGTACATAGTCAGTTCAATATATTCAGTACATAAATATCAAGGCAAGCAATTTATTTAGCTAATATTTGTTATCAGGGCTTTTTTCAGCGGGAACGCGGGGGAATGCAGTTCCGGCACCTCCTGGACTGACTGTATGTAATGACAAAGGGTGCTGGGGTGTGCTGCAGGGTATTGATGGTCACTGCTGGGATCTATTTTTGAAGGGGGGTCTATTGTTGCTGGGGAGGTCTATTGTTGCTGGGGGGTCTTATGTTGCTGGGGGGTCAGTTGTTGCTGAAAGAGATCTACTGTTGGGGAGGGATCTATTGTTTATGGCAGCCAGAGAGTCTATTAATGCTGGCTGTGCGGAGATCTGTTGATGCTGCCGGGAGTCTTTTGTTGCTGGTGGGGAAATTTTGTTGTGGGTGGTCGATTGTTGCTAGGAGGATCTGGCTACAGGGGGTCTATTTTACTGATTTTCTTGATATCATTACCAAATTCCATACAAATTACTTAGCACCACAAAATGATACTTGGTCCTATATTGTCTAAAAGGGACGGTACTGGGAGGTGGGTAGGGCCGGAGAAAAGGGGTGACTCGGAACGGGGGAGTTCCTGCACCTATTGTCTGAGAAAAAAAGCCCTGTTTGTTATCCACAATTCACTACATTATGCTTTATGTTAAAAAGTATTTTAGTTTTTTACTTAAGTGTTTTTCTTTGGGCAACAGTTGCTTTCACATTCAGCTCTGGTCTCATCAGAATGATGTAACATTTGGGAATGAAGATACAACCCAAGAGTCCAGCACTGGAGGACAAGATGGCGAAGACCTCCACAGCCACCATGTATTTCCCTTTAGAGCTGAGATAAGCTGGGATGAAGGAGATCCAAACACTACAGAAGACCAGCATGCTGAACGTGATGTATTGAGTTTCATTGAATGTGTCTGGAAGTTTTCTGGCCAAAAATGCTATAATAAAGCTGAACATAGCAAGACCTCCCATATATCCAATCACAACATAGAAAGCAGTGACAGATCCTTGATTACACTGTAATATTATCTTTCCCAGATCCACATGGGTGTTATTCTCTGGGAATGGTGGGGAAAAGACCAACCAGAAGACACAGATCACAAGCTGAACAGAAGAGCAGATAATCAGGAGGAAAACAGGGAATTGTTTCCTCAGCCATTTGTTTAGTTTATTGATAGGTCCGGTAACATTAAATGCTAAAACAACAGTAACGGTTTTAGCCAGAACTGAAGAAATTGCAACAGAAAAAGTCACCCCAAAAACAGCTTGTTGAAAAAGACAGGACATCTTTGTAGGACGTCCGAAGAACAGCAGAGGACAGAGGAAGGAGAGGATCAGTGAGATGAGAAGGATGAAGCTGAAGATCCGGTTATTGGCTTTTACTATTGGAGTTTCTTTGTGTTTAACAAATATCCCAAAAATTATAATATTTTCAAAACAGAACAATAGAGCCATAAACACAAGAGAAATCCCCAATGTATCTCCATAGGAAAGGAATTCAGTTGTTTTTTGTATACAGGCGTCTCTTCTCTCATTGGGCCATTGATCCTCTGGGCACTTATAACACCTTTCCATGTCTAAAAGAAAAAAAGGAAAGGTTCTTCTGTTAAAGCTCAGTTTCAAGGAAGTGCATAGTTGACTGATTTTGCTAAAATTTCAATGGCATCATGAATTTTTAGAGAAGTAACCACACAGTATAAAAGAAAGTAAATCAGCGCAATGGAAAACAATAATGACCCTACATACAGCAGCTAAGCATCAGGGTCAATAATCAAAAAATCCCTGAGAGAAATATAAAACAGATGATGCAGCGCTAATGATGTCCATAAATATATATAATAACACCATCCGTGATGAACTTCAGTGCTCAAATATCCAGGACATGCAAGTGACTCTGCAGGTGCAATGAACCTCCACCAATAGTGAACAATGGCCGCTCACCTCAAGGAATGAACCCTTTATAACAGAGGGTCAAAAAAAGCATGTAGCAGACACTTGTGGGGATCCAAACAACTACCGGATTCAGCATACAATATGTACCAGCAAGCAATGGGTTCCTTACGCCATATGTTCATGCAATGAAAAAGGCAGATACATAGAGTGCTCTCCGTAGATCAAATACAATGGTTTTACTAAAATAAGAAGTAAAAACTTACAAGCAAAGCACCTAAACTGGTGCGAGATGATACAGCGTGTGTACAAATGGTAATCGTGATGGCCGCGGGTGATGTCACGACGCTCCTTCCGTAAGTAACCACACAGTCTTTGCATTTCCTTTCAAAATTAATCAAGGGTACCTTATTTACCTAAGTTTAAATCAGTCCTTTGATGTGTTTATAGGTTTTCAGAGGATTGGAAGTCTTTCCATGCCTGCCATGTTATTGAAGTAAGTTCATATTTTCTAGGAATCTTGGTCCCCATTCTCCACTCTCATTCCTCATCAGTTACCTACCCCTTCCCCTCTCTTACCAGTTCTTACCTCTCCTTTTCATTTTGGGTCGCTCCCCTCGAATCAGAACGCCAGATAATTATCTTTGTTACCTGACACATAAAGCCCTGTACACAATCTGTTTTACCGATGAAAACAGTCCAGTGGACTGTTTTCATCGGACGAACCGATCGTGTGTGGGCCCCATTGGACTTTTTTCCCCATCGGCGAAAAAAAATAGAACATGTTTTAAATTTTTCAGATGGAAAAAAAAAACGATAGCGAATTCCGGTCGTCTGTGTGGAACTCCATCGGAGAAAAAACCCACGCATGCTCAGACTGAATTAGGAGACGGGAGCGCTCGTTCTGGTAAAACTAGCGTTCGTAATGGAGATAGTACATTTGTCATGCTGTAATGGACAGAAAAGCACGGAGACTGAAAAGTGCGAATCGGCTAACACCAAACTTTTACTAACACGCGGTAACACGAAATCAGCAAAAGCAGCCCAAAGGGTGGCGCCATTGGATTTGAACTTCCTATTTATAGTGCCGTCATACGTGTTGTACGTCACGGCATTTGGGATGGTCGGAATTTTGTCTGATGGTGTGTAGGCAAGACTGATGGAAGTCAGCTTGGTCACATCCCTTTATGCTTTTTCCTGTACATGCCTCTTGGACAGTCCTTTAAACAAGCTCAGAGAAAATGTTATACTACTTTAAAGGCCCACCTTGTGTACTGTAAATGACACATTTTTATATTTATATTATCATGGGCACTACAGATGAGCTTCGAGTCGAACTCATGTTCGATTCGAACATTGCCTGTTCGCCCGTTTGCCGAACAACAAACAATTTGGTGTTCGCGGCAAATTCGAAAATCCGCGGAACACCCTGTAAAAGTCTATGGGAGAAATCTAAAGTGATAATTTTAAAGGCTTATATCCAAGTTATTGTCATAAAAAGTGTTTGGGGACCCGGGTCCTGCCCCAGGGGACATG
Source organism: Rana muscosa (assembly GCA_029206835.1). Lineage (NCBI taxonomy): Eukaryota > Metazoa > Chordata > Amphibia > Anura > Ranidae > Rana > Rana muscosa. Next base: position 64,815,097 of record JARGYO010000094.1, read on the forward strand.
TATCAATGCAAAAAAAAGTTTTAAAAACTGCAGTTTTTTGAGGAGAAGTGATTTTAATAATGCTTAAAGTGAAACAATAAAAGTGAAATATTCCTTTAAATTTCGTACCTAGGGGTTGTGTATAGTATGCCTGTAAAGCAGCACTTGTTTCCCGTGCTTAGAACTGTCCCTGCACAAAGTGTCATTTCCGAAGGAAAAAAAGTCATTTAAAAGCACTCACGGCTATAATGACTTGTCGGCTCCCGGCAATAGAGAAAAGTCATTGATAAAAAAAATGTAAAAAAATGCGTGGGGGTCCCCCCAAATTCAATTACCAGGCCCTTCAGGTCTGGTATGGATATTAAGGGGAACCCTGCGTCAAATAAAAAAAAAAAAATGACATGGGGTTCCCGCCAAATATCCATACTAGACCCCTTATCCGAACACGCAACCTGGCAGGCTGCAGGAAAAGAGGGGGGACGAGAGAGCGCCCCCCCTCCTGAACCGTACCAGGCCACATGCCCTCAACATTGGGAGGATGCTTTGGGGGTCTATGACCCCTCAAAGCACCATGTCCCCATGTTAATGGGACAAGGGCCTCATCCCCATAACCCTTGCCCGGTGGTTGTGGGGGTCTGCGGGCAGGGGGCTTATCGGAATCAGGAAGACCCCTTTAACAAAGGGGACCCCCAGATCCGGACCCCACAATGTGAATTAGTAAGGGGTACATTGTACCCCTACCATTTCACAAAGAAAGTGTAAAAAAATGTAAAAAAAACACACAGACACCGTTGGGAAAAGTCCTTTATTAAAAAATATATATATTTTTTGTTAAAGATTCCAGCGGCGGTAATCCACTCTCGGTATCCTGCGATAGGTGGTCTCTTCTCCAGGGTCCAGCAATGGATGATCTCTCCTCTCCGGGGTCCAGGCTCCAACAATGATGTCCAGCGCAGCACTCTTCACCGGAGCGGAGACACCCTGGGAATGACGCAGCCGAAGCCAGTGACAGTAGCTGAGGGCGGGGCCACCCGTCACGTGACCCCGTCCCCCTCTGACGCAAGGGGAAACCCGGGCTTCCCCAGTGACGTGCGGGTGACCCCGCCCCCCTCTGATGCAACGGAAACCTGCATTACTTCAGAGGGGGCGGGGTCACCCGCACGTCACTGGGGAAGCCAGGGTTTCCCCTTGCGTCAGAGGGGGATGGGGTCACGTGACAGGTGGCCCCGCCCTCAGCTACTTAAGAGCTGTCACTGGCTTCGGCGGCGTCATTCCGGGGGTGTCTCCGCTCCGGTGAAGAGTGCTGCGCTGGACATCATCGTTGGAGCCTGGACCCCGGAGAGGAGAGATCATCCATCGCTGGACCCCGGAGAGGAGACCACCCATCGCAGGATACCGAGAGTGGATTACCGCTGCTGGAATCTTTAAAAAAATATATATATATTATTAATAAAGGACTTTTCCCAATGGTGTCTGTGTGTTTTTTTTACATTTTTTTACACTTTCTTTGTGAAATGGTAGGGGTACAATGTACCACAGGGCAAGGAATGTGGGGATGAGGCCCTTGTCCCAATCAACATGGGGACATGGTGCTTTGAGGGGTCACAGACCCCCAAAGCATCCTCCCCATGTTGAGGGCATGTGGCCTGGTATGGTTCAGGAGGGGGGGCGCTCTCTCGTCCCTCCCTCTTTTCCTGCTGCCTGCCAGGTTGCGTGCTCGGATAAAGGGTCTGCAATGGATTTTTGGGGGGAACTCAACGTCATTTTTTTTTAATTTGGGGTGGAGTTCCCCTTAAAATCCATACCAGACCTGAAGGGTCTAGTATGGATATTTGGGGGGAACCCCACGTCTTTTTTTTTTTAATTTGACGCAGGGTTTCCCTTAATATCCATACCAAACCTGAAGGGCCTGGTAATTGAATTTGGGGGGACCCCCACGCATTTTTTTTTATCAATGACTTTTCTCTATTGCCGGGAGCCGACAATTCATTATAGCCGTGAGTGCTTTTAAATGACTTTTTTTCCTTCAGAAATGACACTTTGTGCAGGGACAGTTCTAAGCACGGGAAACAAGTGCTGCTTTACAGGCATACTATACACACACCCTAGGTACAAAATTTAAAGGAATATTTCACTTTTATTGTTTCACTTTATGCATTATTAAAATCACTGCTCCCGAAAGAACTTGAGTTTTTAAAACTTTTTTTGCATTGATACATGTCCCCTGAGGCAGGACCCGGGTCCCCAAACACTTTTTATGACAATAACTTGTATATTAGCCTTTAAAATTAGCACTTTAGATCTTTCATGTTCGAGTCCCATAGACTTTAACTGTGTTCGGATGTTCGAACAAATTTATTGCCTGTTCGCAAGTTCTGGTGCGAACCGAACTGGGGGGTGTTCGGCTCATCCCTAATGGGCACTAGCACTGCATGTGTGTGTTTTTATGTCTTTTTATGCACAGAGACTGAAGGTTCAGGTTTCGGGGGCCTGTCCTAATGCCAAGGAGAGCATCTGTGGACTTCGGGTCTTTTTCCTCTCCCCAATATGGGTGGGTCTCTCTTTGGGAGAGACCCCCACCAAGTACTTGGAGGACTGGCTTTGGCAGGTCCCTAAGGAACAAGGTTCATGTGGCTTTGGTATAGGTAGAACATAGAGTTCCTTGCTCCTGTCAGGAGTCTTGTGCTCAGGAGGGTTTAGGATTTGAGGCCCTTTCTCTTTGGAGACTGGACCATTACAGAGCCCTCATGCTGTGGCTTCACGGTTCACATTTTTTGTTCACAGGGCTTTGACAAGCACCACACAGCAGATCCCCTGATGAAATCACGTGATTGGTGATGCAACATGTTGGGCGGAGCCAGGGGACATCATTTTCAAAACTGGAAGTACAGCATAGATAGCGGTGCCTGGAATCCCAATGCAGTATTGGAGTACTGTGCTGATATTTTTAATGTAAATGTGAACACAGAATGTGTGCACTAGGGGTGGGATCTCACTTGGCAAAGACAGATCTTTATGCAGGTGGTGGGATCCCAAAAGAGAAAGACGAATTTGTGCACTGGGGATGGAATCTCACTGGGAAAGACCATTATGTGAGTGCTGGAAGTGGGATCTCACTGGGGAACAACAAATGTGTGTGCGGGTGATTTGATGTCACTGCTGAAAAATGCTCTGTTCAGCTAAATTTAAAGTAGTTCTAAAGGCAGAGGGGTTTTATCTTAATGCATCTTATGCATTAAGATAAAAAAAACTTCTGTGTGCAGCAGCCCCCCTCAGCCCCTCTAATACCTGCCTGAGCCCCATCTCAATCCATGAGAGCCTTAGCTGTCCAGGACTCTCCCTCCTGATTGGCTTCCACTGCTGTCAATAAAAGTCAGTGAGCCAACGTGGAGAGAGGGGAATGGACACACAGAGCAGCGGCTTGGCTCAGGTGCCCCCATAGCAAGCTGCTTGCTGTGGGGGGACTTGGCAGGAGGGAGGCCCAGGAGTGACGGTGAGGGAAGAGGAGGATCGGGGCTGCCCTGTGCAAAACCACTGCACAAAGCAGGTAAGTATAACATGTTTGTTACTTTTAAACAAAAAAAAAAAGAGACTTTAACATCACTTAAAGACTTGAGGTAGAATCCACCAGAGACACATGGCAAAGTTAATAGAACTTGCACATTATATAAACAATAAGCAATTATAGGGAATACTATAGAGGTACCAACCATTTTTGTTAGTAAATTCATTCTCCGGGCAGCGCACACAGTAGTAACAGCATGGTTGTCCTCCTTTATGTTGAAGTTTCTGGTATCCAGGGAGGCAGCTCTCGGAGCACAGAGAACGTGGAGTCTGAAGACAAAATCCAGCTATCAAGTTAAAGTGATTGTAAAGGTTCAAATTTATTAAATAAAAATAACAAACATGTTATACTTACCTGCTCTGTGCAAGGATATTGCACAAAGCAGCCCAGATCCTCCTCTTCTGGGATGCCCCACCAGTGTTTCTCTCCTTCATAGGGTTCCCCCATGGAGAGCCGCTCTCCATGGGGCACCCGTGCGGGCGCACTCCCGAGTCCTGCTGCTGCGTGCACTGACACAGACAGCAGGAATCTGCCTCGCTGCATTTGATTGACAGCAGCGGGAGCCAATGGCAATCTTTCAATCAATCTATCCAATGAAGATAGAGACAGTGACTGGAACCGCTGGGCTTGTGTATATCACTGGAACGGATGTGCTCAGGTAAGAAAAAGGGGGGGGGGAGGCTCTGGAGGCAGTTGCAGCACAATTTTCCAAAATGTCTTGGTATACTGAAGCCTTAAGAGTTCCCTTCACTGGAACTAGGGGGCCAAGCCAACCCCTGAAAAACAACCCCACACCATAATCCCCTCTCTCAATGATTTGGACCAGTGCACAAAGCAAGGTCCATAAAGACATGGAGGAGTGAGTTTGGGGTGGGGGGACCTGACTGGCCTGCACAGAGTTCTGACCTCAACCCGATAGAGACTGTGAGCCAGGCCTTCTAGTCCACATCAGTACCTGACCTCACAAATGCACTTCTGGAGAATGGTGAAACATTCCTATTGACACATTCCTAAACCTTGTGGACAGCCTTCCCAGAAGAGTTGAAGCTGTTAAACTCTTCAAAGGGTGCAAAGGGTAAGCCAACTCAATGTCCTGGGACCAATCCTGCTTAATTTATTCATAAACGATCTTGAGGATGGGATAAACAGCTCAATCTCAGTATTTGCAGACAATACAAAGCTAAGCAGGGCAATAACTTCTATGCAGGATGTGGAAACCTTGCAAGAAGACCTAAACAAATTAATGGGGCGGGTAACTACAGGGCAAATGAGATTTAATGTTAAAAAATGTAAGGTAAGGCATTTGGGTGCCAAAAATATGAATGCTAGTTACTCACTAGAGGGAGAACCTCTGGGGGAATCTAGGATGGAAAACGACCTGGGGCTCCTAGTAGATGACAGGCTCAACAATTGCATGCAATGCCAGGCTGCTGTGAGCAAAGCCAAAAGAAGATTTGCACGCATCAAAAGGGGGATTCACTCCAGAGATAAAACGATAATTCTCCAACTCTGCAAGACTCTGGTCCGGCCGCATCTTGAGTATGCTGTCCAGTTCTGGGCCCCAGTCCTCAGAAAGGATGTGCTGGAACTGGAAAGAGTCCAGGGAAGAGAAACAGAGCTAATTAAGAGACCGGAGTACCTCGGTTATGGGAACAGACTACAAGCATTGAACTTAGTCTCTCTGGGGAGGAGACGCTTGAGAGGGATTCTGATATTGATGTATAAATACCGTACTAGTGACCCTAGCAAATTTTGTGAAAGGGAATTTAAAAAGACATTCACTAAAATTGGAAGAGAAGCGGTTTAACCTTAAACTCCGTAGAGGGTTCTTTACTGTCAGAGTAAAACTATAAGATGGGCACCTTAATGACCACAACATACAGGGATATACAATGTACTATTGACATAATCACACACACATATCATAGGTTGAACTGGATGGACTTGTGTCTTTTTTCAACCTCACCAACTATGTAACTATGTCATATTGAACCCTACGAACTAAGACTGGGACGCCATTAAAGTTCATGGGCATGTAACGGCAGGCATCCCAATACCTTTTGTAATATAGTGTATATATATATATATATATATATATATATATATATATATATATATATATTATATATATACTGTGAGGGGGTTAGCTCGGCAGCGGGTGTGTGTGACCCCCGGGATGGGCTCCCCACACAAAACAGGCCCAGCAAACGGAGGTTGTGGTTTTCAAAATCAAAAAGGTGCGGTTTATTTTCTATTTACAGTGACAAAACACAGCAAAGCAAAAGAAACATAACCAAAATAAATCCTGGTCAAGTTGACCTCTGACTAAACATACAGGTTTCCTAACTAACAACTGGGATCAGCCTAGTGCTGTCCTAGTCCCTAAGTCCCTGGTTTTAAATGTCCAAGCAAATAGCCACACAGGCTTTGTCTCACCGCACAGGGGTTCACTCTCCCTAGACAGTCCACACAGGTCTGGTTCCAGGCATGAGCTAACATCTAATGAAGCTGGGAGTTCTTATAGAGGCCTAAATGAGCTGACAAGCTTCAGCTGGTCTCATCAACTCCCTGTCTGCACGACGCCCAGCCCTCTCCCTAGAGGTATGAGTCATCCATGAGCCCACTAGCCTTATACAACTCTCCACCTAGTTGTATAAGTCGGCGTAAAGCCTGAATCTGGGCGAAATATATCTACCCCCCTGGATGCAACCAGGTGACTTTACCTTCCTGCTGTCACATACCCCCCCCCTCTTGTTTTAACCTCGGGGTTGGAACACCAGCAATCAGGCATTCATGTACTCGAGACAAAGCATCCACATTCCCCATTTGAACGCCAGGGCGATGCTTTACTGTGAAGTTGAATTCCTGGAGGGCCAGGAACCACCTATTCACTCTTCTATTTGTTTCCTTGTTTTGAGCCATCCACTTTAACGGAGCGTGATCCGTAACCATGTCAAAGTGCCTACCTAGCAGGTAGTACCGAAGGGAATCTAGAGCCCACTTCACCGCTAAACACTCCTTTTCAACGGTGGCGTAATTTACCTCATGGGACTTCAACTTCCTGCTGAGGTAAATGACTGGGTGCTCTTCCCCGTTCCAGACCTGGGACAATACTGCTCCTAACCCCACATCTGACGCATCACTTTGTACGACAAAGTCTTTAGAGAAGTCGGGTGAGTACAACACTGGCTGGCTACATAAGGCTTGTTTCAAGAATTGGAATGCTGCCTCAGCCTCGGGGGTCCATTTAATCATGACCGACCCTTTCCCCTTCGTCAGGTTGGTTAGGGGCACAGCCTTAGAAGCAAAGTGGGGAATGAATCGCCGATAATACCCAGCGATTCCCAGAAAGGCTCGTACCTGCTTCTTGCTGTTGGGACGTGGCCAACTCTGGATGGCCTCGACTTTGTTGAGTTGGGGTTTTATTACTCCCCTCCCAATGGTGTACCCAAGATATTTGGCCTCCTCCTGCCCAATGGTACACTTCTTGGGGTTAGCCGTAAACCCCGCTTCCCGAACAGAGTCCAGGACTGCTTGCACTTTTGGCAGATGTGAGGCCCAATCTGTGCTATGGACAATTACGTCATCCAGGTAAGCCGCAGCATACTTCCGATGGGGCCTCAGCATCTGGTCCATTTTCCGCTGGAATGTGGCCGGCGCATTCTGTAACCCGAACGGCATTCTTTTATATTGGAACGCCCCGTCTGGGGTTACAAATGCGGTTTTCTCTTTGGCCGACTTGGCCAGGGGGATTTGCCAATACCCTTTTGTGAGGTCAAGAGTCGTCATGTATCGGGCTGTTCCCAGCCGGTCGATCAACTCATCTATACGTGGCATGGGGTAGGTGTCAAATTTTGTAACTTTGTTCAACTGACGAAAATCGTTACAAAATCGCCAGCTCCCATCCGGTTTAGGCACCAACACGATGGGACTAGACCAATCACTTTGGGACTCCTCTATCACCCCTAAGTTCAGCATTTTCTGTACTTCCTCCCGTATTGCCTCCCGTCGAGCCTCTGGGATCCGATAGGGTTTTAACTTCACCTTTTCACCGGGCGGGGTAATGATGTCATGCTCTACCCCAGATGTTTGTCCCGGCAGCTCAGAGAATACCTCCTTGTTGCGAAGCACAAACTCCTTAACCTCCTGTTGTTGGGGTTGTGACAAGGTGGCTGCTATTCCAACCTCAGGAATCACGCAACCAGTTTGAGCTGGTGACCAAGTGTCTGCGACTAGGGACTCTCTATCCCTCCAGGCTTTCAACAGATTAACGTGATAGATCTGTTCGGGCTTTCGCCTTCCTGGTTGTCTGACCTTGTAATTCACTTCGCTCACTTTTTCCATTATCTCGTAGGGGCCTTGCCATTTGGCAAGGAATTTACTTTCAACCGTAGGGACAAGTACCAATATCCTATCCCCCGGGGAAAAGGTACGGGTCTTGGCTCCACGGTTGTACACTCTCTGCTGTGCCAACTGCGCTTGGGCCAAATGTTCCTTCACGATGGGCATTACCTGTGCAATTCGATCTTGCATCAGGGCGACATGCTCAATCACACTCCTGTGGGGAGAACTCTCACTTTCCCAAGTTTCCTTGGCAATATCCAACAGCCCTCTTGGGTGTCTCCCATACAGTAACTCAAAGGGGGAGAATCCCGTAGAGGATTGGGGCACCTCCCTAATAGCAAACATCAAATAAGGAAGTAAACAGTCCCAATCCTTTCCATCTCTATCCACCACTTTCTTCAACATTTGTTTTAGGGTTTTGTTGAATCTTTCAACCAGCCCATCGGTTTGGGGGTGATACACAGACGTACGCAATTGCGTCACTTTGAACAATTTACACAGCTCTTTCATAACCCGGGACATAAAGGGTGTACCTTGGTCCGTAAGCAGTTCTTTACAAATACCCACCCGGCTAAAAACAAGAGATAGCTCTTTGGCTATGGTTTTGGCCGAGGTATTTCGGAGAGGGATCGCTTCTGGATAACGGGTGGCATAGTCCATTATAACTAATATGTACTGGTGCCCCCTAGCGGACTTGATTATAGGACCTACCAAATCCATGGCGATCCTCTCAAACGGGACCTCAATGATGGGTAGAGGGACCAGCGGGCTACGGAAATGTGGCATCGGGGCCAACCTCTGACACACAGGGCAGGAGGAACAATAATTTTCTACGTCCTTCATCACCCCCGGCCAATAGAATCTCTGTAATACCCTCTCTCGGGTTTTCTCTGTCCCCAGATGACCTCCAAGAATGTGCCCATGGGCCAACTCCAACACCAACTTCCTGTAAGGTTTGGGCACCACAAGCTGCTCAACGGTTTCTTCTGCCCTTTTTGCCACCCGATACAGTAGGTCCTTCTCTACGCTGAAGTATGGGTAAGTGCAGGTATTATCTGGGTTCACTAACTCGCCATCTATTTTCACTACGTTTTCCCGTGCCTTTATTAGGGCGGGGTCTTTCAACTGTTCTGTGGCAAAGTTTTCCCTGTGAACCTCAAGATCAGAAAACTCCACAGACGGTAGGTTTTCGTCTGAGGAGGTGGGCTCCTCTCCAGTTTCTTGAGTCTCCCCTGCCAATACTGATAAGGGAAATTCCGGAGAGTCCTCACCACTCTCAGGGGAGTTCTGGCTATCACATTCCTGGTACATAGGGGCACCAGTGAGGGGCTCAGGATCATCCCACAGTTCCCAGAACTTCGGAAAATCCCTTCCCACAATGGCGTCATGCGGTAACTGAGATACTAAGCCCACTGGATGAGAGAGGGTACCTTTGGGGGTCTCGAAACACACTGTAGTCACTGGATACTCTCGGGTGTCCCCATGCACACAAATAACAGCTACCTTGCTATTCCCAGAGACCTCTGTTTTAACTAACTCAGCCTTTATCAGGGTCACAAGGCTACCTGAATCCAGCAATACCACAACATTTCTACCATTAACACACATTTTGCATAAATGTTTCTCAGTTCCTCGAATGGCAGTGCATGCGACTGTCGCACACAGCGACTGACGTCTGCCCGTCAGAAAGTCACACTGCATGGGTTCCTCCACAACCGGGCAATTGGCTGCAATATGTCCCGCTTGCCGGCAGCGGTAGCAAACGATCCTTCTTGCCGCCTCTTGAGCCGCTGATTTCCCAGGCTGTTCTCGCCAAACTTGGGGTAGAGCTCCCACCCTCTCACTCTCTCCACCCTCACCCCTTGGAATCCTCTTATCCGCCCCTGGGGATGGTCTGGTCTTAGGGTGGAAAGTCCGAGTGTCTCTGGAAGAGGCCGTCAGGTTCTCTGTAGCCAAGTATTTCTCCACACGATCCACAAGACCATCGGCCGTCTCTGGGTCTCCATGGCTTACCCACTTTTGGATGGCAGTAGGAAGAGCTCTCAAAAACCGATCCATTACAACACGTTCCACAATCTTTGGTGCGGACAAAGTCTCTGGCTGTAGCCACTTTCTGCTCAGGTGAATGAGATCATACATTTGAGACCTGGGGGGTTTTCCAAGCTGGAAAGTCCAGTTATGCACACGCTGAGCCCGGACAGCCTGGGTGACACCCAGCCTTGCCAATATTTCAGCTTTTAGCACCACATAGTCTTTTGCTTGGTTAGGCTCTAGGTCATAGTAAGCTTTCTGCGATTCACCAGTTAACAGAGGAGCCACCAGTCCAGCCCACTGCTCCTCAGGCCACTTTTCTCTTTCAGCGGTCCTTTCAAATGTGGTCAAAAATACCTCTGGATCATCCTCTCCAGTCATTTTTGTCAATAAACGACTCACCCCAAAGGACGCGGTATTAGTGGGACGGCTTTCCTCACTGGTCTGCGGACGTTGCTGCATTACTGCTTCCATCTGTTGTTGTAGTCTCTGCTCTTGCTTCTGCAACAGGTCTATGAAGCGGGCCTCAGATTGCTGCTGGGCTCGTTGCTGAGCCTCCAGACCCTGTTGCAAAGTTGCGTTTGTCTGCTGCTGGGCTGCAAGGCTCCTTTGCAAACCTGCATTTGTCTGCTGTTGATTGGCATTTGCTAGAGCCAGCTGCTTCAGTATCTCCTCCATGCTGGCTTAAAAAAAAACTGCCCGCATTCTCCACCAACTGTGAGGGGGTTAGCTCGGCAGCGGGTGTGTGTGACCCCCGGGATGGGCTCCCCACACAAAACAGGCCCAGCAAACGGAGGTTGTGGTTTTCAAAATCAAAAAGGTGCGGTTTATTTTCTATTTACAGTGACAAAACACAGCAAAGCAAAAGAAACATAACCAAAATAAATCCTGGTCAAGTTGACCTCTGACTAAACATACAGGTTTCCTAACTAACAACTGGGATCAGCCTAGTGCTGTCCTAGTCCCTAAGTCCCTGGTTTTAAATGTCCAAGCAAATAGCCACACAGGCTTTGTCTCACCGCACAGGGGTTCACTCTCCCTAGACAGTCCACACAGGTCTGGTTCCAGGCATGAGCTAACATCTAATGAAGCTGGGAGTTCTTATAGAGGCCTAAATGAGCTGACAAGCTTCAGCTGGTCTCATCAACTCCCTGTCTGCACGACGCCCAGCCCTCTCCCTAGAGGTATGAGTCATCCATGAGCCCACTAGCCTTATACAACTCTCCACCTAGTTGTATAAGTCGGCGTAAAGCCTGAATCTGGGCGAAATATATCTACCCCCCTGGATGCAACCAGGTGACTTTACCTTCCTGCTGTCACAATATATATATATATATATATATATATATATATGTGTCCTTATCCCACATGTTAGACTATGCCACACACGTTTTGTTTGCACTCCAATAATAATAGGTGTTTAAAAAAATATATATATTTCTGGCTACCTGGCGGAATTTTGGATTCCACTGAATTGCACTTTCATTAAGTTGGAGTCTCAGTTTTCCCCCGTAATTGTAAAAATATCCAACTGTAACTACTGATATGGATTTATTAGGTGTAAATACAATGTTTAATAGATCAAATCTGGATGAACCTTTTCCTTCATTAAAATGTATCTCTTCTCCTTCTTTGGTTGTAAAGTGTGCTCTCCTCAGATACCTGTTCATCTGAAAATATAAATAAATACAAGTTTACATCTTCCTATACTTTCCTCACCTCACTTCTCCTCTTCACTCTTCGTTTTCTTTTGCTTATTTATTTTTAAATTTTGCATTACCATCATATAGGGCGCCAGGCCATGGATTCGAATGGGTAGGGGGTTTGAAGCACGTGATTAGAACAGGCTTAAAAAAGGGTGGGCTCGGGGTGCAGAGCACTGCGCTCCGAGTCCACCCAGTTGTGTGGCAGTGAATGAATGTTCACTATTCTCACACTAATCCTCCTTCTGGCCATTCAGGAAACGGGTTATGAAACGCGTTTCCCGATTGGCCAAGATGCAAGGCGATCCTATTGGACACCTAGGAGGAGGAGGAGAGCACGGCCAGAGGAAAAGACCCGCTGACCCACCAGCCGCCACTGTGGAGGAAAGGGGTCAGGACAGCAGGGAAGAGCGGATCTGTACACCTTGGGGGGAGCAAAGCTTTCAGCAGTCGGTGGACACAGGAGAGAGAGCTCCGCTGGCCAGGTGCGGGACTCATGTGGCATACAGCCGGGAGTGCTAGGCTGCAATCACAGTGCAATCTGTGTGGTGGGAAGGGGTGTGCGGTCTCTGGGCTGGGACTGGCTGAGCAATGTTGGATCAGAGAACAGGTAGAGTGTGAAAAGTTTTGGGGGTCATGTTCCCTGCCTCCCACCTGCTGATCGCACCTATGTCTTGGCTGGGGATGTGACTGGCAGTACAGTAGGTGCCTTCTCTCCTCTGACTCATTGGATATGATAGAAGTCATGGCATCAGAAGTGGTGTGTGGGCTCATCTTCAGATTCCTGCTCGCAGCCTGCCTTCTTGTGGGTGAGTGATCCTATAGATTGCATACTACTTATGTCATAGTGATGAAAGGTAAATAACTTTTACCTTGATCAGCTTTTATATGATCTGTTACAGTGCCTTGAAAAAGTATTCATACCCCTTGAAATTTTCCAAATTTTGTCATATTACAACCAAAAACATAAATGTATTTTATTGGGATTTTATGTGATAGACCAACACAAAGTGGGACATAATTGTGAAGTGGAAGGAAAATGATAAATGGTTTTCAATTTTTTTTTTACAAATAAATATCTGAAAATTGTGGCGTGCATTTGAATTCAGCCCCCTTTACTCTGATACCCCTAACTAAAATCTAGTGGAACACACTGCCTTCAGAGGTCACCTGATTAGTAACTAGAGTCCACGTGTGTTGAATTGGATCTCAGTATAAATACAGCTGTTCTGCGAAGCACTCAGAGGTTTGTTAGAGAACCTTAGTGAACAAACAGCATCACGAAGGCCAAGGAACACACCAGACAGGTCAAGGATAAAGTTGTGAAGGAGTTTAAAGCAGGGTTAGGTTATAAAAAAATATCCCAAGCTTTGAACATCTCACTGAACTCTGTTCAATCCATCATCTAAAAATGGAAAGAGTATGGCACAACTACAATCCTACCAAGACATGGCCATCTACCTAAACTGACAGGCCAGGCAAGGAAGGAAAGCATCAATCAGAGAAGCAGCCAAGAGGCCCATGGTAACTCTGGAGGAGCTGCAGAGGTCCACAGCTCAGGTGGGAGAATCTGTCCACAGGACAACTATTAGCTGTGCACTCTACAAATCTGGCCTTTATGGAAGAGTGGCAAGAAGAAAGCTATTACTGAAAAAAAGCCATAAGAAGTCAAATTTGCAGTTTGCGAGAAGCCATGTGGGGGACACAGCAAACATGTGGAAGAAGGTGCTCTGGTCAAATAAGACCAAAATTGAACTTTTGGCCTAAAAGCAAAACGCTATGTGTGGCGGAAAACTAACACTGCACATCACCCTGAACACACCATCCCCACTGTGAAACATGGTGGTGGCAGCATCATGATGTGGGGATGCTTTTCTTGAGCAGGGAAAGGAAGCTGGTCAGAGTTGATGGGAAGATGGATGGAGCCAAATACAGGGCAATCTTAGAAGAAAACCTGTTAGGGTCTGCAAAAGACTTGAGACTGGGGTGGAGGTTCACCTTCCAGCAGGACAACGACCCTAAACATACAGCCAGAGCTACAATGGGATATTTTAGATCAAAGAATATTCATGTGTTAAGTAGGGATGAGCTTTGAGTTCGAGTCGAACCCATGTTCGACTCGAACATCGTCTGTTTGGCCGTTCGCCGAATTTCGAACATTATGGGCCGTTCACGCCAAATTTGAGTGGCGCGTCACGGCCAGTAATTCACTGGCTGATGATTGGCCAAAGCATGCACTATGACCCACATGCTTTGGCCAATCACAACGCGGAAAAAACGGAAAGCCATAATTGGCCAAAGCCAGGGTGGCTTTGGCCAATTATGTCTCAGGGGGTTTAGTACACGCCCCACACTATATAAGGTCGCCTGCGTGGCAGCCTTGTGTAGTGTGTTGCGGCGGTGGTTAAAGACAGAGAGAGAGAGAGATAGTGTCATTTAATTTGAGTTAGATAGAGCAGGCAGGCGAGTCAGTTAGCTTCAGTTACAGTGTGTAGAGGACATATATGCATCCTAGGTGTTGTATATATATTTACACACTGTATTCAGTTTAGCTAAATCCGTTCCTGTTATTCTCTATACTGACAGGCAGGCAGGTGATTGTGCTAGCTGCAGCATTTTCACTTAGTGTACTGTGTCCTTTGCACAGTGTGCACCTAAAGCTTACCTGAATACAATTGCTGGTGTTCTCATACTAATACAGGCAGGGTGCTGCAGTATTTTGATTTAGTGTCCTTTGCACAGTATGCACCTAAAGCTTACCTGAATACAATTGCTGGTGTTCTCATACTAATACAGGCAGGGAGCTGCAGTATTTTGATTTAGTGTCCTTTGCACAGTGTGCACCTAAAGCTTATCTGAATACAATTGCTGGTGTTCTCATACTAATACAGGCAGGGAGCTGCAGTATTTTGATTTAGTGTCCTTTGCACAGTGTGCACCTAAAGCTTACCTGAATACAATTGCTGGTGTTCTCATACTAATACAGGCAGGGAGCTGCAGTATTTTGATTTAGTGTCCTTTGCACAGTGTGCACCTAAAGCTTACCTGAATACAGTTGCTGGTGTTCTCATACTAATACAGGCAGGGAGCTGCAGTATTTTGATTTAGTGTCCTTTGCACAGTGTGCACCTAAAGCTTACCTGAATACAATTGCTGGTGTTCTCATACTAATACAGACAGGGAGCTCCAGTATTTTGATTTAGTGTCCTTTGCACAGTATGCACCTAAAGCTTACCTGAATACAATTGCTGGTACTCTCATACTAATACAGGCAGGGAGCTGCAGTATTTTGATTTAGTGTCATTTGCACAGTGTGCACCTAAAGCTTACCTGAATACAATTGCTGGTGTTTTCATACTAATACAGGCAGGGAGCTGCAGTGTTTTGATTTAGTGTCCTTTGCACAGTGTGCACCTAAAGCTTACCCGAATACAATTGCTGGTGTTCTCATACTAATACAGGCAGGGAGCTGCTGTATTTTGATTTAGTGTCCTTTGCACAGTATGCACCTAAAGCTTACCTGAATACAATTGCTGATGTTCTCGTACTAATACCACAGGCAGGGAGCTGCAGTATTTGCTGCTGTCTCTGCGCGTTATTCCAAAAGTTCTTTGGTGTGGGCCTTTTTTCAGACGTGTGCAGCAGATCGCACCATTGCTATTTTACAACATATATCTGAAGCGTATCTCGCGTGGCCAAAACATGAGCCACTTGGGCATCTGGGGGTCAAGATTAGTGATGAGCCGAACACCCCCGGGTTCGGTTCGCACCAGAACCCGCGAACGGACCGAAAGTTCGCACGAACTTTAGAACCCTATTAAATTCAATGGATGCGAACGTTTGAAATCTAAAGTGCTAATTATAACGACTATTATGCATGTTATTGTCCTAAAAAGGGTTTGGGAACCCGGGTTCTGCACCAGGGGACATGTATCAATGCAAAAAGAAGTTTTAAAAACGTCCGTTTTTCTGGAGCAGTCATTTTAATGATGCATAAAGTGAAAAAAAAAGTCAAATATTCCTTTAAATATCGTACCTGGGGGGTGTCTAAAGTATGCCTGTGAAGTGCCACGTGTTTCCCGTGTTTAGAACTGTCCCTGCACAAAATTACATTTCTAAAGGAAAAAAAGCCATTTAAAACTGCTTGCGGCTTTAATGTAATGTCAGGTCCCGGTAATATGGATGAAAATCTTTAAGAAAAATTACATAGCTACCCCATCACCCCCCCCCCCCCCTTACCCCAGCCCATTACCAGCCCATTACCAGCCCATTACCAGCCCCTTTGGGTCTTGTATGGATATTAAGGGGAACCCCGCACACAAAATAAAAAAGGCCCTATATACTCTGAACAGCCGTATACAGGCGGTGCATACAAGACAGGGACTGTAGGTTTGTTCTTATGTAGAATCTGTTTGTAATTTTGAACAGGTACATTGTTTAAGTGTAGCTCCAGCCAAAAAATATATTTTTAAGCTTTTTGGAAAACATAGGGAAGGGTTATCACCCCTGTAACATTTGATTTGCTGTCTGTGCAGTGTGCACCTGTTCAGAACAGTTCGCCTCACTTTCCGTCCTAATGACAAATGTTTTTTGAAAATTTGGGGTTTTTAATGAAACAAGAATTGGTGATAAAGAATCAGTGGAGAGGAGACACTTTTTTTCCCATATTAACTCTTACAGGAGAGAATTTGCCTTCCTAGGGGTAGATTTCCTCTCACTTCCTGTTGTATCCTTCCGTTTGCAAGGAGGAGTCGTTTGTAAGTTGGATGTTTGAAAGTAGGGGCCTGCCGTATATACTCAGCTGAAATTTGCCCCTTACATGTTGGTGTTGCCACAACACTGTGAGCCCTCACAGTTACTCTTGGTGGGCACATGAATGGGCCCTGCTGTGAATTATTAGATCAAGAATTGTAATTGCATGCCCCTGTTGAACAGGGGCTGAAAAATTGGGCCTTTGGTGGTGGTGGTGGTGTTGACACAACACTGTAAGGCCTCACAGTTAGTCTTGGTGGGCGCAGGAATGGGCCCTGCTGTGAATTATTAGATCAAGAATTGTAATTGCATGCCCCTGTTGAACAGGGGCTGAAAAATTGGGCCTTTGGTGGTGGTGGTGGTGGTGGTGTTGACACAACACTGTAAGGCCTCACAGTTAGTCTTGGTGGGCGCAGGAATGGGCCCTGCTGTGAATTATTAGATCAAGAATTGTAATTACATGCCCCTGTTAAACAGGGGCAGAAAAATTGAGCCTTGGGCACTGGTGCCACAACACTGCAACCCCTCACAGATACTGTACTTGGAGCACAGCAATGAGCCCTGTTGCAAAGTATTGCATCAAAAATTGTAATTACACGCCCCTGTTAAACAGGGGCTGAAAAATTGGGCCTTAGCCACTGGTGCTGGTGCCACGACACTGCAACCACTCCCAGATACTCTAGTTGGAGTGCAGGAATGAGCCCTGCTGCAAAGCATTGCATAAGAAATTGTAATAACACACCCCTGTTAAACAGGGGCTGAAAAATTGGGCCTTAGCCACTGGTGGCGGCACCCAGAAACAAAAATGTTGTTCCAAGCTGTCATCGTCAATCGGATCATTGAGGAGGAGGAGGATAGTCAGTCAACATAACAGGACAAACTCTCAGCATCAGCATCAGTCTTGAAGGGATGTGACATTTGAAAATAAATTAGTCTGTTATATCAGCTTCAGGTGTTTGGTAGCTGGTGGTGATCCAAGACTGGTTCATCTTTATGAAGGTCAGTCGATCAACAGAGTCGGTGGACAGACGCACCCTGTGATCCGTGACAAATCCTCCAGCAGCACTGAATGTGCGTTCTGAAAGAACGCTGGATGCAGGACAGGCCAGTAGCTCAATTGCATACTGTGCAAGCTCTGGCCAGTGATCCATCCTCAAGACCCAGTAAGCCAGAGGATTTTCGGTGGGGAAGGTGTCCAAGTCTGACCTTGCCCCTAGGTATTCCTGCACCATGTATATCAGACGCTGGCGATGGTTGCTGGAACCGATCATACCTTGGGGCTGCGGACTAAAGAATTGTCTGAACGCTTCCGTCAGACGGCCACCTTCCCCACCGACCGAAGCCTCAGCAACTCGTTGTCCAAGACCAGGAGTTTGTAACCTCCCAGTCTCTGGGAACGCGTTGCACAGACCTTTCTGCAAGGCCTCCCGGAGTTGTCTCATCCTCTGCTCCCTCTGCGACGGTAAGATAAGGTCCGCAACCTTACCCTTGTACCGTGGATCAAGGAGAGTGGCCAGCCAGTAATGGTCCCTCTCCTTGATCCGAAGAATACGAGGATCCTTCCGCAGACTTTGCAGGATCAGGGAGGCCATGCAGCGTAGGTTAGCTGAGGCATTCAGTCCGGAGTCCTCTGGGTCACTAAGGACAACATGATCCGCAGCCACCTCCTCCCAGCCACGTACAAGTCCACTGGTTTCTTGGGACTGTAAATCATCCCTAAAAGACTGCTGCTGATGATGCTGAGTGCCAGGCTCCACCTCCATGCTGACACAATCCTCCTCCTCCTCCTCTTCTTCCTGTGCGATGGGTGGGACAGAAGGAACACTGTCTGGGTAAAGGGGGCCTTGAGAGGCAAGGAAGTCCTCCTCTTCCTGCCTCTGTTCTGCCTCAAGTGCCCTGTCCATTATTCCACACAGCGTATGTTCCAACAGGTGGACAAGAGGTACAGTGTCACTGATGCATGCACTGTCACTGCTCACCATCCTCGTGGCCTCCTCAAATGGTGCCAGGACAGTGCATGCATCCCTGATCATGCCCCACTGGCGTGGTGAAAAAAAACCAAGCTCCCCTGACCTGGTGCCGTAGTCGCACAGGTACTCATTGATGGCCCTCTGCTGCGTGTGCAGCCGCTGCAGCATGGCCAACGTTGAGTTCCACCTGGTGGGCTTGTCACATATAAGGCGGTTCTTGGGCAGGTTCAACTCCTTTTGCAGCTCAGCCAGGCGAGCACTGGCATTATAAGATCTGCGGAAATGCACACAGACTTTCCTGGCCTGCCTCAGGACATCCTGTAAGCCCGGGTACCTGCCCAACAACCGCTGCACCACCAGGTTAAGGACGTGAGCCACACAGGGCACATGGGTCAGTTGTCCCTGTCGGAGAGCGGAGAGGAGGTTGGTGCCATTGTCGCAAACTACCATTCCTGGCTTAAGCTGGCGTGGTGTCAACCACCTCTCGGCCTGCCCCTGCAGAGCAGACAGAACCTCTGCCCCAGTGTGGCTCCTGTCCCCCAAACACACCAGCGCAAGCACGGCATGGCATCTTTTTGCCTGCGTACTTGCGTAGCCCCTTGAACGCCTACGGAGCACCACTGGTTTCGAGGACAAAGCACAGGAAGAGGCCACGGAGGAAGAAGAAGAGGAGGGGGTGGAGAACAGAGGTGTGTCACAACCAGTAGTAGCATTTTGGAGGCGTGGTGGTGGAACAACCTCCAACACTACTGCACCTTGTCCTGCATCCTTCCCAGCTGCCAAAAGAGTGACCCAATGGGCCGTGAAAGAAAGGTAACGTCCTTGTCCATGCCTGCTGGACCATGAGTCAGCAGTAATATGCACCTTACCGCTGACCACCCTGTCCAGCGAGGCCAAGACATTGCCTTCCACATGCCGGTAGAGAGCCGGAATCGCCTTCCGTGAGAAAAAGTGGCGTTTGGGAACCTGCCACTGAGGAACCACACATTGCACAAACTCACGGAAGGGGCCGAGTCTACCAACTGAAAAGGCAGCAGTTGAAGCGCTAGCAATTTAGCCAAGCTAGCATTCAACCGCTGGGCATGTGGATGGCTGGGAGTGAACTTCTTTCGACGGTCCAGCAGCTGGGGCAGGGAAATTTGCCTGCTAGAATCGGACGTCGGTGTACTGCTAGCAGAGTGGCCGCAAGTACTTGGCTGTGACACACCTAATTCTACACCTTCATTCCTCTCAGTGCAGGTTTCAGAGAGGACTGAAGGTATAGTGGGGTTGGAGATCCCAGCTGATGCGGTGCAAGGAGAGGTCCGCTTTGTTCTTTGGTGTGGGTCTTTAAGGTAGGCTTGCCAACGAGCTGCATGGCAGGTCAACATATGTCTGGTCAAGCATGTGGTGCCCAAGCGGCTGATGTTTTGGCCACGCGATATACGCTTGAGACATATGTTGCAAACAGCAGCTGTGCGATCTGATGCACTCGCCTCAAAAAAGGCCTACACCAAAGAACTTTTTGAATAACGAGCAGAGGCAGCGCCCTGCACAGGCGGAGCTCTGCGGTGTGATTCCGTCGGTGTGCTGCCCTTACGCTGGCCACCCAAGGGCATCCTGCCTCGTTGGAGATGTGCCTCCTCCTCATCCTCCTCCTCTCTCCTATTAGGCACCCACGTGGAGTCAGTGACCTCATCATCCCCTCCCTCCTCATCACTGGAGCCAATCTGGCAGTATGCTGCAGCTGCTGGAACATGACTGCCAGATTGGTGTCCTTCTTGAGCATCCCCTCTCTCTGCTCTCACGCTACTGCCTTCCTCTAGCTGGGTATCATCATCAGACCCTTCGAAACGCTGGGCATCCTCCTGGAGCATGTACCCAACACTGTGCTTAAACAGTTCGGGGGACTCCTCAGGAGGAGGACATGGTGGGTCTAGGGAAGGAGTGACTGATGATGACATTGATACCGGGGAAGAGGACGCTTTGGCAGCTGCTTTGCCAGTACCCTGAGCCTGGGTGAGAGAGGATGAGGAGGATGAGGAGGGCTTGGTCATCCACTCTACCAAGTCTTCGGCATGATGTGGCTCAACATGTCCAGCTGCTGAAAAGAAGGACAAACGTGTCCCATGGCCATGTGCTGATGACAATGCACCGCGTCCACGACCAGCACTGTTGCCCCCAGACACAGAGCCTGCTTGCCCTCTTTTATTGGCTCCTGACTGTCTGCCTCTCCTTGTTTGCCTTCCAGACATTCTAATGGCCTGCAGGGAGATGGGAAAACCAGCAATAAGGGCTAGCTTCAGGTGTATACTGTGCAGGAGGCTTAGCAACAATGACACTGACACTGTCCCCTGCCTATCCTTCTCTCTCCCTGCACACAAGGTTTAGCAAAGAATAGGACACTGACACTGTCGACTGCCTATCCTTGTCTGTCCCTGCACACAAGGTTTAGCAATATGGTTCAGCACACTAGGTTTAGCAAAGAATATGACACTGACACTCTCGACTGCCTATCCTTGTCTGTCCCTACACACAAGGTTTAGCAATATGGTTCAGCACACTAGGTTTAGCAAAGATTATGACACTGACACTCTCGACTGCCTATCCTTGTCTGTCCCTAAACACAAGGTTTAGCAATATGGTTCAGCACACTAGGTTTAGCAAAGATTATGACACTGACACTCTCGACTGCCTATCCTTGTCTGTCCCTACACACAAGGTTTAGCAATATGGTTCAGCACACTAGGTTTAGCAAAGATTATGACACTGACACTCTCGACTGCCTATCCTTGTCTGTCCCTACACACAAGGTTTAGCAATATGGTTCAGCACACTAGGTTTAGCAAAGATTATGACACTGACACTCTCGACTGCCTATCCTTGTCTGTCCCTACACACAAGGTTTAGCAATATGGTTCAGCACACTAGGTTTAGCAAAGATTATGACACTGACACTCTCGACTGCCTATCCTTGTCTGTCCCTACACACAAGGTTTAGCAATATGGTTCAGCGCACTAGGTTTAGCAAAGATTATGGCACTGACACTCTCGACTGCCTATCCTTGTCTGTCCCTACACACAAGGTTTAGCAATATGGTTCAGCGCACTAGGTTTAGCAAAGATTATGGCACTGACACTCTCGACTGCCTATCCTTGTCTGTCCCTACACACAAGGTTTAGCAATATGGTTCAGCGCACTAGGTTTAGCAAAGATTATGACACTGACACTCTCGACTGCCTATCCTTGTCTGTCCCTACACACAAGGTTTAGCAATATGGTTCAGCGCACTAGGTTTAGCAAAGATTATGACACTGACACTCTCGACTGCCTATCCTTGTCTGTCCCTACACACAAGGTTTAGCAATATGGTTCAGCAAAGATTATGACACTGACACTCTCGACTGCCTATCCTTGTCTGTCCCTACACACAAGGTTTAGCAATATGGTTCAGCACACAAGGTTTAGCAAAGAATATGACACTGACACTCTCCCTGCCTATCCTTGTGTCAGGACCTGGGCTTGAACCTGGGACCTCGTCGGTGTCTGGCGTTTACTCTTCCCACTGAGCTATCTGGGATGCTGGACAGCTCACTGCCTGATGTGCTGGACAAACCTATCTGATCCAATGGACAACCCTGCCTTGAGTCTTGATTACCGATGAACCTTGAACTCCTTGCTCCTCCCATGAACTTCCTATATAAGCCTTGTCTCAGCACTTCCTCTTTGCCAGGTTATTGTGCCTTCTCAGCCAGTGCCTAGCTCTTGACATCCCTGCTGCCTTCTGTATTTTGCTACCACTCGTGATTGACCCTTGGCTTGTTCTTTGACTACTCTGCTGCCTGATCCCAACCTGCAACCACTCGTGATTGACCTTTTGGCTTGTTACTGACCACGCTGCTGTTTAATCCTTATCTGCTGATCTGCCACTGGACCCCGGCCTGCTCACACCCTGGTGGGGCAAACCTGAGGACCGCGACCTGGTACTAGCTTGCAGCTAAATCCATCTCCACCACCCGGAGCTCTGGGGAAAACCAGCTAGTACTTAGACTCCGCACCTCAGGTGAGCCTGTGTCATCTGCCAGAAGTGACTGCCTTTATACCTGTCCTGCAACTGCTATAGCAACTGGTCTTCAAGCCCGACGCCTGATCCTGACAGAATAACCTGGCCTAAGACATGGAGGCCGCTATAGCAAATGCTGTGGCTCCTTTCATGCAGCAAATTGCAGAGCTGCAGGAGTTTGGTGTCACCTACCAAAAAAAATTTGCCGAACTGGAAAGTGTGGTGAAAGGGCAACGTGAAGAGATCCATGCCCTGCAAAAACAATTGCTGGACCTACGTTCCCGAGATGATGCTAATGCACATATGCCTCACCCACCCAAGTTTAATGGAGATCGCCGGCATTACAGAGGTTTTCTTAACCAGTGTCGCATATATTTCCAAATGCGACCCGCTGCATTCACTTCTGAAAAACAGAAGGTAATGTTTGTTATCAACCTCCTGACTGGGGAAGCATTAGCCTGGGCCTCCCCTTATATAGAACAAGACAGTGCCACGCTGAATAGTTTCCAGACTTTTGAGGCTGCGATGAATCAGGTTTTTGTTGATCCCAATCGCTGTGCTACTGCTGAAGCAAAGTTGCATAGTTTACGGCAGGGTAAACGTTCTGTTGCTGAGTACACAGCTGAATTCAGACGTTGGATCACAGCTACCACTTGGAACCCAGCAGCGCAAAAAAGTCAGTACCGCCAAGGGCTTTCTGAACAGGTAAAAGATGAGCTTGCAAGAGTGGAGACTCCTAATGATCTTGAGGCCTTCATCCAACTATGTATTCGAATTGATCAAAGACTTACAGAAAGGAGGAAGGAGAGACTGGGAATGTTTGGAAGCAATGGTGGCATGCGTGTTTCTGCTAGTCAATTTGTTCAGAAGGATCCAAGAGTTTCTTCAGATTCTGATACAGCTGAACCTATGCAGGTTGATGCAATTAAGAGATCCATTTCTACTCAGGAGAAAGAAAGAAGACGTTCAGAAAACCTGTGTTTATATTGCGGGGACTCTGGGCATTACACAGTTAATTGTCCGAACAAGGTTAGAAGAACAATTGCGGCGACTGATGTGATTTTGCCTGAACAAATAAACTCTCTTACCCAGTCGATCTCCCCATTGATTCATGAAGAGAATAAAGTAAATTCTGTACTATCCTATTTTATCATCCCTATTAAACTCATCTTTGATGGTATTGAAATTCCTTGCTCTGCTATGCTGGACTCTGGGGCTGGGGGGAACTTTATGGACATAGACTTTGCCCACAGTAATAATATCCAAACAAGAAATAAGTCTGCTCCTATGGATATGGAGACGGTCGATGGTTCACCCTTAACTTCAGGACCTGTTACCCATGAGACAGTCCCTTTGGTATTGCAATTTGAGGCTAATCATCATGAGACCATCAGTTTTCAGCTGATTACATCACCCAAATTTCCCGTCATCCTGGGCATTCCTTGGTTTTCCACCCATAATCCCTCCATCAACTGGGAAGCACGGATTATAAACTTTACATCCCCCCATTGCGAGGAATTCTGTAGAGAACCTTGTCAAACAAGTTCTTTGCCAGACAAGGAATCACAGGTGGATGTTGTTACTACGCAGTCTTATGACAACCTGCCTCCACAATATCATGAGTTCCGGGATGTCTGTGATAAGAAGAATGCCGATCAGTTACCTCCTCATCGCCCATATGATTGTCCGATTGAACTGCTCCCAGGGGCTGAAATACCTTTTGGTCGCCTTTTCAATCTTTCAGAACCTGAATTAAAAGTTCTCAGGGAATGGATTGATGAGAATTTAGAAAAGGGCTTCATTTGACCCTCAACGTCTCCTGCAGGGGCAGCCCTGTTCTTTGTTGCAAAGAAAGATTCCACCTTGCGTCCATGCATTGACTACCGTGACCTTAATAAAATCACTATTAAAAACCGCTATCCACTTCCTTTAATTTCTGAAAGGTTGGAAAGACTCCGCTCTGCCAAAGTCTTCACAAAACTAGACTTACGGGGGGCATATAACCTCATCCGCATGCGTCAAGGAGACAAATGGAAAACCGCCTTTAGAACCAGATATGGCCATTTTGAGTCCCTGGTTATGCCCTTTGGCCTCTGCAACGCCCCTGCCACTTTCCAACACTTCATCAATGATGCTTTTCGAGACCTATTGGACCAGTTTGTGATTGCCTATCTTGATGATATTCTCATCTTTTCAAATAACCTGGAGGAACATCGCAAACATGTTTGCACTGTCTTTGAAAGGCTAAGGAAGAACCAACTTTATATTAAATTGGAGAAATGTGAGTTTGAACGAACCCAGATGCAGTTCTTGGGATATATTATTTCTCCTAAAGGAGTAAGCATGGATCCTGAGAAGATCAAAGCAGTGGTGGATTGGCCTGCTCCTAGTAATGTTAAAGAGATACAACGATTTGTTGGTTTTGCCAACTTCTACAGAAAATTCATAAGAAATTTCTCTAAAGTGATGGCACCAATTACACAGCTGACAAAGAAAGGGATGCTCTTTGTGTGGTCAGCTGAGGCACAGACTGCTTTTATTAAGCTAAAGACTCTTTTCACTTCTGCACCAATATTGGTACATCCCGATCCTGAAGTTCCTTTTATAGTGGAAGTGGATGCCTCAGACTCTGCTGTGGGAGCTATCCTTTCTCAGCGAAAAGGAGAAAAGATGCAGCTTCATCCTTGTGTGTATTTCTCTCGCTTAATGTCATCAGCCGAAATAAATTATGACATCGGGAATAAGGAATTGCTGGCAATTAAGGAAGCCTTTTCTGAATGGAGGCATCTGCTGGAAGGGGCTAAGCATCCAGTAATTGTTCTCACTGATCATAAAAATCTAGAATTAATTCGCTCTGCCAAGAGGATGTCTTCTAGACAAGCACGTTGGTCACTGTTCTTTTCCCGGTTTAATTTTATCATCTCGTATCGACCTGGGTCAAGGAATGGTAAGGCCGATGCATTATCAAGAATGTTGACTGAACCATGCCAGGAAGACAACCCTGAATGTATGATTCTGCCTCAAAAGAACTTCATTGGGGCCACGGGTTTCAAGGCATTCTTGAGTGTCCTAAAGGAGGGGTATGAAAATGACCCTCTTCTCAATCATCCGCCTGCGGATATTAACCTTGTGTACAAGAATGGCTTTTGGACTCATGCACATAGTCTCTATGTACCTGAATCTGCTCGGACTGAAGCCCTCAGGTTGGTTCATGACTCAAAACTTGCTGGGCATTTTGGGATTTCCAAAACAGAAGAGCTCTTGTCACGTTCATTTTGGTGGCCCAGCTATAAGAAAGACGTCAAACACTATGTGGCCTCATGCCTGACCTGTGCACGCAGTAAGACTCCCCGGGCTTCTCCTTTGGGGTTGCTCCAGCCACTCCCTGTTCCATCAAGACCATGGGGATCAATTTCTATGGACTTTGTGGTAGATTTACCTCCCTCAAGAGAAATGAGCACTATTTTGGTGTTGTTGACCGTCTCACTAAGATGGCTCATTTTATACCTGTTAAGGGGGTACCTTCAGCTGAACAAACTGCTGAGTTAATGCTTCGAGAAGTATTTAAACTACATGGAATTCCTGACGATGTGGTGTCTGACAGAGGAGTACAGTTTACTTCAAAATTTTGGAAAAACTTTTGTTCAGCCTTAGGTGTAACAGTTAATCTGTCTTCTGCTTTTCATCCCCAGTCTAATGGTCAGACTGAGAGGACCAATCAAACCTTAGAGCAGTACCTTCAATGTTTTGTCAGTTATCTTCAGGATGACTGGGTGGATTATCTTCCTACAGCAGAGTTTGCATATAACAATTCTAAACATAGTTCCACTTCTCAAAGTCCTTTTTATTTAAACAACGGGTATCATCCAGTTTTTATTCCTGATCTCCCTATCTCAACTCCAATTCCTTCTGTTACCAACAGATTAACTACATTGCAGGAGATTCGTGAAAAATTGATCGAAACTTTGAAGGAGGCTCAGGAATGTTACAAGAAGGCTGCTGATAGACATCGCAGATCACTTCCTACATTTCATGTGGGTGACAAAGTTTGGTTATCAACCAAAAATTTGAAGGTCCATGTTCCGTCTGCAAAACTGGGCCAGAAGTTTGTAGGACCATTCAAGATCTCTGCTCAAATCAATCCAGTTACCTTTCGCTTAAAACTTCCTGATAGTATGAAAATTCACCCTGTTTTTCACATGTCATTACTTAAACAATTTAATGAAAATCCCTTTTCTGGAAGAATTCTTCCACCTCCTCCACCTGTTGAGGTACAGGGTGAAGTAGAATTTGTGGTGGAGAAAATTCTTGATTCCAGGATATTTAGAAACAAACTACAATATCTGGTCCAATGGGAAGGATATGGGCCAGAAGAAAATTCTTGGGAGCCTGAGGAGAACTTTCATGCCCCTAGATTGACAAGAGAATTCCACCAGAGGTTTCCTCACAAACCCAGCCCTAAGACGTCCAGAGAGGAGGGGAGTACTGTCAGGACCTGGGCTTGAACCTGGGACCTCGTCGGTGTCTGGCGTTTACTCTTCCCACTGAGCTATCTGGGATGCTGGACAGCTCACTGCCTGATCTGCTGGACAAACCTATCTGATCCAATGGACAACCCTGCCTTGAGTCTTGATTACTGATGAACCTTGAACTCCTTGCTCCTCCCATGAACTTCCTATATAAGCCTTGTCTCAGCACTTCCTCTTTGCCAGGTTATTGTGCCTTCTCAGCCAGTGCCTAGCTCTTGACATCCCTGCTGCCTTCTGTATTTTGCTACCACTTGTGATTGACCCTTGGCTTGTTCTTTGACTACTCTGCTGCCTGATCCCAACCTGCAACCACTCGTGAATGACCTTTTGGCTTGTTACTGACCACGCTGCTGTTTAATCCTTATCTGCTGATCTGCCACTGGACCCCGGCCTGCTCACACCCTGGTGGGGCAAACCTGAGGACCGCGACCTGGTACTAGCTTGCAGCTAAATCCATCTCCACCACCCGGAGCTCTGGGGAAAACCAGCTAGTACTTAGACTCCGCACCTCAGGTGAGCCTGTGTCATCTGCCAGAAGTGACTGCCTTTATACCTGTCCTGCAACTGCTATAGCAACTGGTCTTCAAGCCCGACGCCTGATCGTGACACCTTGTCTGTCCCTACACACAAGGTTTAGCAATATGGTTCAGCACACAAGGTTTAGCAAAGAATATGAAACTGACACTCTCCCTGCCTATCCTTCTCTGTCCCTACAAACAAGGTTTAGCAAAGAATATGACACTGACACTCTCCCTACCTATCCTTGTCTGTCCCTACACACAAGGTTTAGCAATATGGATCAGCACACAAGGTTTAGCAAAGAATATGACACTGACACTCTCCCTGCCTATCCTTGTCTGTCCCTACACACAAGGTTTAGCAATATGGTTCAGCACACAAGGTTTAGCAAAGAATATGAAACTGACACTCTCCCTGCCTATCCTTCTCTGTCCCTACAAACAAGGTTTAGCAAAGAATATGACACTGACACTCTCCCTACCTATCCTTGTCTGTCCCTACACACAAGGTTTAGCAATATGGTTCAGCACACAAGGTTTAGCAAAGAATATGACACTGACACTCTCCCTGCCTATCCTTGTCTGTCCCTACACACAAGGTTTAGCAATATGGTTCAGCACACAAGGTTTAGCAAAGAATATGAAACTGACACTCTCCCTGCCTATCCTTCTCTGTCCCTACAAACAAGGTTTAGCAAAGAATATGACACTGACACTCTCCCTACCTATCCTTCTCTGTCCCTACACACAAGGTTTAGCAAAGAAAAAATATGACACTGTCCCTGCCTATCCTTCTCTTTCCCTGCGCCGGAACACACTACACGAGGCCGCCGCGCTGGCGGCCTTTTATAGTGTGGGGCGTGTACTAAACCCCCTCAGCAATAATTGGCCACAGGCATCCTGCCTGTGGCCAATCATTGCTCTCCTCGCTGCCGGCGCTGTGATTGGCCAAGCATGCAGGGTCACAGTGCATGCTTGGCCAATCACAGCGCCGGGATTACACTGCGATGGCGCAGTGTATTGTGGGCCGTTCGCGTCACTCGAATTTGGCGCGAACGGCCCAAATCGTTCGTTGTTCGCCGAACGCGCGAACAGCCGATGTTCGAGTCGAACCTATGTTCGACTCGAACACCGAGCTCATCCCTAGTCCAGATGATGGCTCATTAGTCTAAACTAGTCGGGTGGACCTATCTACATACATTGCTCCAGTATCTGTACTCTTGCTTATACGCATTTATGACCATCTGAAATGTGAGTGTTCACCTTTTATTTACTTTTAATTAAAAACCTTTCCATACGGTATCATGCTATGCAATCTTTTTTCATTCTAACACGCATGTTATATGGATACCGGACCTCTGTTTACATCCATGAATACACGACTCACCCACTGATGTTCTGACGGACCGAGGTGGATAAACCTTCCAGATCTAGGACCAGTCGTATACACTGGGTTTAATTTAACCCTCAAGCTTATCTCGACTTGGGTGGTATATGCCGCTCCAAATCTGAGATCTCTGGTAAGCCTCCTCTCAACTCATCCTTGGTGGCGGTGTTACTTGGCATCCTTTTTACACAAGAACGTCATATATTTTGTGTTGCAAGTTTGGCACTTTAATTTGGATATCTCTTCTTTCTGGACTATATATAAGTTATATTTCAGATTCATTCGGTTTTTGGATCATTCCTTTTTCTGGACTATATTTAAGTTATATTTCAGAGTCATCCTGTTATTCTGAACTTTTATCAACATATGGTTTATCACATGTTCAATCACATGTTATATATATAAGTGTTTATGTTTATCAACATACACTGGTTTGCAAAGATAGCGCTACACTTTTACCTACACACACACCATTTGCTTTATCTACAGCAGTGTTGGCCGCTTTTTTTGTTTTTTCTCAGCGCAGTATACCCCCTTTTTCACGCATAAAAATGACTGGTGCCCAATTTCTATCTTGTACATCACCCACTATGATTAGTAACCTGCACCCTGAGGAAGTATGTCAGCCCTTCCTGCCTCTGGGGGTCACCAGGCCCCTGGAAATGTGGGGTGGGCGTTACATAATATTTCCACTATTTACATTATTCTCAAGGTGCACAAGTCTCTGCAATATTCCCCAGGGTGACCAATAATTTCTGCCATCAGGGGTCCCCTGGAGAGAATTAGAAAATATCTTGATGTTTAATAAAAGAAATGGTAATTGACCTACCCTCATATGTCCAGGACACTAGGGATGTTTTATCCAAGATATAACAAGTGGAGGTACCAGCAAAAGTTTTACTTGTAGGCATAGACATAGAATCATTATATGCGTCTATACCTCACTCATTGGGTTTGGGTGTTGTAGCCCAATTTTTTTTTTAATTGAAAAAAAACAACTTTATTGAGAAGTATGCATGGTACATAAATCAATATAAGCCAGTATGGCCAAAACAATAGCACATACATGAACATAGTGAAGCATCTGTGTGACTTAAAGATAAAGACACCAGTGAGAGTGGAGCCGGTACACAACAAAAATAAGGAATCAACATGTCAAGTACACGTTTCACCATCGGCCATCCATCTGTCCCAGACCTTCTCATACTTTAGCGGACACCCTCTATGTACATAAATCAGTTTCTTGTATGGGAGAGCATCGATAACCGCCTTTTTCCAGCATTGAATTGTAGGGGGCAGGGCCTGCATCCAATTATGGGCCACTACTTTTCTTGCCAAGAATAGCGTCTCATGTAAAAAGGTACGCAGGGGTTTGTCGGCATCTAAGTCTGGCAACAGGCCAAGTAGGCACATCTTTGGGTCAAGGGTAGCAGGGGAGCCCATCTGGTCGTGCAGGAAGCGTATCACCTGTGTCCAGTATGCCTGGATGGTAGGGCAGAACCAAATGAGGTGGTAAAAGGAGCCTGGGGTATAGTCGCAGAGGCGGCATCCTGGATTGTACGTGGGTTTGAAACGTGCTATTCTCTGAGGAGTCAGATACGTTCTATGTATGATGTACAGCTGTGTGAGGCGGTCCGATAGTTTGGGGGAAACTTTTTTCACGTCCACCAAAATCTCGTCCCAGTCCTCATCCTCTATTAGTCCAACATCTGCCTCCCATATAGTCTTGGCAGCATAGGCCAATGCTGTTTGTAGCCCAATTTTTAGACTGTAATTTTCCCTATATGGGTGCCCAAAACTAATTTCTGCTGGAGCTGTTGCAATTTTCTTTAAATAATAACTGTTTTCAGTTTACTAATTCGTGGAACATCAATGGGTGCCCCGTGGGCACCTGCTTATGCCTGCCTCCAAAGAAAACCAATTCTCTTGTGCTTGAGAGGAATTTGAGGCAGGATGTGATATATGTCTCCACTAGTTGAACCTCCACATTGGCTGTACTGCCACTCTCGACAGGTCAGGGAAACCCCAGTGGAAGCCTATTAAGAAAGGAACAGAGGGAACAACAACCTAGTGCATTACCTTTGCAAACAATTTATTGTTAAAAAAGTGTATAAAGTATACTCACAAATGAATGCATAAATTAGGCAAAATACAGTCCACCTAGTGCTTCACCCAGCGTGGTCTGCTGACAAGTGCCAATTGTGAGAAGAAAGGTCCAAAGAAGCTGACACGTTTCGAGGGGTGTCCCCTCTTCCTCAGAGCTCTATTATACCTTGGATGGTGGGAGGAGGAGGAGGTCTACTGTTTGCCTCGGCCACCTAAGTTTGTGGCTGAGGTACATAAATGATGTCCTGATTCTTTTTGCATGGTTCTGTCGAGGCCCTTGAGGAATTCATGAACAAGCTCAATGTAAACAGCATTTATTATGATTACCAACAAATTGCTTTTTTAGATCTATTGATCTGCAATGTGGGTAACAGACTCTTCTCTAAGACATTTCGAAAAGAGATAGCCACCAACACACTCCTTGAGGCAACTAGCCATCACCCAAAGTTCCTTATAAGGGGTATACTAACAGGGCACTTTCTCCATATTCGTCAATGTTGACTATAGGGCTGAGGCGGCTCAACTCTCTAAAAGATTTAGAGAACAAAAATATGCCCATAGGGGGGCATGGCCGCAGTGTGCTTAGCATGGATGGCTGAGAGCGGAGCTCCGTGACAGACCTGGGGAATCCAGTGACTGACAGTGGCGATTCCACCACCAGCAGCTAGGCAAAGTGACAGGGAACCGGAGGAGATGTCCCCTAAAAGAAAAGACGACAGGAGACCAAAGACGCTTACTGCCTTCTTCCTCCAGCCTGCACGAGGAAGCAGGCAAGATGTTGCCAGCGCTCCGGCCCCCTCTTCCTCCCTGAATAACAACACACATTACACAGATCTCCCTGATGATCTCCCCACGGCTGCAGGGAATACAAGGGACCCCCGGTCTCCCTCCAAGTCTAACACATCAAGCCCACTCTGCAAAAGCCCTGTCAAAGCTCACATGAGGCTGGATCTTGACTCTACAGACCCTGAGGCAAGCCAAGAGAACGCAAACCTATGCCCCACTGCTTCCATGCTGTCGCCTATAGCGTCCTTTCCAACCTCCAATCAGCCTGTCATAGACACTCTCCTCAAGGGCATGCTACTCTCCCTCCATTACTCCTTACAGGCTGAATTTCTAAAAGGGTCCAAACAATTTGCCAATGAGATTCACTCTCTAGGTGACTGGGTACACCGTATTGAGAATTACATGGAGGAAATGACTACTATGATTATGCAATAGAGGAGCGCAAGTGGATCAAAGCTAAACTTGCTGACCTGGAGGATCGATCAAAGCACAACAACCTCAAACTAAGGGGTGTACTTGAATCAGTGCAAACAGCTGACCTCAGAAAATTTGCCACTGACCTCTTCACCACCCTCCTCCCAGAGACATCGCCCTTGGAACCCACTATAGACCGCATTCCATCGGGTTTCTAAAACCGTCATTCCTCCTGAGCTCCATGCCTAGGGATGCAATTATGGAAATCCATTTCTACCACGCAAAAGCGCAAATCCTGGCCAAATCCCGGTCACTAGGGAAAATACCTAACCCATTTAACAACATTCAAATCTATGTGACCTGTCCAAGTACACGATAGATCTCAGAAGACAACTCACTACAATAACAAAGGCGCTTCGCAACCACAAGTTGGAATACAGATGTAAACAAATGACCAAGCTCACAGTCGACACGAATAACAGATTGTATACCATCTCATCTGTTGGGGAAGGCCTAGCCCTTCTTCGCTCCTGGGATATCATCCCTGATCCACCTACACTAGAAGGATCTACTAGACACCCTGAAAGAGTATCTACGTCCTGGCACATGGTTAACGAGCGATCAAGAGACCATACAATCGGCAGGCAATCGGCTGGGAACACACCCAGGATTCGAGTTTCTTCTTGCGCTACATGCCATTTACCCCAGCAGGGGTGGTGGTAGCTGGTGAGTGGGGACCCAAGCGGGGGAGCACAACAGTCACCCGATTTTCATGCAGTCTTCACAAGTCACCTTGGATTTTTTGGATTTTCTGCCGGTTCGGATAAACTCTATATGAACTATTCTTATATATGTGTAGTGCCCTGCTCCTGATGACCAGGCGCTATGGTAAATTTAGTGGGTGTCTGAGCTAATAGTTAGCTCAGACTTGGTGATGATTGGGGCTAAATTGGCCTCTGTTCCAGCTATGGCTGTGTTTGGAAGGACTTCCCACTTTTTGCCTGTAGGTGACGTTACCACCCCAGGCCAATGTTGGAACACAAGCAGGCCGAAGTGTATTGGATACTTTTCCCCGGGAACAGCTCAGTGGGAGTGGTCTCCCCGCTGAGCATGCTGGGGAAGGGCATTTAAGGGGCAGACGCCATTTCTCGGGGCTCTCTTCGCCTCGTGGCCCTCCTGGCTCGAGGTATGTGTTACTGGAATTTCAGCCTCGGAGCCACTCTGGCCCGAGACTGCATCTCTGGCAGGTAGGCCCAGTTGTCCTAACTGGGGCCTGCACTTTGAAAGTGATCATGCGCTGTCTGTCCTGAGGGAGGAAGCCACTCAATGGAGCAAACCAGGGGAGGACCTGTCCTGGAGAAGACCAAGAGGAAGGCTGGTGTCTTGGGGAAGGCCTGGTAACCTTATTGAAGGATGCACCGTAGCTCATGTTACCTTACAGTGTGCCGGGGCCGCTTAAAGGCTCTTAAACTGTAAGGCTGGATCTCTGGATACTAAATCCTGTGGCAGAGGATCATTGAACCATTCAACTTAATCATCCTAAAGGTCTGTGGCAGAGACTGTTATTTCTTTAATTGTTCGTGCACCATCCCGGCTGCTAGGCCAAGTGAGAGGGGCCTATCCGGGTGAGCAATACCCATTTAAAGGAAAGTGGTGAGTGTGACTTTTGAAACTTAGAAGTTTCCCCAGTGATCTGCTGTGTGTGCCTGAACCTTCCCCTAACCCTCCATCCCTCTTCCTATGCAAGTTGTTTGGAAATAAAACCTGACGAAAAGGATTCATAACTGTGGACATTGAACTTTCTATAGACTCTCATCCCGTAGACAACGAACAGTGAGGTAACGTGCAAGGCCCAAATTTAAACCAGCAGCTCCTACGGGGGTGTGCTACATATGTATACTTTTTTACTTCATAAATTCACGAGATATATATATATACACTTTTTTCAGTTTTTCTGTTTTTTCTTTTTGACTAACTTTTTTGAAATTATTTTTTCGATAATATATTTTTATATATTTTTATTGCAAACATTATTGGACTCAACCCTTTGGAGAACTTTTTTGTTAAGGTTTATTCACGCCATATGGATTGAGTCTGCTTACACAGTTCTGTGTTATGTGATTTATGTTGATTCACTAGTATTGGTTTACACTTCTTATAGGTGTTTTTATCACAATCATAGACACATGGTAGCTGTCACTTTTCAGTTACCATATCCTCATGAAGGTTGGTCTTCTGCATGAGGACACATAGCACTTATATTACACTTTCACATAGTGTCGGTATATATTATATACACCATCTGTAACCAGTAGGTAGCGCCACTCACCCCACCTCTGTTTTACTATTCTTAGAATCCCCGTGTGGGAGCTCTATTAGGAGAGGCTGCAACCAACATCCGTCCTAAGTGCGGTACTTTCTATTTTTCTTACGATAACTTTTGCGCAAACCAATTAATATACGCCTACTGCAATTTTTTTTACGAAGAATATGTAGAAGAATATATATCAGCCGAAACTGATGAATAAATTTGTTTTTTTATATTTTATTTTTGGATATGTATGATTATAATTGTTGGTCTTTTTTTGTTTATAGCGCAAAAAATGAAAAACCGCAGAGATGATCAAATACCACCAAAAGAAAGCTCTATTTGTGGGTAAAAAAGGATGTAAATTTTGTTTGGATACAGCGTCACACAAAGAGATTGTCAGTTAAAGCGACGCAGTAGACATGTGCAATTAGTTTCGTACAAATCGAAAATTCGTACGAATTTCCGTAAATTCGTACATTCGGGAGGATCCGAAATATGAATTGCTATGCTTCCGAATTTTATATGTAATACGAAATTTCGTTTACGAATTTCGGATCATAAATTCCGTTACAACGGAAACGTGACTGGTGTTTTGTTGACCAATCAGAGGTTTTCTTCTGCTGCTGAGTGAGGGTTGGGAAAATTACCTTTAATATGGGAGTGGGAGACTGGTACCGGTAGTCGATGGGAGATTCAGAATCAGACAAAATAATGTTCGTTAATATCGTTTTATTATTGTCATAATAATTACGATTATTCGCTATGATGAAGTTAAAAACCCAGGAAGTCAAGACAGCACAGCATAGGGATGGTGGGAGCCCCTCATAATGAGCAAAGCACAGGGATGGTGGGAGCCCCTCATAATCAGCACAGCAGCGGTACAGCCCCAGGAGAAAGTCAGCACAGCACAGGGATGGTGGGAGCCCCTCATAATGACCACAGCAGGGGTACAGCCCCAGGAGGAAGTCAGCACAGCACAGGGATGGTGGGAGCCCCCCACAATGAGCACAGCAGGGGTACAGCCCCAAGAGGAAGTCAGCACAGCACAGGCATGATGGGAGCCCCTCATAATGAGCACAGCAGGGGTACAGCCCCAGGAGGAAGTCAGCACAGCACAGGGATGGTGGGAGCCCCTCATAATGAGCACAGCAGGGGTTCAGCCCCAGGAGGAAGTCAGCACAGCACAGGGATGGTGGGTGCCCCTCATAATGAGCATAATGAGTCGACGACTGCCATATTGAGAAAGGTATTTTTTGCTTTTTAAATTCATCATAACGAATGTTCGTAATTGTTACGAAAAGTTAACAAACCTAACGAAAATTCGTATTTCGTACGAATCCAAATTGAATTTCGGACACAAATTACGAAACACGAATTAACGGCTAATACAAAACGGAACGAAGCGAAACAAATTTATTGACGACGCACATGTCTACGTCGCAGTGCCGTATCGTAAAAAAAGGGTCTGGTCATTAAGGGGGCAAATCTTTCCAGGGCTGAAGTGGTTAATATCATACCAGACACATCCATGAACACCTCCAACCCCACCCCAAGACGGGATTCTATAATGGCCAAATTAATTCAAGAGAATGCTCTATATGATGTATGGAGTTGCCACCACCCCACCGAAAGGGGTTACATCTTCTGCTCCTCAGTAGGGATGAGCCGAACACCCCCGGGTTCGGTTCGCACCAGAACCTTCGAACGGACCGAAAGTTCGCGCAAATTTTCGAACCCTATTCGTTATAATGGACGCGAACGTTCGAAATCAAAATTGCTAATTACAACGGCCAATATGCATGTTAATGTCATAAAACAGGTTTGGGGACCCGGGTCCTGCCCCAGGGGACATATATCAATGCAAAAAGAAATTTTAAAAACTAAAGTTTTTTCGGGAGCAGTCATTTTAATGATGCATAAAGTGAAAAAAAAAAAAGTGAAATTTTCCTTTAAATATGGTACCTGGGGGGTGTCTAAAGTATGCCTGTGAAGTGGCATGTGTTTCCCGTGTTTAGAACTGTCCTTGCACAAAATGACATTTGTAAAGGAAAAAAAGAAGCCATTTAAAACCACTTGCGGCTTTAATGTCATGTCTTGTCCTGGCCGCCATATGGCTGAAAATCCTTGAGAAAAATGGCATGGCTACCCCATCACCCCCCCCCCCCCACCCCAGCCCCTTTGGGTCTTGTATGGATACTAAGGGGGACCCCGCACCCAAAATAAAACCCTATACCTACAACCCTATATACTCTGAACAGCAGTATATAGGTGGTGCAAACAAGACATGGACTGTAGGTTTGTTCTTAAGTAGAATCTGAACAGGTACATTATGAAGTGTAGCTACATCCCAAAAAAATCAATTTTTAAGCTTTTTGGAGAACATAGGGAGGGGTTATCACCCCTGTAACATTTGCTGTCTTTGCACATCTGTTCAGAACATGTCACCTCACTTTCCGTCCCAATGACAAATGTTTTTGGAAAAGTGGGGTTTTAATTGAAACAAGGATTGGTGATAAAGCATCAGTAGAGAGGAGATACCTTTTTCCCAAATTAAATCTAACAGGAGAGAATTTTCCTTCCTAGGGGTAGATTTCCTCTCACTTCCTGTTTTCTCTTGCCGTTTGCAAGTAGGAGTCGTTTGTAAGTTGGATGTTTGAAAGCAGGGGCCTGCCGTATATACTCTGCAGAAATTTGCCCTATTAGATGTTGGTGTAGCCACAAGACTGGTGGGCACAGGAATGGGCCCTGCTGTGAGTTAATAGATCAAGATTTGTACTTGCATGCACCTGTTGAACCGGGCAGAAAAATTGGGCCTTTGGTGGTGGTGGTGGTGGTGGTGGACGGTGTTGCCACAAGACTGTAAGCCCTCACAGTTACTCTTGGTGGGTGCAGGAATGGGCCCTGCTGTGAGTTATTAGATCAAGATTTGTAATTGCATACACCTGTTGAACAGGGCAGAAAAATTGGGCCTTTGGTGGTGGTGGTGGTGGTGGACGGTGTTGCCACAAGACTGTAGGCCCTCATAGTTACTCTTGGTGGGCGCAGGAATGGGCCCTGCTGTGAACTATTAGATCAAGATTTGTAATTACACGCCCCTGTTAAACAGGGGCTGAAAAATTGTGCCTTAGGCATTGGTGCTGGTGCCACAACACTGCAACCCCTCACAGATACTGTACTTGGAGCACAGCAGTCACACCTGTTGCGAAGCATCTTTTTAAAAAATTGTAATTACACGCCCCTGTTATACAGGGGCTGAAAAATTGTGCCTTAGGCACTGGTGCTGGTGCCACAACACTGCAACCCCTCACAGATACTGTACTCTGAGCACAGCAATGAGACCTGTTGCAAAGCATTGCCTAAAAATTGTAATTACACGCCCCAACAGGGGCTGAAAAATTGTGCCTTATGCACTGGTGCTGGTGCCACAACACTGCAACCCCTCACAGATACTGTACTCTGAGCACAGCAGTCACACCTGTTGCAAAGCATCTTTTTAAAAAATTGTAATTACACGCCCCTGTTATACAGGGGCTGAAAAATTGTGCCTTAGGCACTGGTGTGGTGGCATGGATCATTGAGGAGGAGGAAGAGGATAGTCAGTGAACATAACAGGACAGTCACTCAGCATCAGCATAGGCAGTCTTGAAGGGATGTGACATTATAAATTATTCCGTTATATCCGCTTCAGGTGTCTGGTAGCTGGTGGTGATCCAAGACTGATTCATTTTTATGAAGGTCAGTCGATCAACCGAGTCGGTGGACAGGCGCACCCTATGATCGGTGACAAATCCTCCAGCAGCACTGAATGTGCGTTCGGAAAGAACGCTGGATGCAGGACAGGCCAGTAGCTCAATTGCATACTGTGCAAGCTCTGGCCAGTGATCCATCCTCAGGACCCAGTAAGCCAGAGGATTTTCGGTGGGAAAGGTGTCCAAGTCTGACCTTGCCCCTAGGTATTCCTGCACCATGTATATCAGACGCTGGCGATGGTTGCTGGAACCGATCATACCTTGGGGCTGCGGACTAAAAAATTGTCTGAACGCATCGGTCAGACGTCCACCTTCCCCACCGCTCCTTCTGCTACTGACCGAAGCCTCAGCAACTCGTCGTCCAGGACCAGGAGTTTGTAACCTCCCAGTTTCTGGGAACGCGTTGCACAGACCTTTCTGCAAGGCCTCCCTGAGATGTCTCATCCTCTGCTCCCTCTGCGACGGCAAGATAAGGTCCGCAACCTTACCCTTGTACCGTGGATCAAGGAGAGTGGCCAGCCAGTAATGGTCACTCTCCTTGATCCGAAGAACACGAGGATCCTTCCGCAGGCTTTGCAGGATCAGGGAGGCCATGCAGCGTAGGTTAGCTGAGGCATTCGGTCCGGAGTCTTCTGGGTCACTGAGGATGACATGATCGCCAGCCACCTCCTCCCAGCCACGTACAAGTCCACTGGTTTGTTGGGACTGTACATCATCCCTAAAAGACTGCTGCTGCTGATGCTGAGTGCCAGGCTCCACCTCCATGCTCACACAATCCTCCTCCTCCTCCTCCTCCTCTTCCTGTGTGATGGGTGGGACAGAAGGAACATTGTCTGGATAAAGGGGGCCTTGAGAGACAAGGAAGTCCTCCTCTTCCTGCCTCTGTTCTGCCTCAAGTGCCCTGTCCATTATCCCACGCAGCGTATGCTCCAACAGGTGGACAAGAGGTACAGTGTCACTGATGCATGCACTGTCACTGCTCACCATCCTCGTGGCCTCCTCAAATGGTGAGAGGACAGTGCATGCATCCCTGATCATGCTCCACTGGCGTGGGGAAAAAAAGCCAAGCTCCCCTGACCCTGTCCTGGTGCCGTAGTCGCAAAGGTACTCATTGATGGCCCTCTGCTGCGTGTGCAGTCGCTGCAGCATGGCCAACGTTGAGTTCCACCTGGTGGGCATGTCACATATTAGGCGGTTCTTGGGCAGGTTCAGCTCCTTTTGCAGCTCAGTCAGCCGAGCACTGGCATTATAAGATCGGCGGAAATGCACACAGACTTTCCTGGCCTGCCTCAGGACATCCTGTAAGCCTGGGAACCTGCCCAAGAACCGCTGCACCACCAGGTTGAGGACGTGAGCCATACAGGGCACATGGGTGAGCTGCCCCTGTCGCAGGGCGGAGAGGAGGTTGGTGCCATTATCAGAAACGACCATTCCTGGCTTAAGCTGGCGTGGCGTCAACCACCTCTCGGCCTGCCCCTGCAGAGCTGCCAGAACCTCTGGCCCAGTGTGGCTCCTGTCCCCCAAACACACCAGCGCAAGCACGGCATGGCATCTTTTTGCCTGCGTACTCGCGTAGCCCCTTGTACGCCTACGGAGCACCGCTGGTTCCGAGGACAGAGCACTCGAAGAGGACATGGAGGAAGAAGAAGAGGAGGGGGTGGAGGAGAGAGGTGTGTCACAACCAGTAGTAGCATTTTGGAGGCGTGGTGGCGGAACAACCTCCAACACTACTGCACCTTGTCCTGCATCCCTCCCAGCTGCCAATAGAGTGACCCAATGGGCCGTGAAAGAAAGATAACGTCCCTGTCCATGCCTGCTGGACCATGAGTCAGCGGTAATATGCACCTTACCGCTGACCGCCCTGTCCAGCGAGGCATGGACATTGCCTTCCACATGCCAGTAGAGAGACGGAATCGCCTTCCGTGAGAAAAAGTGGTGTTTGGGAACCTGCCACTGAGGAACCGCACATTGAACAAACTCACGGAAGGGGGCCGAGTCTATCAACTGAAAAGGCAGCAGTTGAAGTGCTAGCAATTTAGCCAAGCTAGCATTCAACCGCTGGGCATGTGGATGGCTGGGAGTATACTTCTTTCGACGGTCCAGCAGCTGGGGCAGGGAAATTTGCCTGCTACAATCGGACGTCGGTGTACTGCAAGTACTTGGTTGTGACACACCTAATTCTACACCTTCAGTCCTCTCAGAGCAGCTTTCAGAGAGGACTGAAGATATAGTGGGGATGGAGATCCCAGCTGATGAGGAGCAAGGAGAGGTCCGCTTTGTTCTTTGGTGTGGGTCTTTTATGTGTGCTTGCCAACGAGCTGCATGGCAGGTCGACATATGTCTGCTCATGCTTGTGGTGCCCAAGCGGCTGATGTTTTGGCCACGCGAGATACGCTTGAGACAAATATTGCAAATAGCAGTGGTGCGATCTGATGCACTCGTCTCAAAAAAGGCCCACACCAAAGAACTTTTGTGATAACGTGCAGAGGCAGCGCCCTGCACAGGCGGAGCTCTGCGGTGTGGTACAGTTGCTGTGCTGGCCTCTAGCTGGCCTCCAGGGGGCATCCTGCCTCGTTGGACATGTGACGCTGCATCCTCCTCCTCCTCCTCCTCTCTCCCTTCAGGCACCCACGTGGAGTCAGTGACCTCATCATCCCCTCCCTCTTCACCACTAGAGCAAACCTGGCAGTAAGCTGCAGCTGGTGGAACACTACTGCCAGATTGCTGTCCTTCAGCATCCCCTCTCTCTGCGCGCACACTACTGACTTCCTCAAGCTGGGTATCATCATCCGAGCCTTCGAATCGTTGGGCATCCTCCTGGAGCATGTACCCAACACTGTGCTCAAACAGTTCGGGGGACTCCTCAGGAGGACATGGTGGGTCTAGGGAAGGGGTGGCTGATGATGCCATTGAGTACGCGTTGGCAGCTGCTCTGCCAGTACCCTGAGCCTGGGTGAGAGAGGATGAGGAGGATGAGGAGGGCTTGGTCATCCATTCTACCAAGCCTTCGGCATGATGCGGCTCCACATGTCCAGCTGCCGAAAACAAAGACAAGCGTGTCCCATGGCCACGTGCTGATGACGATGCACGACCACGTCCACGGCCAGCACTGTTGTCTCTAGAAACAGAGCCTGCCTGCCCTGTGTTCTTGCCTCGGCACGCTCTGCCTCTCCTTGGCGGTCTTCCAGCCATTGTAGTCGGTAGTGTATATAGTATAAAAAATAGAACTCCTATGTGTGCTCACAACACACTGTAGGTCCTATGGGTGCTGACACTAACACACTATAGGTACTATGTGTGCTGCTGACAAGAAAATATAGGAGCTCTGTTTGCTGCCACTAACACACTAGAAGTCCTATTGGTGCTTCTGAGATGAAAATATAGGAGCTCTGTGTGATGCCACTAACACACTAGAAGTCCTATGGGTGCTGCTGAGAAGAAAATATAGGAGCTCTGTGTGATGCCACTAACACACTAGAAGTCCTATGGGTGCTTCTGAGATGAAAATATAGGAACTCTGTGTGATACCACTAACACACTAGAAGTCCTATGGGTGCTTCTGAGAAGAAAATATAGGAGCTCTGTTTGCTGCCACTAACACACTAGAAGTCCTATGGGTGCTGCTGAGAAGAAAATATAGGAGCTCTGTGTGATGCCACTAACACACTAGAAGTCCTATGGGTGCTTCTGAGATGAAAATATAGGAGCTCTGTGTGATGCCACTAACACACTAGAAGTCCTATGGGTGCTGCTGAGAAGAAAATATAGGAGCTATGTGTGATGCCACTAACACACTAGAAGTCCTATGGGTGCTTCTGAGATGAAAATATAGGAGCTCTGTGTGATGCCACTAACACACTAGAAGTCCTATGGGTGCTTCTGAGATGAAAATATAGGAGCTCTGTTTTCTGCCACTAACACACTAGAAGTCCTATGGGTGCTGCTGAGAAGAAAATATAGGAGCTCTGTGTGATGCCACTAACACACTAGAAGTCCTATGGGTGCTTCTGAGATGAAAATATAGGAGCTCTGTGTGATGCCACTAACACACTAGAAGTCCTATGGGTGCTGCTGAGAAGAAAATATAGGAGCTCTGTTTGCTGCCACTAACACACTAGAAGTCCTATGGGTGCTGCTGAGAAGAAAATATAGGAGCTCTGTGTGATGCCACTAACACACTAGAAGTCCTATGGGTGCTGCTGAGAAGAAAATATAGGAGCTCTGTTTGCTGCCACTAACACACTAGAAGTCCTATGGGTGCTGCTGAGAAGAAAATATAGGAGCTCTGTTTGCTGCCACTAACACACTAGAAGTCCTATGGGTGCTGCTGAGAAGAAAATATAGGAGCTCTGTGTGATGCCACTAACACACTAGAAGTCCTATGGGTGCTTCTGAGATGAAAATATAGGAGCTCTGTGTGATGCCACTAACACACTAGAAGTCCTATGGGTGCTGCTGAGAAGAAAATATAGGAGCTCTGTGTGATGCCACTAACACACTAGAGGTCCTATGGGTGCTTCTGAGATGAAAATATAGGAACTCTGTGTGATGCCACTAACACACTAGAAGTCCTATGGGTGCTGCTGAGAAGAAAATATAGGAGCTCTGTTTGCTGCCACTAACACACTAGAAGTCCTATGGGTGCTTCTGAGAAGAAAATATAGGAGCTCTGTGTGATGCCACTAACACACTAGAAGTCCTATGGGTGCTTCTGAGATGAAAATATAGGAACTCTGTGTGATGCCACTAACACATTAGAAGTCCTATGGGTGCTGCTAAGAAGAAAATATAGGAGCTCTGTTTGCTGCCACTAACACACTAGAAGTCCTATGGGTGCTTCTGAGAAGAAAATATAGGAGCTCTGTGTGATGCCACTAACACACTAGAAGTCCTATGGGTGCTTCTGAGATGAAAATATAGGAACTCTGTGTGATGCCACTAACACATTAGAAGTCCTATGGGTGCTGCTGAGAAGAAAATATAGGAGCTCTGTTTGCTGCCACTAACACACTAGAAGTCCTATGGGTGCTTCTGAGAAGAAAATATAGGAGCTCTGTGTGATGCCACTAACACACTAGAAGTCCTATGGGTGCTTCTGAGATGAAAATATAGGAACTCTGTGTGATGCCACTAACACATTAGAAGTCCTATGGGTGCTGCTGAGAAGAAAATATAGGAGCTCTGTTTGCTGCCACTAACACACTAGAAGTCCTATGGGTG
Organism: Rana muscosa; assembly: GCA_029206835.1. Lineage (NCBI taxonomy): Eukaryota > Metazoa > Chordata > Amphibia > Anura > Ranidae > Rana > Rana muscosa. Next base: position 64,858,504 of record JARGYO010000094.1, read on the forward strand.
CTGCTGAGAAGAAAATATAGGAGCTCTGTGTGATGCCACTAACACACTAGAAGTCCTATGGGTGCTGCTGAGAAGAAAATATAGGAGCTCTGTTTGCTGCCACTAACACACTAGAAGTCCTATGGGTGCTGTTGGGGTGCAATGCTGTGCTAACAGCACTGCGGTTGGTACTACTGCAATACTGTACTAACAGTAAGCACGCACCAGACTAATCCCCAGCAGCAGCTAATAACACGCTAACTGTGCAATCAGCAGCAATGAACGATCAATGACTTAGGTAGCAATGGTTTAGCAAAGAAATAGCCAATGGTTTAGCAAAGAAGAGCAAATCTTTCAGTATCAAGCAAAGACAGAATCAGCAGACTGATCTCTCCTAAAGCCGGAACTCATGTGACCGGGGCCGATGGCGTGGCGGCCTTTTAAATGGTGGGGCATGTACTAAAGCCCCTGAGCTGTAATTGGCTACAGGCGTCCTGCCTGTAGCCAATTATTGCTCTCCGAGTTTCGGGCGCTGTGATTGGCCAAGCATGCGGGGTCACAGTGCATGCTTGGCCAATCATCAGCCAGCAATGCACTGCGCCGGCCGCGCCGGCCGCAATGCATTGCGGGGCCGCTCGCATCACACGAATGTGATGCGAACGGCCCAAATAGTTCTGGGCTCGACGAGCGAGCGAACGCCCGGTGCTCGATTCGAACATGGGTTCGAATCGAGCACCGGGCCCATCCCTACTCCTCAGTGCATAACACTTATACTCACATAGACTATTTTCTAGTTGATAAGTAGGTACTACAAAAAGTCTGCAAGTCTGACAAAGAAGCCATAACGTGGTCTGACCATGCTCCCGTCAGTATTACCGTAACCAATTCATCATCCCCTCCACCCTTTAAAGTGTGAAGAGCTAACACCAGTGTATTGAAAACATTCCCATATGCTGACCTCCTAAAAAAACACATTGAGGAGTTCTTCCACAACAATGTGGGTTCTGTGTCAGACTCGACAATGGTATGGAATGCTCACAAGGCATTTATATGAGGTGTTTTGATACAGCTGAGCTTTCAAGCAAAAAAGAGGAAAGACTCGTATACACGACCGAGAATCTCGTCAGGAAAAAACCCGTTGTTTTTCCCTGACGAGATTCTTGACAAGAATCTTGTCCCAGCCGAGTGTACACACGCTCGATTCAAAAGAACCGCAGTTCTTTTGAATGGAACGAACGCGGTGACGTCATCGACTACGACGAGCGTGCGCTCGTCACATGCCGCCGCCGCCATCTTGCTACACCCTATCTATGCCTAGGAAGCTAGCGCACAGGCATCAAAGTCATTTCAAGCATGCGCAGGTAAGCGTACACACTCTCGGGTTTCTCGAGAATCTCGACGATCTCGAATCTCGATCACGACGAGAAAATAGAGAGCAGGTTCTCTATTTTTATCGTCGAGATTCTGGACAGTTTTCTTGACGAGAAACCTGAAAGCCTCGTACATACGCACGGTTTACTCGGCAAGAAAGCTCTGCCAGCAATTTTCTTGCTGGTTCTTGCCAAGAAAACCGGTCGTGTGAACGAGGCTGAAGACGCAGCGTATAGATCAAATTACGAAATTAATTTCCTCACTTGATTCCCAAAACCAATCTAACCCAAGCCAGACAAAATTACGTAAACTCAAGGAACTACCCCAAGAACTAAGAGCCCTGTTATTAGATTCATTCAATAAACAGTAGCGTAAACTGAGCCACATACTACGCAACCAATAACAAAGCTGGTAGAGCGATGGCACTTCACATTCGAGGCCATCAAATTAAATCAAAAATTCCCTTTATCCTTCCTCCTGCATCCCACCACAAAGGTAAAATTGACTGATCCACAAGCAATTGCTGATGGATTTAGTAGCTAGTAGTATTACGATTCCCTTTAAAACATCAATAACGACGCAACTACACCACAACCATCTACCAGGGATATAGATAAATTCTTACGGCAAAATAAGCTCCCCACCCTATCACCGCAGGAATTAGCAGCACTCAATGCCCCATTCACAGATGAAGAAGTAATAAAGGCGATTAAATTGCTACCCAATAATAAATCACCCGGATCTGATAGATTACCGGGTGAATATTATAAACAATTCCAAGACATTTTGGCTCCCCACCTTTGTCAAACATTTGATAATGATGCCTCTTCCTCGATTTTTCCAACTGAAATGCTGAGGGTATTGGTATTAATGCTACCCAAACTGGGAAAGGATCCCGACAAACCACAACATTTCAGACTGATCTCCCTCTTAAACAGCGACATAAAATTATGTGCCAAAACCATAGCAAACCGCTTGATGGATATCTTGCGTCACTCATACACAGGGACCAAGAAGGTTTCACAAAAGGTAGACAATCCTAGGACGCTACCAGGAGGCGCTTGACAGAGAGAATTGGACTTATCTTTGAGCAGTCTTAAGCAAATTTGTCTCCCAGGACAACATACTATCAGCTATTACAGCACTATACCCAACCCCCTCAGCCCAGGTATATGTAGAAGAAATACTTTCTTTATCGTAACTTACCGGACACAGAGCAGCCCTAGTAATTACTATGTGGGTTATACGCCACCTATAGGTGAATGGACACTGGTACTCTCAAGACAGGAAGTCCCCCCTATATAACCCCTCCCTCACAGGGAGTACCTCAGTTTTTTTGCCAGTGTCTAAGGTGTTGGTCACGGTTAATGATGTGCTAAGAGAGCTCCGCAAAGAAGATCCCTGACAGGATCAAGGGGCCATGCTATCGGATCCATTCAAAGTGCCAAAAAAGGCCAAAGTGAATGGTACTCGAGCCTCGAGTAAGAAGAACGTGGTTCTGCCTGTAATGCTCCTCTTTTGAGGGCTGGACCCTGGGATCCAGCACCTTGGTCATATTTATACTATACCAAAGGTTGCTCTGGCAGGGTGCTATACAGGTCCAAGGAAGAGGATCCCATATAAAAGGGGACCCAGTCCTTGAAGGTCCATCATGACATGGCCCGCCATGATGGGTGAAGATTGGGTCTGTCTGTATTTTCCAGCAGTATCCTGCGGCCAAACTGGTAAGTTTAGAAGATCATAAGGAACTTAGGTTCTCTTATGGACTTCTCTATTTTGAGTAGACTATGTCTTGCCTGTTGTCTCCACCAGAGGGTGTGAAAGTGCATACCTGAGAGTTACATTACTATGCTTCTCCAGTGTTTCTGCTCAGTGTCAGCATCACAGCTCAGCCTTGCTCCAATAAGCAGCCACCAAGGGATATGGGGCTCTCCTGCCTGCGGGCGCTTAGGTTTCCCCTTGAAGAGCTCCTTCCCCCCCAGCTGTCCCGATTACAGGACCGCACTTTACGTGCGCATGTGGGACAGAGACGTTTTTTATAATGAAAGAGGGAATCCTATGACGCGGGGGGCGTGGCTTAGCACTAACAGCGGGCGTAGTGTGCCTCCTGCACAATATACACCTGAAGCTAGCCCTTATTGCTTGTGGTTTTTTCTTTTGTGTTACACTAACAGGCATCTGCAGCACTTACAGTGGGCGTAGTGTGCCTCCTGCACAGTATACACCTGAAGCTACCCCTTATTGCTCGTGTTTTTTTTTCTTTTGTGTTACACTAACAGGCATCTGCAGCACTTACAGTGGGTGTAGTGTGCCTCCTGCACAGTATACACCTGAAGCTAGGCCTTATTGCTGTGTTTTCCTGTTGTGTAACACAGGCAGGCATCTGCAGCACTTACAGCGGGCGTAGTGTGCCTCCTGCACAATATACATCTGAAGCTAGGCCTTATTGCTGTTTTTCCTGTTGTGTAACACAGGCAGGCATCTGCAGCACTTACAGTGGGCGTAGTGTGCCTCCTGCACAGTATACACCTGAAGCTACCCCTTATTGCTCGTGTTTTTTTTCTTTTGTGTTACACTAACAGGCATCTGCAGCACTTACAGTGGGTGTAGTGTGCCTCCTGCACAGTATACACCTGAAGCTAGGCCTTATTGCTGTGTTTTCCTGTTGTGTAACACAGGCAGGCATCTGCAGCACTTACAGCGGGCGTAGTGTGCCTCCTGCACAATATACACCTGAAGCTAGCCCGTATTGCTGTGTTTTCCTGTCGTGTAACACAGGCAGGCATCTGCAGCACTTACAGCGGGCGTAATGTGCCTCCTGCACAATATACATCTGAAGCTAGCCCTTATTGCTGTGTTTTCCTGTTGTGTAACACAGGCAGGCATCTGCAGCACTTACAGCGGGCGTAGTGTGCCTCCTGCACAGTATACACCTGAAGCTACCCCTTATTGCTGGTTTTCCCATCTCCCTGCAGGCCATTAGAATGTCTGGAAGGCCAACAAGGAGAGGCAGACAGTCAGGAGCCAATAAAAGAGGGCAAGCAGGCTCTGTGTCTAGAGACAACAGTGCTGGTCGTGGACGCGGTGCATCGTCATCAGCACATGGCCATGGGACACGCTTGTCCTTATTTTCGGCAGCTGAACGTGTTGAGCCGCATCATGCCGAAGACTTGGTAGAGTGGATGACCAAGCCCTCCTCATCCTCTCTCACCCAGGCTCAGGGTACTGGCAAAGCAGCTGCCAAAGCGTCCTCTTCCCTCGAATCAATGTCATCATCAGTCACTCCTTCCCTAGACCCACCATGTCCTCCTGAGGAATCCCCCGAACTGTTTGAGCACAGTGTTGGGTACATGCTCCACGAGGATGCCCAGCGTTTCGAAGGGTCTGATGATGATACCCAGCTAGAGGAAGGCAGTAGCATAAGAGCAGAGAGAGGGGATGCTCAAGGACAGCAATCTGGCAGTCATGTTCCGGCAGCTGCAGCATACTGCCAGATTGGCTCCAGTGATGAGGAGGGAGGGGATGATGAGGTCACTGACTCCACGTGGGTGCCTGATAGGAGAGAGGAGGAGGATGAGGAGGAGGCACATCTTCAACGAGGCAGGATGCCCTCGGGGGGCCAGCATAAGGGCAGCACACCGACTGAATCAAACCGCAGAGCTCCACCTGTGCAGGGCGCTGCCTCTGCCCGCTATTCCAAAAGTTCTTTGGTGTGGGCCTTTTTTGAGTCGAGTGCATCAGATCACACCGCTGCTGTTTGCAACATATGTCTCAAGTGTATCTCGCGTGGCCAAAACATCAGCCGCTTGGGCACCACATGCTTGACCAGACATATGTTGACCTGCCATGCAGCTCGTTGGCAAGCCTACCTTAAAGACCCACACCAAAGAACAAAGCGGACCTCTCCTTGCTCCGCATCAGCTGGGATCTCCAACACCACTATACCTTGAGTCCTCCCTGAAACCTGCACTGAGAGGAAGAGGAATGTGTAGAATTAAGTGTGTCACAGCCAAGTACTTGCGGCCACTCTGCTAGCAGTACACCGACGTCCGATTCTAGCAGGCAAATTTCCCTGCCCCAGCTGCTGGACCGTCGAAAGAAGTTCACTCCCAGCCTTCCACATGCCCAGCGGTTGAATGCTAGCTTGGCTAAATTGCTAGTACTTCAACTGCTGCCTTTTCAGTTGGTAGACTCGGCCCCCTTCCGTGAGTTTGTGCAATGTGCGGTTCCTCAGTGGCAGGTTCCCAAACGCCACTTTTTCTCACGGAAGGCTATTCCGGCTCTCTACCGGCATGTGGAAGGCAATGTCTTGGCCTCGCTGGACAGGGCGGTCAGCGGTAAGGTGCATATTAGGCGTTCAAGGGGCTACGCAAGTACGCAGGCAAAAAGATGCCATGCCGTGCTTCCGCTGGTGTGTTTGGGGGACAGGAGCCACACTGGGGCAGAAGTTCTTTCAGCTCTGCAGATGCAGGCTGAGAGGTGGTTGACGCCACGCCAGCTTAAGGCAGGAATGGTGGTTTGCGACAATGGCACCAACCTCCTCTCCACCCTCCGTCAGGGACAACTGACCCATGTGCCCTGTGTGGCTCACGTCCTTAACCTGGTGGTGCAGCGGTTCTTGGGCAGGTACCCGAGCTTACAGGATGTCCTGAGGCAGGCCAGGAAAGTCTGTGTGCATTTCCGCAGATCATATAATGCCAGTGCTCTGCTGGCTGAGCTGCAAAAGGAGTTGAACCTGCCCAAGAACCGCCTTATATGTGACATGCCCACCAGGTGGAACTCAACGTTGGCCATGCTGCAGCGGCTGCACACGCAGCAGAGGGCCATCAATGAGTACATGTGCGACTACGGCACCAGGACAGGGTCAGGGGAGCTCGGGTTTTTTTCACCACGCCAGTGGGGCATGATCAGGGATGCATGCACTGTCCTGGCACCATTTGAGGAGGCCACGAGGATGGTGAGCAGTGACAGTGCATGCATCAGTGACACTGTACCTCTTGTCCACCTGTTGGAGCATACGATGCGTGGAATAATGGACAGGGCACTTGAGGCAGAACAGAGGCAGGAAGAGGAGGACTTCCTTGCCTTTCAAGGCCCCCTTTACCCAGACAGTGTTCCTTCTGTCCCACCCATCGCACAGGAAGAGGACGAGGAGGAGGAGGAGGAGGAGGATTGTGTCAGCATGGAGGTGGAGCCTGGCACTCAGCATCAACAGCAGCAGTCTTTTAGGGATGATTTACAGTCCCAACAAACCCGTGGACTTGTACGTTGCTGGGAGGAGGTGGCTGCGGATCATGTCGTCCTTAGTGACCCAGAGGACTCCGGACCGAATGCCTCAGCTAACCTACGCTGCATGGCCTCCCTGATCCTGCAAAGTCTGCAGAAGGATCCTCGTATTCTTCGGATCAAGGAGAGGGACCATTACTGGCTGGCCACTCTCCTTGATCCACAGTACAAGGGTAAGGTTGCGGACCTTATCTTGCCATCGCAGAGGGAGCAGAGGATGAGACAACTCCGGGAGGCCTTGCAGAAAGGTCTGTGCAACGCGTTCCCAGAGACTGGGAGGTTACAAACTCCTGGTCCTGGACAACGAGTTGCTGAGGCTTCGGTCAGGAGCAGAAGGAGCGGTGGAGAAGATGGCCGTCTGACTGATGCGTTCAGGCAATTTTTTAGTCAGCAGCCCCAAGGTATGATCGGTTCCAGCAACCATCGCCAGCGTCTGATAAACATGGTGCAGGAATACCTAGGGGCAAGGTCAGACTTGGACACCTTTCCCACCGAAAATCCTCTGGCTTACTGGGTCTTGAGGATGGATCACTGGCCAGAGCTTGCACAGTATGCAATTGAGCTACTGGCCTGTCCTGCATCCAGCGTTCTTTCGGAACGCACATTCAGTGCTGCTGGAGGCTTTGTCACGGATCACAGGGTGCCCCTGTTCACCGACTCGGTTGATCGACTGACCTTCATAAAGATGAACCAGTCTTGGATCACCACCAGCTACCAAGCACCTGAAGCTGATATAACAGAATCATTTATTTTCAAATGTCACATCCCTTAAAGACTGATGCTGATGCTGAGTGACTGTCCTGTTATGTTGACTGACTATCCTCCTCCTCCTCAATGATCCGATTCATGATGATAGCTTGGAAGAACATTTTTGTTTCTGGGTGCCGCCACCAGTGGCTAAGGCCCAATTTTTTAGCCCCTGTTTAACAGGGGCATGTAATTACAATTTTTTATGCAATGCTTTGCAGCAGGGCTCATTCCTGCACTCCAACTAGAGTATCTTAGAGAGGTTGCAGTGTCGTGGCACCAGCACCAGTGCCTAAGGCCCAATTTTTCAGTCCCTGTTTAACAGGGGCGTGTAATTACAATTTTTGATGCAATACTTTGCAACAGGGCTCATTGCTGTGCTCCAAGTACAGTATCTGTGAGGGGTTGCAGTGTTGTGGCACCAGTGGCTAAGGCCCAATTTTTCAGCCCCTGTTCTACAGGGGCATGTAATTACAATTATTGATCTAATAATTCATAGCAGGGCCCATTCCTGCGGCCACCAAGAGTAACTGTGAGGGCTTACAGTGTTGTGGCAACACCACCACCACCACCACCACCACCAAAGGCCCAATTTTTCTGCCCCTGTTCAACAGGGGCATGCAATTACAATTCTTGATCTAATAATTCACAGCAGGGCCCATTCATGCGCCCACCAAGAGTAACTGTGAGGGCTTACAGTGTTGTAGCACCAACACCACCACCAAAGGCCCAATTTTTCCTACCACTGTTCAACAATGGCATGTAATTACAATTCCTGATATAATAGTTCACAGCAGGGCGTTCCACCAAGAGTAACTGTGAGGGCTCACAGTGTTGTGGCAACACCAACATCTAAGGGGCAAATTTCAGCAGAGTATATACGGCAGGCCCCTACTTTCAAACATCAAACTTACAAACGACTCCTACTTGCAAACGGAAGGAGACAACAGGAAGTGAGAGGAAATCTACCCCTAGGAAGGGAAATTCTCTCCTGTAAGAGTTAGTTATTGCTAAGTGGATTTGTCAGGTGATTAGTCAGGCTTATAGTCTGAAGAGAAGGGTTCCGCCTTTTCAGGTTAAAGCACACTCTACCAGGGCAGTCAGTGCTTCATGGGCAGTGAATCACCAAGCTCAGATTTGCAAGGTCGCTACTTGGTCGTCAGTGCATACATTCACAAAATTCTTTCAGATGGATGTAAGATGGCAGGAGGATGCCGCATTTGGGCGCAGTGTGCTGCGGGCAGCAGTATAGGTCCTCACGTTTGGCAGCGGCTGTTTTTTTGTGTGTCTCCCTCCCCTCAGATGGCATTGCTTTGGGACATCCCACATAGTTATTACTATGGCTGCTCTGTGTCCCGTGATGTACGATAAAGAAAATAGGATTTTTTTAACAGCTTACCTGTAAAATCCTTTTCTTGGAGTACATCACGGGACACAGAGGTCCCTCCCCTCTTATTGGGATATATATATATTGCTTTGCTACAAAAAGTAGGTACTCCCAGTATGGGAGGGGTTATATAGGGGGGAACTTCCTGTCTTTTGGGTGTGCCAGTGTCCATGCACCTATAGGTGGCGTATAATCCACATAGTTATTACTATGGTGCTCTGTGTCCCATGATGTACTCCAAGAAAAGGATTTTACAGGTAAGCTGTTATAAAAATCCTATTATCATTTTCCTTCTACATCACAATTATGTGCCACTTTGTGTTGGTCTATCACTTAAAATCCCAATAAAATACATTTACTTTTTTGGTTGTAACATGACAAAATGTGTCATGTCGTGCATGTGTCGATTTGCTGTGTATGGCTCCCTACCCCGTACACCCACTCACTGATTGGGTAACAACTCTCTAGGCTGGGTGTTTAGTTTAGTATGTAGTATCTAAAATGTCCACAAGATAGCAACATTAGTAAGTTCACACTGGGTCTAACCATAAATTCCTTTATGGGTAAGTGTGGTTGTGATCTGTTGGAAGAGTGACCCCCCCCCCCCCCGCTGGATAATTTTTGAAATTACACTTCTGTGTCTATAAAAGCCAGCGGCACTGACACCATTTATGTCCTGATGAAGCGCACATGACCAGTGAGCGAAACACATTGACATGATTTACATCAGGTGATAAGACATCCGAGCAGGTGATAAGTGTCAGACTGACATACAGAGAGCCGGAATAGCAGTGAATCACCTCACGTGTACACTGCCTGTGACAAGGAGACTAAACGTGCCAGGTGACATCTTCATAACGTGGCCATATGCAGCAGCTTTCGTGTAACTGGATTTAGCTTTGGGTCTGCCTGATGCATTGATGTGAGGCGATCGTGAGTATACCCAATGGGACTGTCATCTAACATGTTGGTAGACATTGATAACCAGGTTTTGGGAGCATTCAGTGTCAATAGACTCAAATGCTATGCTTTGCAAGACTTAATCTGCTTTAGGCTGTCATTACACCTATGAATAGGGATGAGCTTCGTGTTCGAGTCGAACATACGTTCGACTCGAACATCGGCTGTTCGATCGTTCGACGAAGATCGAACGATTTGGGCCGTTCGCGCCAAATTCGAGTGACGCGAACGGCCCACAATGCACTACGCCATCACAGTGTCATCCAGGCGCTGTGATTGGCCAAGCATGCACTGTGACCCCGCATGCTTGGCCAATCACAGCGCCGGCAGCGAGGAGAGCAATGATTGGCCACAGGCAGGATGCCTGTGGCCAATTATTGCTGAGGGTGTTTAGTACACGCCCCACACTATAAAAGGCCGCCAGCACGGCGGCCTAGTGTAGTGTGTTCCGGAGCAGGGAAAGAGAAGCATAGGCAGGGACAGTGACATTTATTTCTTTCTTGCTTAACCTGGATTCCTTTAGTTTAGGGAAAGAGAAGGATAGGTAGGGAGAGTGTCAGTGTGTTTTACTGTGCGAATCCTTGTTTCTAGGGACAAAGAAGGAAAGTGAGGGGAATTCTCCTTGTGCTATAGTGTGCTTTAAAAAAACATTTTTTCTAGGGACAGAAAACTCTAGGTAGGGAGAGTGTCAGTTTCTTTCACTGTGCGAATCCTTGTTTCTAGGGACAGGGAAGGACAGTGAGTGAATTCTCCTTGTGCTATAGTGTGCTTTAAAAAAACATTTTTTCTAGGGACAGAAAACTCTAGGTAGGGAGAGTGTCAGTTTCTTTCACTGTGCGAATCCTTGTTTCTAGGGACAAAGAAGGAAAGTGAGGGGAATTCTCCTTGTGCTATAGTGTGCTTTAAAAAAACATTTTTTCTAGGGACAGAAAACTCTAGGTAGGGAGAGTGTCAGTTTCTTTCACTGTGCGAATCCTTGTTTCTAGGGACAAAGAAGGAAAGTGAGGGGAATTCTCCTTGTGCTATAGTGTGCTTTAAAAAAACATTTTTTCTAGGGACAGAAAACTCTAGGTAGGGAGAGTGTCAGTTTCTTTCACTGTGCGAATCCTTGTTTCTAGGGACAGGGAAGGACAGTGAGTGAATTCTCCTTGTGCTATAGTGTGCTTTAAAAAAACATTTTTTCTAGGGACAGAAAACTCTAGGTAGGGAGAGTGTCAGTTTCTTTCACTGTGCGAATCCTTGTTTCTAGGGACAAAGAAGGAAAGTGAGGGGAATTCTCCTTGTGCTATAGTGTGCTTTAAAAAAACATTTTTTCTAGGGACAGAAAACTCTAGGTAGGGAGAGTGTCAGTTTCTTTCACTGTGCGAATCCTTGTTTCTAGGGACAGGGAAGGACAGTGAGTGAATTCTCCTTGTGCTATAGTGTGCTTTAAAAAAACATTTTTTCTAGGGACAGAAAACTCTAGGTAGGGAGAGTGTCAGTTTCTTTCACTGTGCGAATCCTTGTTTCTAGGGACAAAGAAGGAAAGTGAGGGGAATTCTCCTTGTGCTATAGTGTGCTTTAAAAAAACATTTTTTCTAGGGACAGAAAACTCTAGGTAGGGAGAGTGTCAGTTTCTTTCACTGTGCGAATCCTTGTTTCTAGGGACAGGGAAGGACAGTGAGGGAAATTCTCCTTGTGCTATAGTGTGCTAAAGCATTCCTCATCAACCATCTTTGAAATCCTTGTTTTTTGGACAGTCAGGGAAATTGTCGTTGTGCTATTCTGTGCAAAAGCAATCATCCTCAACAATATTTAGAAATCCTTAAGTAAAGGGACAGAGAAGGACACCTGAAGGTAGCCCTTATTGCTTTTTTCCCATCTCCCTGCAGGCCATCTATTAGAATGTCTGGAAGGCAAACAAGGAGAGGCAGACAGTCAGGAGGCAATAAAAGAGGGCAAGCAGGCTCTGTGTCTGGGGGCAACAGTGCTGGTCGTGGACGCGGTGCATTGTCATCAGCACATGGCCATGGGACACGCTTGTCCTTCTTTTCGGCAGCTGGACATGTTGAGCCACATCATGCCGAAGACTTGGTAGAGTGGATGACCAAGCCCTCCTCCTCCTCCTCATCCTCTCTCACCCAGGCTCAGGGTACTGGCAAAGCAGCTGCCAAAGCGTCCTCTTCCCTGGTATCAATGTCAGACTCATCATCAGTCACTCCTTCCCTAGACCCACCATGTCCTCCTCCTGAGGAGTCCCCCGAACTGTTTGAGCACAGTGTTGGGTACATGCTCCAGGAGGATGCCCAGCGTTTCGAAGGGTCTGATGATGAAACCCAGCTACAGGAAGGCAGTAGCGTGAGAGCAGACAGAGGGGATGCTCAAGAAGGACACCAATCTGGCAGTCATGTTCCAGCAGCTGCAGCATACTGCCAGATTGGCTCCAGTGATGAGGAGGGAGGGGATGATGAGGTCACTGACTCCACGTGGGTGCCTAATAGTAGAGAGGAGGAGGAGGAGGATGAGGAGGAGGCACATCTCCAACGAGGCAGGATGCCCTTTGGTGGCCAGCGTAAGGGCAGTACACCGACGGAATCACACCGCAGAGCTCCGCCTGTGCAGGGCGCTGCCTCTGCCCGTCATTCAAAAAGTTCCTTGGTGTGGGCCTTTTTTGAGGCTAGTGCATCAGATCGCACAGCTGCTGTTTGCAACATATGTCTCAAGCGTATATCGCGTGGCCAAAACATCAGCCGCTTGGGTACCACATGCCTGACCAGACATATGTTGACCTGCCATGCAGCTCGTTGGCAAGCCTACCTCAAAGACCCACACCAAAGAACAAAGCGGACCTCTCCTTGCACCGCATCAGCTGGGATCTCCAACCCCACTATAACTTCAGTCCTCTCTGAAACATGCACTGAGAGGAATGAAGGTGTAGAATTAGGTGTGTCACAGCCAAGTACTTGCGGCCACTCTGCTAGCAGTACACCGACGTCCGATTCTAGCAGGCAAATTTCCCTGCCCCAGCTGCTGGACCGTCGAAAGAAGTTCACTCCCAGCCATCCACATGCCCAGCGGTTGAATGCTAGCTTGGCTAAATTGCTAGCGCTTCAACTGCTGCCTTTTCAGTTGGTAGACTCGGCCCCCTTCCGTGAGTTTGTGCAATGTGCGGTTCCTCAGTGGCAGGTTCCCAAACGCCACTTTTTCTCACGGAAGGCTATTCCGGCTCTCTACCGGCATGTGGAAGGCAATGTCTTGGCCTCGCTGGACAGGGCGGTCAGCGGTAAGGTGCATATTACCGCTGACTCATGGTCCAGCAGGCATGGACAGGGACGTTACCTTTCTTTCACGGCCCATTGGGTCACTCTTTTGGCAGCTGGGAAGGATGCAGGACAAGGTGCAGTAGTGTTGGAGGTTGTTCCACCGCCACGCCTCCAAAATGCTACTACTGGTTGTGACACACCTCTCTCCTCCACCCCCTCCTCTTCTTCTTCCTCCATGGCCTCTTCCTGTGGTTTGTCCTATGAACCAGCGGTGCTCCGTAGCCGTTCACGGGGCTACGCAAGTACGCAGGCAAAAAGATGCCATGCCGTGCTTGCGCTGGTGTGTTTGGGGGACAGAAGCCACACTGGGGCAGAGGTCCTGTCTGCTCTGCAGGGCCAGGCCGAGAGGTGGTTGACGCCACGCCAGCTTAAGCCAGGAATGGTGGTTTGCGACAATGGCACCAACCTCCTCTCCGCCCTCCGACAGGGACAACTGACCCATGTGCCCTGTGTGGCTCACGTCCTTAACCTGGTGGTGCAGCGGTTCTTGGGCAGGTACCCGGGCTTACAGGATGTCCTGAGGCAGGCCAGGAAAGTCTGTGTGCATTTCCGCAGATCTTATAATGCCAGTGCTCGCCTGGCTGAGCTGCAAAAGGAGTTGAACCTGCCCAAGAACCGCCTTATACGTGACATGCCCACCAGGTGGAACTCAACGTTGGCCATGCTGCAGCGGCTGCACACGCAGCAGAGGGCCATCAATGAGTACCTGTGCGACTACGGCACCAGGACAGGGTCAGGGGACCTTGTTTTTTTTTCTCCACGCCAGTGGGGCATGATCAGGGATGCATGCACTGTCCTGGCACCATTTGAGGAGGCCACGAGGATGGTGAGCAGTGACAGTGCATGCATCAGTGACACTGTACCTCTTGTCCACCTGTTGGAGCACACGCTGCGTGGAATAATGGACAGGGCACTTGAGGCAGAACAGAGGCAGGAAGAGGAGGACTTCCTTGCCTCTCAAGGCCCCCTTTACCCAGACAGTGTTCCTTCTGTCCCACCCATCGCACAGGAAGAGGACGAGGAGGAGGAGGAGGATTGTGTCAGCATGGAGGTGGAGGCTGGCACTCAGCATCATCAGCAGCAGTCTTTTAGGGATGATTTACAGTCCCAAGAAACCAGTGGACTTGTACGTGGCTGGGAGGAGGTGGCTGCGGATCATGTCGTCCTTAGTGACCCAGAGGACTCCGGAGCGAATGCCTCAGCAAACCTACGCTGCATGGCCTCCCTGATCCTGCAAAGTCTGCGGAAGGATCCTCGTATTCTTCGGATCAAGGAGAGGGACCATTACTGGCTGGCCACTCTCCTTGATCCACGGTACAAGGGTAAGGTTGCGGACCTTATGTTACCGTCGCAGAGGGAGCAGAGGATGAGACAACTCCGGGAGGCCTTGCAGAAAGGTCTGTGCAACGCGTTCCCAGAGACTGGGAGGTTACAAACTCCTGGTCCTGGACAACGAGTTGCTGAGGCTTCGGCCAGTCAAAGAAGGAGCGGTGGGGAAGGTGGCCGTCTGACCGATGCGTTCAGACAATTCTTTAGTCCGCAGCCCCAAAGTATGATCGGTTCCAGCAACCATCGCCAGCGTCTGATAAACATGGTGCAGGAATATCTAGGGGCAAGGTCAGACTTGGACACCTTCCCCACCGAAAATCCTCTGGCTTACTGGGTCTTGAGGATGGATCACTGGCCAGAGCTTGCACAGTATGCAATTGAGCTACTGGCCTGTCCTGCATCCAGCGTTCTTTCGGAACGCACATTCAGTGCTGCTGGAGGATTTGTCACGGATCACAGGGTGCGCCTGTCCACCGACTCGGTTGATTGACTGACTTTCATCAAGATGAACCAGTCTTGGATCACCACCAGCTACCACACACCTGATGCTGATATAACAGACTAATTGATTTTAACATGTCACATCCCTTCAAGACTGATGCTGATGCTGAGTGCCTGTGCTGTTATGTTGACTGGCTATCCTCCTCCTCCGAGTCCTCAATGATACGATTGATGATGATAGCTTGGAAGATCATTTTTGTTTATGGGTGCCGCCACCAGTGGCTAAGGCCCAATTTTTCAGCCCCTGTTTTACAGGGGCGTGTAATTACAATTTTTTTAGCAATAATTTGCCATAGGGCTCATTGCTGTGCTCCAAGTACAGTATCTGTGAGGGGTTGGAGTGTTGTGGCACCAGTGCCTAAGGCCCAATTTTTCAGCCCCTGTTTAACAGGGGCGTGTCATTACAATTTTTGAAGCAATACTTTGCAACAGGGCTCATTGCTGTGCTCCAAGTACAGTATCTGTGAGGGGTTGTAGTGTTGTGCCACCAGTGCCTAAGGCCCAATTTTTCAGCCCCTGTTCAACAGGGGCATGCAATTACAATTCTTGATCTAATAATTCACAGCAGGGCCCATTGCTGCACCCACCAAGAGTAACTCTGAGGGCTTACAGTGTTGTGGCAACGCCACCACCACCACCACCACCACCACCACGAAAGGCCCAATTTTTCAGCCCCTGTTCAAAAGGGGCATGTAATTACAATTCTTGATCTAATAATTCACAGCAGGGCCCATTCCTGCACCCACCAAGAGTAACTCTGAGGGCTTACAGTGTTGTGGCAACGCCACCACCACCACGAAAGGCCCAATTTTTCAGCCCCTGTTCAAAAGGGGCATGTAATTACAATTCTTGATCTAATAATTCACAGCAGGGCCCATTGCTGCACCCACCAAGAGTAACTCTGAGGGCTTACAGTGTTGTGGCAACGCCACCACCACCACCACCACCACGAAAGGCCCAATTTTTCAGCCCCTGTTCAAAAGGGGCATGTAATTACAATTCTTGATCTAATAATTCACAGCAGGGCCCATTGCTGCACCCACCAAGAGTAACTCTGAGGGCTTACAGTGTTGTGGCAACGCCACCACCACCACCACCACGAAAGGCCCAATTTTTCAGCCCCTGTTCAAAAGGGGCATGTAATTACAATTCTTGATCTAATAATTCACAGCAGGGCCCATTCCTGCACCCACCAAGAGTAACTCTGAGGGCCTACAGTGTTGTGGCAACACCACCACCACCACCACCACCACCACGAAAGGCCCAATTTTTCAGCCCCTGTTCAACAGGGGCATGCAATTACAATTCTTGATCTAATAATTCACAGCAGGGCCCATTGCTGCACCCACCAAGAGTAACTGTCAGGGCTTACAGTGTTGTGGCACCAGCACCACCATCAAAGGCCCAATTTTTACTACCACTGTTCAACAATTATATGTAATTAAAATTCCTGATATAATAGTTGACAGCAGGGCGTTCCAGCACCAACCAAGAGTAACTGTGAGTGCTTACAGTGTTGTGCCAACACCAACAACTAAGGGGCCTATTTCTGCAGAGTATATACGGCAGGTCCCTACTTTCAAACATCCAACTTACAAACGACTCCTACTTGCAAACGCAAGAAGACAACAGGAAGTGAGAGGAAATCTACCACTAGGAAGGAAAATTCTCTCCTGTAAGAATAAATATGGGAGAAAGGTGTCTCCTCTGTACTGATGCTTTATCAGCAATCCTTGTTTCAAGAAAAACACCACATTTCAAAAACAGTTGTCATTGGGACGGAAAGTGAGGTGAAATGTTCTGAACAGGGGCACAGACAGCAAAACAAATGTTACAGGAGTGATAACCCTTACCTATGTTTTCCAAAAAGTTTAAAAATAGATTTTTGGGCTGGAGCTACACTTCAACAATGTACCTGTTCAAAATTACAAACAGATTCTACATAAGAACAAACCTACAGTCCCTGTCTTGTATGCACCGCCTGTATACGGCTGTTCAGAGTATATAGGGCCTTTTTTATTTTATGTGCGGGGTTCCCCTTAATATCCATACAAGACCCAAAGGGGCTGGTAATGGGCTGGGGTAGGGGGGGGGGGTCATGGGGTAGCTATGCCATTTTTCTTAAAGAATTTCATCCATATTACCGGGACCAGACATTACATTAAAGCCGCAAGCAGTTTTAAATGGCTTTTTTTTCCTTTAGAAGTGTCATTTTGTGCAGGGACAGTTCTAAACACGGGAAACACGTGGCACTTCACAGGCATACTTTAGACACCCCCCAGGTACGATATTTAAAGGAATATTTGACTTTTTTTTTCACTTTATGCATCATTAAAATGACTGCTCCCGAAAAACGACCGTTTTTAAAACTTCTTTTTGCATTGATACATGTCCCCTGGTGCAGAACCCGGGTTCCCAAACCCTTTTTAGGACAATAACATGCATAATAGTTGTTATAATTAGCACTTTAGAATTCGAACGTTCGCATCCATTGTATTTAATAGGGTTCTATTGTTCGTACAAACTTTCGGTCCGTTCGCGGGTTCTGGTGCGAACCGAACCCGGGGGTGTTCGGCTCATCACTACCTATGAACAATCTGCTCTCATTATTGACACCTGCATCTGCGCTTGTTACTACTGCTATACTTGCCTGCTTTTCTCCCCTGTCTGTATACCACGTTTTTTGCTTTGCATACTGGAGCTCTTCCCCCTGAATTGGATAGACTAATACCTGTAGTAATTGGCATAGCATACGGACCCCCACTATATGGATATGGGGTCATATATTCTAGCTTGGACCCACTGGTTAAGGAAATTGACTAGTATTATAAGTTTTATAAGTATTATAAATTGGTTTGAAATCTTGTATTTTGTATAGAGTAGCAGTTTTTCAAAAGCATGTGTAGCGGGGTGTTCCCCTTTAATGCAGAGAGACTACATTACCCATAACCCCATTCGGCAGTGTTTCCACCGCAGAGACTCATGGGAGGGGTTATAAGAGGAGGAGGCGAGGCTGGGCTCGGTCTCTTTGGGACACGAGACTTCAGGGACTGATCCTCCTGTGCGGATGTGTCGGAGTGCAAGGCCTGAAGCCTGAGACCTTGCGCAGCACCAAAGAGCCTTCCACCCCACTGCGAGCCTGGGTGGCATCTGACTTCGCTTGTCTACAGCCTTGACCGGATTGGGGACCTGATCGCTGGAGACACTGTGTGTGTGTGTGACACAGTCGGCGGAAGTTCCCCGGACTGGGACCGCGTCCGGATGGGTGAGAGGGCGTATGCCCAGACCATATACTGTTGTTGCTAATGGGCCTATAGACTGCCGTGGCCCACAAATTATTTCTGATACTCTCATTAGAGAACCTTATCAGAGCTGAACTCGGAGTTTACATAGCAAAGTGTTTATTTCATCTCTACCTTCTCATTGGATTACAAATGGTATTCTGTTAATGTGCACCACCTTTAAAGACCTGCCGGTGAAGAAAACCATCATCCCCTATAGACTGAGTTGTAGATATCTGAGCTAGGCCTGGCCAGCTAGTTAGTTCATTTGGTTACTGCGTCACAGGACGCCTAGTTAACAGTCGCCCACGCGGCGCACCTTTACTGTTCATTCTAATGCATAATATGTTATTGCTGCAGGGCTCTGTAATTTATTATCTGTGAACTGTTACCACTGTTAACCTTTCTTATCAAAAGCTTAAGTAAATCTTATACCTTTTTCATTATTGTCTTGGTGTCTGGGTTTACTCATACAGTATAAGGAAATATATATATTGCTGCCAATACTAACTGTGCCAGTAGGGGGTCGAGTACATTGCCGGGGGTTGGCGGAGCTGTTTTCAGGGCCCAACTAAACTTGCGGCCTTCTTAAGTGAAGGTATCGCTACACATGCATAATTTGCATGAGTAGCATAATTTGCAGAGTGCTGGTCTATTTGGAGCGACTGTCTGGGGTCCTTTCCTGTGTACTGTCTAACAGACATTGGGACAGGGAAGTGAAACCTCGTGATTATGAGCTATCATGTGTTGTGTTTATTGATAACGAAACTCTGTCGGCCATCTTGAGAGGGTCAGACTAATGTCTGGCCATCTTAGGAGGGGCAAAATGTCTACTGTATAATGATAAAATGTACACCCATTGTATTAACCACCCCCCCTTCCCCCTTCTGTGATTGGATAATGATAAGACTATAAAAAGTCTACTTCCGCATATAATTAAACAGATTTCATTTTGAGCGCAATGCTGTCTTGTTTTTTTCCTGCGTTTGAAGAAATCTCTCAGTACTGATCCCGTATCTTTTGGGTGTGGCAATTGGGGTATTATCCAAGCTGGTCTGAAGAGGTAGGGGTATTACCTGTTCTAATTTTCCTACAATACCTATTTAAGTGCTGTCATACAGTATATATATTCAAGTATGTTTGGGACTTCCTAACACAATTTCCCTGCAATTCCTTGATGGACAATGGATTCATTGCATATAAAGATAAGGAAGACCCATCTATGCAATGACACACGTCAGTTTATCATCTGTTCCTTTATTGGGTTGAATCATTGAGCCTATATGTCAGCTGATGAAATATTTACTCTCTTTGGTTAAATTCGCAGCAGTTTCCTTGGTCTCAATGGGACCCTTGAGCTAAATTTCATAAAATGTTGAATACATCAGCTGGCTTAGAGTGCGAGTGTTGGCATGACTGTGCCCCTGGGATTATTTTAGATGTGACAATGTTGTTTTTTTTCATTGTATATTTTGCAAGCCACCACTGGTTTTTGTTATTTGCATTGAGAATTTTTCCACAATTAATAAAATTTTTGAAGGAGAGACTGCAGTTTTGCCCTTGTATTAGAAAAACTCTAGTGGGTTCTTTGTCACAATTAGGTTCATGGTGTTTGTTTTTGTTCTAAGGGCACCACCATTTATTTTTGGTGAGTCAGGGCCTTTCCAATCACTGGTCTAATATTTACTTGCCAGTTTGGATCCTTCTGTTTTTGATTATTGTTTTTAGATGCTTACCTGGCTGTATCAGTGAGGGAATGAAAGCTTAGAAACCAGTGACAAAATCATCATCGCTTCCAGCTTCATTGGCTGCAGGGAAGTCTGTCTCCTCCCATTCTGGATCCTTAAGCCACCTGATGTGGTCCTGGGCTCTCAGAAAATCGGGAGAGCCAAGGAACCAAGTTGGGGGCCACACCACCCACGAAACAGCTTCCCAGATAACTTTTACGTTGCAGCCAGGAGTTGGCTTAGGAAAATGAATACAATCTGATGGCAAGCCCAAAGAGCTAAACTGGTTAAAGTTAAACTCCAGCTTTTTCAGTTTTTATTTATTTTTATGTAAAATTCAAAGGCTAGCTTTATTTATTAAAAGGACATGTGATTGCACTGCTTAAATAAATAATACCACCACCAAATTAATTCATGATAACCTCACTATTAAAATAAATAAGACAAATATCAATTAATAATGTGAAGTAAAAACCATTGCAATTTCATTTATATACATATGCATCAACAGCGTCCATAGTAAACTGATCAAACTGTGAAAAAGTCCGAACAGTCCAAATAAAGTGCTCTGGTAGTGCCTCTTATATATTTATTTCTTCAACTGTTGAACCCACACGGTGCTTCACCACAAAACAATCAGTGCTCCACCACCTATGAAGTGCACACTCACCTTCCTAGTCGACCCATATAAACTACAGGTCAATAACATACATATGCAGGGTTCTCAATAAGATCTCACACTCCAGCCAATGGTTCTCCACGTAAATTCACCTTATTATTACTATGAGTTACTTCAGAAGGCAATTCCATGCAACTCACACAAAAAAGAGGGGATAACCACCAATAGTGTAGTATGTTTGTTAAAAACAATTGGTATACCACTACAGTTCCCAGATATCTAATCACATACGAAACGCGCTGGGTGACGTCCGTGGCAATCGCTCTTTACCTTTTAACCGCTTCCTGACCATGTCACGCAGATATACTGCGGCACAATGCCTCTCCTGGGCGAAATCCCGTACGGGTACGTCCTACCCATTTTCGGCCACCAGTGCGCCCGCTGCACAGCGGGGGACCCGATGTGCGTGGCCAGCGGGCACGATCGGCGCTGGCCACACGGGATCACGTGCACGAGCGCCAGCAATGGGATTTGTGTGTGTAAACACACAAATCCCTGTGCTGTCAGAGGAGAGGAGCCATATCGCTTGTTCCTACTAAGTAGGAAAAACGATATGTCTCCTCTCCTAGTCAATCCTATCCCCCCACAGTTAGAACACGCTGAGGGAACACACAATTAACCCCTTGATCGCCCCCTAGTGTTAACCCCTTACCTGACCCATTTTTATAGCACTGATCGCTGTATAAATGCCAATGGTCCCAAAAATGTGTCAAAAGTCTCCGATCTGTCTGTCGCAATGTCACAGTACCACTACAAATCCCAGATCACCGCCATTACTAGTAAAAAAAAAAATGACATAAAAATGCTATAAATCTTTCCCATAGTTTGCATAAGCTATAACTTTTGCGCAAACCAATCAATATATGCTTATTGCGATTTTTTTTACCAAAAATATGTAGAAGAATACATATTGGCCTAAACTGATGAGGATATTGTTGGGGATATTTATTATAGCAAAAAGTAAAAAGTTAAAAATATTGTTTTTTTTCAAAATTTACGCTTTTTTTTGTTTAAAGCGCAAAAAATTAAAACCGAAGAGGTGATCAAATACCACTAAAAGAAATCTCTATTTGTGGGAAAAAAAGGACGCAAATTTTGTTTGGGTACAGCGTCGAACGACCGCGCAATTGTCAGTTAAAGCGACACAGTGCCAAATTGTAAAAAGTGCTCTGGTCAGGAAGGAAGTAAAATCTTCCAGGGCTGAAGTGGTTAAAGAACAAGCTTGTTATCTACAGTCCTGTAAGTGTGAACCCCTATTTTTTTTTTTATGCTATGTGGATCCATTTGTTTTTCTTGTTCAATGTCAATGGAATGATTTAACACTTGCTGCATGCTTTGGAGTTTGTTTTTCTGAAGTACGATCTTCCACCATCTACCCTTGAGGTCTACCTTCCACCTACTGCTTTACTCACAGATCCCTACATTGAGGCCGAGTCCTTGTTTGACCCATGTGCTGTAAGGTACATGTGTAAACCTCATCTGGTAAGCGTGCCAACCTTACTTTTTTTACTTCACTTCACGATCAAGCACTTTCTTCAAGATTTATTACCTTAGATTCCACACTTGTGTTGTTGTTTACTTACACCGTCATGGTATATTGAATCAAGATGGACTGATATGCTATGTCATATGTTTACATATATCAATTGTCATAGTGGTTTATTTCAACTAATTTTCACTAGTTTCTGAGCGCCACACTATTTTTTTTATACCTATTGTATCACTTTGTGTCTAGTGGAGTGTTGGCCGCTCACCGTTTTTTTCTATGCGCAATTTTTTCTCCTGTTTATCAACCACTGGATGTTACCAGTCTTCAGGGATTTTGTTTTTTTCCCCCTGTTGAAGCAGTGGAGCCCGGGTTATAAGGGGATTTGCCTTCTCCTTTGCCCTAGAGATCAACTACAGGTTTATGGTTGTTAAGATGCAAGATGGTGCCTTTTGACTGATCCCAATTTCTGCATCTTTTTATCAACCTAACTATGTAACTGCACAAAAGACTCTTACACCTAAAATTTGGGCTTACAAGTGTAGCCCTACCCCCGTAGGAGCTGCTGGTTATATTTTTGGGTCATGCCGTTACCTGTCTGTTCCACCGTTTCCGTCATAGGGTTCCATTTAAGAGTTTTCACAGATGTCAGCACCAACACATAGTCTCTTTTCCAATGGTTTTATTAAAGAAATGTCATTTAGAGGGATGGAGGGTTAGGGGAGATTCAGGTACCTTGCTTTGCGGATCACGGGTACTTTCTTCAATCCAGAGGACAAACAGTTTCCACACTGGATATAGCAACCACTGGATAGGCCTCTCTCACTGACCTAGCAGCCGGTGCGGGGCTCGGTCAAAAGTCTCTGCCACAGACTTGAAGAATACAAATAGTCTCTGCCACAGACTTGAAGAACACAACAGTCTCTGCACAATCCTCTACCACAGGACTGAACGATCCAGGACTTTTGCAAAGTTTAAGTACAGTCACACAGTACCAGTTTCTTTCAGCCAATCCGGCAATACTGTGAGGTAGATGGGTCGGGATGTGTCCTCCAATTGAGTCTCCAGGCTCTTCCTGAGATACCAGCCCTTTTGGCTCGGTCCTCTCCGAGAAAAGTCCTCCCCTGGTTTCTTCAGTTGCTCGGCTTCTCCCCGCAATCAAGACAGCACAGGACCACCACTGACTAGTAGGCCCCAGAACTCCTGGGCCTACTTCCAGTAACGAGGCCTCAGGCCAGCCGGCCCTGAGGCAGGAAACTGCTACGGCACACCTTAGGCCAGGAGGTCCATCAGGTCAGAGAGACCCGGAAAACCGCGTCTGTCCCTTAAGTACCCTCTCCCAGAATGGGGACCAATCCCACTGAGCCGTTTCTGGGCAAGAGGTACCCAATACATACAGCCTGCTGCAATTCCAACCTTGACCTGTGGTGACAGCGACACCCACAGTCAAGTGGAAAATGCACAACACAGCTGGACTGGAACAGAAACCAGAAATTTACACAATTTTTCTGAGCTAAACTACAGCTCAGACAACTAAATTTACAAATAGCGCCTACCCAATAGGAGCAGGGCGCTACACAAGGTTATTGTAATTTGACATCCTGCCTTATGGTGCCTAAAAATACTCCTTGTACCTGCCACAAATGCCAATTTTGGGTTCTGGTCTCATTGACCTCCTCTTTCTTGTTTAAATATGCGTCATGTAGGGCATACGCCATTGCATAAACTGCCAAGTACACACTGAAAGTGTGGTGAAAATTTTCCACATCATAATAAGTGGAATCCACAGATCGGAAACTGTGTGGCTCTCTACATGCTGCATACAATGAGATATTCACAAGATATTCAGGCACACATTCAAATTGGTATTTCCAAGAATCAAGTAACATGAGGTTATCAGGATATTTCTCAGGCTTCATATCAAGTAGATAATCCTTTAGTCCTGGTATATTCCCTCTGGGCAAGTGGATCAGCAGAGAACCATTAAGAACAGTAACATGCTTGTAGTTGTTATTTATCTGGAAAGTTCCAAACAATAGAAAGATTTTTCTTGAATGTGAAACAGTGCTGATGTAATTTATTAGATTAAGAGCCTTTGCATTCCCATACAGTATTATAGTGTTGCAGGTTGATCGTGAAAGGCCATAATAAATGTTTTCATTATTCTGAATATCGAAATCCTCAGACAGAGTAACAAAAAACTCCACACAAATCTTGTTCTGTTTCAGACGATTTTTCAGCTCTGTATTGACCTTCTGACTGTCCTCATCATCTGAAGTCAGGATGCAGACCCAGTTCCAGCCAAAATGCTTCAGTAAAAGGAGGATAGCTGTGAACTGATCCCTGACATCAGGGACTGTGTGATACAATGATGGAAATTGGAACCTATGATCAGAGCCTGGATTTATTGCACCATAGCTGATCTGTAATAACAAAAAAGTTCAAATAAGATTCAAACTCATCAAATCACATATCTTGGCAAAAACAGCTTCTCTTAGCCCAGACACAACCAGTTGCTGGTGCTTGGTGACTGGGCACCCAGGAACCATCATTATCACTTGGTGGTGGAGAGAGCCCTCACCCCTGTGTAATATTCAGATAAAGCAACTTAGATCTTATGCCGCGTACACACGACCGATTTTAATGTCATTGAAAAAAACTGTGTTTTTCTCGACGTGATTATTCTCAAGCCTGCCTTGTCTACACACTATCGTGGAAAAAAATGCTCGAGTAAAGCGAGGTGACGTACAACACGTACGACGGCACTATAAAGGGGAAGTTCCATTTGGATGGCGCCACCCTTTGGGCTGCTTTTGCTGATCCTCGTGTTAGTAAAGTTTGTTGAGAGACGATTCACACTTTTCAGCCTCGTGCTTTTCAGTCCGTTACAACGTGACGAATGTGCTATCTCCATTACGAACGCGAGTTTTACCAAAACGAGCGCTCCCGTCTCATACTTGATTGTGAGCATGCACATTTTTTTTCACGTTGTTAAAGCCTACACACGGCCGTTTTTCACGACGAGAAAAACGACGAGAAAAATTTGAGCATGATCCAATTTTTTCATGTTCATTTTTCACGTCGTGAAAAATGCTCTGAAGCCCACACATGATAATTTTTAATGACCATTTGAAAAAATTGCATTTTTCTCGTCATTAAAAACGGTCGTGTGTACACGGCATAACATGGGGTTTCCTCCCTTCATTCTTAAAGGTTGAACAGCAGAACAGGGCACTAAAAGTAACATGATTGTAGCACCCTGGTCCTAAACAGGGCTGCTAATAAATCTAGTTATCCCTTACATGACATGTGCCGCATACACACGACCGTTTTTAATGACGAGAAAAATGCAATTTTTTAAAATGGTCATTAAAAATGATCGTGTGTAGGCTCCAGAGCATTTTTCACAACATGAAAAATGGGCATGAAAAAATTGGAACATGCTTTAATTTTTCTTGTAATTTTTCACCTCGTCGTTTTCTCGTCATGAAAAACGGTCGTGTGTAGGCTTTAACGACGTGAAAAAAAATGCGCATGCTCAGAATCAAGTATGAGACGGGAGCGCTCGTTCTGGTAAAACTAGCGTTCATAATGGAGATAGCACATTCGTCACGCTGTAACGGACTGAAAAGCACGAGGCTGAAAAGCGCGAATCATCTCTCAACAAACTTTACTAACATGAAGGGTGGCGCCATCCGAATGGAACTTCCCCTTTATAGTGCCGTCGTACGTGTTGTACGTCACCGCGCTTTACTCGAACATTTTTTTCCACGATAGTGTGTAGGCAAGGCAGGCTTGAGAATAATCACGTCGAGAAAAATGCAGTTTTTTTCAATGACATTAAAAACGGTCGTGTGTACGGGGCATAAGCCTATTTATGACATTTGGTGTTTACAAGTTAAAATACGTATTTTTTGCTAGAAAATTACTTAGAAACATTATATATATTTTTTAGCAGAGAATCTAGAGAATAAAATGGCGATTGTTGCAATATTTTATGTCACACGGTATTTGTGCAGCAGTGTTTTAAACGCACCTTTTTGGGAAAGATGATGTTATGCCGAGTAATCAGATACCAAACATGTCACACTTTATAACTGCACGCACTTGTGGAATAGCGACAAACTACGGCACCTAAAAATCTCCATAGGTGACGCTTGAATTTTTTTTATGGTTACCAGGTTGAAGTTACAGAGGAGTTCTAGTGCTAGAATTATTGCTCTTACTCTGACGATCGCGGCGATACCTTACATGTGTGATTTGAACTCCGTTTACATATGCGGGCGCGACTTCCGTATACGTTTTTTTTGCTGCGTGAGCTCGCGGGGACGGGGGAGCTTTAAAAATTTTTTTTTCTTATTTATTTTATTTGTTTTTATATTATTAAATTGTGTTTTAAAAAAAAAAAAAAATTGATCACTTTTATTGCTGTCACAAGGAATGTAAACATCCCTTGTGACAGTTATGCCGCGTACACACGATCATTTTTCCCGTCGGGAAAAATGACATTTTTTTTTTTCGCCGAGAAAAACGATCGTCTGTGGGCTTTATGCCGTTTTTCTCGTTGAGAAAAACGGCAGGAAAAAGGACGAGAAAAATTAGAACATGTTCTAAATTTTCTCATCGTTTTTTCCATCATTTTTTTCCGCGGCAGTTTTCCCATAGGGAGACACTGCCGCAGAGCCCACAGACGGTCGTTTTTCTCGACAAAGAAAAAAATGACGGGAAAAATGGTCGTGTGTGGGGGAAAATGCCGTTCCCTCGTTTTTCATTTTTTTTCATGTCGTGATTCACGGCGGTGTTTTCACCGCCGTGAATCACGATCGTGTGTACGCGGCATAATAGGTGGTGACAGGTACTCTTTATTGAGGGATTGGGGGTCTAAAAGAATTCCAATCCCTCCTTTGCACTTCAAAGTATTCAGATTGCCAAAAACGGCGATTCTGAATACTGTATATTTATTTAAATCCGGCGCCATTGGCAGCCGAGTAAACCGGAAGTGATGTCGCTCCCGTTTTCAGGAGACTGGAACTAAGCCGTTTACGGCTTCTTTCCAGTCTGTCTCTTGGCACCGGAAGTACCGGATCGCGGATCGGGTCTCTCGGTGGGACGGGAGGCCCGGTTAGAGTGACGGAAGGCGGCGGGAGGGGGTTTGTCCCCTCCCACTCCTCCGGGATAACAACCGAGAGGCTTTTAGCTGCATCAGTTGTTATCCCAGGAAAGCCAATCGCCCCCTCCCAAAAAAAGGATACCGGGATGATGCCTACAGCTGCGGGCATCATCCCGGTATAACCCCCTAAAGCCGAGGGCGCATATATGCGTACGTTTGGTGGGAAAGAGTTAAGCTAGGTGGTAACTATCCTGGCCAATTGTTAGGTTGGGGTAGTCTCTCTCTTCTGTCAATAGGTGGCACTGTTGCTTTTGGCATTAGAATGATGGATTATCATAAATTCGGGAAATGGGTAACTAGGTTGTCTCAGCCAATCAGCAGGAGATTCTTTGACTGCTATGTATGCTGGGATATGCTATTTATTTGGGAGGAGTCAGGTGCTCAGGGTTCTTCCCGCCCGAGGCTGCGGCCTTGGTGGTTGTGGTTGAGAAGCTCCTGGTTGCTAGGCCTGAAGCCTGAGGCCTATCCAGGAGGCATGCTGGCTGCTAGGTCCACTTAAGACCTATCCAGCAGTTCGGGGTTCCGCAAAGGATGAGCAGCCAAGGTTAAGCCTGGAGTCTGGGGCGGAACCGCATGTGTTAGAGGCTCGACCTGAGGGGACCCTGATCATTGTTGGTGGTAAAGGAGAAGCAGTTGCCATCAAGGGACGACCACTCCTGTTACCAAAGGCAAGTTTGGAAAGGGTGAAGTTCTGAAGGAGTACCAGAGCAGACGCTTCACTAGACGGGGACAGTGAAGTGGTGGGAAAGCTTCAGTAGAGACTCATCCGGGAAGGCAGCGGGTAGCTGTGAGTAAAGCTTGAAGGAGTATGGGAGGTAGCTGTAAGTAAATCTTGAAGATAAAGTACAGCAGTTATGTCATGGATATGCAGTAGTGTTTGTCTGTCAGCTTACCTTCCTTCCCATGTGTTCATCTTAGAGGCCTGAGCCCTTTCACCTGGCTTCCTTTATAATCTCCTCCCAGCCAGACTCCACCCCAGGCCCTATCACAGAACACTATATTAACCTGTGCACTGCAAGCCTGCTTTGCTGATCAACGTGTTTGTTAGGCATTGTGTGTTTGGGTTCCTGCCTGCCGTGTGCTACGTCTGTCTCTCTGTTACGTTATTGGCTTGTCCCCGACTATCCCTGTCTGCTCGTGACCCTTGACCTTCGGCTCGTTCTTCGTTATCCTTGTCTGCTTGTGGCCCCTGACCTTCAGCTTGTTATTCGTTTCTCTCTTATCGTGTGCCGCTGCTTCCCCTCTTTTCCCCTTATCGTACGGGGCGTGAGCTAGGAAACTCCAGGGGCCGCGACCTGGTCCCAGCCTGCAGCTAACATCCTCACCACTAGAGGCCCTGGAGAAGACCAGCTGGGTCTTAGACTCCGCGCCCTGGGGAATCTTGGCTCTAGCTTCCGTTTGGATCCCGGTTGTGCTCCTCTGGTCCCGCTTTCCACAACCACCCAGTTTCCTATCCGCAGAAGCCAGCCATAGGGTTCACTACCTCGCGGTGCACTCCTGTCCCCCTACGGTGTGCATCTGTCACCTGGCCACAGGTGACCTTGACAAGTTAGCTGTGGGTGAAGCTCGGGAATCCAGCGGTGGCTGAGAGTCCAAGAAGTCTAGTGAAAGACGGCAAGCTGAGCTTAAGGATCTACAGTGGGTTACTGTGAGTTAAACTGGAAGATCTACAGTGGGATACTGTGAAAGAAGTGGTTGCTATAGGAGACAGCGTTTGGTACAAGATACAGATTGCTGCATTCAGCTTAAAGATCCTCATTCTGTATTGTCTGCCTAGTTCTATTTTTGTCTTAATTGCTTTAGCATGTGCCTAAGTGTGTCCTGTGCCCTAAACCCTCTCTCCCCAACGTCCCTGTTAAGCGAAAAAAACTCATTCATTTTTAGATTGACTGGCGCCCAATCTTTTCACCTTGCACCACACCCACTATGCCTAGTAACCTGCACCCTGAGAAGGAATGTCAGTTCTCCCTGGCTTTGGGGGTCACCATCAGGCTCTTGGAAGTCGGAGAGACTGCTACATGAGTATGTAAAGCTAGGATTGGGGCAAAGCGCATGTTCACTTTAATGTCCAACTAATATCAATGAAAAGGTACAGTGCAAAGATCATTCAGACCCTTTGTCTAGACTCATTTCCAAATTTTTCTTCACAAAAATAAAATGGTTGTTATTCACTTTACCTGAGGGTATTGATAAACCCCAGTCAGAGTTGCTATTGCCAAAGATGAAGTCGTACTCTTGTGACCGATGAATCCGACCAATTTACTGTTCTTATGGCAATCAAAGTTTGGAATTGGCTTCCATAATCCAGATAATATGTCCAGAACACACTGTACAGCTTCATATTCCCTGTTACATGTGTCATAAATCTGGAATCCCAGCGTGGTGTTTGGCAACAGGTCTGTTCTGTTGTTAATTTCCTCTATAGCAAACACAAAGACCAGAAGATGTCTCAAGTATCTGTGAGGGAATCTGAAGAGACACAATTAATGTTCTGTGTGCAAAAAAAATGTCTATAATAATCTGTACTGTAAATATTTTATAAACAGTTTTAACAATTACAAGTATCTTTTTAATTACTAACGCAAAACTAAATAGGGTAGCAAAAGGCGTACTAACAACCCAAGAATCAGGTTTTTCCTAGCTGCATCTCATGAGAAGGGAATAGGGAGGGTCAAAAGAATTTGCTCCGCCCATCTATGGGGCCGGGGCAGACTACATGTTAAAGTTGACAGTTATTTGGTTAGTTTTTAAAAAAAAAAAATATTACTGGCTAAATGTGGCACGAGCTAGCCCTTATACAAGGAATTAAAACTGCGTAGGAGCCAGCGGTGGAATCTGCAAAGAAGAAGGAGCATCATCACTCACCATGAAGACTCTGCTGCATTAATTGATGGAAAGAGCCGGTGCTCCTGACGGGGATGAATGGATGAAGCACTGCTTTTCCTTGCCACCTGCTTCTAATTCTGTCCCTGAAAGTACTTTTAAAGAAGTGTTACCTTGTGAATTGTCGCCTCTTGGATTTCATTTGCCTATTGCGATGAAGGATAAAATACAAAATGGCGACTATGTGATAAAAAAGATCTGGAAAAATTGGTAGAAGACAAAACTAAATCTAATCCACACAATTTTTCTAATTGGCTTCATGCATTCTGCATATATGCCAGTGTTTTGGGTGAAAAACATCCAGAGCTGTGCAGCAGTCTTTTTCAGCATGTCGACATCATTTTAGAGGCATATAAGAACTTTAATGGCCTTGCGTGGTTCTTTTATGATGAAGCATTTTGACAGAAACTTTCCGTACATAAATCCTTGAAATGGGGGTAAAAGACATTGGTTTGTAGTTGAACTTGTTGTTACCACAGAAGCAATATGTAAAACCTATGCCTACTCCTACTTCAGGTTTCCGTCGTGGAGTGTGCTTTGGTTTTAATGAAGGCCATTGCAAATGACCGCCTACCTGTAAATATAAGCACGAGTGTGCTTTCTGCGCGGGTAATCACCCAGCTTCCAGATGTTTCAAAAAAGCTTCTGCTTCCACGACACCTCCCTCTCGTGATCTTTTTCTTAAAAGCGGACACGTCGGTGAAACTTATAAGCATGGTTCCTTGGCTTCAACTGTGGCCAAATCAACAGATGGCGGTCCTGCTGTTTAAAGGTTTTAGGGATGGTTTCCCTTTACATAGTTATCAAGGTTTTGGTTGTTTGATCACTAAGAACTTGCCTTCTGTTGATCGTCATGTTACTATTGTAGCGGAAAAATTTTCAAACGAAATAAAAGATGGTAGAGTTGCTGGCCCTTTTCTTTCTCCCCCGTTTGACAATTTTAGAATTTCCCCATTGGGTATTATTCCCAAAAAAGAGCCAAATTCATTCAGAATGATACATCATCTTTCCTATCCCTTTGGATCTTCACTGAATGATGACATTGATGCTGCACTTTGCAGTGTCTCTTATTCTTCTTTTGATGACGCCTTATTAAAGATCAGGAGATTGGGTCATAGAGCATTATTGGCGAAAGCAGATGTTAAGTCTGCTTTAAGGCTTTTACCCATTCATCCCACGGCGTTTAATTCGTTGGGGTTTTATTTTAATAATGCCTATTATTTTGACAAATGTCTTCCCATGGGCTGCTCACTATCTTGTCGTTATTTTGAAATGTTTTCATCATTTTTAAAATGGGTTGTCTCTTATCAATCCGGTTTAACCAATTGATTACATTATTTGGACGATTTTGTTTTTATGGGTCCCTGCTGATTCAGATGAATGTATGTATCTTTTTACAGAATTGTAATCAATGTATTTGTTGTCTTTTTGATGTCCCTCTTGCTCATGAAAAATCTGTCCTTCCTACTAGAATTTTTGGGAGTGACTATCGATACTTGCTGCAATTTCGCTTTCCTCCATAGAAGATTGCTAAACTTATTTTTCTGGTTAATTTTGTCATCTCTAAAAAGAAAGTGGTTTTGCGAATGTTACAGTCCTTATTAGGTTTATTGGCTTTCACTTCCAGAGTCATTCCTATGGGCAGGGTGTTTTCTAAGCGATTATATCGGTCCAGTTCGGGCATTAAGTCTCCTTATCATTTTGTTAGGATTACTGCTTCTTTGCATGAAGATTTGTTGGTTTGGAAAGGATTTTTGTCCTCTTTTAATTGTTGTTCTTTTGGCAAGAACCTTTTTGTACTTCAGTGGCCCTTGATCTATTTACGGATGCTGCTGGCTCTGTTGGTTATGGCGTTTATTGTCAGGGTCATTGGTCAGCGGGTGAATGGCCCCGTTCTTGGATTGACAATCGTTTAACAGCTAACATTACCTTTTTGGAAATATTTCCAGTACTAATCTCCCTTGAACTTTGGGGTTCTTGTTTCGTGAATTGCAGAATTCTGTTACATTCTAATAATAAGGCTGTTGTATATGCTATTAATTGTCTATCGTCCAAATCTTTACCGGCATTGGCAGTTCTTCGTCAATTCGTTTTAAAATGCTTAGAATTAAACATTTGGTTGAAAGCTAAATTTGTTCCCGGAATTGATAATTCTGTAGCTGATTATATGTCCCGTCTACAATAGGAACGTTTTAGAATGTTGGTTCCGGAGGCAGACAAATACGGAGTGCGATGCCCTTCTCGGTTATGGGATCTGGTTTCTTGAGAGTTGGTTTGGCCATCAGTAATTCATTAGCCCCTTCCACATGGGTGGAGTATAAAGCCGTGTGGAATTCATGGTGTGCTTACCTGGATGCACATGGTCAGGTTGGCACTCTAATTTCTGAGCAATTGATATGGTCTTTTTTAGAACACTTAATGATTAAGGATGATTCTTATTCACATATTTTGAAACAATTGGCTGGAATTTCCTTTTTCGCCAAATTGCTTGGTTTCTCTTGAAGGGTTATCGTAGATCATCAGTAACGCATGATTCTCGTTTTCCCATTTCCACTGATATTTTGGAAAAACATTGTACTTCCACTAAGACGGTCTGTTTTTCTGTTTACGAATCTTTATTATTTCGATTGGCCTTTTGTTTGTGTTTCTTTGAAGCCTTTCGAATTTCTGAACTTCTACAACAGCATGACGGACTGAGCCCAGTCACCCTGTCTTCTCTCCAGCGGCTGAAAGGACACCAGGGAGAAGGGCCAGTCCAGGCCTAGCCCCAGCGGTGGGTATGTTCTCTGAGAGAGGCAGAGGTTGGCTGGGTGAGTAATGCTCGGCTTGGAGCAATTTGTTTATGGGACTGTGGGAATACCGGCATTGGGGGACTGGAACTATTGACTAACTTCGGAGTCAACCCGTCTGGGGTCTCCTCCTATGTTAGTCTCCTGCCGAAAGGGGAGAGATGTAACGGGAGGGCCCGTGGAACCCAGAATCTCTTGGAAAGTATGATATACCCTTGCTTCAGCTCCCCATGCACCTCTTATGTCTAAATCACCCTATGTCCATTAGGGGCATAGGGTAACTGAGAAAATATATCTTGGACTACTTAAAATGGGATAGTAATATTTATCCACAATATCTCTCAGGATATATGTAAAATACTATTTACTGTTTGTTTGATTCTGAACTCAACATGTTAATTGAAAGAGGCTGATGTGTTCAA
Source organism: Rana muscosa (assembly GCA_029206835.1). Classification (NCBI taxonomy): domain Eukaryota; kingdom Metazoa; phylum Chordata; class Amphibia; order Anura; family Ranidae; genus Rana; species Rana muscosa. The sequence goes on from JARGYO010000094.1 coordinate 64,891,803, forward strand.
CTTCAGCCACTTGTCTGCCTGTTGTAATGTAAAGTGAGTCCAGGCTAACTTCTAAGGATCTTTCCTTTGTGTATTGGGCTAATTGACCCTGTATTGTATGAAGGAGTCCTGTGATGATGTGTATTGGAGTTTAGGAGACAGCCAGGCTAGGAAACTCTGAGACAGGCTGCTTAAACTGATTAGGTAATTATCTCATATTAATTAGGTCTGGTCACAGGTGTATTTTCAGAGTAATATGAGCAGAATGTAAGAACCTCCTCTTTTGACTGGGTATAAAACTTGTAGTCTTTTCAATAAAGATTGTCAGTCCTGCTTGAACCTCAAGACAGAGCTTTGTCTCGTTATTGGGGGAGAATTATTGTTATGGGTCTTGTTCGCCTGACTGGAGTGTCGGTAGCTGCCTTGGTGTTCGGAAAGGGAATATCCTAAACGGCTTTAACCCCTCTAATACTTTGGTATCGTTACAGTTGGGGTTTGGATTGTAGTCTCACCTACTACCCATTTTGTCACCACAATGGGGCACTACTGGTCCTCCCATTTATTTGCACTATCTTACATGCCATACCACTTCCCCTCCACCTACCGGCCTAGGTAATCCCAATTCCTCTGTAATAGCCAGTTTTTGTTTAATTATACCTCATATTCCACATTTTACCATATACCTTCTCTCCCCATAGATGGCTACATTCATTAGGATTTTATCAATCAGTTTTTTATCCATGGGGGTTCCACCTTGGGGTTCTTAATATGTCATTGGATCTCCATCGGTGTACATCGGGGTCTATCCACCTCAACTCTGGGCACTGATGTCCTATTGACCAGCCTCCTGCCCTCCACGCGTATGCCCACAGTCGGAGGCATACCTGTAAGTAATTCTGTGGAATCGGGGAAATTTTTCCCTCCTTTCCCCATAGAATTATGTATTTTACAATTGTTTGTACGAAACGCGTTGAGCCAATAGATGCCCCCCTTGCTTATATATTGCAACTATACCATCAACTACCTCATATACCAACTGGATCTTATCAACCAATTAAGGTTACAGTTATCTATTATGGAGACATACTCCAATGGCTTTGGTCTTTTATAATGTTTATGTTATGAGCCAAATATGCTATCATATTATACCATTGTGATTCAACAGATGCCCTTTTGCTTATATATTGCATTTAACCATCTAATATACCAATTGGATTGTACCAACGCATTTAGGTTACGATTACTTATTATGGAGACACGCCTCAATGAATTTGGTATTTTTTATTGTTTTTAGTATGAACCAATCATGTTATTATATTATTTTACTATTATTGTTATATACTATGTATAATCAATTATTTACCATCATATCAAATATACTATGTATAGCAATACCCCCGTAGCGGGCCGCTGGTTTAATTTTGGGCCTTGCACTGTACCTCACTGTTCACGTATGCTCGTCTCAGGGGTTCTCCTTGAAGAGTTTTCTAGAAGAAGTTTGCACCAACACAAAGTCTCTTTCAAGGGTTTATTTGAATAAAAGTTTCCAACAGAGGGGGTGAAGGGATGGGGAGGACTCGGGTACCTTAGTTGCGAATCACAAGAATTTTCCTAGGTTCAGAGGAACAACTGTCTCCACACCGGACTCAGCAATGGGTAGGCCCAATCTCACTGGCCTAGCAGCCAATGTACAGCTCGATTACATATAGTCTCTGCCACAGACTTGGTGTAAATAGAACAGTCTCTGCCACAGACTTTGGTTACCTTCTGGATGAAGAACACAGCTCTCAGTGCCAGGATCTTCCAGCCGTTCCGGCAGCACTGTGAGGTAGGTCACGATCCGGATGCATCCTCCGATTGAGTCCTCAATTGCTTGATCCCTTCCAGCAAGTAAGGCAACACAGGATCATCCCTGGATCAGCAGGCCCCAGCAACTCCTGGGCCTACCTTTCAGTAACGGAGCCTCAGGCCAACGTTGCCCCGAGGCGGAAACTGCCAACTCTTCCCTGAGGCCATGAAGGCCCTCAGGTGGGGACCGAAGGCATGACCCCAAAGAAAATCTCCCACCTTAATGGCGTCTGTCATTTAAATACCCCCTCCCAGCATGCACAGCGGGTTTACCACGCCCCCTGGGCTGCTTGCTGGGAAAGAGGTACCCAATACATCCAGCCTGTAGCCTTTCCAATCCTGACCAGAGGTGGCAGCGACACCCATTGTCAGGAGGGAAATCACACAACCAGCTGAACTGAAACAGAATGCAATTTGTAACACAATCCCTCTGAGCCAAACTATTGCTCAGACAAGTATAATTTAACATATAGCGCACACTCATTGGGAGCAGGGCGCTACATACTTCCCCCTCCACAACAAACGATGTCCTCATCATCAAGGAAAGTTTGACCCTCAATCCTGAAGGTTAGCTACCTGAGCCCAAGAACTTGGATGGGAAGGGAAGGGTAAGATAACAAGAAATACACTTTCACATAGACATGCAACAATCATATTACTATACACTACAGTATTCCTATCTCTCTATCTAACCCACCCAACTTGACAGTAGCTTGGAAGGAGATCCAGGACACCTGAAAAACAAAACAGCACACACAAATAGAAATTCTACAACATTTCTGTACAGAGGAAGCAAAGCCTTACTTCCGGAGAAATAAAACTTTCTCTCCTATATATATATTTTTTCTAAGTGCAAAGAATTATGTAGCTAAGTGTTATGTAGTTAAATGTAGAAAAGTTCAGTTTAGCAACGTTCAGTCTCTGCTGATTAAGCAAACCTTCGCCACCTAGTGGTCGAAGAGTAACACACAGTTCCTTTTTGGTCCAAGTATTGGACCGGGTAGAGAATCTTGACTCGAAGTTTGAATGCCCTAGCACTAACTAGCTAGACACCCCAAGACCTTCAAAGAAGGAAAAGTAAAAGGAAAATCTTCTCCTTTGCAAAAATTACAAACTGGAACAGTCAAGGTTTTCCATCACCAATAAAATTGAGGATTCGGCAGTGTCAGTGATTTCCCTTGCTTGTCCACTGTAGTAATAAAGTAGATGTAGTCCTCCTTTTCAGGTCAACAGATGACTACCTTGTCCGCATAGATGTGCCGACCATAGCTCCATTGTTACAAACACCCTCTGTAGCGTTCATCCATGGTGAACGAATGGCCTAATTTCCGGAACGGTTTAGGTACTTTGAGGTGGACCCACACAGCTTCACTGTACCAATCCGCTCTCTTGGCCTCAATTTCTTGCATGGTTTCCCTGGGAACATATGGGAACTCTAGTCCATACTCCCTGGCTATCCGTTTGTTTAACAGTCTCTGTGATCGCCCGGGCAAGCCTGGGCAATGATCTGGTACTTCCATATCCAGGCGGTATACAAGAAACTGCGGACTTGTGTACCATGCGGTTTGCAGACAACTTTCCTGACCCATATGTACTGGTAACTTTGGGCAGGACTTCATTGGTAATAACCGGGGCTTCCACCCTGGCTGTTGTCTCCCCAGAATCCATGGCTGCCACCTCTGACAAACTGTGTACTGAGGCAACATCCCCCATGTAGTTCCATAACAGCTCTTTAGACATGGGTTCAAACATGTAATCATCTCCAGCATCCGACAGAGAGTCTAATTCAGAGTCTTCTAACTCTTCTGCCGGCAAATAGTTGCGCACAGTCCCAAATACTTTTTCCCCAAATGTCTTTCCGGCTCCTGTCATGGACCTGCCAGGAATATAATCTCTCTCAGGGTCCGGTTCCGGTGCTCTCTGGGGTGGGCCTCTACCGCGGCCGCGGGAGGCCTTCACATATCCCACCTTCTTCTGTACAAGTGCCGCGAAGATAGGTGCAGCGACGGTGGATAGGGTTGACGAAATAGAGGAAATAGCATCCGCTGGTAACCCACTCACAGTGGTAACAGTAACATCCCCTTCAAGATTACTCACAGCAGCAGATGCGGCAGGAATGGGCCGAACAATTTGGTTGAAGGCAGCTTCTTCCGTCATGTTGCCCGTAACCCAGTCCACTTGGTAAGCGCGGGGTGGCATGGTGGGTTGCTCCACAGAAAACAGGTATTCCCTGCATCGTAGGCATCGAACAAAGGGACAGGGGTGCAAAGCCAGTCCATCACACCTGTTACACAGCATACCCAGGGCCTCCACGCCACTGATCGTGTAGAGCATGAACCGTCCATGTGGCCCCGTTCTTAGCACAGTCCTTTTCCCTCTGTAGAATAGTAGAATAGGTCCCAACTGAACAGTCTATTTTGTTGCGGGAGGTAATGGCAAATCCCGGACTCGAGCCCCTACATATAGCAATACCCCCGTAGCGGGCCGCTGGTTTAACTTTAGGCCTTGCACGTTACCTCACTGTTCACGTAGGCTCGTCTCAGGGGTTCTCCTTGAAGAGTTGTCTAAAAGAAGTTTGCACCAACACAAAGTCTCTTTCAGGGGTTTATTTGAATAAAAGTTTTTTCCTAGGTCCAGAGGAACAACTGTCTCCACACTGGACTCAGCAAACACCGGATAGGCCCAATCTCACTGGCATAGCAGCCGATGTACAGCTCGATCACATATAGTCATGCCACAGACTTGGTGTAAATAGAACAGTCTCTGCCACAGACTTGGTGTAACCTTTACTTGGGTTACCTTCTGGATGAAGATAACAGCTCTCAGTGCCAGGATCTTCCAGCCATTCCGGCAGCACTGTGAGGTAGGTCACGATCCGAATGCATCCTCCAATTGAGTCCTCAATTGCTTGGTCCCTTCCAGCAGGTAAGGCGACACAGGATCATCCCTGTATCAGTAGACCTCAGCAACTCCTGGGCCTACCTTTCAGTAACGGAGCCTCAGGCCAACGTGGCCCTGAGGCGGAAACTGCCAACTCTTCCCTGAGGCCATGAGGGCCCTTAGGTGGGGACCGAAGGCACGACCCCAAAGAAAATCTCCCACCTTAATGGCATCTGTCACTTAAACACCCCCTCCCAGCATGCACAGCGGGTTCACCACGCCCCCTGGGCTGCTTTCTGGGAAAGAGGTACCCAATACGTCCAGCCTGTAGCCTTTCCAATCCTGACCAGAGGTGACAGCGACACCCACTGCCAGGAGGGAAATCACACAACCAGCTGAACTGAAACAGAATGCAATTTGTAACACAATCTCTCTGAGCCAAACTATTGCTCAGACAACTATAATTTAACATATAGCACACATTCATTGGGAGCAGGGCGCTACATATGTTATTATTGTTATATTTTATATACAATTAAACCATTGACTGCCAATTAATGTTATGCAATTCATGCAATGTTATTGGTTCTGCTGTATTAGGTACCTGCCATATTCATTTGCATCGTGCAACCTCCTGGGATGCAGGCCTTATATAAAGTCCCACCCTTGTTCCTTTTCTGTTAAAATATTGGGGATGGAGGTGCTTGGCTTTACATGCCCTGCGCCTCATATAAAGTCCCACCCTTTTTGTTTAATTTATATACAAACGGAAGGAGACAACAGGAAATCTACCCCTAGGAAGGGAAATTCTCTCCTGTAAGAGTTAATATGGGTGTCTCCTCCACTGATGCTTTATCACCAATCCTTGTTTCCCTAAAAACCCCAAATTTCAAAATCCAATTGTCATTGGGATGGAAAGTGAGGTGACATCTTCTAAACAGGGTCACAGACAGCAAAACAAATGTTACAGGGGTGATAATCCTTCCCTATGTTTTCCAAAAAGCTTAAAAATAGATTTTTTGACTGGAGCTACACTTACAAAATGTATCTGTTCCAATTTACAAACAGATTCAACTTAAGAACAAACCTACAGTCCCTGTCTTTCTTGGGACCGCCTGTATACTGCTGTTCAGAGTATATAGGGCCTGGGGGCCCCATGCCTTTTCTTTTTTAAATTTGGGTGCGGGGTTCCCCTTAATATCCATACAAGACCCAAAGAGCCTGGTAATTGCTGGGGGGGGGTTACCGTTTTTCTCAATAATTTTCATCCATATTGCCAGGACTCGACATTACATTACAGCCTCAAGCAGTTTTACATGACCTTTATTTCTTTAGAAATGTCATTTTGTGCAGGGACTGTTCTAAACACGGGAAACACGCGCCACTTTACAGGCATGCTATAGATACCCCCCAGGTATGATATTTAAAGCAATATTTCACTTTTATTTTTTCACTTTAAGCATCATTAAAATCACTGCTCCCGAAAAAATTGGGCATTCTCATGATCGAGTCCCATAGATTTTAACAGTGTTCGAAAGTTTGCGCAAACTTTCGGTCCGTTCGCATGTTCTGGATGCGAACCGAACCGGGGGGGGGGTGTTCGGCTCATCCCTACCCCACAGTGTAAACACACAAAGTCCCCAACACAGTGTCCCCAAAACACATGTCCCAACACAGTAAAAACACCTGTCCCCCACATATGCAACAGTAAAATCACATGTCCCAATGATCATCTGCACACATATGTCCGTGATCACCTGTGCACATCTGTACATGATCATCTGCGTACATCTGTCCGTGATCACACAAACCAATTATTATACACTTAAAGTGGTTGTAAACCCACTTTTTAAACAAAGCCCTACAGATAAGCCTAGATTAAGGCTTACCTGTAGGTGCAAGAAATATCTCCTTAACCTACACGGTTAAGGAGATATTTGTATGTAAATGCGGCGACGCTGACGTCACCCCATTCACAAATTCGGCTAGGTCGAAACATTCGACGACGTAGCCGAATTCGACAGCTCACTCGCGCATGCGCGGAGTCACGTCTTCTCCGCTCTGGCCAATCACAGCGCCGGAGCGGCGCTGTGATTGGCTGCAGCGGCGATACCCGGAAGTAACATTCCGGCTATCGCCGCAGCGATGGATGCGGCTAGAGGAGGGACACGGATGACTTCGGGGGCCCCGATCGAAGGTAAGTGGTACATAATGAGCTAGTATGCTAGTCATACTAGCTCATTATAGCTTTGTCTTGCAGGTTAGTCAAAAAAAAAAAAAGGGTTTACAACCACTTTAACAAGATTTTTTTTAACCAAAGACATGTAGCAGAATACATTTTGGCTTAAATTTATGACCAAATTCGATTTTATTGGATTTCTTTTAAAATAGAAAAAAGAAAATATATTTTTTTTCCAAATTTTTGCTCTTTTTTCGCTTATATCACAAAAAATTCAAAACAGAGTCGTGAATAAATACCACCAAAAGAAAGCTCTATTTGTGTGAACAAAATTATAAAAAATGTATTTGGGTACAGCGTAGCATGACCGCGCAATTGTCATTGAAAGTGCGAGATCGCTGAAAGTTGAAAATCTGTCTGGGAAGGAAGGGGGTGAAAGTGCCCAGTATTGAGGTGGTTAAGCAAAAAATAAAAAACCCAGCAGTAAATACCACCAAAAGAAGGCTCTATTTGTGGTGAAAAAAATTATAAAAAATTAATTTGGGTACAGCATTGCATAATCGCACAATTGTCATCCAAAGTGCGGCAGTGCTAAAAGCTGAAAATTGGCCTGGGAAGGAAGAAGATAAAAGTGCCCTGTAGGCAAGTAGTTAAAGAAGAAAACCTGGTACTACAATCCAGACTAGAGGACTATGAAAATCGGACTTGGCGCTCAAATTTGCGCACTAGGGGCATATCCCAATCTGTGCTTAACTTACAAGCCACAATGATTACCCTCTTCTAAGAAATACAAAACTACAACATGGCATCCCAGTGGAGCATCTAGAAATGGACAGAGTCCATAGAGCCCTAACCCATAAGAAACCAGAGGGCCCACCCTGCGATATCACCAAAGGAGCAACTTCTGGCCGCTGCTAGAGGAAAGGATTCCCTGAACTTCAAGGTCACAACTACCAACTCTCTGCTGACCTGTCCCAACTAACAAACACCAAATCTTGCAATAGCACCAAATCTCCTACCAGTTGGGTTCTCCATTCTCTGTACATTTTACAAACCAAGGGTCCAAATATGTCTGCCGTTCGGTTGAAGATTTGCAGAACACCTTGCAAGACATATGTCTGGTAGAGCTCCCGCAAGGTACGTAGGGTACACATTGCAGATGTGCCTCTTCCTTCCCACACAAACTGTCGGCCTCCTCGGGGGGTAACGGACAACAAGGGACTTATAAGCAAGGGCTCTTTATCTCACCACCGCCAGAACCTGAAGACTTGATTGACTGAAGGTCATGGGCATTCATTGGTCACAACCTAAGACCTTGATTAAGGTTAAAAACCCTCACCGGCTGTTCATCTTTGGTCACCCTGTGGATTTCACCTACCTGCAAGTAACAACCTCTCACCTTATTTCTCGTTGTTCCTACCTATTTCTTTGCCTAGATAATGTGGAATCCTGTTTTGGGTCCTTTGTTCCCCTCTGGACCGGACTGTAAATGTCAGGGACATGCTGGCTATAGCGCAGCGGATGTGCAAAGGCAGAGACCATTGCGCATGCGTGGGCACAATTCCAATGACACCCTTCCTGGCAGGCATGTCCGCGCGATCGTGCGAACGTCTATGTGCATGTGCGAATGCCCGCGCGCCCCATTAGCATTGGCGCCCAAATGCCATATATGGTAATGAGAGATGCACTAGGGCCTTGCTGTCTGATCTGCAGCACTCACCTGTATCGTGTTCCTGTACCTGCCTTGATCTGATTGTGACCCAGCTTCCTTACTACTCTGATTCTCTCCACTCCTGACCCCGGTTTGCTTGACCTTGATTCTCCTTTATCTGCTTGATTCTCTGTTGCCATACCTGAACTTTGACCATTCTTTCCTTGATGTCTCTGATGTACCTGATCTTCCGTGTATAACCTGGCTCGTTTGACTCTGCACCAGTCTCCTCCACTTGCTACAGTATCTGCATCCGCAGTTCCCCGGCAACGGCAACCTACCTAAATCGACAGTACTCCTGCATCCACAACGTGCCTGCATCCACAGCCATACCCCGCAGCTCTTCTACCGCTGCCGGCTGCTTCACCTGCTACAGAGAACATTGTAGGCACTCCTACCTCACCGTGCTATTGCGGCCGAAGTTACAAACCCAGTGGTCTTTGAACCGGGGCTGTATGAGAGGGGCTCTGTTTGAAGGTACTTGATAGTAAGCTTAGGATACCTTGATCTTACTTTATTGGTAGGAAAGGTCGGTGCCCTGACTGTTATAACTTTATTACTCCATCGTTCCTCTTGGTCTTCCCTGTTTCCCTCTCTTGCATGCCAACACTGCTGCAGGACAGCAATGCTGCTTCACATTGGTGGTTATACTTAGTGTGGACTACACCTGGTACATTCAAATCGAGTGGACTTATTTACTCCAACTTATTTACTCCTGAGTTCTTGCTAAGCAATCACAGTATGGTTAGGTCATTAACCTTATGATATTGCTACTGCATTTGGGTCCTTAACACATGTTCCTTATTGTGTTTATGTTATTTCCATATGTTTCTTTGCATTAGCACCTGTTGGCCTTTATTGCTCCGTTTGGGTTCCTTCTCATGGCCCCTCACCGTAGCAACTAAACCTACGGGTCTCACTCGGGCAATAATGTTAATGTGTATAATGTTTAGTTTGCTTATTAGCCACTTGCCGACCAGCACACACACTTTTACGTTGACAGAATGGCTCTCCTGGGCAGAAGGGCGTATATATACGTCCCCTTTAAGAAAGCAGCATTGTGGATGCGCGCACGCCGCCGGCGGTGTGCGCGCCCGCCGTGAGCTCCGTAAGCCCGACCACGGGGATACCCGCGATCGTCTCACGGTGAGGAAGAACGGGGAGATGCTGATGTAAACAAGCATCTCCCCGCTCTGCCTAGTGACAATGACACTGATCACCGTTTCCTGGAATCGTAAGCGGTGATCACTGTCTTGTCACACACAGCCCATCCCCCCTAAAGTTAGAAGCACTTCCAAGGGTCACACTTAACCCCTACAGCGCCACCTAGTGGTTAACCCCTTCACTGCCAGTGTCATTTTCACAGTAATCAGTGCATTTTTATAGCACTGATCGCTGCAAAAATGACAATGGTCCCAAAAATGTGTCAAAAGTGTCCGATGTGTCCGCCATAATGTCGCAGTCATGATAAAAATCGCTGATCGCCACCATTACTAGTAAAAAAAAAAAATTATAATAAAAATTCCATAAATCTATCCCCTATTTTGTAGATGATAACTTTTGCGCAAACCAATCAATATAGGCATATTGCGATTTTTTTTACCAAAAATATGTAGAAGAATACGTATCAGCCTAACCTGAGGAAAAAATATGTTTTTTTATATATTTTTTGGGGATATTTATTATAGCAAAAAGTAAAAAATATTGCATTGTTTTCAAAATTGTCGCTCTATTTTTGTTTATAGCGCAAAAAATAAAAACCGCAGAGGTGATCAAATACCAACAAAAGAAAGCTCTATTGGTGGAAAAAAAAGTAAGTCAATTTTGTTTGGGAGCCACGTCGCACGTGCCGAATCGCAAAAAGTGCTCTGGTCATTTAGCAGCCAAATGGTCCAGGGCTGAAGTGGTTAACATGTGGTTTTCTGCACCGTCCTGGGATTTTCCTTGCGCTCCCAGTTTGCCACTCTCAGCTGCTCATTTCTTTTATGTGGGCTCCTGACAGCGGCCATCTATCCCTTGGTGGGAGATTTTTCCTCCTCCAGCAGACATGCTAATTTGGTTACTGTCAGGAAAGGCTTCACCCGCTGGTGGTGCTGTTGGTCCTTTGGACTGCAGTGCTAGTGTCCGCCAGCAGGTGTCCTCCTGCAGCCAATATCTCTGTTGGAAGATCTCACCTGCTGGTGGTAACACATGATACATGGACTGCAGTACCGGCATCCACCAGCGGGTGTATTCTGGCAGTATGGGACAGGCAGCACTTCCTGTGGTCAGCTGTGACCTGAAGCCTAATCACTGGACTTCCTTATATACCCGGCAAGTGCAAACACTCCTTGCCCTGGTATCTCTCTTCCTGACCCCCTGGACCTGTGACCCGGACTTAAGCCTGTATCTGATCCGATCCTAACCTGCACCCTGCCTGATCTGATCCGACCCGATCCCTACCTTGAACCCGCACCCTGTTTAACCTGATCCTTACCTTGTGCCCATCCTACAGCTACCCCTTCTGTTACCTGGATCCCTGCTCTGCAGCCTATCCATCCGTCCCCTCCCTGTTCCTGTTCTCTTTCCATCCATACCCATCTGCTTGATCCCCTTGTGTATGACCTCGGCCTGGCTGTTACTACGATTCCGGTATCTCCCTTATTTGTATATAGTTGTTTATAGTCACTGTTGATTTATTCATTGCACTGTGTTCCGTTTGTGGTGGTTGTTTGTTGGTCACTTATCATAATAAATTGTATATTATCACATACACCTGTTTGGTTTCCTTTTATTCAGTCACACAGTCTGGTCTATTATCAATCCCTGACAGTTACTCATGTTTCTGATGATCTATTCATATGTTGCTCTTTGTCTGTTGTGTTCTTCTTTCTTGCCTCAAACCTCGTACACACGGCCGAGATTCTCAAGAAACTTGTCCCGGCCGAGTGTACACACGCTCGATTCAAAGAACCCGCGGTTCTTTGAATGGAGCGTACGCGGTGACGTCATCGACTACGACGAGCATGCGCTCGTCACATTCGATGCCGTCGCCGCCATCTTGGTATACCCTACCTATGCCTAGGAAGCTACCGCGCATGCGTCGAATTCATTTCGAACATGCGCGGGCTTCCCGGAGGACAGGTAAGTGTACACACACTCACTTTTCTCATCGAGAAACAGGCTGACGAGAATCTCGACGAGAAAATAGAGAGCAGGTTCTCTATTTTCTCGTCGAGATTACTTGTCGGTTTTCTTGACGAGAAACCATACACACGAACGAATTTCTCGGCAAGACATCTCTGCCAGCAAGTTTCTTGCTGGTTCTTGCCGAGAAACTCGGTCGTGTGTACGAGGCCTCATTCTCTTTGGTCTCTTCTTTCCATTTCTCCCTCCCCCGAAGATAGGTGCTCCTCAATTACGAGGTAGACTATCAGACGCTCCATTTCGCAGGGGACCTGTACTATGGCCCCCTTAAATATATTGTCTCTGAATGTACAGGGATTCAATGTACTAAACAAACGCACTAAGGCCTTATGTTCCTTTGCTACCATGAAAGCGCATATACTTTGCCTACACAAGCCACCCCTAAATTTTTCAGTTCACTATATCCCCAAGAATTCACAGCCTCAACCAGCCTTTCCCTGCACTACCTCATTCATACTGTCAAATGAAAAGAAAGACCCAGAGGGACAGTACCTGATTCTCACAGGCCAACCTCTAGATTCTGCTGTTACAATAGTGTAATATTAAACTCCTAACAAACAAGCCATGTCCTTCCTTTCCCATATCTTACAGGTGGTAGCCTCACACAAATCTGGCACAGTCATACTTTGTGGAGATTCAAACCAAGTGAAAATCGGGCACAACGCTCAAATTTGCACACCAGGGGCATACCCTAATCTGTGCTTGACCTACAAGCCACGATGATGACCCTCTTCCAAGAACTATAACATGGCATCCCAGTGGAGCATTTAGAAATGGACAGAGCCCATAGAGCCATAACCTCTAAGAAACCAGAGGGCCCACCCCACGATATCATCACCAAATTCTATTACTATCGCACTAAGCAGAAACTTCTGGCCGCAGGTAGAGGAAAGGATTCCCTAAACTTTGAAAGTCACAACTACCAACTCTTTGCTGACCTGTCCCAACTATCAAACACCTAATCTTGCAATGGCAACAAACCTTTTTTTCTCAAGTATCTCCCCCGACATTATCTCCATCTAAGCGTGAACTACTTGAGGGTTCCATTACAGTTAATTAAGTTTCTAGTGCCATTAAAGCACTTATATATTTACTATTTAGTTATTCTAATTATCCACCGCTGTTAAAACAGGTGATGGACTTATTGACGCAGTGGTCATCCCTTCCTCGTGGCTTGGTAAAATCAATGTAATTAAAATGGCTATACTGTATTACCTAAGTTCCTGTATTTGTTTAGAGTCTTACCAATAACAGTTTCAGTATACTTCTTGTTAATTATACAACGGAGGGTTATGACATTTGTCTGGGGTACGATTAGATCAAAGTTGACCAAACCTACTCTTTATCACTCTAAACTGCAGGGATGCATAGGCTTTCCCAATTTTGCAGAATATTACAAAGCGGCTCACTTGGCACATTTACCCAAATATCAAGCAGTCAATGAAACCTCCCTGTGGGTCACGATTGAGGCAGTTGATTGTGACCCTTTATCCGTATGTAAACTTCTATGGCTACGCCCAGCAGATCGTATAAACATAACTAACCCTGTTACGAAGCACTCCATCTCACTTTGGTACAAGCTCAAAACACCATACGGTCTACAGTCCTCACATAACCCACTCCTTTCATTCCTTAAAAACCCAGCCTTTTCTCCAGCCTGGGATTCCCCTTCAGCGTTTTGGGCTTGGACCACAGCTGGTCTTTTACGTTTTCATAACATGGTCACAACTATATTGTTTCTAGCTTTCTCAGCCTTATGCTAGTTATCTGGACTCCCTCAGTCTGAATTATTCTGATACCTCCAAAATAACCCCATACACGTATACAGATAATTTGCTAAACCAATTCTCCCTGTTTTAACACATCTGCAAACGAGAACCGCATACTAGAGGACTAACCTCGACTCTATGCTCTTCATTGCTTGCCAAACCAGATGAGGCCCCCCTCCTATGTTGCTAAATGGGAAAGGGACCTAGGTCATACTTTGTCAGAAATTTGGTCGGCAACAAAGGCATCTTCACCAAACATAATGGCAGTTGAGGCCAATTATAAGGTGCTTAGACGATTGGTATCTTGTCTCTGCTAGAATAGCCAAGTTCTCTCTTAAAGGGGTTGCCAATCAAACAATCACTGCAAGCCCCTCTGCTAGGATAACATGTAGTTCATAGTGTATGCCGTTTTTTTAAATTCATCTTCTAAATACCTTATTTATCCTCGCCGTTCAGCGGTCAGGTGAGCGCCTGTCGTTCACTTCCACCGATGTATATACGGGAGGGGCCGAGATCTCCCTCTGACATCTGCTGGGCAGTCACAGAACCTCCCTCTGTAGTACATACATTGGAGGAAGAGAGCGACGGGCGGTCATGTGACCGCTGATCGGTGAGGATAAATAAGGTATTTAGAAGATGAATTTCAAAAAACGTTATACACTATATACTACATGTTATCCTAGCAGAGGGGCTGGCAGTGATTGTATGCAGTAATTTTTATGCTGCTCAGAATGATGCTAGAAGGGAAGGGGTGGGGTGGCTCACACACAGAGCTGACAGGCAAGGAGGGGAGGGGGGAGAGGAGGATCGAGGAGGACAGGAGAGCTTCGGATAATGGAGGCATGTAAACTGACCACAGTGTCAGGGCTCAGCAGCCATGATAAACTGTGATCAGTTTACAGAAGGGAAGGCAGAACCAGGCAGGATCAGCCAGGTATTTTAGGTGATAGAAGGGGCCAAATTACACAGCACACACACTCTGCTGTTATTCATGTTTTAAAGGAACAGGATCCTTTTTTTTTTTTAGGGTAACAAACGATTTAATCAATCAGCCCTCTGCTTCCGTGGCTGTTCGGAACTAGGTACGCACATGCATATATGGTGGAATTGCCCAGTGGCCCAGAATTTCCAGGAAAGCCATTTCCGCACTCACTTCTGTGATGTTCGAATCCTCTCTTCCACCGGATCCGTTAACTGCACTCCTGAATCTGAGGCCAGAATCTCTGATGTACAGTGTATAGACAATTCCAATATTTAATCCAGCTCCTGACAGCCGCAAAAAAGACAATAGCTAAGGCTAAGTACCACAAACCCAAATAAGCCGTGATATAACAGACTACAGTGGAACCTTGGATTACGAGCATAATCCCTTCCAGGAGAATGCTTGTAATCCAAAGCACTCACATATCAAAGCGAGTTTCCCCATAGAAGTCAATGGAAACAAAGATAACTCGTTCCACATTGACTTCTATTTAATGCATTACCGCATGTGGCCAGAGGTGGGGTGGCGCCGGAGAGACTCGGAAATGCTCGGAGACCGCTCGGATGCACTCGGAAACCCCAGGAAAGGCTCGGAAACACTCAGGAGTGTTTCCGAGTATCTACGAGTATTTACGAGCGGCTCCGTGTGTCACCGGTGCCCCCGCACCTTTGGCCAAATGCGGTACTGCACACCACAGAGGCTTGAATCCTGCTCATATTGCGAGACGACACTCGCAAACCGAGTCAAGAGTTGTAAAAAATAGTTGCTCGTATTGCAAAACGCTCGTTAACTGCGAGGTTCCACTGTATTGGTTACTGGATTTCAATATAACAAATAACGTTTTGATATTAAAATTGTATGGCTTGAGCTTGCAACCCTTAGATGGATATCACAATGTATGTTTAGACTAACCTTAGTTATCCTACTCTGCACTTTCATGGAATAGCTTGCTAGCCACTAGGCCACATTCTTTTCGTATTCATCTTTGTAACTGATTCATTCATGCATCACTGTGGTGGTCTTCATTATTTTCAATGTATCTTATGCTTCTTGTTGATTTTGTTTGATAAAAATCTTTGAACAAGAAAATTATGAATATATATACATTTAAATACATGAAACAGTGCATACATCCTAATTGCCTAGGGGGTCTCTTTTGTGTGGAATTCTATGACCATTAGGGATGAGAGATCCTAACTGGTCTAAAGAGAGTTTGTGATGAATTGGAACAATTTACAGGAAACAGATAATGATTTTTTTTGTGATTACTGTCCAATAAGTTATACTTTTTGTTCTGCCACATGGGCATGTGATCTTATGATCCCTGGCATAACTTGTGAATCTGCCATTGGCTCCCGCTGCTGTCAAACAAATCCAGTGACACAGGAGCCGGTGGAGGCGGGGTTGAGTCCTGCTGTCTGTGTCAATGGACGCAGCAGCAGGATTCGGGAGCTCGCCTACACGAGTGCCCCCATGGAAAGCGGCTCTCCGTGGGGGCACTCGAGAAGAGGAGGAGCCAAGAGCGACGCTGGGGGACCCCAGAAGGGGAGGATTGGGGCCACTTTGTGCAAAACCCTTGTACAGAGGAGGTAAGTATAACATGTTTGTTATTTAAAAAAAAAACAAAAAACCTTTACAACCCCTTTAAGAACTTTTAGCATCAAAGTCAATTACATTTTAGATTGAAGGGACTCCCGCTGCAAAGATGTGCCCTTATTGTAATTTTTAAGCTGTTGATCATTTTTTTCTACTGAATGTGGCCCTCTGCATTTCACAATATCACATTGCCAGTGCATCTGCTCAGTTAACAATGGAAGAAACTAACAGCTTCTCTTTTATTTGCCTTGGGTCATTTCTAGGGTCCTAAAGCCCTAGGACACCTTTTGACACCCAGATTGTATTGCTGTGGGGCTTTGTAATTCCCACAAGTACAAACAATTGAGTTTCTTGTTCTCCATTTCAAATCTTCTTTCTCTGTTAGAATTGAGACATCAGTACACTGGCCCTTTGCTGAGTCTTTCTACTGAGCCATTATTATTCCAGTCCTTTACCTATAATGACCACAGGCAAGAGTAAAAGGGCATTTCTAATACAGGTAATATTACAAATATATCAGTATATGAACATTCATTTTGCTAACAACATGCATGCTGAATGTATCGTATCCATATAAGAACCCTAGAGGAAGGAACAGGTGTAGTGTCTGTTTGTCTGCACAATACATTTTGTATGTGGAGGGAGAAGCAGAGTGAAGTTTATTCAACACGCAAAATTGCATTGAATATCCAGGGGTTTCACCACACTCTAAACAAGGGTTTCTCAACCAGGGTTCTTTGGCACCCTGGTTTGCAATTTGGGTGCCCCTGGTGTCAGGGTCTGAACCTGTGACTCTGTAGTGTCTAGTTGTAGCTCTTCTCGCTGTGTCACCTGAGATACTGGACAGTGCCCTGTCTGATCCCATAGACAATCTTGTCTTGTATCTTGTTTCTAATGAACTATGAGCTCTTTGCTCCTTCCCTAAACTCCTGATTTAAGCCATGTCTCTGCACTTCCTGTTTGCCAGATTATTGCGCTCTTTCCAGATGATATCTTGCTCCTTTCACTCCTGCTGCCATCTCTGTCCTCAGTACCACTCATTACTGACCTTTAGCTTGTTCCTTGACTGTGCTCTTGCTTGATCCCAACCTGCAACCACTTGTTACTGACCTTTGGCTTGTTTACGGACTACACTTCTGTTTGATCCCTAGTCTCTATATCTGCTACTGGACCTCGGCTTGCTCACCTCCTGGTGGGGAGATCCTTTAGACAGCGACCCTGTACTAACATGCAGAAAACCCATCTCCACCATCAGGAGCTCTGGTGAAAACAGTTAGTGCTTATACCCCATGCCTTGGGTGAGCCTGCATCATCCACCAGGGTGACCTTCTTGTGTACTTATCCTGCTGGTCAGTGGGAGCCTCTCTACTGCTCTTGTCTACTAGTCTCTGAGCCTGACCCCTGACCATGACACCTGGGGTGCCTCAAACAAAACAACCAGTTTGCCCTGGTTCGGAGATGGATGAGAGGACTCTGGGAGCCAGGGGGGACTATGTGATGATGGGTAACTCTGTTGTGATGTGGGGACTCTGTCATGGTGGGGCATCCGAGGTATATGGGGACCTCTAATGTGAAGAGGGACTCTGATGTGATGGGGGAATCGCAGATGTGATAATTGTTTCTGAAGTTCAGCTTTATTGAAGAGTGTCCTCCTGTTTGTGCATAGTTTTGAGGTATGCCATACAATTCCTCAAAAAAAAAAAAAGATACCCCTACACTTTTCATTGAACCAAAAAGAGTGCTTGCTTTGTGTCTGGCTGCCTCTGCACTACATGGGAAAAAAACCTGGGCAATAATCTAGCGGCTCCTTTAGGGGTGACGGCTATACATCAATATCAAAGGTTTGCGCCTGTTAAATGTTTTGTTCTCATCTTTTACCACTATGAACTGCACAGTGGATGTGCTGTGTCGGAGGAGCCGGGACTTTCAATAAACCCAAATCGCTTACTGTATACATTGTTCCACTGATTGTTTCTTCATGGGAAATAAACTTGGTGAATACATGTGTACAGATTGGGATACTTCTAAGATGCCGCCAACGATTATATCACCATCTCTAGCAATGTAGTTGGGTCTTTTGTGGATCATCTCCAAATGACATGCTGGTCTTCTCGTGTAATCCACATTATCTTTTTCCAAGATTGGCACAATAAGAATTTGCAAAACGTCTACTATGTCCTTCAGCATTTGAATCTGAAAAAATGGCTAACAAAATGTTAAACAATTAAGAGAAAAAAAAAAAAAGCAAATGTAATTTTTTTTTTGTAATTTTAGTCTCAGTGTTTTTCATATTTATGTAAATAATTTTAGCACTATGTGTAAAAGTTAAAAAAACAACAACATATTTTGTGCCTAGTTTGTAAATATATTTTTAAACATTTGTGCTCTAGTAGTAATGAGTGAATGTGCTTCGGTTCTATTTGTGGCTGTTTGTCAAACTCCCCCTAAATTCATAGAATTGCTAACTTTATTCTGAGCACCATTCAAATCAATGGGGCTTGAATCTTAAGGCCTCATGCCCACGGACGTTTTTACAGCCGCGTTTTTTACAGCTTAAAAACGCCTGTCCATGTTAGTCTATAGCTTCATGCCCACCTAGACGTTTTTGAGCTGCAAATAGCATTGACGTTTTTAAGCTGTAAAAAAAACCCAGGACCAGTGCGTTCCTCAGCGTCGGAGTTAGGCAGAAAAAAATGCGCAAAAGTGCGCACTAACGCGCACTAACGCGCGGACGCGTTTTTTTTAGCTCCGACGTTTTTTTTTTTCTCAAAAAAAAAAAAAAATGTACAATAACATGGACAGGCGTTTTTAAGCTGTAAAAAACGCAGCTGTAAAAACGTCCGTGGGCATGAAGCCAGTTAGTTATAGCCATTTCCAATGCTAGTAGGCAAAAAGAACTGTCAAACAAATGGCATGGGAGAGGGCCCTACATTTTCTTGTGACTTCAAGGGTAACGTGGGGAAAACACCCATTCTCTAACTTATAGGCTTGGGAGATGTCTTAAATTTATTTATTTTTAAACTTTAAATTTTTATTATTTTTGACAAAATACATTCCAATATAGATGAATACAATTAATTGGTATTGCTTATCATATTACATAGAACAGATAATAACAAAAATTGAGGAATGAATAACAAGAACTAATAATAACAACTTTAAGATACAAGATCTGAAGTTTGATATCCTGCTACCGCCCACCCCAAGTGGGATCATATTGTAGGCGGGAGCTACCGTATTTATCGGCGTATAACACGCACTGGCGTATAACGCGCACCTTAATTTTAAGAGGGAATTTTCAGGAAAAAACACAAAATTTTAAATAAAGAACTACAATCTCAGTGCGGTTCACATTTTTGCACTCTGCCATATTGCATGTGATTTGCACTGCAGTGTAAATTGAATGCGATGTCGGTGCGATGCGATTTCCGCCAAACAGATTGTATGGCTGATATCGCATTGCATTTGAACCAAACTCGCACAGGACCCTTTTTGTGGTCCGCACCAGAATCGGATCACACCTATGCAATCCGATTCATGTCCGAACTGTCAGTTCGCACTGTGATATGCAAGCTGAAATAGGGGTGTCATTAACAATGTATTGACACTCCCCGCAGATCGCACATGGCAGTGTAAACTGCTGTGTGAGTTGGGTGCGATTCGGGAACCCTGCAAATCCACTGCTGGTTCCTGCATCGCACCCGATTCGCACAGCAGTTCACACTGTCCTAAGCGATATGCGGAGAGTGTCAATACATTGTTAATGACACCCCCATTTCAGCTCGCATATCACACTGCGAACTGACAGTTCGGACATGAATCGGATTGCATAGGTGTGATCTGATTCTGGTGCGGACCACAAAAAGGGTCCTGTGCGAGTTTGGTCCAAATGCGATGCAATATCAGCCATACAATCTGTTTGGCGGAAATCGCATCGCACCGACATTGCATGCGATTTACACTGCAGTGCAAATCACATGCAATATCACAGAGCGCACAAATGTGAACCACACTGAGATAGACTTTTTTACATTCTTTCATTTCATTAATTACAGATTTTATATTCTCCCCCATTATTGGGAACTAACAATTCCCTTTTACATTTAGGTGGCATTCTTTTAATTACCGTATTCAGCGCTTTGATAAGGGGTGTCAGACAGTGTGTATCCTTGCTGAAGCCCCCCCTAATCACCCCCCCCCCCACTCTTTTTCACACCCTGCCAAGCACCTGTCACGGCTCACTGGAGATTCCTGTCAGCATCCTGTGAGCATAACTCCCGCGAGCTGTGCAGAGGGTTACCATGGTTACGCTCTGACAGCCGCGAGAGTTAGAGCCGCCGCGAGAGTTATACTGGCTTCCTCTGTAAACTGCAGTGGGGGATGGCTGCCGGAGGTCTGCAAAGCAGAATTGAGTGGCCCGAGACCTCCACATTCCCCAGGCTTTCTCTGATGCTGTCCCCAATGCTGTCCACTTGTCATACAGTATGTACCATGCTTTTTTTAATACATATCGGCGTATAACACGCGATTTCCCCCTGATTTTAAGGGGAAAAAAGTGCGTGTTATACGCCGATAAATACGGTAATCATCAAATACTCAAATTTTTAAGAATAAAAAGAAGAGGGGTCTATAAGAAATTCAATATATTGGTGTATCATATATCGCTATTCTTTAAGTAATTGGAGGCTCTCGGGTTGTTTATCCAAACTTGCCATTTTTTTTTAAAATAGTGGTAGAGAAATTTTTAAATGCTAACATCAATTTGTATTGGGCCTGATGCCTTGTACACACGATAGGAATTTCCGATGAAAAAAGTCAGACGGAGTCCAACTGAGTTTTTTCATCGGAAATTCCGACCGTGTGTGGGCCACATCTGAGAAATTCCGATGAATTCCATCGGAATTTAAATATAGAACCTGTTCTATTTTTTTCCGATGGAATTCCGATGGGAGTTTGGTCGGAAAAAAGGTCCGATCGTGTGTACGTGGCATTAGTGTTTAGTCTTATAATGATATTTGACAAGTTAGGAGCTTCTGTGCATTTCCACATGTTGGCAATGGTAAGTCTCGCTACTATTAGGATATGTGATACTATTTTTCTATAGCAATGTGGGTATATATCTAGATTTAATCCTAATAATGCTGTTGCCGGTGTCAGTTTGGTCAAATTACCTGTAAGGTCTGCAATAAAGGAGGAAACTGAGTTCCAAAAACTTTAAAGGTTCTTGCATGACCAAAGAATATGGTATAGGTTTCCCACTAATTCCTCACACCTCCAGCAGATGGGAGAGGTGGAAGGGACTATTTTGGACAATCTATAAGGTGTCAGGTACCATCTGTATCAGCCTATATCTCAGTTCCGTTCTTAGATTGTTGAGTTGTTGTGCTAATTTCATGTAGCACACGGACCCTTTTTCCTACCTTTGACTCACTTGTAGGAAAAGGGCACACCGTACTATATGCCCGTACCCTCCTGTTTGAGGAGGTTAAGCGGTGTTATGTATTTGGATCCCACAGCTAGGTTCTCCATCAGTTGGTTCTCATCTCCTAGGATATAGGGACAAGTCTCTGTATTCCCCCCAAGTAATTCCTACGTCCACACCACTCTAAACTCCAACGTTGAGTTTATTTTCTCAATATTCAGCAGATAGGAAAGGGTGGATAAGAGACAGGACAGCAAGGTTTTGGGAGGTAGGTCCAGGCACAAGTAGATATTACAATCACCACTTTATCCTAGAGTAGGTTCAGCTCACCCGGATAGTCTCCTGTAAAAGTGGATCCTAGCAGCCGAAGTGATGCTCAGACGCTTAATTAGGTTCTTTTCCTAGATACGATCGGGAGACTCTGCCACAGAATCTATCAGGCCCCGAACTTCTCAGATTTTGCAATATAAGGACAGGTGCCAGCAACAGCACATCAGTAGGCCCTTGGTGGATAGATGAATCCCTCCAGAAAGTTACCGGGCCCCTTCCTTCACCGTGAACTCTCACCGGTCCGTCAGAAAGGTCCTCCCCCGGCCTCCTCTTCTTAGAAGCGGGCTCCCTCGCAAGGAACACCCTGGGATTCTTTTTCCCAGAAGTGGGCTCCAGCTAAAGGTGCTGGGCCCAGTGTTGAAGTTGCAGCCCCAGGGCTAAAGGTGCCTGGGACTGATGCGCATGTGGCCCCATGGCCTGGAGGGCCATGCGCCACGCACTTGGACATCGACTCTTCTCCTCCTCCGAAGACCCCCTCCCAGTCGGCGGCTGCCCCTTATGTATCCTCTCCCAGCATGCACCGCAGGCCAACCACGCCCACTGTACCGCTGCCGAGAGAGGACACCCCAAGGCACAGCACTATTTCTGATGGTTCAACCCTGACCTGTCATGGCAGCGCCACCTACAGGCCACAGGGAACTGCACACCAGTATGCCACCTGGAGAAATAAAGTAGCACAACCTATCAATGAGAACGGTCTGAGCCCAACTACTATCTCAGACCAGCCCCTAAATTTGGCTGCTATTTGTATTAAAAGACCTCCAACAAATGTTTTATGAGCACATCATAGTGTAGTACTTGTTATCAAACCAGTATCATTAAATACAAAAAAATCTCGAAGGTTTTCTTTTATCACGGACAAATGTTTCTCTTGGGAAAGTATGTAGGTATTGTTCCTCCATACTCTGTTGTTGGTGCAGGGAAATCCTGTATTAATTTCTATTGTTATTGGAGCATGATCAGACCAAGAAAGGTTGTGGATTTAATCTGTCCTTGAGTAGGATTTGTGGACATGAGAATAAAATGTATAGTCCCTCTCGGTGGAGTGCAGACACCTCCAGGGATCATACAAATCTTCATTCGAAAATATCTTATTTAGTCCCATTCTTTTGGTGTGTCCTTGATTGGAGGGGTCTATATCTGGATCCATTGGTGCGTTGAAGTCTCCGCAAATTATGAGTTGACCTTTTTGCATTTTACGTGCCTTTGCTTTCATTTTATTAATAAATTGATGAGGGTTTTTGTTCGGGGCATATATATTGACAATAGTATAGTCTGTGTTTTCAATGGTTGCTGCCAGAATAATGTACCGACCTTGAGAATCAGTCTTAATGTTTAGGGGTTGGAAGGAAACAGAATCTTTTATTGCCAATATTACTCCTTTTTTTTCTTGGTGTTGTTGGATACAAATATATGATGGAATTTGTGGTGGTAGAATTTTTGCGCTTTGTTCATAGCAAAATGTGATTCTTGAATGCATACAATGTCACTTTGGAAATTTAATATGTCATTCCAGAGAGCTTTCCGCTTAAATGGGCTGTTGAGGCCTTTTGCATTGAGTGACATTAGTTTAAGACCCATGGAAATGTTTGTAAGCAACGTTAAAGAATATCATTAGTAGACTCCTTGAAAGAGGTAAAAAAACATTAGTACTTACAGCGTTGATTCCCTTATCATCCAGTAGATGGCATTATTGTACCCTGTATGCTACTGAGTGGAAAAAAAATTATTTAAACCATAAATCATATTTATAAACAGAATAATAAATGGAGGGAATATATAAATTCCTGTGTACAGAGATTTGCACTGTCTGTGGTGTGTAATAACGTGAGGGAAGAGTTGAACTTGGAACAGAGTATTCCCCGATTTGGGGCTCCCTAAGCAATTCGGTTCCTGAGGAGATTTACTATTGTATACTGTTGTATATAGTGAGCTAGTCAGCGCCGGCCCAAGACATGGTGCTGCCTGGGACCAAGAATGAAATGCTGCCCCCCCCCCCCAAATTTTATTTATATTTTATATCATGATAAGTAAAATTACATTTATCAGAAAAGCAGAGTTACATGCAACAGCACCATATGCAAAATTACATAACATACCATTACGTTCAAATCCAAACCACAAACTCCAGTGTTATTTTGTTTTTTATATATATATATATATATATATATATATATATATATATATATATATAAATCTTTATTTATATAAATAGCTTAAATGGTGAAAAGATATTGCAAAACTGCTTGTCATAAACAACAGACAAGAACAACAACAATATTGCACTCAACTATATATCAATTGACTATCAGTGCTTTATGTGCCATCTTGGCTGTAAATATAGACAGTGCTTTACAGAGCGTTATATAGTTTATGGGCACTGGTGAGACCGCATGGGCACTGGTGAGACTGCATCTCATGGGCACTGATGAGACTGCATAGGCTCTGGTGAGACTGCATATCATGGGCACTGGTGAGACTTCATGGGCTCTGGTGAGACTTCATGGGCTCTGGTGAGACTTCATGGGCTCTGGTGAGACTTCATGGGCTCTGGTGAGACTTCATGGGCTCTGGTGAGACTTCATGGGCACTGGTGAGACTTCATGGGCACTGGTGAGACTGCATGGGCACTGGTGAGACTGCATGGGCACTGGTGAGACTGCATGGGCACTGGTGAGACTGCATGGGCACTGGTGAGACTGCATGGGCACTAGTGAGACTGCATGGGCACTAGTGAGACTGCATGGGCACTAGTGAGACTTCATGGGCACTGGTGAGACTTCATGGGCACTGGTGAGACTTCATGGGCTCTGGTGAGACTTCATGGGCTCTGGTGAGACTGCATGGGCTCTGGTGAGACTGCATGGGCTCTGGTGAGACTGCATAGAAACTGATAAGACTGCATAGAAACTGATAAGACTGCATATCATGGGCTCTGGTGAGACTTTATGGGCTCTGGTGAGACTGCATAGGCACTGATGAGACTGCATAGGTTCTGGTGAGACTGCATCTCATGGGCTCTGGTGAGTCTGCATGGGACTTCAAAATCTTGTTTTGGAACAGTACTACTAAAAGGTTGCCTACCCCTGTTCTATTATATGGCAAAACAGTTTGTCATGGACAGACAACATCAACTATATTGTAATCAACCACAGATTGAATCAAAATGGTGCTTTCCGTGCCTTCTTGGCTGCAAATAAAGACACTGCTTCCTTCAGGTCTATAGTTTGGGCTAGTTCATGTTCAATTGATATGGTCGCCAAACCCACCAACCTTTCTTGTGTCATTGTGGAGCGCAGGTATGTTTTTATTAGCTTCAGCTTTGAGAAGCTTCGCTCTCCACTAGCAACGGTCACAGGGAGTGTTAACAGTATACGCAGAGCAATGAAGGCATTTGGAAAGAGGGTAGTCAGATTGTTTGTGCAGATATACTCCAGCACGCCCTTTGGCGACAAGTCTGTAGGGACATATTTTGACAGAGCTTTCAGTTCATCATTAAGATCATTTGAATCTATATCCCGCATGTTATCATGGGACAAAACGCTTTCCAATTTTTTGCACTGCTGGAGTAGGTCTTCAGGTATTGCATCCTTGAGTTTGGGAATGTTATAGAGCACCCCAAAGACATTGCTGTGTTCATGGAGCTGTAAAAAACGTTCTTCCAGTGACTGGATAGCAGAGTCTAGAACTTGGAAAAAAAAAAGTACTTTCATCTGTTGTTTAGGATCACTGATGCTTTCATCCTCTGCCTCATAGTCAAAATGGGTTCTTCTGCGGCGATTTCGAACGTCTGCAGAGTGAAAAACCGGCTCAATGTCAAGTTCCTCTGCCATCTTTTCTGCACTTTTCAAAACCTTTTCAAATTCCTCATCTGATCGATAAGTCTGGAGGAATGATTTTGTCATCTGAAGTTGTTGAACTGCTCCAGAAATATCAACATCAATCTCTTGCAGTCTTTTGCTCACAATATTCACATGGAAGAGTACATCATGCCACAACACTAGACCACAAAGAAATTTAAAATCACATAAATTCCTTGTAATTCCTCTGCACTCTGCCTGTGTTTTGCCACGAGCTGCTCCTGTTGAAGTACCATCCTCCATAACAGCAGTTATGGCATCATAAATTTTTCCAATCTGGTTACGGATAGCTTTCACTGCTTCCATGCGACTCTCCCATCGTGTGGTGCTCAGTGGTTTCACTGTAATTTGTGAATGTCCAAGGTGTTCTTTTAGGATTTGCCAACGATGGGTAGATGCAGAGAAGAATGCATATACACTTTGTATTACATTAAAGAATTCAGAAGCTTCAGAACATGCCGAGGCAGCATCGCTGATGACCAAGTTCAAAGAATGGGAACTGCACGGGACAAAAAAGGCTCTGGGATTTAACTCTCGCACTCGTGTTTGTACACCACTGTTTTTTCCCTTCATATTGGCTCCATTGTCATATCCTTGTCCTCTCATATCCTTAAGATCAATTCCCATTTCTTCAAGCTTCTCAAGAAGTATCTTTGTCATCCCAGATCCTGTAGTATCATCTATGTCGATGAACCCCAAGAAATGTTCTCTGACATTTACACCTGAGTCTGTTGCTGTTAAAAAACGCACCATTAAAGTCATTTGTTCAGAATGGCTTATATCCGGTGTACAGTCAAGAATTACAGAGTAATATTTTGCAGCATTCAGGTTTCCCACAATTGTCTGTCTGATTTGTCCTGCTAGTAACTGGATGATTTCATTCTGAACAGTTTTGCCAAGATAGTGAATGTGGGTTTCTTTGCTGGTTACTCTTCTGAGATGTTCTTTAAGTACTGGCTCAAATTCTCCCATCAACTCCACAATTTTAAGATAATTACCATTGTTTGGCACAAACAGCTTATCTGATGTACCACGCAGTGCTAGGTTTTGAGTAGCGAGGACTCGAATAATGGCAATGAGCCTTTTTAGTACATTTTCCCAGTGCTTAGTGTCCGCGTCTATCTTCTCTTGATGTTTTGCATCTATGGTAGACTTTAACTGTAGTCTTGTACGCAGTTCTAGCCAGCTATGGAATGCTCTCTCGTGAGATAGGGTCTTCTCATGACATGTCAAATTCCTACACAGATGTTGCCAGTTATTTGTTCCTTTAGAACTTAAAGCAGATGCAATGAGTTCATTTTGGAAAACCTTGCAGCAAAAGCAATATGCAGCATTCTTGCTCCTTGAGTACATCAGCCACGGTCTCTCCACTTTCTCCATATTAGGTAGTGTCCGCCAATAATGCATCCGGTGAAAGCTTCTTTTGCGTTCAGACTTGTCTTTTGGAAAGTTGAAACTTTTCACCTGGTGTGGGCCGTATTTTACCAGGAAGTCCCTCAGTTTATTGGTCATATTTGGCCAAAGCCCTGGGTCTTCTAGAAAGGAAGAACTGAAATCAGAGTCACCAGGAACCAGCTCCTCCACCATGCTCACATCCGTTGGACTTTCCTCTTGCAGAACATGTACAGCTTCAGCATTTTGAGGTGCTGATGTGGATGCAGTAGGACTCATTTCACCAGGGGTCTCACTATCTGGGTTAACAGTTGGCTCCTCAGATGGAAGCTCCTGCTCCATAGGAGATTTGTCTTGACTCCCTGGCTTAATAAATTTCAGCATGGCTCCTTTCTGCTTTAGTAAAAAAGCCTCCTTTTTTGCTCGAACCTTTGCATATTGTGCACCAGAAAGACGTATGCGTTTCTTTCCATCAGACATGGCTGCTGTATACTGCTGCCCAAAAAAAATAGAAAAACAAAAAAGGACTATGCCACTGCGTATCAGGAGGACAAATCACATGCTACATTACCCCCCAAATCACTTGCTATTTTGCCTATGTACTTGTGATAACCAGTGACTGAACCTCTTCTATTTCCAGTATGTCCTTCTTTTCTACTGGTGCATAAAATTACACTGCATATTCCAGATGCAGTCTTACCACTGATGCAAAATTATGTTCTAATCTCTTAAGCCTCGTACACACGGTTCGATGTTCGGAAGGGGATTGATTGTCCGTTGACAGACTGTTGTATGAAATTCTTACCGCTAGTACTCTCCTTTTGAAAATTGTTGTCCAATTTTACGATAACAAATGTTATGTAGCAAGGTGGTACGATTGAAAGCATCGTTAAGGACTGCAGTCTGTGCTGTAAATATGAGCTTGGCTCCCTTTAGTGTTTATCTCATGTTAATTGGTTACAACTTGTTTGGTTCAGTTATTGAGAGAAAAAGACTCCGTTGCAGTAAGTAGCACAGAGACTACATTGCCCACAAGGCCACTGTGCTACCAGAGGGGAGTGTGCCACGCAGAGCCTGATGGGAGGACCTTTTTAAAGCCAGCGCACCGTATAGCACGCTCTTTCTGGACGCCATCTTCAAGCCGGCAGGAGGCCTGTGTTAAGGCCTGCTGTGAGTATACCTAGGCCAGAGAAGCCTGGGCCTATGGAGACTGAGAGCGGATCGCATAGCCAAAGAGGGATCCCTGCAGAACAGTCTCGTAGATCAACCGGAGGGAGATCGGTCTGCAGCTCGCAGCATCCAGAGCCTTTTGTCCACCGCTATCCAGAGGGCGGCCGGGTGAAGGACCAGGGGTCTCGTGACACCGAGACACAGACCATTGACGGAGGGTTCCGGACTGAGAGGAAAAGCAGCAAGACAAGGCCTCATCTGGTGAGCGGGCACTTGCCCATCAACTTAGTTAACTGACTGCCAGGAGTGTGACAAGCTTCACTTATATTGCGGGTGCTTACATCTCTGCACGTAGGAACTCAACACCTTGGGGAAACTAGTACCCCTTGTACTGTCAGTCCGTGTGTTTCAAGTAACAGTTCTTTCTGCACCCTATCTTTTGGATTACAAATCTTTATGTACACCAACGTGACTAGCTGAAGATTACCTGGCTCTTAAAGGGATAGTCATCTGGTTTCCTACCCTTACAAGTGGTTGCTATAGGACATGCATTAATTGAACTATCCACTAGGGGGAGCCAATAGAACTGTGATTTTGCATATTAAAGTGGTTGTAAACCCACTTTTCGTTTTTTTTTTTTTCCCCCACCTGCAAGAGAAATGCATAATGAGCTAGTATGACTAGCATATTAGCTCATTATGTACCACTTACCTTAGATCGGGGCCCCCGAAGCAGTCCGCGTCCCTCCATCTAGCTGCATCCATCGCTGCGGCGATAGCCGGAATGTTAGTTCCGGGTATCGCCGCACCAGCCAATCACAGCGCCGCTCCGGCGCTGTGATTGGCCGGAGCGGCGAAGACGTGATTCTGCGCATGCGCGCATGACCCGTCGAATTCGGCTACGTCGTCGAAAACTGCGACCTAGCCGAATTTGTGAATGGCACCGTCGCCGCATTTAAATGCAAATATCTCCTTAACCGTGTAGGTTAAGGAGATATTTCATGCACCTACAGGTAAGCCTTAATCTAGGCTTACCTGTAGGTGTTTGCTTAGAAAGTGGGTTTACAACTACTTTAATAATAGCTGTTTGTGTCATTTTGTATTCCTGTTGCATTGTGCGAGACTTGGTAGAGAGGTGCCCCAGTGTTGATGTTACCACACTGGGAGATTCCTCCACCAAACCCTCGCTCAGATCTGGCCCTCAGTCTATGTTAGCGGGATCGGATCTCAGAGGTATTTTGAACCAATGGTATTTCCTTCATTGATTTTTACAGGGAGCTGTATGCATTGAATGCCTGTTGTATAATCATTATCTAATTTCTTTACCAAGTAAACATATCACTTTTGGTTAAGCTACAATTTGTGTGGAACTCTGTCTTTGCAGCTGAGTGGCAGGTGAACAACACCAAGGTAACATTTACTTTTAATGCCTATATTGTTGTGTATACACCATTGAGGTCCAGTGGCGGCTGGTGCTCAAAATTTTTGGGGGGGCGCAAACAAACTGAAAAAAAAAAAAATCAATTGCCGCCACTGTGCCCATTAAATGCAGCCACTGTGCCCAAACGCCACCAGTTTTCCCCCTCAAATACAACCAGTTTGTTTCCATATACAGCCAGTGTGCCCCCATATATATACAGCCAGTGTGCCCCCATATACAGCCAGTGTGCCCCCATATACAGCCAGTGTGCCCCCATATATATATATATATATATATATATATAGCCAGTGTGCCCCCATATACAGCCAGTTTGTCCCCATATATATAGCCAGTGTGCCCCCATATACAGCCAGTGTGTCCCCATATATATAGCCAGTGTGTCCCCATATACAGCCAGTTCCCCCCCCCCATATACAGCCAGTTCCCCCCAAATGCAGCCAGTTTGTCCCCCATATACAGCCAGTTCCCCCCAAATGCAGCCAGCGTGTCCCCCATATACAGCCAGTTCCCCCCATATTCAGCCAGTTTGTCCCCCATATTCAGCCAGTTTGTCCCCCATATTCAGCCAGTTCCCCCCAAATACAGCCAGTTTGTCCCCCATATTCAGCCAGTTTGTGCCCCATATTCAGCCAGTTTGTGCCCCATATTCAGCCAGTTTGTGCCCCATATTCAGCCAGTTTGTCCCACAAATGCAGCCTGTCCCCCCCCCAGCCCTGCACTTACCTTCCTCGGTCCGCGCCGTCCTCGATGTGTTCTCCCGCCCTCGATGTCGCTTCAGCCAATCAGGTTACCGGTAACCAGATCCGGTGAACCAAATTGGCTGAAACCTCCACACAGTCTTCTTCCAGGAACGCACCCCCGTGCGTACCTGGGAGGAGTTTTTGGAAGCCGAATACAGCGTGAGAGCTGTATTCGGAAAGCCTATCAGAGCCGCTGGCTCTGATAGGCACTTCCAAGTTACACCCCCCGCCGGCCGCCGCTCTAATTCATATGGCCGGCACTCACCAGGAGGCCGGCCATATGTATAGTGGGCAGCGCGGCAGCGGTGACAATACATAGATTCGTGCAATGCATGAATCTGTGTATTGTCTTTCAGTGGCGGTGCGGGAGCGAGAGGGGGCGGCGCTCCGGCGCCCTCTATGGACGCACCGCCACTGTTGAGGTCCCTAACAGCCAATTGGGGTCCTCAATCACATTATTGCCCATTTGTGCCAGAGGGGATTGAGACAAATTCTGGGGGTTGACAGGCAGAGTGCAGGCCCAAAACTAAACTAGCAGCTCCTACGGGGGCAGTGCTACAGTTAGATGACAGGCTAGTAAATGTTTGTCAAACGACAGTAATGACAAGCTCTTACCTGCTAACACGGTAACAAACACTGGAGTCGCAGACAGGCAGCAGGGTGCAGACAGACGATCCCGCCACAAATATACAGGAGATGGTCAAATGCTGTGTGCAGACAATGATACAGGAGATGGTCAGAGACTGTGTGCAGACTATGATACAGGAGATGGTCAGAGACTGTGTGCAGACTATGATACAGGAGATGGTCAGAGACTGTGTGCAGACAATGATACAGGAGATGGTCAGAGACTGTGTGCAGACAATGATACAGGAGATGGTTTTATTGTGGTAATGACAAGGTCTTGCCTTCTAACACGGTAAACACTGGAGCCACAGAAATATAGCAGGGTGCAGACAGGCGATCCTGCCACAGACAGTAAGACTCTGTCACGCCAGCCGGCTCTTGCATCATTGGGTTTTATTGACAGCAGCGGAGCCAATGGCTGCGCTGCTATCATTCTATCCAATCAGGACCCGAGACAGGCTGTGGAGCTGGTGTGCTCGTCCCCGTCGCGGGAAAAAACAGGCTCAGGTAAGTAAAAGGGAGGCTGCTGCATCACAGGAGGTTTTTTACCTTAATGCATAGAATGCATTAAGGTAAGAAACCTTGAGACCCCTTTCACACGCCCATAGCATTGGCGGTAAAATATCAGTAAAATACCGCAATTTTACCGTCGGATTTGCAGCACATTTCACCCACTAGTGGGGCGCTTTTAACCCACGCTAGTGGCCGAGAAAGGGTTAAAATCGCCCGCAAGGAGTGGAGGAGTGGTGTATACAGCGCTCCTAAAGTGACCCAAAGATGCTGCTTACAGTACTTTTTTTTTAACATCCTGCAAACGCAGCGCCCCAGTGTGAAAGCTTCTTAGCGCTAAAATGCCTGTAGACCCCTTTCACACTGGATTTGTTTTTCAGGCGCTTTTGGGCTTAAAATAGCACCTGTAAAGCGCCTCCCCTGCAGTCCCAGTGAGAAAGCCTGAGTGCTTTCACACTGGGATGATGCGCTGGCAGGACGTTAAAAAAAAGTCCTGCAGGCTGCATCTATAGGGCGGTGGAGGAGCGGTGTATACACCACTCCTGCCCATTGAAATTAATGGGTAGCGTTGCTAAAGCACCTGCAAAGTGCTTCGGCAGCAGCGCTACACGGGCACATTTAACCCTTTCTTCAGCCACTAGCGGGGCTTAAATGCGCCCCACTAGCGACCGAATAGCGCCGCTAAAACAACGGTAAAGCGCCGCTAAAACTAGCAGTGTTTTACCGTCAACTCCCACCCGCCCCGTGTGAAAGCAGCCTTATGTTTTTTTTAAATTGTATTTCTGTGCTGTACATACAGGGCAGGCAATGGCATCCTGAGAACAACATGTGCCATATGTCACCTCTACTGACAATGATCTATCCTGCACAGAGAGGGAGTTGAAACACAGCAGTAACCTCTTTTATGCCTGTTCCCAATAAAATTCATGACCATTGCATCTTGATTAGAAACCAAGAAAACAATACAAATCATTTTATAGTTTGCATTTTTTTAACCACTTGCTTACTGGGCACATAACCCCCTTCCTGCCCAGGCGAAATTTCAGCTTTCAGCGCTGTCACGCTTTGAATAACAATTGCGCGGTCGTGCGACGTGGCTCCCAAACAAAATTGACGTCCTTTTCCCCCACAAATAGAGCTTTCTTTTGGTGGTATTTGATCATTTCTGCAGGGTTTTTTTTTTTTGCGCTATAAACAAAAAAAGAGCGTCAATTATGAAAAAAACACTATTTTTTAATTTTTGCTATAATATCCCAATTTAAAAAAAATATATATATATTTTTTCTCAGTTTAGGCCGATACGTATTTTTCTACATTTTTTAGGTAAAAAAAAAAAACGAAATAAGCGTATAAGGATTGGTTTGCGCAAAAGTTATAGCGCCTACAAAATAGGGGATGGAATTATGACATTTTTTTTATAATTTTTTTTTCTTCCTAGTAATGGCGGTTATCTGTGATTTTTATTGGGACTATGACATTACGGTGGACAGATCGGACACTTTTGACACATTTTTGGGACCATTCACATTTATACAGCGAACAGTGCTATAAATATGCACTGATTACTGTATAAATGTGACTGGCAGGGAAGGGGTTAACACTAGGGGGCGAGGAAGGGGTTAAATATGTTCCCTGCTATGTGATTCTTACTGTGGGGGGAAGGGGACTGACTGGGGGAGGTCTCCTCTCCCTGACAGGACGTGGATCTCTGTGTTTACACACACAGAGATCCACGTCCCTGGCTCTGTGACAGCCGATCGCGGGTACCTGGCGGACATCGCGGCCGCCAGGCACGCGCATCGGCACCCGCGTGACACGGCAGGCACAGCTTTTCCCCGATGCGCGCCCGCGGCGGCGCGCATCGCGGAAGTAAACAGGAGGACGTCCATGTACACCCTCCCGGCAATTGAGCGCCACGCTGTAGACGTCTTTTGTCTATAGCGCGGGCGCAAAGTGGTTAAAATAATAAAGTTTTGCTCTAATTACAGGGAAAACATGGGTACAATTATCTACAATACAAGGATCATCATTCATCAGCCACATTAAAAATCCCACCTAACTCACCCTTTTTATCAGAGAGGCAGAGAGGCAGAGAGGCAGGCAGGCTCAGCTCACACAGTCACTGTCCAGGGCACAGCCACAGCAGAATTAATTCCTCAGAGTCCCACACTGAATCCCATTCCCAACCCTCACGCAGGAGATGGAAGATGGATGGATGAGGTGGGTGGTGGATGAGGTGTGTGGGCGGAGCAATATCGATTGGCGCGGAGGCTGAGCGCTGTGGATGCTGGGGCGGCCGCGGCCTCCTGACGTCACTGGTTGCTAGGCGACGGTCGGGACTCAGCAGGAAATTTTAGCAACCAGACAGACAGTGCAGGAGAAAGCAGCGGCACCGCACAGGCAGCGCACCGCGGGCGGCGCCAACCAGCATCCGCTCTGCTCTCTGCACGGACTGAATGTCACACTCATTACAGTCACTCTGATGAAAATATCTTGCCGGCCGGACTGCCGCCCCCTCCTAAATGCCGCCTGGTACCACGGTCCCATTGGGTCCCATGGTAGGGCCGGCCCTGGAGCTAGTAAACAAGTAGCACTGTGTGCTGTGAGGAACTTGGAAACCTCTTTAAAATGGTTGTAAACCCTCTGTCACAAGATTGTCTAAATAAATTCCCCATAACACAGGCAGCTGCTGCCTGTGTAAGTGTACTCACCGCTGTATTTCCTGTACAAATGTCATTTTTCGTTTTTAATGACGTCACCGTGCATGCGCACATTACAGCGTCAAAACCGGCAAGTAATGCTTGCCGGTTTTTCTTTCACTGTATTTCCGGAACTCAGTGTGCGAGAACTTCCCCTCTTTCCAGCACAGAGGAGAAGTCTTGTGCTGTTTACCTCCTTCAACACTTCATTGTACTCCCCCTTATGACTATAGAAGACGTCACAAAAGGGGTGTGAAACTAAACACAATTCGCAGAGATACATTAACAAATCTAATGAAACAAGTCGGTTTTAATGTTATATCTCTGCCAGCCGCAATAATAACAATAGACTGTCATTCATTTTCATCTCCTTGTATATTGGTTGCCGCGGTAACGGCTATCCAGATCGATGCTTGGTTACTGCGCTACGGCGCATGCGCAAGATTTTTAACAGGGACCTAGTAAGGGCGGAAGTGACGTCAGAAAGGGAATCAAAGAACAGGAGTATCAATGGCGATTTCTATACCCGGAAGCACAGAGAAAACAAACGCTAGACAAAAAGTCTTTGCAGGTATTTGCGGGCCTCGTTTAAAAAAAAAATATATGTCATAAGTAGGGGTGCAACGGATCAAAAAATTCACGGATCGGATCGATCCTCGGATCAGAGCCACGGATCGGATCATTTTCGGATCGGCAAAAAAAAAATATCCACAATCTCCCCCACTGTAATATCCACGTCATCCCCCCCACTGTAATATCCACAATCTCCCCACTGTAATATTCACAATCTCCCCCACTCACTGTAATATCCACGTCATCTCCCCCACTCACTGTAATATCCACGTCATCTCCCCCACTCACTGTAATATCCACAATCTCCCCACTGTAATATTCACAATCTCCCCCACTCACTGTAATATCCACGTCATCTCCCCCACTCACTGTAATATCCACAATCCCCCCCACTGTAATATCCACAATCTCCCCCTGTAATATCCACAATCTCCCCCACTGTAATATCCACATCATCCCCTCCACTGCAATATCCACAATCTCCCCCAGAACCCCACTGTAATATCCACGTCATCCCCCCACTGTAATAGGCATCTCCCCCACTGTAATATCCACAATCTCTCCCACTGTAATAGGCATCTCCCCCACTGTAATATCCACAATCTCTCCCACTGAGTCAGGCATCTCCCCCAATCTCTGTAATAGGCATCTCCCCCACTTACTTTAATCTCTCCCACCGGCCAGTTCAGATCCGAGCAGCGAGCGTGAGGGGTGATGACGTCAGCGGCGCTCAGCGTGCATAAGGCAGCCGCCGCCGCCGCTGCCGGGTGTACCAAGATGGCCGCGGCTCCGGAGCTATGCCGAAGCTGCGGCCTTTCCTAAGGCCGAGGCCGTGGATCGCGTGGTGATCCGATCCGAACACGGTGACCCGTTCGGATCACGGATCACCACCGATCCGTTGCAGCACTAGTCATAACCATTGGAATAACCTTGAGTAACATAATAGCTGAAAAATAGGAAAAGTGGACCGGGGGTTTACTTCCTCTTTAAGAAAGGAGAATCATATCGACTAGGACTTTTTTTGCCATTGCTGTGGGATTTTCCAAGGTGTGGTTTTGTCAAGTGCGATTTCTTCATCTTTTGGTAATAATCCCCAGGTTTTCAAGATTTTTATGCCCTCTTCCATGTTGGTAATGTTGTATGTAGTTCCTTCTCTGTCTATCATTATTTTTGTTGGAAATCCCCACTTATAGAGGATACTGTGGTTTCTGAGGATTTTTGTGATTGAAGTTTTTGCGTGCCAAAATTGTTGCTTGTGACAGATCAGAATAAAGTATTATTCCTGCATAAGGATCTGGAAGCAGTGAAATATGTCTCACAAATCAGTTGATCTTTTACTTGGAAGAAATACATTTTTGCAGTGACATCTCTAGGCAGTCTTTCTGGTATATGTGATGGTTTAGGAAGTCTATGTGCACGGTCCATCATCAGTTCTTATTGTAGAGTTGCAGGTCAGCAGGTTTAATATTTTCAGGATATCCGCAGAATTTTATATTATTCCTCCTGGATCTATCTTCCAGTTCTGTGACTTTCAATTTTAAATTTCTGATCTCATTTTTCACATCAAAATGTGCGTCAACTAATTCATTATGAGCTTCTGTGAAGTCAGACATTTTGTTTTCCACATATTCCACTCTTTCACCTAGTTCATCAATTTCTTGCTTTGACTGATTCATAAAATTTATCATGTCAAGCTGAAGAGCCCCCCTTAGTGACAATATGATTTCCTGGCCATACTTCACGTCAGCACACAATGGGTTAACGCCTCCTCTGGAGCCCCACATGACCACCTGTATCTAGAATAAAAGGCAGCACCTCCCCCACTGAAGTGTTCTTTTTTTTGGCCCGCTCTAGGCCACCTGTGGATTGCAGTGGTAAGTACTTTGTTTACTGAAAGGATATCCCCCTACCGCACTGCCCCTCCATGTTCAACCTCTCATGGAGTTCGAAGACCGAGAATGTTGGATGGTAAAGCCTCTTTGATACTGGGTATCCCTTGTATCGGGTTGCTTAAATAGCACAAATATTTTACAGGTGTGGTATTAGTAAGCTCTGCAAGGTCACCAGTGAGGTTTTCCTGTCTTGTATAGGCAGCATGCCGCTCTCCTGGCTTTGCCTTCAGTCTGAGAACGGCGGTGAATGATGTCACAGAGGGCAGGGAGATGGGTGGCATGGGGTAGCGACCGCCAGTCACCAAGCAGCAGCTTAAACAGTCTTAGAACCTCTGGACAGTAGAGGTGTAAAGTTCTGACTTGTTACTTGTAGGTATCTATAACTGGCCTCTGAGCAAAGTCAGTTCTAATCTGTTATTTAACACCATGTTGTATGTCAGTTTGATACAATGTTTACCCAAATGAAATGTATATGTTCTGGAGAGGTGGCAGAGAAATTGGTTTCTCTCCTCTCTCTCTGCGGTCCTGCCGGTTTTCTCTTGTGTGGTAAAGACTTGTTGTTGTTTGCTCCCCTGCTGTGCTGTGTGTTCCCGGGGGTTAGACAGTCTGACTGTTTTTTGTCTCACATTCTGTGTCTCCTGTCTGCCTCTGGAATCCTGGGGGGCTTCCCTGGTGGTCTAGTGTGGGTATCCGAGGGGGGGCTACGCTGATAAACGATCAGCGCGAACCCCCCCGTCAGGAGAGCCGCCGATCGGCTCTCCTCTACTCGCGTCTGTCAGACGCGAGTGAGGAAGAGCCGATCAACGATCAACGTGATTGGACACGGCTGATCACGTGGTAAAAAGCCTCCGCCGGAGGCTTTTTACCGAGATCAGTGTAGCGGTGGGTCAGACTGACCCACCGCTCCACCGATCCCCGCCATGCGCGCCCCCCCGGGCGTGCGGCGGCTGTTATCCCGCAGGACGTCATATGACGTCCAGTGTGGATAACACAACCACTTCCCGGACGTCAATCTGCTATTGACGGGGCGGGAAGTGGTTAAAGAGACAAGGTACCTGTTTTTTTCTTGGTGACAGAATTATGGATTTTTTCCATATTTTTTTTTTGCACATATGGGCTCACCACACCTGTCAGTGGCACAGAAGATTAGCGAAAGTACGAGGGGGCGGAGTGGGACATATCTTCAAAAGAGTGCTCAAGGAATGCTCAAGGAATGCAGTATGGTGTTTTGCATGATTTTAGGAGCAGAAGCCCTAAACACAAACACTCCATAAAATCTAAGACCCGCCACTGGTCATCCGCTGACCAAGACAATATGCATTCCTCACATTCCCGCACAGGGTGGCTTTCATGCTCCTCAAGCAGCTCACATGGCAATGGCTCACATGCATTTACATCAGCGCAATAGAAAATACCTTGCCCAGCCCTGTAGCAAACATTGGCCATTAATCGGTATGGATTGCCTCAAATGCCAATGAATAAGGAACAGGCAAGACGCAGGCCCCACCATCGCAAACGCACGCAGATATTTCCAAATGTGAAAGAGGAAGAACTTATTTTCCCATAATGATGGAGTTAAAAGCTCATTGATGAAGAATGGGAGAGATGTGATAAGAAGACAAATTTACAGTAAAGGTCTCCAAACTTTATCCAATGAAGCTGGTTGATGCATGTTTAAGCAACACACTTCCTGGAGTGGATGGGGCCTGCTAGCATCAGGTACACAAGGGTCTTTGCCTTTTAATACCTTTAGAAAACCCACGGGTTGAAAAAATTTACTTAAGGCTGGTTCACACTGAGTCAAAAATGCATGAACAGTGTTTACCATGGATTCCAAAGGCCTACATCACACCAGTGCTGTGTGTTCCAGTACAGTCCACTAAAGGAAAGCATGTTGCATTTTTTCTCTATGGAACGTATCTGTAACATGGCAAACGCATTGAAAAAGCACCTGAACACCTCAAAGGTGTGCATGCAGAAAAACCTCTTCAACTCAGAAATTGTGGTGAACTGGCCTGCAGAATTGCAGAAAATGTATACTGTGGCAGGTTTTTGCCTGTGGACTTGCGACAGCGCTGTGATGTTTAAAGCATTAAGAAATGGCCTTTAAGTCAGGTGGAACCTGCGGGAGTGGGCATGATTTTGAAGGACTTGAACCTGGCTGCTGACTTTTGGCCGGGGCTTCAATAGACTTAGTTCTAGGACTGGCACATTCAGTCACAGCCATGAGGGCTTTGTGGTTGCACCACTGGAGGGAGCATGATGCGTCCACACAAACCCTTTGTAACGTTCTCCATAATGGGAGGTTGTTGTTTGGCAAAGCGCTGGACGAAGCGAGTGACAGAAGAATGTCCAGAATGTGGTCACAGTCTAACAAGAGGAAGCAACTGTATTTTTGCTCAAATCGGTCGATCTTCAGAAGGGTTCAGTAGGCCAAATCTAATGCCACGTACACACTCTCGGACTTTCTGTCGGAAAAACCTTGGATGGTTTTTCCGACGGAATTCCGCTCAAGCTTGGCTTGCATACACACGGTCACACCAAATTCCGCCCGTCAAAAACGCGGTGACGTAAAACAGGCACGACGGCACTATCATATGGAAATTCCATTCTGAGTCCGACACCCTTTGGGCTCCTTTTGCTAATCTCGTGTTAGTAGAAGTTTGGTGAGAGGCGATTAGCGATTTTCAGCCTTCGTGCATTTCAGACCGTTTCTGCTTGTGGGTTCGTATCTGTTTTTCAGTGTGTGTAGTCAGTTCGTATCTGGTTTTCAGTGCGTTTTTGTCCGCTCGTTTCTGATTTTCAGGTCGTTCTTCAGTGCATTCTGTTAGTTCGTTTTGACCAGCCGACTATTTTATAGCCATGTTGCTTGTACGTACTCGTCGTAGAGTTCGTGCTGTGCGGGGGCTTGGTGTTGGGCTTCTTGCTTTGACCCAAGCGCAGTCCATGAACAGGGTGGTGAGGAGTTCATGGATGAAGAATTGGTTGTTCCAGCGTGACCAATTCTGTCATATGCCTTTGCTGCGGGAGATCCAGGAGAATAATCCTGATGATTTTAGAAATCATCTCCGGAGGATGTACCCTGTTTTTTCACCATCTGTTGGCTTTGCTGTCCCCTTATATTACCAAGCAGGACACCTGCATGCGGCAAGCCATCACTCCCGAACAAAGGCTAGTTGCCACGTTGCGCTACTTGGCGACAGGGAGAAGTCTGCAGGACCTCAAGTTCTCGACAGGCATTAAATTCAGACAGTGGCAGAGGCTCTTTTTGGGGTCCCAAACTCATTTAGAACCTTCCCCCCCTAAATGTGTACAAATGTTATTGTTCTCATTAAATTCAGGCAGAGTGGCAGAGGCTTTTTTTTGGGGTCCCAAACTCATTTAGAACCCTCCCCCCCTTAAATGTGTACAAATCTTATTGTTCTCATTAAATTCAGGCAGAGTGGCAGAGGCTTTTTTTGGGGTCCCAAACTCATTTAGAACCCCCCCTAAATTTTTTACAATGGGCCATCAGAGGGGGTGAGGAATCTGATAATTGGACCTTATATTTTTGTCTTTAAATACTCCTTAAAATAAATGTTATACTGATGTTGGCCAAGAATGTTTGTGTGTAATCTGCTTGCAATGTTATGTTCAAAAGTACAATTTTTTTTTCTGGTTTGACTCCACAGTTTCCTTCAACGCCACAGGAATGGCAGACTGTGGCATGCCAGTTTGCACAGTGGTGGGACTTTCCTAACTGCAGAGGGGCAATTGATGGGAAACATGGGTCATACTATTTTAATTATAAGGGGTTCAATAGTATTGTGTTGATGGCGGTGGTGTCGGCGACATATGAGTTTGGCCGGATGTCGGATGGTGGAGTCTTTGCCCAGACAGAGTTTTCCAGACCGCTCCAGAGTGGTATAAATTGGGAAAAAAACCTGCGCTAAACCAAAAATAATTGCAAATAAATTGAAAAAAATATGTGTTTCAAAAAAACTTGATGCTGCTGCAAGTAAAAAGCTAAAAATACTAAAACTCAAAACATATGTGTAAAAGAAACAATCGCGCAATCACTGGTGTTGACACATCAATCCAAAATAAGTTGATAAACACTGTATCTAAATTCACAAAAATGTGAAAAGGATTATATAAAAAATGTGGAAAAAAGACGTACAAATCCCAAAAAAGCAAATTTGTCTATAATAAAAATAAGTGTTCAAAGTGAATAATAAATGTGAAGGTGTCCATGATACTGATTTCAATGATCGATTCCACTGATTACATATGGGTAACGAATATCCAGAAGAAGCCTTATTCTGTAGACATTCAGCAATAGGAAATAATCATAAAGCCGCTTACCAGATGGACGGGACCTCCGATGAAAGAGGTCTCAAGAGCGTGTGCATCAGCCTGCCGGCAGCGATGGTATCCACCTGTTCCTTTAGTCTCAAGGGGCCTATCCTCGCTTCACCAGCTGATCGAATATCCGATACACAAGATCCAAACGAGGGAAAGTCAGCAGAGATAGGAATCGCTCCAACTTCCAGGTGTAGTCCTAAGAGCTTATTAGACTCAGCAGGAAGGGATTAAATGAAAAACTTCATGGTGCAGTATTTCCGAAAAAAATTCCAAAAGATTTATTCGTAAAATCACAGCAAAACCAAAAACTTCACATCCAATCCTCAATAAATATAACAGGCATAAAAGAAACAGGAACGGAACAAAGGCAAAAAAGTAAAAAATTCCGTATATCAGTCAGAGAGCAAACACTGACTGCATCAATGAACAGATACGTGATGACGTTAGGGGTAAGTGCTCCACCCGACGCGTTTCCCCAAAAATGGCATCAACTGGGAATGGAGGCTAATTCCCAGCATCATCACTTCACGTATATATACTAATGAGGCAGCCGTGACACCGGAAGCTACTTTCTAAGATGCAGCCTCGTAGTCACCAATTTCATAGGATAAAATCTAGTATATTGCAATTGAAATATACATAACAATTCTTGTATTTCCTCAGCTCAGTATAGACAGATAAATAATATGTTATAAACCATACAGGAAAAAATACAATTTTTTCAGAAAAACATATATATATATATATATATATATATATATAAATTTCATTATACCTCTAAACATTAAAATTGATAGTATAGAGGGGAAGGAGGCGGATGTAAATAAAACTATATTACCTAAAAAGGATTCTATATGAAATCAAACTAAAAATATATTTATTAAAATAATATTATAATATTAAATATACTCTAAAAGGTAGTAGATAAAATTATTAAAAATTATTTTATCTCGAAGGCACATTATAAATGGGAATTAATATACTATTTATTATCAATAAAACAATTAATATCCCACTCTACGTTTAGGCCCAGGGGGTTGTAACATTGGAGGTCATGTATCCATCTGGTTTCACGTCGGGATACCTGTCTTTTCAAATTATCTCCCCTCCAATGGGCTTTATATATTTCTATGGCCACTACTGTCACCAAAGAGGTATTCCTATCATGGTGTGTACGAAAATGTTTAGATACCCTGTGTCCCACAAATCCTTGTCTAATATTCCCAAGGTGTTCTCCTATTCTCACATTTAGGGCTCTAGTTGTTCTACCAACATACTGCAATTTGCAAGGACAAGATAGGAGATACACAACTCCCACCGTCCCACAGGTGATAAAATCTTTGATCTTATATGTTTTGGATGTCACCTGAGAGGTGAAGGAGGTAGTTCTAACAGTCTGAGAGGTTTTGCACACCTTACACCTCTTACAAGGATAGAATCCCTTCATGTCCCCAAATAGACTAATCTTGGGAGGTATATCAATAGCACTGGGTGCCAG
Organism: Rana muscosa; assembly: GCA_029206835.1. Taxonomy (NCBI): domain Eukaryota; kingdom Metazoa; phylum Chordata; class Amphibia; order Anura; family Ranidae; genus Rana; species Rana muscosa. The sequence continues at coordinate 64,934,430 of JARGYO010000094.1, forward strand.
CTGGTCTTTAAGAGTTAAAGTCCTCCTATAAACAATATTAGGGTTAATAGGCAAAACTGGTCCCAGGACCCTGTCCCCCTTATGAATTTTCCAATGTTTCTTCATGATTTTATTAACCCACCAATGATGGGAAGAGAAATTGGTAACAAAAGCCCATTCGAAACCTCTATTGTCCTCTGTATTCCTTATTTTAGGCTTCAAAAGTGTTTCTCTCTCCATGTTTCGACTTTGGCAATATCCATTTCCAGGGCATTTGAATCATATCCTTTATCTATAAAGCGATTTTTAATAATATCTGTCTGTATCTTGAAATCTTCCATATGTGAACAATTTCTCCTGATCCTCTGGAACTGGCTTTTAGGTATTGCTTTTAGCCAACTGGGATGGTGACAACTGTCCATCGGGATATACCCATTTTTATCAGTAGGTTTGAAAAATGTTTTAGTTATTAGTCTACCTTCTTCTTTCATAATTACCAGATCCAGGAAATTTACAGAATAGATATTTGCTTCATATGTAAACCTAATGCCCCATTGGTTGGTGTTAATAGTTTCCATAAACGATTTGAGGGATTCAGGGTCACCTTTCCAAAGGAAAAAGGCGTCATCAATAAATCTTCGCCAATATAATAATTTAGGGCATCTCCATGAGAAAATGTGATCATTTTCCCACAGGGCCATGAATAGATTGGCGAGGCTGGGAGCGAATTTCGCTCCCATCGCCACGCCCGTCCTTTACAAAAAATATTGCCCATCATAATAAAAATTGTTGTGCTCCATTGCAAACTTGAGAAGTTTCAAAACAAATTCCATCGTAGGCTTATCCACTGATTCATCTTTATTCAGGAAATACCTAGCAGCTTGGAATCCCAATATATGGGGAATATTAGTGTACAGAGAGGAGACGTCTGCCGTGACAAGCAGTACATCATCCTCAATGTGAAGTGCAGACATCTCATTCATCAACTGCATAGAATCCTTCAAAAAGGCGGGGGTTTTGGTGACCACAGGCTGTAAGAAAAAATCAACATACTTTCCTATTCTGGACGTGAGGGACTCAATACCACTCACAATTGGTCTACCAGGTGGATGAATCAGGTCCTTGTGTATTTTGGGTAGGTAGTAGACAATTGGCATCTTAGGTGCCAGAGGTATTAGGTATTCCAAGCCAGAGTGGTGGCTTGGCATTGCCACCTGCTGCGGAGAACGTGGAAGGACTCCCGTTCGTGTTTGTCGCAGATGAAGCGTTTGGTCTGGGTGATCACCTGATGAGGCCATTCCTCCAGAGGACCCTCACCCCGGAGAAGAGGGTTTTTAATTACCGGCTGGCCAGAGCCAGAAGAGTCATGGAGAATGCCTTTGGGATAATGGCCAGCAGGCTCCGCCTATTTCTTACGTCAATTAATATGGCGGAGCATAAACTGAACCACATAGTGCTACCATGCTGCATACTTCACAACTTTTTAAGGAAATGCTTCTAATTATGTTGCCTCAGTTGGGCCTGAGGCCGGACTTCATGAAAATACACTGACGGCCCTGGAAGCTGGCCGTCCTGGCTTGCCCCCCAAAGCGCCCGTGAAGTGCGGGAAAAATATGTTGATTATTTTACGGGTAGGGGGGCAATTGCTATGCCAGAACATTTGTGAATCTTTTATTAAATCAAAATATTATTTTGCTCGGATAAAATCTTGAATTTTATTTATTGCTTGTGTTTCTTTTAGCTGTCTCCTAGGTTCTCCTAGGGCACTTGTAGTGCCAAGTGGATATTGCTTTATTAAATAGCCCCCATTGTCACTGTAAACTCCAACTTAATACAAAAACTGGTATTGAGCTTTGAAAGAAGAAGCCACACATTGTTAAGTATAAAATCTTTTACTCCGTGCATTATAAAATTTTGGGGTAAATAAACAACATCTTTGTTTTATAAAGTTTTAAATTTAAAATTATTATTTTTTGCATAAACAGGCATGTTTGAAAACATAACATACACAACTCTGGAGTCTGGAACTTACAAAGTTCAACATCCAAAAACTGAAGGCAATATCAGACATTATAGTATGTCAAAACTGCGTTGATCTTGCCTTCATCAGATGGGGTGATGTCACCCCCTGTAAAAGCCAAATTTTGAAGATGCACACAAATTGAGAGGCAAAATGTGGATTTCCTTTCTGATCCCATGCCTAATGTCAACATGTGCTATCTCCCATCATGGGGGATAAATGGACGTGTTTTGGGGGTGCAACCCCTTCCTTTCACCTACTTGAGTTGCGAGGAAGGGGTTTCACCCACAAAACACGTACATTGATTTCCTGTGATGGGAGATAGCACATGTTGACACACTGTGTGCATCCTTAAAATTTGGCTTTGAAAATATAATTTTTTTTAGAAATTGGTCCAAAAAATAAAAAAATGGTGGCATTTGGTTATTATTTATATTCTCCCTAATACATCAATCATGTTCTTCAGTTTTTGTTCAACCTCATTGGTTTTTTGCTTTATAATGTCTAAATCCCGATTACAGACCATTTTGTCCTGGAATGGGATTTGTGCACTTGCACTTGTGAAATGAGGAGATTGTTCTTCCACAACCAGCACATCACCTAAAATAAAAAAAACACACCATGTATTATAAATATGCAGGCATACATCTATTACCTGAAGCTGTGGTCTCAGACACTGACCTGTTGTGGTCCCTATTTCAGCCACTTCTTCCACCTCTCCTCCCTCCACATCCTCTGGTTGTGGTGTTCTCAGTTCCCCTTCTTTAGGAGGTGTGGGGTTCCTGGTGTCCTCTGTCCCGAGTCTTTTCTCCCCTATGAGAATTAAACAAAGGGTATACTTAGCACACAGATATTTGAGGCCAGAAATAGGAATCTGAAACATTGCTTGGAAGTGGGGTACAATTGTCTGTTTTGGCAGAGTTCCAAGCTGAAGACATGATTTTTTCCCTTACCAAAGCTGTAATAATGGCCTTTTTTGGACAAGTTTTACACATGGAGACACCCCAAGTATCCACTGGAGCACCTGTGTGGGACACCGTAAAATGGTTGTTCTGGTGTCCCACACTTGTGCTCCTGAGTTCAGATGTGTAAACAGCTGCTGAGTGTCATCATCTTACACTGAATCAAGTTTGCATTTCATTGTAGTTACAAACACATCTAGACAACATATAAAAATAGTATATAAAAACATAAATAGTCCAGAAACTGTATCAGTCAGATACTATAAAACAGCGCTAATGTTGAGCAATAATGGCATGTGGCCAACTTCACAGTAAAGTCTTTAAGAACAGTGATGAACGATACAGTAGTTCAAAATAATGTTCACAGGTGAGCCTAGAGATAGTTGCAGTGTGCACCTTCCACCGATCACTCAAATTCCACCACGTGATACACACTCCCCTCAGGGGGTTAAACTCACCAGAGCTATAAAATAAACCAGCCTCTAATGCCCTGTACACACGATCGGAATTTCCAATGAAACAAGTCCGATGGACTTGTTTCATCGGAAATTCCGATCGTGTGTGGGCCCCATCTGACTTTTTTCCATCGGTGTAAAAAAATAGAACTGGTTTTAAATTTTTCGGATGGATTAAAAAAACGATAGGAAATTCCGATTGTCTGTGTGGAACTCCATCGGAGAAAAATCCACGCATGCTCAGACTAAATTAGGAGACGGGAGCGCTCGTTCTGGTAAAACTAGTGTTCGTAATGGAGATAGCACAATCGTCATGCTGCAAATTATTGCATCGTTAAATGTAGCGCATTCTTTTCTTCTTTCTAATGCTAGAACAAATTTTATTTTTCGCTGACAAACTTATTTCTTTGTTTCTTGTGATCTCATGAATCTTCATATTTTATTTTAAAGCCAGGTCTCCAAAATATCTTAATATTTATTTTAAGCGCGAATCGGCTAACACCCAACTTTTACTAACACGCGGTAACACGAAATCAGCAAAAGCAGCCCAAAGGGTGGCGCCGTTGGATTTGAACTTCCCCTTTATAGTGACGTCGTACGTGTTGTACGTCACTGCGTTTTGGACGGTCGGAATTTGGTCTGATGGTGTGTATGCAAGACAGCTTTAAACGGAATTCCGACGAAAAATACCATCGGATTTTAGCCCATCGGAATTCCGATCGTGTGTACGTGGCAGAAGTGTTCCTCTGAATCATATACTGCAGTCACCACCGTTCCAGGAGATCAATGGATCATAGGGGCTCCAATAAAGGTCATATAACAAAAGAGAGCGCACAAAGCGTAATCTCATTTATTTTAATCAAAAACCCCTCACATCAAATATCCCCTCATAAAATATACGTACAAAACTTAGCAATCAATGAAGCTTTGAAAGTAAAATCGGGTGCACTTCACCGTATAAGCCGTCCGGCATGTATATCTGTGTGGCCAAGGAGTGATCACAATCACTTCCTTGTTCCGGATCCAGCAGTGGTGGAGCGCATGCGTCACTTCCAGTGTATCGTCGTGTGGGTCACTCTCTGATGCGTTTCATCATATCTGACTTCAACAGAGGGCTTGCCCACACGACATAGAGATGAGTTTATATTATCCCGCCCCACTCCGCCAGAGCCAATCAGAGATCACTCAGGATGACGACAGGTGCACGTCGCCACGACTAGAGTAAACAGTGACGACATTCTACAGGCGGGGGAGGGGGCCAAAAAGCCTCACTGCACTACTCAAATAGAGATAACCAATATATCAGAAATGCTACATTGAAAGCAAACTAATACAATTTATATAACGAACATTAATAAAATCATATACCATCCCATCTCATGTTTGAAAATAATTTCATCATTCATGTTAGTTAGCACATAATGGCATACTCTTAAAGTGCACAATCACGGCTAAAATCATCACATAGCAAAGAATGATCATTCATCACGGTATACACAAATCCCTAAATATATATATATATATATATATATATATATATATATATATATATATATATATATATATATATATATATATTGTGACAGCAGGAAGGTAAAGTCACCTGGTTGCATCCAGGGGGGTAGATATATTTCGCCCAGATTCAGGCTTTACGCCGACTTATACAACTAGGTGGAGAGTTGTATAAGCCCAGCTAAGGCTAGTGGGCTCATGGATGACTCATACCTCTAGGGAGAGGGCTGGGCGTCGTGCAGGCAGGGAGTTGATGAGGCCAGCTGAAGCCTGTCAGTTCGTTTAAGGCCTCTATAAAAACTCCCAGATTCATTAGGTGTTAGCTCATGCCTGGAACCAGACCTGTGTGGACTGTCTAGGGAGAGTGAACCCCTGTGCGGTGAGGCAAAGCCTGTGTGGCTATTTGTTTGGACTTTTACTAAACCAGGGACTTAGGGACTAGGGCAGCACTAGGCTGATCCCAGTTGTTAGTTAGGAAACCTGTATGTTTAGTCAGAGGTCAAGTTGACCAGGATTTATTTTGTTTATATGTTTCTTTTGGCTTTGCTGTGTTTTGTCACTGTAAATAGAAAATAAACCGTGTGGGGAGCCCATCCAGGGGATCACACACACCCGCTGCCGAGCTAACCCCCTCACAGTTGGTGGAGAACCAGTGGCAGTTTTTTTTAAGCCAGCATGGAGGAGATACTGAAGCAGCTGGCTCTAGCAAATGCCAATCAACAGCAGACAAATGCAGGTTTGCAAAAGAGCCTTGCAGCTCAACAACAGAACTTCGCAGCCCAGCAGCAAGCTCATCAACAGAGCCTTGCAGCCCAGCAGCAAGCTCACCAACAGAGTCTGGAAGCTCAGCAACAAGCCCAGCAGCAATCTGAGGCCCGCTTCATAGACCTGTTACAGAAGCAAGAGCAGAGACTACAACAAATGGAAGCAGTAATGCAGCAACGTCCGCAGACCAGTGAGGAAAGCCGTCCCACTAATACCGCGTCCTTTGGGGTGAGTCGTTTATTGACAAAAATGACTGGAGAGGATGATCCAGAGGTATTTTTGACCACATTTGAAAGGACTGCTGAAAGAGAAAAGTGGCCTGAGGAGCAGTGGGCTGGACTGGTGGCTCCTCTGTTAACTGGTGAATCGCAGAAGGCTTACTATGACCTAGAGCCTGACCAAGCAAAAGACTATGTGATGCTAAAAGCTGAGATATTGGCAAGGCTGGGTGTCACCCAGGCTGTCCGGGCTCAGCGTGTGCATAACTGGACTTTCCAGCTTGGAAAACCCCCCAGGTCTCAAATGTATGATCTCATTCACCTGAGCAGAAAGTGGCTACAGCCAGAGACTTTGTCCGCACCAAAGATTGTGGAACGTGTTGTAATGGATCGGTTTTTGAGAGCTCTTCCTACTGCCATCCAAAAGTGGGTAAGCCATGGAGACCCAGAGACGGCCGATGGTCTTGTGGATCGTGTGGAGAAATACTTGGCTACAGAGAACCTGACGGCCTCTTCCAGAGACACTCGGACTTTCCACCCTAAGACCAGACCATCCCCAGGGGCGGATAAGAGGATTCCAAGGGGTAAGGGTGGAGAGAGTGAGAGGGTGGGAGCTCTACCCCAAGTTTGGCGAGAACAGCCTGGGAAATCAGCGGCTCAAGAGGCGGCAAGAAGGATCGTTTGCTACCGCTGCCGGCAAGCGGGACATATTGCAGCCAATTGCCCGGTTGTGGAGGAACCCATGCAGTGTGACTTTCTGACGGGCAGACGTCAGTCGCTGTGTGCGACAGTCGCATGCACTGCCATTCGAGGAATTGAGAAACATTTATGCAAAATGTGTGTTAATGGTAGAAATGTTGTGGTATTGCTGGATTCAGGTAGCCTTGTGACCCTGATAAAGGCTGAGTTAGTTAAAACAGAGGTCTCTGGGAATAGCAAGGTAGCTGTTATTTGTGTGCATGGGGACACCCGAGAGTATCCAGTGACTACAGTGTGTTTCGAGACCCCCAAAAGGTACCCTCTCTCATCCAGTGGGCTTAGTATCTCAGTTACCGTATGACGCCATTGTGGGAAGGGATTTTCCGAAGTTCTGGGAACTGTGGGATGATCCTGAGCCCCCCACTGGTGCCCCTATGTACCAGGAATGTGATAGCCAGAACTCCCCTGAGAGTGGTGAGGACTCTCCGGAATTTCCCTTATCAGTATTGGCAGGGGAGACTCAAGAAACTGGAGAGGAGCCCACCTCCTCAGACGAAAACCTACCGTCTGTGGAGTTTTCTGATCTTGAGGTTCACAGGGAAAACTTTGCCACAGAACAGTTGAAAGACCCCGCCCTAATAAAGGCACGCGAAAACGTAGTGAAAATAGATGGCGAATTAGTGAACCCAGATAATACCTGCACTTACCCATACTTCAGCGTAGAGAAGGACCTACTGTATCGGGTGGCAAAAAGGGCAGAAGAAACCGTTGAGCAGCTTGTGGTGCCCAAACCTTACAGGAAGTTGGTGTTGGAGTTGGCCCATGGGCACATTCTTGGAGGTCATCTGGGGACAGAGAAAACCCGAGAGAGGGTATTACAGAGATTCTATTGGCCGGGGGTGATGAAGGACATAGAAAATTATTGTTCCTCCTGCCCTGTGTGTCAGAGGTCGGCCCCGATGCCACATTTCCGTAGCCCGCTGGTCCCTCTACCCATCATTGAGGTCCCGTTTGAGAGGATCGCCATGGATTTGGTAGGTCCTATAATCAAGTCCGCTAGGGGGCACCAGTACATATTAGTTATAATGGACTATGCCACCCGTTATCCAGAAGCGATCCCTCTCCGAAATACCTCGGCCAAAACCATAGCCAAAGAGCTATCTCTTGTGTTTAGCCGGGTGGGTATTTGTAAAGAACTGCTTACGGACCAAGGTACACCCTTTATGTCCCGGGTTATGAAGGAGCTGTGTAAATTGTTCAAAGTGACGCAATTACGTACATCTGTGTATCACCCCCAAACCGATGGGCTGGTTGAAAGATTCAACAAAACCCTAAAACAAATGTTGAAGAAAGTGGTGGATAGAGATGGAAAGGATTGGGACTGTCTACTTCCTTATCTGATGTTTGCTATTAGGGAGGTGCCCCAATCCTCTACGGGATTCTCCCCCTTTGAGTTACTGTATGGGAGACACCCAAGAGGGCTGTTGGATATTGCCAAGGAAACTTGGGAAAGTGAGAGTTCTCCCCACAGGAGTGTGATTGAGCATGTCGCCCTGATGCAAGACCGAATTGCACAGGTAATGCCCATCGTGAAGGAACATTTGGCCCAAGCGCAGTTAGCACAGCAGAGAGTGTACAACCGTGGAGCCAAGACCCGTACCTTTTCCCCGGGGGATAGGATACTGGTACTTGTCCCTACGGTTGAAAGTAAATTCCTTGCCAAATGGCAAGGCCCCTACGAGATAATGGAAAAAGTGAGCGAAGTGAATTACAAGGTCAGACAACCAGGAAGGCGAAAGCCCGAACAGATCTATCACGTTAATCTGTTGAAAGCCTGGAGGGATAGAGAGTCCCTAGTCGCAGACACTTGCTCACCAGCTCAAACTGGTTGCGTGATTCCTGAGGTTGGAATAGCAGCCACCTTGTCACAACCCCAACAACAGGAGGTTAAGGAGTTTGTGCTTCGCAACAAGGAGGTATTCTCTGAGCTGCCGGGACAAACATTTGGGGTAGAGCATGACATCATTACCCCGCCCGGTGAAAGGGTGAAGTTAAAACCCTATCGGATCCCAGAGGCCCGACGGGAGGCAATACGAGAGGAAGTACAGAAAATGCTGAACTTAGGGGTGATAGAGGAGTCCCAAAGTGATTGGTCTAGTCCCATTGTGTTGGTGCCTAAACCGGATGGGAGCTGGCGATTTTGTAACGATTTTCGTCAGTTGAACAAAGTTACAAAATTTGACACCTACCCCATGCCACGTATAGATGAGTTGATCGACCGGCTGGGAACAGCCCGATACATGACGACTCTTGACCTCACAAAAGGGTATTGGCAAATCCCCCTGGCCAAATTGGCCAAAGAGAAAACCGCATTTGTAACCCCAGACGGGGCGTTCCAATATAAAAGAATGCCGTTCGGGTTACAGAATGCGCCGGCCACATTCCAGCGGAAAATGGACCAGATGCTGAGGCCCCATCGGAAGTATGCTGCGGCTTACCTGGATGACGTAATTGTCCATAGCACAGATTGGGCCTCACATCTGCCAAAAGTGCAAGCAGTCCTGGACTCTGTTCGGGAAGCGGGGTTTACGGCTAACCCCAAGAAGTGTACCATTGGGCAGGAGGAGGCCAAATATCTTGGGTACACCATTGGGAGGGGAGTAATAAAACCCCAACTCAACAAAGTCGAGGCCATCCAGAGTTGGCCACGTCCCAACAGCAAGAAGCAGGTACGAGCCTTTCTGGGAATCGCTGGGTATTATCGGCGATTCATTCCCCACTTTGCTTCTAAGGCTGTGCCCCTAACCAACCTAACGAAGGGGAAAGGGTCGGTCATGATTAAATGGACCCCCGAGGCTGAGGCAGCATTCCAATTCTTGAAACAAGCCTTATGTAGCCAGCCAGTGTTGTACTCATCCGACTTCTCTAAAGACTTTGTCGTACAAAGTGATGCGTCAGATGTGGGGTTAGGAGCAGTATTGTCCCAGGTCTGGAACGGGGAAGAGCACCCAGTCATTTACCTCAGCAGGAAGTTGAAGTCCCATGAGGTAAATTACGCCACCGTTGAAAAGGAGTGTTTAGCGGTGAAGTGGGCTCTAGATTCCCTTCGGTACTACCTGCTAGGTAGGCACTTTGACATGGTTACGGATCACGCTCCGTTAAAGTGGATGGCTCAAAACAAGGAAACAAATAGAAGAGTGAATAGGTGGTTCCTGGCCCTCCAGGAATTCAACTTCACAGTAAAGCATCGCCCTGGCGTTCAAATGGGGAATGTGGATGCTTTGTCTCGAGTACATGAATGCCTGATTGCTGGTGTTCCAACCCCGAGGTTAAAACAAGAGGGGGGGGGTATGTGACAGCAGGAAGGTAAAGTCACCTGGTTGCATCCAGGGGGGTAGATATATTTCGCCCAGATTCAGGCTTTACGCCGACTTATACAACTAGGTGGAGAGTTGTATAAGCCCAGCTAAGGCTAGTGGGCTCATGGATGACTCATACCTCTAGGGAGAGGGCTGGGCGTCGTGCAGGCAGGGAGTTGATGAGGCCAGCTGAAGCCTGTCAGTTCGTTTAAGGCCTCTATAAAAACTCCCAGATTCATTAGGTGTTAGCTCATGCCTGGAACCAGACCTGTGTGGACTGTCTAGGGAGAGTGAACCCCTGTGCGGTGAGGCAAAGCCTGTGTGGCTATTTGTTTGGACTTTTACTAAACCAGGGACTTAGGGACTAGGACAGCACTAGGCTGATCCCAGTTGTTAGTTAGGAAACCTGTATGTTTAGTCAGAGGTCAAGTTGACCAGGATTTATTTTGTTTATATGTTTCTTTTGGCTTTGCTGTGTTTTGTCACTGTAAATAGAAAATAAACCGCACCTTTTTTTTGATTTTGAAAACCACAACCTCCGTTTGCTGGGCCTGTTTTTGTGTGGGGAGCCCATCCAGGGGATCACACACACCCGCTGCCGAGCTAACCCCCTCACAATATATATATATATATATATATATATATATATATATTGTGAGGGGGTTAGCTCGGCAGCGGGTGTGTGTGACCCCCGGGATGGGCTCCCCACACAAAACAGGCCCAGCAAACGGAGGTTGTGGTTTTCAAAATCAAAAAGGTGCGGTTTATTTTCTATTTACAGTGACAAAACACAGCAAAGCAAAAGAAACATAAACAAAATAAATCCTGGTCAAGTTGACCTCTGACTAAACATACAGGTTTCCTAACTAACAACTGGGATCAGCCTAGTGCTGTCCTAGTCCCTAAGTCCCTGGTTTTAAATGTCCAAGCAAATAGCCACACAGGCTTTGTCTCACCGCACAGGGGTTCACTCTCCCTAGACAGTCCACACAGGTCTGGTTCCAGGCATGAGCTAACATCTAATGAAGTTGGGAGTTCTTATAGAGGCCTAAATGAGCTGACAAGCTTCAGCTGGTCTCATCAACTCCCTGTCTGCACGACGCCCCACACTCTCCCTAGAGGTATGAGTCATCCATGAGCCCACTATCCTCAGCTGGGCTTATACAACTCGCCACCTAGTTGTATAAGTCGGCGTAAAGCCTGAATCTGGGCGAAATATATCTACCCCCTGGATGCAACCAGGTGACTTTACCTTCCTGCTGTCACAATATATATATATATATATATATATATATATATATATATATATACACATACACACATACACACACACACACACACACACATTTAAAAAAGGTTTTTTGAAAGAACATAATAGTTAAAACCTCTAAATATAAAAAATAGACGATAAATTTTTTTTAAAAAAATCAAAAAATTCAGATATTTTGCAAAAAACTCAGATAGTAACATACAATAAATATAGAACTAATAATCACTTATAAAGCAGTTAATATCTAAATCGACATTTAACCCTTTATGCGTTAAAGTGTCTACTGAAAAAATCCACTGGGTCACTCTTTTAGACAGGTCTCTAACCAAATTAAAGCCCCTCCAAAGTGGTTTCAAGTGTCAATGCCCCAGAATTTGAGACCAGAAGGGTCTTGGTTATGCATTATTTGAAATGCAACGACTCGTTGAAACCAATTTTTATATTAGCTATATGCTCTGCAATTTTAAAAGTCTCTTAGTGCGTTCGGCCTATGTACTGTATATACTCGAGTATAAGCCGAGATTTTCAGCCCTTTTTTTGGGGCTGAAAGTCCCCCCCTCGGCTTATACTCGAGTCATATAAATTTTTACATTGTAAATATTACCTGTAAAGAAGTTGCGGCTGCGGCGTCCATCGTTCAAATTCCACGGCGTCCATCGTTCAAAATTTGGCGGTCTCTTCCTGTTCCTTCCTTGATAGGCGAGTCTCAGCAGACACTCTCCGCCTATCACGATCATTCTCTCATCCTTAGTTTTCCAGCAGAAGTCTGTGATTGGCGGAACACCCAACACAGTGTCTGCTGGGAAAACTAAGGATGAGAGAATGATCGTGATAGGCGGAGAGTGTCTGCTGAGACTCGCCTATCAAGTAAGGAACAGGAAGAGACCGCGGAATTTTGAACGATGGACGCCGCGGAATTCGAACGATGGACGCCGCAGCTTCTTTACAGGTAATATTTACAATGTAAAAATTTCTATTTACAGGGAACAGCGAGCTAGGGAACAGTGGGGCATTGGCTTATACTCGAGTCAGTAAGGTTTCCCAGTTTTTTTGGGCAACATTAGGTACCTCGGCTTATACTCGAGTTGGCTTATACTCGAGTATATACGGTAAATAAGCCTGCACGGACACTGCAGAGCAAAGACCACATGGGAAGTGTTGCATGTGATGAACTTTTTGGTGAATTCCTTATTATTGGAGGTAGATGTGAATCTCTCAAGGGCCCTCAATGGCCTATTCACTTATTTACACGCCCAACACTTCCTACAAGCAAAAAATCCATCCCTATCCCAGAAAGTGGAAGGTCTGGTAGGAGGATTCAACACCTTCCTTACTATTTTATCAGAGAAACTCAAAGCCTTTCTATAGATAAAACCTGGCTTACTGGGTAATACTGAATTTAAAACTTTATCCATGAGAAGGACATGCCAATGGGTGGCAAAGATTTCCTCCACCTCTCTGTATTGGAAATGAGATCCCGAGATAAAGCTCCATTCTCAACCATTTTTATTCAGGATAGGGGCAGCGTCGCTCAAAAAGTAATCTCTAGGGAGCACAGCTAGTTCCTGAATGATGGAGTCCAACCCCTCTTCGAAGTAACCTTTTTCAATGATTTTTTTATTTATAATCTGTGCTTGTAATATTATAAAATCTGTCTCATTAGAACAATTCCTCTTAACCCTAGTAATTCGTCTCTTTGGAATGTTTTTTAACCACATAGGGTGGTGACCACTGTTAATAAGCAAATAACTTTTAGATTCAGTAGGCTTGAAATGTACCTTAGTTCCCAAACTGTTTCCCTGTCTAAAAATATTAACATCTAAAAAATGTATATCACTTTGACTATACTCACTAATTAGTTTAATATTATTTTGATTTGAATTTAACTCATTTAAAAATTCTTGTAAAGAGTCAAGTGACCCCTCCCAGATAAAAAAAACAAATCGTCTATATATCTTTTGTATAATAGGAGATGGGTACGAGCCACAGAATTTTTTTTTATCCTGCCATTCCCCCATGAACAAATTTGCTATACTGGGGGCAAATTTAGCCCCCATAGCAACACCTTTACGCTGGGAATAAAATTCACCATTAAGCCAAAAAAAGTTGTGACCTAGACAGAAATCAAGGGCATTGCGTATGAAGGTCTTCTGATTGTGTGATATGTCATCACGTTGGCACATAGCCCAACTAAGAGCCAGTAGTACGTCATCATGCTGGATGATGGTATGGAGGGATGACACATCCGCAGTCACCAGATATACCTCCTGCTTCCCTGTTAAATCTATTTGTTGTAACATCTGCAAAAGGCTTTTGGTGTCCTTAAGATATGCCTTAGTTTGCACAACGCTATTCTGCAAATAGTGGTCTAAAAACGATCCCATCCGGGACGAAATGGAACCTATCCCATTAACGATTGGTCTCCCTGGGGGACAATGTATATCCTAATGGATTTTAGGGAGGGTATAAATTGTGGGAATTCTGCTGCTGCTCGGTAGACATGTGCGATTAGTTTCGTACGAATCGAAAATTCGTATGAATTTCCGTAAATTCGTACATTCAGGAGGATCTGAAATACGAATTGCTATGCTTCGGAATCTTATACGAAATATGAAATTCTGTTTACGAATTTTGGATCCAAATTCCGTTACAACGGAAATGTGACTGGTGTATTGTTGACCAATCAGAGGTTTTCTTCTGCTGCTGAGTGAGGGTTGGGAAAATTACCTTTTTTAATATGGGAGTGGGAGACTGGTAGTCGATGGGAGATTCAGAAACAAAATAAGATTGTTCGTTAATATGATTTTATAATTGTCATAATAATTACGATTATTCGTTATGATGAAGTTAAAAACCCAGGAAGTCAAGTCAGCACAGCACAGGGATGGTGGGAGCCCCTCATAATGAGCACCGCAGGGACGCAGCCCCAGGAGGAAGTCAGCACAGCACAGGGATGGTGGGATCCCCTCATAATGAGCACAGCAGGGGTACAGCCCCAGGAGGAAGTCAGCACAGCACAGGGATGGTGGGATCCCCTCATAATGAGCACAGCAGGGGTACAGCCCCAGGAGGAAGTCAGCACAGCACAGGGATGGTGGGAGCCCCTCATAATGAGCATAATGAGTCGACGACTGCCATATTGAGAAAGGTATTTTTTGCTTTTTAAATTCATCATAATGAATGTTCGTAATTGTTACGAAAAGTTAACGAACCTCACGAAAATTCGTATTTCGTACGAATCCAAATAGAATTTCGGACACGAAATACGAATTAACGGCTAATACGAAACGGAAGGGAATGAAACAAAATGAACTTATTGACGACGCACATGTCTACTGCTCGGTACAATATATTTTCTTTCACGGTCAGATAAAACTCCTGTTGAATATCCCAATTCCACCAGACATCTCAAGTCATTTTCATATTGTGTAGTAGGATCTCTTTCTAACTTCATATAGGTATTCAAATCATTTAGCATCTCAGTGAGCTGATTCTGATAAAATTCTTTATTTAAAATTACAACCCCTTTCCCTTTATCAGCGAGCCTTATAATCACGTCTTTCCTCTCTTCGAGCATTGTTATACCATCTAGTATATGTCGTGGATTTACGTTATTTTTCGGGACTATGTGTTCCAAATAGGGATGAGCTTCGAGTTCGAGTCAAACTCATGTTTGACTCGAAAATTGCCTGTTCGCCCGTTCGGCGAACAGCGAACAATTTGGGGTGTTTGCGGCAAATTCGAAAAGCCGAGGAACACCCTGTAAAAGTCTATGGGAGAAATCAAAAGTGCTAATTTTAAAGGCTTATATGCAAGTTATTGTCATAATAAGTGTTTGGGGACCTGGGTCCTGCCCCAGGGGACATGTATCAATGCAAAAAAAAGTTTTAAAAACTTCCGTTTTTTTCGGGAGCAGTGATTTTAATAATGCTTAAAGTGAAACAATAAAAGTGAAATATTGCTTTAAATTTCGTACCTGGGGGGTGTATATAGTATGCCTGTAAAGCAGCGCTTGTTTCCTGTGCTTAGAACAGTCTTTGCACAAAATGTCATTTCTGAAGGAAAAAAAGTAATTTAAAAGTACTCACGGCTGTAATGAATTGCAGTTGATGTCAAAATCAAATCTTCCATCCTTCTAATATCTTCCACCTTCCTCAGCCACATTGCTGTGGTTGGTGCAGTCTGTTGTTTCCACAACAGAGGAATGCAGGATTTAGCTGCAATTAGTAGGTGGCGTAGGATGGACTTTCTATAATTTTTTATTGACAGAGTAGAGACATGCAATAAAAAAAGCGCCAGATCATTCGGAATTTGAAGGTTAGTAAATTTCTGAGAAATATTCCGAACCATTGTCCAAAAAGCAGTCAGTTTAGAGCATGTCCAAAATATATGTAGAATAGTCCCATTATTTGCACCACATCGCCAGCAATGTTCTGGTGTATCAGGAAACATGATATGAAGTCGACTAGGTGTCATATACCATCTCGTCAATATCTTATAAATAGTCTCCTGTATCTTGGTACAAATTGAGTATTTAAAAGAGAGACTAATCATAGCTTGTATTTGTGCTGTAGTAAACGTACGATGCAAATCTAGACCCCATTTTAATATACAAGTAAGCTCTGGCTGTTCCCGTGGGGAGTTAAGTAACGTATACGTCCTAGAAAGGACGTGAGATAATGGTTCTATTTCAGAGCAATACTCCTCAAATAGGGTTAATTGCCTAGTATATGCCTGTGGATCTGGTATAGTCTGAAGGAAATGGTGTAACTGGACTGCATTCCAGAATGTAAGTCGATAGGGGCCTGTGGGGTTCATTAACTCCTCTATAGTAGGCCATCTATCTCCTATCACAAACTGTGATGCAGTAATTCGCTCAGTCTCACGTAAAGTCAAAAATTGTGTGATTGGGAACCCTGGGAGGAATTTAGGGTTCCCAATAATCGGAGTTAAAGGAGATGTCTTGGTCATTTGCTCTGCATGTATAATAACATGTGAACATTGTTTCAGGGTGTTCCCTATCAAAGGATGTGATTTAAAATCTGACGGTACAAAGTCCCAACACCATAGCGCCCTCCTCAATGGTATGGAGGATTGATGCTGTTCTATTTGCACCCATAGCTTCAAATCACTATGACGTTGCCAGTCTATTACTCTTCCAAGATGGACTGCTTGGTAATATCTCCGAATGTCCGGCAGCGCTAGGCCACCATAATGTTTTGTCAGAGTTAATAGGGTATGAGAGAGGCGTGGTTTCTTGTTAGCCCAAACAAATTGTGTGAACATTGCCTGTACTTGCTTAAAGTAGGAGGTCGGTATCCGGTAGAGCTTGAAATAAATATAAAAACTTTGGTAAAATACACATTTTTATTAAATTAGACCTACCGAAACCACGAATGGAGATTTGTATGCCACTTCTCTAATAATAATCTAGCCTTTATGAACAAAGGGGGAAAATTTAATTCAGAGGTACAGGCTAGATTTGCTGGAATGTTTGTACCTAAATAATTCAATGCTGATGTAGTCCACTTAAAGTGGAAACCACCTCGTACTTGTGCAAGAATTTGCGGTGGCAACGCCACCCCCATCGCCTCTGATTTTGAAAAATTAATTTTCAAATTAGATAAGGCACCATATAAATCAAATTGTTTAATGAGGTTAGGTAATGATACTGCTGGGTTAATTAATGAAAATAACATGTCGTCGGCATACGCCGAGATCTTATGTTGTGTGCTACCTCCCTGTATATCCGCTTGAAGCCTAATCGTACAGAGGAAAGGTTCCAAGGTAAGAGCATATAAAAGGGGGGACATAGGCCACCCCTGCCTGGTACCATTCTTAATTAGAAAAGACTCTGAGAGCACTCCATTTATCTTGACCTGTGCGGTCGGATTTGAATATATTCTGGCTATCCGGTTAATCATCACTTCCCCTAGTCCAATATGTCTAAGTACAGAGAACATGAATGACCAGTTTACCCAATCAAATGCCTTCTCCGCATCAGTGTTTAACAATACACATGGGATTTTCGTGGACTGGGTCACATGGAGCAGGTTCAGCACTTTAGAAGTGCTGTCCCTTGCTTCCCGCGTAGGAATAAATCCTACTTGATCTAAGTGAATTCGTTTTTGTAAGTGAGTCGCCAGCCGGGTAGCCAGAACTTTAGTGTATAATTTAAGATCCACATTCAAGAGTGAGATAGGTCTATAACTGCTACAAGAGGTAGGGTCCTTCCCTTCTTTATGTATTAAAGCAATATGGGCTCCCAAGGTATCCCTAGCAAATAAAGTTCAGAATCAATCGCATTAAATAAATTAAACGTGGGCCCAATATTCCAAATAGCGTTTTATAATATTGTACCGTAAACCCGTCAGGGCCCGGGGCTTTCCCTAATTTCATAGTTCCCAATGCTTGTTGGAGCTCCAATAAAGAGATTAGGACATCTAATTCCGCAGCTATTTCAGAAGATAAAGAGGGCATTTGGGATGCCTGAATATATTCATCTATGGCCAATCGAGGCGGTATAGGTAATGATAAATCATATAGAGATGAATAAAACTCTTTAAATTCTCGGGTAATATGTGCTGGTAGGGTTATCTTCTGCCCATCGCCATTAACAACTTGGGGAATATATGTTGATAACTTATGTTCTCTAACCCTTCTTGCCAGCACCTTCCCACATTTGTCGCCCGATTCATAACTCGCCTTGCGGCAGAACTGTAGCGCAGCTTTTGCTTTAAAATGTAGCAGATCTATAATCTGTTTTCTAATTACCGCCAGTTCTATTTCTACAGTCTGGTTAGGGGCATGTTTATGACTGGCCTCCACAGCTGCTAGTTTATCGAGTAATTCGGTAAGTTGTTTCGTTCGCTAACATTTTAATACGAGCTCCATGTTTGATAAGGACACCTCTCAGGACTGATTTATGTGCCTCCCATAGAACTCCTGGATCACAGTCAGGTAGATCATTCCTCTGAAAATATGATATCAACTCTTTAGTCACATCCTCCAGGACTTCAGGAGTCTGCAACAGACTTTCATTAAGTCGCCAAAAACGATGTGTAAGCGACTGTGTTCCCGTCAAATCATAAGACAGGAACACAGGCACATGATCTGACCATGTAATGTTGCCTATCGATGTAGTTCGAACCGCATGCAGGTAACTATGAGGAACCAAAAAATAATCAATCCTGTTATAAATTTTGTGTGGAGAAGAAAAAAATTAGTAATCTCGTCCCCCCGAATGTTTTAATCTCCAGACATCAATCAATTAAGTTTTATATAGCAATTTTGCTATACGTTTCAGTTGGCTCAGAGGGATAGTCGATATGTGCCCATGGAGGTGTCTACTGATGGTATCAGAGGTACATTGAAATCATCTCCGAGTATCAACTGCCCCTCCATGAAGTCTAGGAGTTTCCCCAGTACCTCCTCCAAAAAAGAGGCATGATTTTCATTGGGAGTATAAATTGTTGCCAGTGTTATCTGTTTATACCCCAGGAGTCCCTTAATATAAACATATCGGCCCGTAGGATCTATCAACGAGCTTTGGTAGCGCCAGGGGATTTTACTAGATATTATTATTGAAACACCTTTTGATTTGGCCATCGGGTTAATAGAACGATAGGTCCATGGATAAAATTTATTTTGAAGATATTGAAGTTTATCTGTCTTAAAATGTGTCTCTTGAATAAACGCTATATCCGTACCGGAACGTTTTAAATCATGTAGTAGCATGCGTCGCTTCTCAGGTATATTAAGTCCTTTAGCATACAGGGACATCACTACGATACTGTCCAATGTCATATTAGGAAAAGAAAGGGGCAAAAAGAGAAAGAAAGAGAGAAATTATTTTTTATTAAGGGGGGGGGGGGGGGGAGGAATAACCCTCTAAACCCAATATGAGAGGAGATCTCCTCCTCTCAACTAATTACCCCAAGGAAGGCACCTACTACTGGACCCCTCCAGAATATGTAAGCGCAAGCCTAATTAGGGGAGTGTTCCGAGATGGGGTTCCCAATTTTTTACCCTCCAGCATTAACCAAAACAAAAAACTATATATATATTTTATGCAAGTTTCGCACTATATTTCATTATTTCATATCATTACTATTGCCCGTTATATCATAGTAGAAATAGGGAAAAGAGAGAATTAAATTAAATAAGAATTAAAAATTAACATATGTAAACCTTCTCTCCCACTTCCACTATGTCAAAGGACTTCTTCCAATTCTCCCTCTTTGATATTCTCTATCAATGTGACCCCTCACCTGGCCCTTTCTCTACTTAATAATCCACCCTCTCTTCCTAATGTGGTTCTCTTACACAGAAAGTAATAAATATAAAGGGAATATATATATATATATATATATATATATATATATATATATATATATATATATATATATATATATATATTTATGTTAGCTCAACCTAACCTTTCATATCATTACTATCACTCTTACTCATTATACCATGGTAAAGATAGGAAGAGAGAGAAAATAAACTAATATATAAATGAAATAAAATTAAATTAACATTTCCCATACATAGACTAAAAACCATGTCAAAGGACTTCTTCCAGTTCTCCCTCTTTAATATTCCACTTCAAGGACCCCTCACATAGCCTCTTCTCTATTTAATAACCCGTCATCTCCTCCTAATATATTTTATCCTACACTTGTGCAGGGTATCCTGAGAGGGGGGATAACACACACAAAAAAAAAAAAAAAAAAAAAAAAAAAAAGAGTATAAAACCCCTATTGCGTAAATTCCCTTTTCCCCTCTTCTCAAACAAATTAATCAGGGGGAGTTGTAGTTCCTAGTTACCTACATTACTCCCTTGCCCTCAACCCTTAACCCTTGTGTCTTATTGTGTCATTATGCTCACTCTCCTACTTCCTCCCCTTTACTCACAACCTTATAAATATATAGTGCGTATTTATTTATTTATATGTCATTATTTCACTTTCCCACCTCCTCCTCTTTGTGTATTCCCTCCCCTATCCTCCCCACCAACTCTATTGCGTGAAAATAATCGTGTTCTATATACTCCTTTAGTTGTAATAATGTTCAGTGGTTGAATAATCTCAAATATTGTGATTTTACCTACACAACCCATTAAAAAAAAAAAAAAAAACAGACAGGGGGAGCGGTATAGAGGCAATTATTCTACCCCCCATGGTTTCTCACCGCCCCAAACTCCACAATTAACAATCAAAATATTATCCCCACACCTAAAAAAAAAACACACACACACACAACAACCATAATATTCCCTCCTTCCCCCTTTCCCACCCCACAATTCTTTAAGTTCAATTATATATTATGTACATATTTTATGGTGTGGTATTATGATATAATATTTTATGGTATTTGGGCCCCTAAAAAAATAAAAATAAAATAAAAAGGGAGACCACAAAAACCAAAAAAGGAGAAGCCCACAAAAAAAAAAAGAAAAAAAAAGCAAAAAGGGGGGTATTACCCCCTATTCCCCTTAATTTAATTTAACTGGTCCTCTCCATAATTGTCCCTGACCTGATTTTAGTTAATTAATTAATTGGGGGTAGACATTCCAGCTATCCCCAAAAGAACTAAATTTATTTTAACAATTTCAATATAAAGGGCTCTCTCCGGGCACCCAAAGAAAAGAAAAAGGGGGGGGGGGGAAGGGGGGGGGGTTTCACCCACATCGTATCCTCTTTCTATATTACTTAAACTACTTATTTATTTATTTCCCCCCCACTCTCTCCATATTCCTCTTAGGGTCCCTCTTATTCCTCATAAACTTGGGATATCGGCCCAGTCCTCCCAGAATCAGTAATTCTTCGCCATGTTGGGCCCGGCATTGGTTTTAACCAGTTGGGGATCGGGATAGCGTTCATCTCCAGGAAAACAAACAGTCCTGGTAGGTCCGCAGGGCTAGATACAAAAAAGGAAGCAAGACCTTTCTTCACAGTTAGCGCGATCGGAAATCCCCACCGATATGTATATTCCTTTTGCCTGATCTTGTCCAGTAACGGACGCAATAGTGCCCTCCGTTGCAGGGTAGCTCTGGATAAGTCTGCTAATATTTTTACTGGGGTTCCCTTAAAGTCAATGTCTCCTGCTTCCCACTGCCTTACGGGGGTAATCTCCCTGTGGGGATAACGTAACAAACGGCATATTACATCTCTGGGTCTCTTTGGGTCTTTAGAGCGGGGTCCCAGAGCTCTTTGTACTCTTTCCAGCTCCAATTCTGCTGGGGTCACTGAAACAGCTAATTGCTGGCAAATTGTCAAAACCACAGATTGTAATGACTCCTGACCTGTCTCCTCTGGAATTCCCCTCAGCCGTAGATTATTGCAGCGACTCTGATCTTCAAGCTGTTCCAGATGGAGTTGTAGTAACGAGACTTGTAAAGCTTGTAAATCTTGCATCTGCTCCAACTGGGATACTCTTTTCTCCAATTTGGTTGATCTTTCACCTATGGAGATCCTCTCTATAAGCACTTGCACATCTGCCCGGATAGCTTGCATGTCTCTACAATGTGCTTCCTCCACACGGAGGATTAATGCCTCCATATCAGCTCGAGTGGGAAGCGCCTCCATGTCTGCTCGAGTTGGTAAAGCCTGGAGGAGAGCTCTGATGTCCCCTTCCCCCGGTATAGATGGTCTATTCGCCTGCTGCTCCTGCAGGCTCAACTGAAGGGGGGGGGGACAACGGGGGATTCCACCGCTGCTAGAGAAACCGGAGCTAAAGGGGCCGCCATAGCTAACTCCAGGTGAGCGGTGCTCTGAGTTTCTTTTGCTCGGTTCCTTGAAACAGCGGATCTTGTACCTGGAAAATAGCTCTCTATAGTGGCGGTATCCGAGCGGGATGTTGCTACTCTATGAGTGCGCTTCTCCTTTTCCCCTTCCTGCGGTGCTCATGCCGGGATAAACTGCAGCATTACCGGCCGCTCAGCTGGAGGGTATTGGGAGCTCCGTTTGTGCCTGACCTTACACCGCCATCTCCTAACCACGCCCCCCTATTTGTATCTATTTCTCTGTGGAACTTTTTAAACTTCGTTTTCTGTGTATCTTTGTCAACTTTTTCAAGTTTCTTTTTTGTCCGAGTGTTAAAATCTACCACCTGCTGTGAATCCTTAATGGGATCAAGCTGCAATTGAAATTCATTAATCTTACTTTTTAATTTTGCCATTTTTTTACATTTAAGAATAAGATTTTGCAGCTTGAATCCCATATTATTAAAAAATTCATACCACTCGTTCATAGATTCCGGGTCGTCAAGTCCATCCTGTGGGACTGCGTCCCATCTTAGGCTCCTAATAATGATTTTTTCTTTAATATAATGTTCAAGTGTACAGATGTCCCACCATGTACGGACTTGTTTCTGTAACACATTCCCTAGGGCAGTCATTACCCCATTAAAGTTTGCTTGTGCAGTAGTCTGCTCATTGACTGCAAAAACATTATTGATATCAATATTCCTGCTGCTTAGGAACAGTAAAGCATCCATGGCCGCCAAGATTTTTTTTTAAATAAATAAAAAAAAACAAAAGGTGTATATTAAAAGGTCTACAATACACCACTCAGCGCCAAAGGAAATATGATACTGTTCCTAAAAATGCCCAAATAAAACCCAGAAATACAAATAATGTTATGATAAGAACACCCAGTTATTTTGGCAAACAAACCGGGATTGGATACTATCTAAGCAGCTGTTTAAAAACCATGCAAAATATAAAAATAGTATATAAAAACATAAACAGTCCAGAAACTGTATCAGTCAGATACTATAAAACAGCGCTAATGTTGAGCAATAATGGCATGTGGCCAACTTCACAGTAAAGTCTTTAAGAACAGTGATGGACAATACAGTAGTTCAAAATAATGACCACAGGTGAGCCTAGAGATAGTTGCAGTGTGCACCTTCCACCGATCACTCAAATTCCACCACGTGATACACACTCCCCTCAGGGGGTTAAACTCACCAGAGCTTTAAAATAAACCAGCCTCTAAGAGGTGTTCCTCTGAATCATATACTGCAGTCACCACCGTTCCAGGAGATCAATGGATGATAGGGGCTCCAATAAAGGTCATATACCAAAAGAGAGCGCACATATCGTAATCTCGTTTATTTTAATCAAAAACCCCTCACATCAAATATCCCCTCATAAAATATACGTACAAAACTTAGCAATCAATGAAGCTTTGAAAGTAAAATCGGGTGCACTTCACCGTATAAGCCGTCCGGCATGTAGATCTGTGTGGCCAAGGAGCGATCGCAATCACTTCCTTGTTCCGGATCCAGCAGCGGTGGAGCGCACACGTCACTTCCAGTGTATCGTCATGTGCGTCATGCCCTGACACGTTTCGTCATATCTGACTTCAACAGAGGGCTTGCCCACACGACATAGAGACGAGTTTATATTATCCCGCCCCACTCTGCCAGAGCCAATCAGAGATCACTCAAGATGGCGACAGGTGCACGTCGCCACGACTAGAGTAAACAGTGATGACATCCTACAGGCGGGGGAGGGGGCAAAAAAAGCCTCACTGCACTACTCAAATAATAGAGATAACCAATATATCAGAAATGCTACATTGAAAGCAAACGAATACAATTTATATAACGAACATTAATAAAATCATATACCACCTTATGTTTGAACATAATTTCATTGTTCATGTTAGTTAGCACAGGGTTTCTCAACTCCAGTCCTCAAGGCGCCCCAACAGGTCATGTTTTCAGGCTTTCCATTATTTTGCACAGGGGATGTAATCAGTTTCACTGCCTTAGTAATTACCACAGCTGTTTCATCTGAGGGAAATCCTGAAAACATGACCTGTTGGTGCGCCTTGAGGACTGGAGTTGAGAAACACTGAGTTAGCACATAATGACATACTCTTAATGTGCACAATCACGGCTAAAATCATCACATAGCAAAGAACGATCATTCATCATGGTATACACAAATCCCTAAATATATATATACACACACACACACACACACACACACATTTAAAAAAGGTTTTTGGAAAGAACATGATAGTTAAAACCTCTAAATAATAAAAATAGAGGATAAAAAAAATTGTAAAAAATCTAAAAATTCATATATTTTGCAAAAAACTCAGATAGTAACATACAATAAATATAGGACTAATAATCACTTATAAATCAGTTAATATCTAAATCGACATTTAACCCTTTAGGCGTTAAAGTGTCTACTGAAAAAATCCACTGGGTCACTCTTTTAGACATGTCTAAAATAGAACATTCACCACTGGTGAAATCCTTATTATTGGAGGTAGATGTGAATCTCTCAAGGGCCCTCAATGGCCTATTCACTTCTTTGCACGCCCGACACTTCCTACAAGCAAAAAATCCATCCCTATCCCAGAAAGTGGAAGGTCTGGTAGGAGGATCCAGCACATTCCTTACTATTTTATCAGAGAAACTCAAAGTCTTTCTATAGATTAAACCTGGCTTACTGGGTAATACTGAATTTAAAACTTTATCCATGAGAAGGACATGTCAATGGGTGGCAACGATTTCCTCCACCTCTCTGTATTGGGAATGAAATCCCAAAATAAAGCTCCATTCTCTACCATTTTGATTCGGGATGGGGGCAGTGGATCAATGGACGTGTTTTGGGGGTGCAACCCCCGGAGTCAGAAGAAGACCCCTGGAGTCGGGAGAAGACCCCCGAAGTCGGAAGAAGACCCCCGGAGCTGTGTAATAAATTACTTTAAAAACCTGTGTAGTGTTTTTTTATTGTTATTTTTTACCACCAGGTGAATGGGTATGGGGTACGATGTACCCCATACTCATTCACATAGGGTGGGGCCGAGATCTGGGGGCCCCCCTTATTAAAGGGGGCTCCCAGATTCCAATAAGCCCCCGCCCGCAGACCCCGACAACCAACGGCCAGGGTTTTCAGGAAGAGGCCCTTGTCCCCATCAACATGGGGGCATGGGGACAGGGTGCTTTGGGGTGGGGGGCCGCAGGTTGCCCCCCTGCCCCAAAGCACCAAACCCCCCATGTTGAGGGCATGCGGCCTGGTACGGTTCAGGAGGGAGGGGGGGCGCTCTCTCGTCCCCCCCTCTTTTCCTGCGGCCTGCCAGGTTGCGTGCTCGGATAAGGGTCTGGTTTGGATTTTGAGGGGGACCCCCACGCTGTTTTTTTCAGCTTAGGGGATTCCCCTTCAAATCCATACCAGGCCTGGTATGCTCCTGGAGGGGGAACCCATGCCGGTTTTTTATTTAAAATTTGGCGTGGAGTTCCCGCTCAGGATTCATACCAAACACAGTGCCTGGTATTGGCGGGAATCCACGTCGTATTTCCGTCCACCGGCCTGAATGTCAGCAATGCGTGTCGCTCATTGCGAAAGGAAAAACAACATTTTTCCTTCCCGATGACGAGACAGCTCGGCGCTGGCTCTCGCGACGGGGCTCCTAGGGTGTCAATCTCGCCGCTAGAAGAGGCAAGAGTGACACAAAATCAGCGGCACCTACTGTATCTGCCAAAAACATTGTATTAGTGGGCGAACAAACGATATTTACTACGACCGATTACTGTGCCCACGAGCCTGAAAGTTGCCATTTTAAACTGTACAACAGTAAAGAAAAGCACATGGAGCAACATGCAAGTAATAATAATAAGAACACAGGAGAAATACTTACTTTTTGGAAGCAGTTTCTTGATCCTTCTGTATTGATCATGCTCCCTCAATTTCAGGTCTGACCAGTGTTTGATTAATTGCTCCTTAGATCATCGTACCCCAAAACTCCTGTGCAGACTTCTCACAACTTTAGACATGATCTTGGCCTTTCTCACATTAGGGTTGGTGTACAGTCCATACTTCCCATCATAGTCGGTCCTCTTCAAGATGTCCACCATCTCCACCATCTCTACAATGGACATATTTGAGGCCTTATATCTCCTCCTGGATCGTGACGTTTCTGGCTCCGGGCTCTCCTCCTCGTTAGTGCTATTATCATGCACCTGCTGTGTCTCCGCCATGTTCCTCTCCCACTGTGCCAAAAGAGAAGGGGCGGGGAATATACTAGAAAGAACGTTAGGGGCGGGCGACGCGGGCAGAGTTTCACGCATGCGCAGTGTATATAAAGTTAACACGCGTGTGTCGTACCTACGTTCTGTATGAGGAGGAAGGAGGAACGGAAGCGCAGATCGTTCTAACGAAGGTAACATTTTAACTTGGGGCATCAGTGGCCTATACTGATTCTAGATTGAGGCCTATATTGGGATAAGATTAGGAGAGTTTAGACTGACATTAGTGTTTTTGTCTTGTGTTTTGTCTTGCAGCAAATATGAAACAATTCAAGGACCCTGAATTCATGGGCCAGTTCATAGACAGATACAGGGATCTGAGAAATTTGTGGGAGGTTAAAAACCCCTTATATCGAAATAGACCAGCTAGGAAGGCAGCACTGGAGAAACTGCTGGAATTTGTTAAGACGCAGGTCCCCAACGCAGACATCGAGTTTGTGGATAAGAAAATTGGTAGCTTGAGAAGCACGTATAGGAAGGAGCTTAATAAGGTGCAGGCTTCCCAAAAATCAGGAGCAGCAGCTGAGGATGTGTATGTACCCAGTCTGTGGTACTACAACAGAATGCGGTTTCTGGAAGACCAGATTGAAGCCAGGGAATCACTTTCTACACTTCCGGCCACCCTTCCATCCACCCTTCCTATAACCCCAGCTGAGGCTTCCAAGGACCAACCTGGGCCTTCCATCCAGAAGTGGAGGAGCCCAACTGGAGCCTGGCATAGTATTTTTTAACATATTTATTGTCCTAAAATTATTGTTGTAAACTAGATGTTATTATTGATAACAAATTATTGAGGGGCCAAAAATTATAGTGACAAGAATGAAAACTGCTGGGGTCAGAATGATAGTCTTTTCTATATATTGTAGCGCCCTGCTCCTATTGGGTAGGCGCTATTTGTAAATTTAGTTGTCTGAGCTGTAGTTTAGCTCAGAATAATTGTGTAAATTACTGTTTCTGTTTCAGTCAAGCTGTGCTGCGCATATTTCCACTTGACTGTAGGTGTCGCTGTCACCACAGGTCAAGTTGGAAATGCAGCAGGCTGAATGTATTGAGTACCTCTTGCCCAGAAACCGCTCAGTGGGATTGGTCCCCCGCTGTGCATTCTGGGAGAGGGTACTTAAGGGACAGACACCGTCTTCCGGGTCTCCCTGACCTGATGACCCTCCTGGCCTAAGGTGTGCTGTAGCAGTTTCCTGCCTTGGGGCCGGCTGGCAGTTACTGGAAGTTACTGGAAGTAGGCCCAGGAGTTTCTGGGGCCTACTAATCAGGGGTGGTCCTTTGCTGTCTTGCCTGCGGGAAGAAGCCAAGCAATTGAGGAGACCAAGGGAGGACTTTTCCCAGGAGAGGACAGAGCAAAAAGGCTGGTGCCTCGGGAAGAGCCTGGAGACTCAGTTGGAGGACGCATCCTTACATACAGTATCTACCTCACAGTATCGCCGGATCGGCTGAAAGAAACTGGTACTGTGTGACTGTACTGAAACTTTGCAAAAGTTGTGGCAGAGACTATTTGTATTCTTCAAGTCTGTGGCAGAGACTATTTGTATTCTTCAAGTCTGTGGCAGAGACTATTGGCTGAGCACCGCACCGGCTGCTAGGTCAGTGAGAGAGGCCTATCCGGTGGTTGCTATATCCAGTGTGGAGACCATATTTGTCCTCTGAATTAAGAAGTACCCGTGATCCGCAAAGCAAGGTACCTGAATCTCCCCTAACCCTCCATCCCTCTAGTTGCCATTTCTTTAATAAAACCATTGAAAAGAGACTATGGGGCTGATTTACTAAGAACAGTGCGCTGCGCTGCTTCTAACCTTAATTGGTGCGCCGGATAACTCCTTCACTGGGCGCAGCAAGCAGCGGCGCACTGTTATAATAAATAGAAATGTCAGCGGCACTCTATTGAAAATGAATGGTTCCCTATGGAAGCCCATTGATTTGAATAGAGGTCGCCCGGGAAGTCGGATCCGACTTGCGGGCGACTCATGTGCTGGCTGACACAGGGACAGCGCGACTTTGCGAGGCGACCTGGACACGACCTGAGCGTGAAGCAGCCGCTCAAGTCGTGTCCTAGAGGCGACTAGCTGGCCGAGAATGTGTCCAGCGCGATGTCATCGCGCTGGAACAGCGAGGCTGCCGAGGACCATGTTTGGTATGAATCATGAAGGGGAACTCCAGGCCAAATTTTAATGAAAAAACCGGCATGGGTTCCCCTTCAGGAGCATACCAGGCCCTTAGGTCTGGTCTGGATTCTAAGGTGAACCCCCTAAGCCGAAAAACGGCATGGGGGTCCCCCCAAAATCCAAACCAGACCCTTAGGTCTGGTCTGGATTTTAAGGTGAACCCCCTTAAGCCGAAAAACTGCATGGGGGTCCCCCCAAAATCCAAACCAGACCCTTAGGTCTGGTCTGGATTTTAAGGTGAACCCCCTTAAGCCGAAAAACGGCGTGGGGGTCCCCCCAAAATCCAAATCAGACCCTTATCCGAGCACGCAACCTGGCAGGCCGCAGGGGAAAAGGGGGGGACGAGAGAGCGGCCCCCCCTCCCTCCTGAACTGTACCAGGCCGCATGCCCTCAACATGGGGGGTTTTGTGCTTCGGGGCAGGGGGGCGACCTGCGGCCCCCTCATCCTAAAGCACCCTGCCCCCATGTTGATGGAGACAAGGGCCTCTTCCCGACAACCCTGGCCGTTGGTTGTCGGGGTATGCGGGCGGGGGGCTTTTCGGAATCCGAGCGCCCCCTTTAAAAAGGGGGCCCCCAGATGCCGGCCCCCCAGCCTATGTGAATGAGTATGGGGTACATCGTACCCATTCACCTGGTGGCAAAATAAGTCAATAAAAAAAAGACAACACAGGTTTGAAAAGTAATTTATTGGGCAGCTCCGGGGGTCTTCTTCCGTCTTCGGGGGTCTTTCTGCCGGGCCCCCGCTATCTTCTGCTAGCTCTTTTGCTAGCGGGGGTCCCGGGCTTCCTCGCCGTCTTCGGGGGTCTTTCTGCCGGGCCCCCGCTATCTTCTGCTAGCTCTTTTGCTAGCGGGGGTCCCGGGCTGTGACATCATACAGGGGCGGGGTCAGCGGTGGCATCAGCCGGTGACCACGCCCCATGGCAATAAAAGTGGCACCGCTGCTCAGACAGATCATTGCAGCGGTGGACAGCGACGAGGCAACATCGGGCGAAGAGAAGAGGGAAGAAGGCGACGAAGAAGACCGGCCCCCGCTAGCAAAAGAGCTGCGAGAAGATAGCGGGGCGCCCGGCAGAAGGCAGAAAGAACCGGAGATCGTGGGGAAGACACCGGAGAAGAACCGGAGAACAGAACAAGAGACCCCCGAAATATTGACTTATTTTGCCACCAGGTGAATGGGTACGATGTACCCCATACTCATTCACATAGGCTGAAGAAGAAGACGGCGAGGAAGCCCGGGACCCCCGCTAGCAAAAGAGCTGGCAGAAGATAGCAGGGGCCCGGCAGAAAGACCCCCAAAGTCGGAAGAAGACGGCGAGGAAGCCCGGGATCCCCGCTAGCAAAAGAGCTAGCAGAAGATAGCGGGGGCCCGGCAGAAAGACCCTCGAAGACGGCGAGGAAGCCCGGGACCCCCGCTAGCAAAAGAGCTAGCAGAAGATAGCGGGGGCCCGGCAGAAAGACCCCCGAAGACGGAAGAAGACCCTCGGAGCTGCCCAATAAATTACTTTTCAAACCTGTGTTGTCTTTTTTTATTGACGTATTTTGCCACCAGGTGAATGGGTAGGGGTACGATGTACCCCATACTCATTCACATAGGGTGGGGGGCAGGTATCTGGGGTCCCCCTTATTAAAGGGGGCTCCCGGATTCCGATAAGCCCCCCACCCGCAGACCCCGACAACGAATGGCCAGGGTTGTCGGGAAGAGGCCCTTGTCCCCATCAACATGGGGGCAGGGTGCTTTGGGGTTGGGGGGCCACAGGTCGCCCCCCCTGCCCCGAAGCACCAAACCCCCCATGTTGAGGGCACGCGGCCTGGTACAGTTCAGGAGGGAGGGGGGCCGCTCTCTCATCCCCCCCTTTTCCCCTGCGGCCTGCCAGGTTGAGTGCTCGGATAAAGGGTCTGGTGTGCATTTTTAGGGGACCCCACACAAATTTTTTTGGTTTTTGGCGTGGGGTTCCCCTTAAACTACATGCCAGACCTGAAGGGCCTGATATGGATTCTGGGGGAACCCTCACGCCAGTTTTTTTTTCATTTTTTTGGGGGGGTCCCCTTTGAATCCATACTAGACCCAAGGGCCTGGTATGGACCTGGGGGGGGGGACCCCACGCTGTTTTTTTTTTTTTTTTAACCGTTTTTTTTACATTTCCTTTAACAACCAGCTATAAACAGGTAAAACAAAAAATCGCCGCAAAATTGCGGTACTTGCGTTTTGGATGCGGGTCCATTGAATTCTATTACATCCAAAACACTGTTTTTGGCCTGGCAAAAAAAAATCTGCAGTTGCGTTTAAAATCGTTTTTCACAAACCCTCAAAATGACTTCAGACGCCAAAGATTTCCACGTTTCAGACGTGGTACCACCGTTTAGCCGCATTTTAGTTTAGAAGCGTTTTTAAAGGTGACCTATTTTTTTACATTGATAAACTCCAAATTTATGGCAAATGAGGAAAAACCAAAATTATATATATATATATATATATATATATATATATATATATATATAAAAATGAAATTGCTTCCATTGCATTGTGGACAATCCACAACTTGGGGCAGCTGATGTGGCAAGTGGACAATCCACAACTTGTGGCAAGTGATGTGGCAAGTGACAACTACAACTACACTGCTGCTCTCAGCTGCTGATATCACTCTGGTCTCACTAAATAGCTAAAATCGTAAATAATACTGTTTTGAGCTTAGGGCGGCTCCTTATCATATACACGCAAATGTGGTAAAACGCGGCATGCAAACGCCACAAAGCGCGCCTTTCTAAACGCCACTTTCAACCTTAGTTCTGAACACTTTGCACTAGACATGTGCAATTCGTTTAGTTACGAATTCGTTATCCGTCAAAATTCGTTATATTCGTTGATTCGTAAACATACGAATGAACGAACGGTTCGATAACATTACAAACGAACAACGAATAATCTAAACGAACGAATATGGAAAACAAATAAAATACGAATTTAGTAAATTTGAAACAAACAAAAAACGAAAAAGTGAAAAACGAAAACATAAAAACAACGAAAACACAGAAAAAAGATAAAAAATAACGAAAATAAAAATGAACGAAAACGAGATATTACGAATATTCGAAAAACAAAACAACGAATAACGAACAAAGATCCATATTAACGAATATCAAAATGAACGGAAAAAAAATTACGAATCTTCGGAAAACGGAAATGAAAACAACAACAATTCGTAAAAACTTAAATTCTATTTTGTTAGTTCTGAATTAGTTCTGGACTTTGGCCAATGGCCAATAAGCTTGTCCCTTCCCCTGAAGAGGTTGTCTCTTCCCCCAATGAGCTTGTTTCTTATAGACATGTGCTATAATGTGTGTGTATGTGTGTTTTTCTGTGTTAGACTGCAGTGCATTCCATCCAGAGTCCAGATAGGGTGTGGTTGGGTAGGTTGCACTGTTCTGTTGGATTTTGTGAGTAAATTTTTTACTTGGGAGAGAGAAATTCTTTGTTTCTTAAGGATATTAGATTGAGATTCTAGAGTCTACATTCTAATTTATAATTTTATTTATGTAATATCTCTGACATATTGTATTTTTCTTCTTTGTCAGACTACATTCTAGACAGGGTGTGGGTGGTGTTTGATTTGTGAGTCATTCAAAGAGATTGATATAGAAATTATACATTTCTTACTATTTCTATTACTCCTAGGATTTTCTAAAGTTAGTTTTTTCCCCTTTTCTGGGACTGTGTTTTATTATATTGCTGTCTGTCTGCCCCTACCTATTTTTTTTGTTGTGTTAGCCAGTGCCACTACTAGGCCAGCCCAGGCAGCATATACTACGTATTCATGGTAGGAGAAGTAGATTAGTATATATTTTTTTTTGCATGGACCGGTAAAATAAGAATACTCCAGTCCTCAATCCCTCCACTCTCAGTCACACCAACACCAACTCTCATACCAACACACTCACTAACACCAACATTCTCACTTACAAGACTCACACGTCCATTCTCACTCCCAGACATTCTAATTGCAATAAAACCACCAAACCACACAAAAACAACTACAAAAACCACAATATCACTCTCTCATAGTTGCCAACAGTCACGGATTGGCCGGGACGTTCCCGGGATTCAAACACTTTTCCCGGATTTATTTTGTCCCGGCCAATGTCCCGGCCAATCCGATTTTTCCCGTTTTCCCCGAATTTGGATGCCGCAGGCCGCCGCCGCTAGAGGTCCACGGCTGGCGGAGACAATGTCTCGGCCGGCCGCCATGTTCAAGAAGTCCAAAACACGGATGTTGTACAATAGAAAATAAAGCCGCTGCGGCGCCGCCCACACCCCGCACCTCCCCAGGGGTGGGCGGCGCCGCAGCAGCTTTATCTTCTATTGTACTACATCTGTGTTTTGGCTGGCCGGCCGTCCACCCCCCCGCCCCGCCCCGCTGCAGGTCTGTCTGTAATGGAAAGGGGCGGGGGTCGGCAGCGCCACAGCTTAATTTTTTATTTTTTTGCAGCCACACTGTCGGCTCCGCCTCTATTTTGTTCCCCTTCGGGGAAGGGGAAACAATAATGGCGACCGAGACAGGGGATGCCTGTGGTAAGGGAGGACTCCGCTGGGGAACGCCTGTGGTAAGGGGGGACTCCGCTGGGGAACGCCTGTGGTAAGGGGGGACTCCGCTGGGGAACGCCTGTGGTAAGGGGGGACTCCGCTGGGGAACGCCTGTGGTAAGGGGGGACTCCGCTGGGGAACGCCTGATGTAAGGGGGGACTCCGCTGGGGAACGCCTGA
This sequence comes from Rana muscosa, assembly GCA_029206835.1. Taxonomy (NCBI): domain Eukaryota; kingdom Metazoa; phylum Chordata; class Amphibia; order Anura; family Ranidae; genus Rana; species Rana muscosa. The sequence goes on from JARGYO010000094.1 coordinate 64,967,656, forward strand.
TGTAAGGGGGGACTCCGCTGGGGAACGCCTGATGTAAGGGGGGACTCCGCTGGGGAACGCCTGATGTAAGGGGGGACTCCGCTGGGGAACGCCTGATGTAAGGGGGGACTCCGCTGGGGAACGCCTGATGTAAGGGGGGACTCCGCTGGGGAACGCCTGATGTAAGGGGGGACTCCGCTGGGGAACGCCTGATGTAAGGGGGGACTCCGCTGGGGAACGCCTGATGTAAGGGGGGACTCCGCTGGGGAACGCCTGATGTAAGGGGGGACTCCGCTGGGGAACGCCTGATGTAAGGGGGGACTCCGCTGGGGAACGCCTGATGTAAGGGGGGACTCCGCTGGGGAACGCCTGATGTAAGGGGGGACTCCGCTGGGGAACGCCTGATGTAAGGGGGGACTCCGCTGGGGACGCCTGATGTAAGGGGGGACTCCGCTGGGGACGCCTGATGTAAGGGGGGACTCCGCTGGGGACGCCTGATGTAAGGGGGGACTCCGCTGGGGACGCCTGATGTAAGGGGGGACTCCGCTGGGGACGCCTGATGTAAGGGGGGACTCCGCTGGGGACGCCTGATGTAAGGGGGGACTCCGCTGGGGACGCCTGATGTAAGGGGGGACTCCGCTGGGGACGCCTGATGTAAGGAGGGACTCCGCTGGGGACGCCTGATGTAAGGAGGGACTCCTCTGGGGACGCCTGATGTAAGGAGGGACTCCTCTGGGGATGCCTGATGTAAGGAGGGACTCCTCTGGGGACGCCTGATGTAAGGAGGGACTCCCCTGGGGACGCCTGATGTAAGGAGGGACTCCCCTGGGGACGCCTGATGTAAGGAGGGACTCCCCTGGGGACACCTGATGGCATCTGGTGGCAGGTGACACACTCAGGGCTAACACTGATTCGGCATTTTGGTGAGTTGAATGATTTCATTTTATATTAAAATGTAATAAGAGAAATAATGCACTTCAGTCATCCTGACACCCTAACAACCATGGTGCCGGGATGATTAAAGAGCCAACACCAGATGTTTGGATTATCTTTATCTGTTGATTGTTAAACTCTGGAATACACATATTTCTATTATGGTGTAGGATCTGGGCCTGCTGTCCTTCCATCCTTCCTTCTCTTTCCTTCCCTCCCTCTTTCTTTCTCCCTTCATCCCTCATTCATCTCAGACTTTAACCACACCCCCTTTGAGCCACGCTCATTTAAGCCACTCCCACTACCCGTGTAAACCACGCCCACGCTTCGTGCGCCACTTTTTTCTCCTAAAGTATAACACACCTTCAAATGAATGCCCCACCCCCTAATTATACCAAGGCTCCGCCTACATGCGAAAAAGTGTCACGGATTTTTTTTTTGCAATGTTGGCAACTATGCTCTCTGCACTGCTCTCTGCTCCTCCCTCACCACACCACTTACACCCTCTCAAAATGGCGTACAGGGGCGGAGGCTATAGCCGCTTGTTGAAAACGAAACTAAAATACGAGATTGCGAATGGCCGCGATGTATTTACGGGAGTACGAATGCATTCGAAGCACGTGGACGTATTTTAGTTTCATTTTCAACACGCGGCTATAGCCGCGTGTTGAAAATAAAAATAACTAGTAACGCGAGATTGCGAATGACCGCGCCGAGATGTATTTACGAAAGTATAAAAAAATTACGAATCCATTCGAAGCACGGTAGTAGACACGAATCAAGGAAAACAAAACAATGTTACGAATCAACAGAAACGGCAGAGTAGTGTACAGAAAAACGAAAATTATTATCTAACAAAATTACGAATTCCGAATCGTTCAGTATCAACGAAAATCAAACTGTTACGAAAGTACGAAAATAACTTAAACAGAAATACGAATCATTCAATATCAACAAAATTACGAATTTCAAATCAACGAAAACAACTTAGACAGAACTACGAATCATTCAGTATCAACGAAAATTAAACTGTTACGAACATACGAACGAGTCCGAATAGGAAAACTCGCGTCTTACGAAATTACGAATCTTTACGAACATACGGAACGAGACGAAACGAAACGATAGGAAACTAATTTTTTGGTTGTGCACATGTCTACTTTGCACAAGCGTCCCGTCTACATGGGTCCAAAAAACGCCTATGCCATTTACAGCTCAAAAACGCCATGGTGGCCATGAGGCCGTAGGCTAACATGGAGAGATGTTTTTAACCACTTAACGACCACCCACTGTAAAAATACGTCGGCAGAATGGCACCGACAGGCAGAATCATGTATATCTACGTGACTGCCTTTGTATAGTTGGGGGGTCCGATCGGACCCCCCTTCTTTACAGTGAGTGGCCGTTATTCGTTTGGGAGCGATCAGGGAAGAGGGGACGGCCGTTCGATTCCGGCCACCCCCTCTCGATCGCTCCCGGCGAATGAGAGAGCTTCCCTGCCTGTGTAATGTTTACACAGGCAGAGGAAGTGATGTCATCTCTCCTGCGGCGCTCACATATACCGAGCGCCGTACAGGAGAAGATGCAGGTTAGTGCACAAAACACTACACTGACACCAGGACACATAGGCACATAAATCGCCCCCCCCAGACACCCCAGATCACCCCCCCAGATCACCCCCAGCCCCCAGTCACAGTGTCACTGATTGCAGTGACCATTTATTTACTGATCACTGCAATCAGTGACATTTGTGACTGTAAAAGTGTCACTAAAGTTAGTTTTAGGTCCAGTGTAGCCCCCTAACCCCCCCATATAAAGGTTTAACCCCTGATCGCCCCTCAGATAACCCTTTCACCCCCTAGCACCGCCGGCGCTAAGCGATCATTTTTCTGATCGCTGTCTTAGCGTCGGTGATGCCGATCGGTAGCCAGTTATTTTTTTTTAGGTTCGCCGCAGGTTTTTAGAGCGTCGGGTACCCCCATATATTACCTAATAAAGGTTTAACCCCCTTGATCGCCCCCCAGGTAACCCTTTCACCCCCTATCACCACTGTCGCTAAGCGATAGTTTTTCTGATCGCTGTCTTAGTGTCGGTGATGCCAATCGGTAGCCAGTAATTTTTTTTTAGGTTCGCCGTCAGGTTTTTATATAGCGTCAGGTACCCCCATATATTACCTAATAAAGGTTTTAACCCCCTAATTGCCCCTAGTTAACCCTTTCACCAGTAATCACCATATAAGTGTTACGGGTGACGCTGGTTAGTTAGTTTGCTTTTTATAGTGTCAGGGCACCCGCCGTATATAACCCAATAAAGGTTTAACCCCCTGATCGCCCGGCGGGTGATATCAATTAGGTTTTAGCGTCAGAGAGGGTCTGCGTCACACCCCAGGCAGCGTCAGGTTAGTGCCAGTAACGCTAAAATCCATGCGTGAAGCATACACCCCCCTTAGTGGTATAGTATCTGAACAGATCAATATCTGATCTGATCAGATCTATACTAGCGTCCCCAGCAGTTTAGGGTTCCCAAAAACGCAGTGTTAGCGGGATCAGCCCAGATACCTGCTAGCACCTGCGTTTTGCCCCTTCGTCCAGCCCAGGCCACCCAAGTGCAGTATCGATCGATCATTGTCACTTACAAAACACAACACACATAACTGCAGCGTTCGCAGAGACAGGCCTGATCCCTGCGACTCCAGTGCTGTAGGAGGTGATTTCACCGCCACAGTTAAAAAAAAAAAGAAGCATATATGCCGAAGCATTGGCGCAGCAGGGGAGGAGGAGCGGAGGAGCGATTTTGCTCCTAATGCCGCGTACATACGGTCGAAATTCCGACGGAGGCTTGCCCGTGGGAAAGTCTGACCAGGTGTACGCGGCATAACTTTTGCGGGAAGATGCCCCCATGCTTCGGCATATATAAATGGTGCATGTATGCCCATCATTAGAAGTGGGTGAACGAAGGGAGGTATTCTAATGGTGGGCATACCCACCGATCAATCTTTTTTCTTCGTTCAGCCAACAGACTGCATGAAAAAAAAAAGATTACAATACATGTCCAACAAGGACCAGCAACGTACTGGTATGTTGCTGGACTTTGAATGTTTATACCAGAATGATGCCTGCGGGTTTAGGTATCATCTTGGTATCATTCTTTTCAGCCAGCGGCCGGCTTTCATGTAAAAGCAATCCTAGTGGCTAATTAGCCTCTGGACTGCTTTTACAAGCAGTGGGAGGGAATGTCCCCCCCGGATATAAAAAGCGCCATTGGGAAATTGGGAAAGCATTTTATCACACCGATCTTGGTGTGGTCAGATGCTTTGAGGGCAGAGGAAAGATCTAGGGTCCAATAGACCCCAGTTTTTTCAAAAAAAGAGTACCTGTCACTACCTATTGCTATCATAGGGGATATTTACATTCCCTGAGATAACAATAAAAATGCTAAAAAAAATAAAATATGGAAGAGTTTAAAAATAAAATAAAAAAGCACCCCTGTCCTGCCCTGCTCTTGCCCAATGGCGAACGCAAGCGTCGGTCTGGCGTCATATGTAAACAGCAATTGCACCATGCATGTGAGGTATCACCGCAAAGGTCAGATCGAGGGCAGTAATTTTAGCAGTATACCTCCTCTGTAAATCTAACGGCGTAACCTGTAAAGGCTTTTAAAGGCTTTTAAAAATGTATGTAGTTTGTCGCCAATGCGCGTTTTTGTGAAATTTTAAAGCTTGTCGTGTTTGGTATCTATGTACTCGGCCTAAGATCATCTTTTTTATTTCATCAAACAGTTGGGCAATATAGTGTGTTTTAGTGCATTAAAAATTAAAAAAAGTGTATTTTTTCCCCAAAAAATGCATTTGAAAAATCGCTGCGCAAATACTGTGTAGAAAAATAAAATGCAACACCCACCATTTTATTCTGTAGGGCCTTTGCTTTAAAAATATATATAATGTTTGGGGGTTCAACATAATTTTCTTGCAAAAAAAAAAATGTTTTCATGTAAACAAAAAGTGTCAAAAAGGGCTTTGTCTTCAAGTGGTTAGAAGAGTGGATGTAAGCTTCCTAATGTTGTGTATAAAATGCCAGAACAGTTCAAAACCCCCCCAAATGACCCAATTTTGGAAAGTAGACACCCCAAGCTATATACTGAGAGGCATGTCGAGTCCATGAAATATTTTATATGTTGACACAAGTTGCGGAAAAAATAAAAAAAATTTTTTTTTGCACAAAGTTGTCACTAAATGATATATTGCTCAAACATGTCATGGGCATATGTGGAATTACACCCCAAAATACATTCTGTTGCTTTTCCTGAGTACGGGGATACCACATGTGTGAGACTTTTTGGGAGCCTAGCCGCGTACGGGACCCCAAAACCAAGCACCGCCTTCAGGCTTTCTAAGGGTATAAATTTTTGATTTCACTTCTCACTGCCTATCACAGTTTCGGAGGCCATGGAATGCCCAGATGGCACAAAACCCCCCCAAATGACCCCATTTTGGAAAGTAGACACCCCAACTATTTGCGGAGAGGTATGGTGAGTATATTTTGAAGATCTCGCTTTTTGTCACAAAGTTTTGAAAATTGAAAAAAAAAAAAAATATATATATTTTTTCTTCATTTTCAAAAACAAATGAGAGCTGTAAAATACTCACCATGCCTCTCAGCAAATAGCTTGGGGTGTCTACTTTCCAAAATGGGGTCATTTGGGGGGGTTTTGTGCTATTTTGGCATTTTATGGCCTTCGAAACTGTGAGGCTGCATTCACACCTGAGCGTTTTGTAGCCTGAAGCCTGAAGCTACAAAACGCTAGAAGGGAAAAAATACATTATTCTCTATGGAGATGGTTCACATCTCCACTCCATGTCGCCTGAAGCCGAACGCTTGAAGCTCAAACAAGTTCCGGACCCTTTTTTGTCGCGTGAATCGGGCAGATTGGGCGTTTTAGGATTCATATAATGTAATGGAAACGCCCGATTCAAGCGTCTAGCGCGACAACGAGCGTTTCGACAGGCGCAAATTCGCGCGACAAAACGACTGTAAAAACTACGGTAAAAACGCTCGAAGCGCTGCGCTCAGGTGTGAATGCAGCCTGATAGGTAGTGAGGAGTGAAATCAAAAATTTGTGCCTAGAAATCCTGAAGGCGGTGCTTGGTTTTCGGGGTCCCGTACGCGGCTAGGCTCCCAAAAAGTCCCACACATGTGGTATCCCCGTACTCAGGAGAAGCAGCAAAATGTATTTTGGGGTGCAATTCCACATATAACCATGGCATGTGTGAGCAATATATCATTTAGTGACAACTTTTTGTAATTTTTTTTGTCATTATTCAATCACTTGGGACAAAAAAAAAATATTCAATGGGCTCAACAGGCCTCTCAGCAATTTCCTTGGGGTGTCTACTTTCTAAAATGGGGTCATTTGGGGGGGGTTTGTGCTATTTTGGCATTTTATGGCCTTCGAAACTGTGATAGGTAGTGAGGAGTGAAATCAAAAATTTGCGCCCTTAGAAATCCTGAAGGCGGTGCTTGGTTTCCGGGGGCCCGTACGCGGCTAGGCTCCCAAAAAATCCCACACATGTGGTATCCCCGTAACTCAGGAGAAGCAACAGAATGTATTTTGGGGTGTAATTCCACATATATCCATGGCATGTGTGAGCAATATATCATTTAGTGACAACTTTTTGTAATTTTTTTTTTTTTTTTGTCATTATTCAATCACTTGAGACAAAAAAAAAAAAATATTCAATGGGCTCAACATGCCTCTCAGCAATTTCCTTGAGATGTCTACTTTCCAAAATGGGGTCATTTGGGGGGATTTGTACTGCCCTGCCATTTTAGCACCTCAAGAAATGAGATAGGCAGTCATAAATTAAAAGCTGTGTAAATTCCAGAAAATGTACCCTAGTTTGTAGACGCTATAACTTTTGCGTAAACCAATAAATATACGCTTATTGACATTTTTTTTACTAAAGACATGTGGCTGAATACATTTTGGCCTAAATGTATGACTAAAATTGAGTTTATTCGATTTTTCTTATAACAAAAAGTAGAAAATATCCTTTTTTTTCAAAATTTTCGGTCTTTTTCCGTTTATATCGCAAAAAATAAAAATCGCAGAGGCAATCAAATACCATTAAAAGAAAGCTCTATTTGTGGGAAGAAAAGGACACAAATTTCGTTTCGGTACAACATTGCATGTCTGCACAATTTACAGTTAAAGCAGCGCAGTGCAAAATTCTGAAAACAGCTCTGGTCCTTTAGCTACAAAATGGTCCGGGGCTTAAGTGGTTAAGCTGCAAAAAACGCTCAAACAAGCGGCTTTAAAGTGGAAGTAAATCCATCGATTTAACAGTTTCAAAAAGCAGCTACATTCCCGGCATGCCGGGAATGCCAACTGTCACATTGGTTGTGCTCTCAACCAAACTGTCAAACCATCCAATGGCTGGTGTCATAACTGATCACATGTGCAGCATCATGGCAGTTGAAGATTAAACAGAGGCCAAGATGGCAGCTTTCTTGCCTGAAAATGATAGGAGGGTTTACTTCCCCTTTAAAAACGTCCGTGTGCATGTAGCCTTATATTAACCACTTGTAGCCTATATTAACCAAGTTTCACATTTCAGCGCTGATGCACTTTTAATGACAATTGCGCGCTCATACAACACTGTAACCCAATGAAAATGTTTTATTTGTTGGCACACAAATAGAGCTTGCTTTTGGTGCTATTTGATCACCTTTGTGTTTTGTTTTTTTTCTATAAATACAAAAGACCGAGTTTAAAAAAAATAAAAATGGATATTTTACCCACTTCAGAACTGGGCCTATTCTGGCACTTCTCTCCTTCATGTAAAAATCATAAATTTATGGCTATAAAATTACTTCTAAACACCAAACATTATAAATGTTTTTGGAGCAGACACCCTAGGGAATAAGATGGCAGTCATTGCAAATTTTTATCTCGCTCGGTATTTGCACAATAAATTTTCAAACGCCTTTTGTTTGCTAAAAATATTATAAAACAGTAAAGTTACGGCCAATTTTTTGGTATAATGTGAAAGATGTTGTTATGCTGAGTAAATAGATACCTAACACGTCACGCTTTAAAATTTCGCACACTCATGGCATGACACCAAACTTCAGTAATTAAAAATCTCCCTAGGCGATGCTTTAATTTTTTTTACACGTTACCATATTGCCATTACAGAGGAGGTCTAGTGCTAGAATTGTTGCACTCGTTCTAACGCACGCAGCAATAACTCACATGTGTGGTTTGAACGGCCTTTACATATGTGGGCGGGACATACGTGTGTGTTCGCTTCTGAGCGCGAGCTACCGGGGACATGGGCGTTTTTCGTATTCCCCCCCCACCAACAAATACCATTGCAGTCTATTGGAACTGATTTGTTAATTTTGCTAGTCCCCACTTGGCTGGCTTATCTTCTAGTTAATGGCCTTAAAATGGGGGCCCAGGTCCCACCCTAAGGGACATATATCAATGTCACCAATTTGGAAAACACCAAAAACAAAACAAGGAGAAGTGCCTTTAAATATGCCAAATTGCTTAAGGGCCATTTCACACCACATGCAGTGCATTGCGTTTTTTTATGCATCCAAAATGCATGGAAAGTTGGTTATATGGTTCTAAATGGCAGTGTTTGTTCCAGTGCGTTCCAGTTCCACCAAAAAAGTAGAACATGCTGCATTTTACCTGCACTGGACTGTACTGGAACGCATCAAAACGCATCATAAACGCACTGGAACGCACAGGAACACACCTAAATGCAACAAAAACGCACTGGAACACACTTGTCCTTATCTATGGTTAATAAAAAAGAGGGGGAAAAAAAAAGCACTGGACTGCATCAAAAACGTACCAAAAATGCACTGGAACGCATGAAAAACGTGCATGCAGAAAAGCACCTGGAACGCATCCGGATTGCGTTTCTATGGTGTGAACTGGCCCTAGTTCACACCATAGAAATGCAGTCTGGGTGCGTTCCAGGTGCTTTTCTGCATGCGCGTTTTTGACACATTCCAGTGCATTTTTGATGCAGTCCAGTGTTTTTTTCCCCCTCTTTTCACTTAGGACAAGTGTGTTGCAGTGTGCGTCTTTGGTGCATTTAGGTGCGTTGCGGTGCATTCTGGTGCATTTTTGGTACGTTCCGTTGCGTTTTTGATGTGTTTTACTGTGGTCCAGTACAGTTCTGTACCTAAAAAATGCAGCATGGCCAATTTTTTTGGGGCTTTCTGAAACGCACTGGAACGGACTGCAGTGGTGTGAACTTTGCCATTGGCATTAATGTGATCAACTTTCTTTGCGTTTTTCAGGCATCAAAAAAACGCACTGCACTGCATCCGGTGTGAACTGGCCCTAAATATCATACCCGGGGGGTGTCTATAGTATGCCTGTAAAGTAGCACATGTTTTCCGTGTTTATAACAGTTGGAGAGCAAAATGACATTTCTAAAGTAAAATAATAGTCATTTAAAAGTCCTTGCGGCTGTAATGAATTGCTGGTTCCCGTCAATACAGATAAAAGTCATTGAAAGTCTTTGCTAACCCAAAAAAAAAATGCGTGGGGGCAGGGCCGGCCCAAGACATTGTGCTGCCTGGGCCCAAGAATGAAATGCTGCCCCCCCCCCCCCCAAAAAAAAAATCACGCCCACCAAAAGGCCCCCACATTCATTATTTTATATCATAACTAAAATTTATTTTATCAGAAAATCTGTATAACAATGCCATAAATCTATTCCCCATTTTGTAGACGCTATAACTTTTATGCAAACCATTCAATATACGCTTATTGCGATTTAAAAAAAAAATAAAAAAAATATGTAGCAGAATACATATTGGCCTGAACTGATGAAGACATTTTTTAAAGTTATCAGTAAGTTAGCTCTGCACTTTCTTTTTTTTTGGTGGTGTGGGAACACATAACAGTGCTTAGGGGCAGGCCTTTTACTGACACTTTTTTTTTATTTTACCTCCAGTAGTTTATTGTAAATAATAGTGTGGCGATTACCTATTATACTAAAGATCGGCATGTGGAACTAATAAGCATCAACAGATTTTAGTTGTGCCCCACCGGGCCGGCTCCCCATGGACAATGTGCCTGGCTGCTGAGTTCATCACCCCATCCCTGCACTCAGTTTGGCAGATTGGCACTAATAGGCAGCACTGTTTGGCAGCATTTAGTGGCACTGATTGGCAGCGGCGCTAATGGGCACTAATTGGCAGCACTGATGGACACTAATTGACATCACTGATGGGCGCTGATAGGTGGCACTCATGGGCATTTATTGGCGGCACTGATGGGCACTGTTCGGAAGCACTGGCACTGATTGGCACTGGAAGGTGGCACTGATTGGAAACACTGATTGGCACTGGTAGGTGGCATTGGTTGGCACTGATAGTAGGCGGCACTGATTGGAAACACTGATTAGCACTGACATGTGGCACTGATTGGAAACACTGTTTGGCACTGACAGGTGGCACTGATTGGAAACACTGTTTGGCACTGACAGGTGGCACTGATTGGAAACACTGTTTGGCACTGACAGGTGGCACTGATTGGAAACACTGTTTGGCACTGACAGGTGGCACTGATTAGCACTGACAGAGGAGAGGGAGTTTCACACCGAGCCGATATTGACCCTTAGTGAAACTGTGTGCCATGTAATCAGGGCTGCTGTTAGAAATTGCGGGGCCCCGTACACTCTACCTGACACAAACACAACAGAATTCCTACTAAATCTAAAAGCTAAGAAAGTGTATTGAGAATTAAAGCTTTATGTGAATGAGGGATCAGGGCTCATTCACAAGGGTACTGTGGCCTGTACAATGTGAATCAGTGGTTTGTTTATGTGGCTGGAGCCACCTGGAGCTGTGTGCAGGCAGCAAATGTTACACTATGGGTGACAGGTGTGTGAGTGCAGGTGTACGGCCCCAAAGTGTGCATTCAGGACCACTCCCCTACAATTGCACACCTGTCAAATTTGGACCTGTGGCTGTGTTCATACAACCACTGTGTCCCTAACAGGCAGCTCCAGCTGTGTGAACAATTTACTCATTCACAAGGCCAGAATACATGGCTCATTAACACATGAGCTTGAGGGTGGTAAAAACCCATGGTTGAGCAGTATTTTTACTGCCTGCCAAAATGCTACCCCCTTTAGCAGTGGAGGCAGTGGCTAGGGGTATACACATGCCACGACATTCGATGCCGTGCTTCACAGCCATAGCAGAAATTATATCCTTGTCAAAAAAGTAAAGTGAATAGTGCTGCTCTGCAAGTGTCCTGCAACAGCATGCAAAGCAAATGATTGCCGCGTGCTAGTGTGGGGTTAAAACAGGCAGTGAGGAGGCAATATGCCTCCTCACCACCTGTTAAAAGCTCTCTGAAGAGCAATCTAAATGCTGACAGCTCTTCAGATAGCAAAGTTCATGTGAACGGCCCTTAATTTTTTGTTAATTATGTTTTAGAATTAATTTTTTAATTTTTTTTAGAATTGTATGTATTCTTCTGTGAGCATTTTTGATGCTGCTGGAAAGCACTACCCTTGTGATCAGCTGTGGATGCTTTACGCCACCTGTAAAACGGAAAATTGTATCATACTTACCAGTAATTTTCCTTTCCTGGTGCCTATCCATGGCAGCATACCTGTGATAGAGCTCCGCCTCGACTCCTCCTTCAGGACTAGTGAATAGCATAAATTAAAGGCATAGCCCCTCCCCCAACATTCTCTGTAATATAGAATACCGAGGGTGGGAGCGTATGCTGCCATGGATAGGCACCAGGAAAGTAAAATTACTGGTAAGTATGATACAATTTTCCGTTTTCCTGGTGCCTCCATGGCAGCATACCTGTGATAACTAACTAGCTGACATGGGTGGGATAATTGCTTAACAATAAATGTTTAATTATAAGAGGACATAGCAGCCTGAACTGCCCTCCTTCCAAACTCAACAGTCGTGAGCGCTCCTGGATCAATATGGTAGTGTCTGAGGAACGTATGGTGAGAAGACCAGGTGGCGGCCCCGCACACTGTCTCCAACGAAACATTAGCCCTTGTCAGGTGGTGAATCTCTAGCTGGTCGGCCTGACGGCGGCAGAGGTGTACTGACTGCTGACGGACCAGGGAGATTAGGTTCTATATCCTGAACCTGGGATATCTGCTGAAGTGGTTGAGCGGGGACCGAAGCCAAAAGCTCAGAGAAGGAGTCCTTCATTGTTCGCTTGAGCAGATCTACAGCGTGCTGATTTTCTAGCTCGCGGTTGGACGCATAGTCCGTAAAACAGTCCTTACAGACCACTGTCTGGTAGCGGTGTAGCCCCACATATCCAGCATCTCTTCTTCCTATAGGTCCTAGGAGAGGGGGGTCGATCACGTCCTCTGGATCTTGACCTCTCTGATCTACGACGTGAAGAATGGGACCTACGCCCTGATGAGCGGGACCCCTTGGAGTGGGTGGGGCTACGGTGTAAGGAACTCACGCTAGACCAGTGAGCGCACTTTTTTTTTTACTCACGTATAGTTGGTCACATACCTAATAGAAGTGTGAGGATCTTTGCTGCGAGATGAATGACTCATTGCGGAGTTGGGCACAAGGATCAGCTCCAGAAATATAGTAAGAAAGGTAAAAGAATCAGGAGTTTTTGGCGTCACTTTTTTTTTTTTTTTTTTAAATAAACATTTTTATATCGTCATCTGTTTTTATTTTTTATTTTATTTTTTAAACATAAACATTTTTATATTGTTATCTTTCTTTTTTTTTTAACATAAACATTTCTGATCGGCAAAATTTTTTTTTGGAGAAAATAAAAAGTACCTACCACAAAGCAGCATCAGAGAGACCTAGCAGGGCACAGCTGAGGAGACTGACAGCCATCCCTGAATCTGAACCTAATTAGGCTCAAGGTGCGTGGGCTAATCCCATAAACCACCATTTGGAATTGATTGAAAAAAAGGGCAAATCTAGCCTTCTTTCCAGAATCCAAGATGGCCGCCACTGAACCAAGCGTCTGTGCATGCGCAATCGCAGAAGATCCAGCGTCGCCCAGTACAGAGAGCCGAGAAACTACGGCTCTGTATCACTCCCGAATCGCGCATGCGCAGACGGCGGCGAGGACGCTGCGCCGTGACACTCTCCTACCTGGCGGGACGTACAGAGCACCTGTAGCCCCCCCAAACCCGGAAAAAAGCACCACAATGTTGTTGCACAGAGAGACACCTGCCCTATCCAGTTGCACAGTTTTAAAGGAACAAAAAAGTAAGATAACAATCATTTGAAGGAGCCTAACAAGCAAAGGAAAGGGGAGGGGGAGGGGAAGAGAGGAAAAGAAAGGGGAAAAACACAAATGCCTGTAATAAAAAATGGAAACCACCAGCCTGGGAAGATGGAGCTGATCCTTTTGCGACTTCCACTGCATTCATCATGGATGTGAAAGCAGACTGCGTTCCTGTGAGGAAACTCTGCGAAATGACCCCAACAGATCCACAGAGGGGTTCCCAGTCTTATCAGCGCTGTGAGCGGCCCAAGAACAGGGACTGCGCACGGGAAAGGCTAAACCCGGCGGACGCTGCCGACTGCAGAGGTATGGACATACTGCTACTCTTCACCAGCACAAGAAGGTATGAGGAAAAAAAGGAGAATGTTGGGGGAGGGGCTATGCCTTTAATTTATGCTATTCACTAGTCCTGAAGGAGGAGTCGAGGCGGAGCTCTATCACAGGTATGCTGCCATGGAGACACCAGGAAAGCAGATTGCAAACTCACCACCAAAAAGTAGTGCATGCACAGTTTTTTTCTGTGTTCTGGTGTGAGCTAAAGCCCATTTAAAATTAATGGGCTCCAAAATCTTACCACATGGGAACGCTGACGACAACCAAACCCCTTCCTTTCAGTACAAATCATATTCTACCATAAAGACCCCCCCCCCAAAAAAAAAAAAAACCCACTCAGTACAGATCTCCCCCCACAGTCCTAAACTCCCCTCAGCACAAACCACCATTCCAGCCCCATCTCAGTCAGTACAGACCTTCTATTAGGGACCATGGTGGGCATAGGGACATAATAGAAAATATAGAAGGAGCTCCTGCACTTGCAGCCTTCCTTTATTAAATCCAGCAACCATATCAGTGCACTTCAGCCAGGTACAAGGGGCTGGGCAGACCCTGTGAACTAGAAGCAGCCCCCCTTCTCCCCACCAACCTCGTTTTGTGTAATCAGATGGTCAGGAACTGCAGCCGATTAGAAGGGATGAGCTCGGTGTTCGAGTCGAACATAGGTTCGACTCGAACATCGGCTGTTCGCGCGTTCGGCGAACAACGAACGATTTGGGCCGCTCGCGCCAAATTCGAGTGACGCGAACGTCCCACAATACACTGCGCCATCGCAGTGTAATCCCGGCGCTGTGATTGGCCAAGCATGCACTGTGACCCTGCATGCTTGGCCAATCACAGCGCCGGCAGCGAGGAGAGCAATGATTGGCCACAGGCAGGATGCCTGTGGGCAATTATAGCTGAGGGGGTTTAGTACACGCCCCACACTATAAAAGGCCGCCAGTGCGGCGGCCTTGTGTAGTGTGTTCCGGAGCAGGGAAAGTGAAGGATAGGCAGGGACAGTGTCAAATCTTGTCAAATCTATTCTTTGCTAAACCTTGTGTGTAGGGACAGAGAAGGATAGGCAGGGAGAGTGTCAGTGTCATATACTTTGATAAACCTTGTGTGCAGGGAGAGAGAAGGATAGGCAGGGAGAGTGTCAGTGTCATATTCTTTGCTAAACCTTGTGTGCAGGGAGAGAGAAGGATAAGCAGGGAGAGTGCCAGTGTCATATACTTTGATAAACCTTGTGTGCAGGGAGAGAGAAGGATAGGCAGGGGACAGTGTCAGTGTCATTGTTGCTAAGCCTCCTGCACATTATACACCTGAACTTAGCCTGTATTGCTGCTTTTTCCTGGTGTGTTACACCAACAGGATTTTGCGGCACTTACAGCGGGCGGAGTGTACCTCCTGACCATATTACACCTTAACTTAGCCTGTATTGCTGCTTTTTCCTGGTGTGTTACACCAACAGGATTTTGCGGCACTTACAGCGGGCGGAGTGTGCCTCCTGACCATATTACACCTTAACTTAGCCTGTATTGCTGCTTTTTCCTGGTGTGTTACACCAACAGGATTTTGCGGCACTTACAGTGGGCGGAGTGTGCCTCCTGACCATATTACACCTTAACTTAGCCTGTATTGCTGCTTTTTCCTGGTGTGTTACACCAACAGGATTTTGCGGCACTTACTGCGGGCGGAGTGTGCCTCCTGACCATATTACACCTTAACTTAGCCTGTATTGCTGCTTTTTCCTGGTGTTACACCAACAGGATTTTGCGGCACTTACAGCGGGCGGAGTGTACCTCCTGACCATATTACACCTTAACTTAGCCTGTATTGCTGCTTTTTCCTGGTGTGTTACACCAACAGGATTTTGCGGCACTTACTGCGGGCGGAGTGTGCCTCCTGACCATATTACACCTTAACTTAGCCTGTATTGCTGCTTTTTCCTGGTGTGTTACACCAACAGGATTTTGCGGCACTTACAGCGGGCGGAGTGTACCTCCTGACCATATTACACCTTAACTTAGCCTGTATTGCTGCTTTTTCCTTGTGTGTTACACCAACAGGATTTTGCGGCACTTACAGCGGGCGGAGTGTGCCTCCTGACCATATTACACCTTAACTTAGCCTGTATTGCTGCTTTTTCCTGGTGTGTTACACCAACAGGATTTTGCGGCACTTACAGCGGGCGGAGTGTGCCTCCTGACCATAATACACCTTAACTTAGCCTGTATTGCTGCTTTTTCCTGGTGTGTTACACCAACAGGATTTTGCGGCACTTACAGCGGGCGGAGTGTGCCTCCTGACCATATTACACCTTAACTTAGCCTGTATTGCTGCTTTTCCCATTTCCCTGCAGGCCATTAGAATGTCTGGAAGGCAAACAAGGAGAGGCAGACAGTCAGGAGCCAAAAAAGAGAGGGCAAGCAGGCTCTGTGTCTAGAGACAACAGTGCTGGTCGTGGACGCGGTGAATCGCCATCAGCACGTGGCCATGGGACACGCTTGTCCTTCTTTTCGGCAGCTGGACGTGTTGAGCCGCATCATGCCGAAGACTTGGTAGAGTGGATGACCAAGCCCTCCTCATCCTCCTCATCCTCTCTCACCCAGGCTCAGGGTACTGGCAAAGCAGCTGCCAAAGCGTCCTCTTCCCTGGTATCAATGTCATCATCAGTCACTCCTTCCCTAGACCAACCATGTCCTCCTGAGGAGTCCCCCGAACTGTTTGAGCACAGTGTTGGGTACATGCTCCAGGAGGATGCCCAGCGTTTCGAAGGGTCTGATGATGATACCCAGCTAGAGGAAGGCAGAACGCGTGAGAGCAGAGAGAGGGGATGCTCAAGAAGGACACCAATCTGGCAGTCATGTTCCAGCAGCTGCAGCATACTGCCAGATTGGCTCCAGTGATGAGGAGGGAGGGGATGATGAGGTCACTGACTCCACGTGGGTGCCTAATAGGAGAGAGGAGGAGGAGGAGGAGGAGGAGGAGGATGAGGAGGAGGCACATCTCCAACGAGGCAGGATGCCCTCGGGGGGCCAGCGTAAGGGCAGCACACCGACGGAATCACACCGCAGAGCTCCGCCTGTGCAGGGCGCTGCCTCTGCCCGTTATTCAAAAAGTTCTTTGGTGTGGGCCTTTTTTGAGTCGAGTGCATCAGATCGCACAGCTGCTGTTTGCAACATATGTCTCAAGCGTATATCACGTGGCCAAAACATCACCCGCTTGGGCACCACATGCTTGACCAGACATATGTTGACCTGCCATGCAGCTTGTTGGCAAGCCTACCTTAAAGACCCACACCAAAGAACAAAGCTGACCTCTTCTTGCACCGCATCAGCTGGGATCTCCAACCCCACTATACCTTCAGTCCTCTCTGAAACCTGCTCTGAGAGGAATGAAGGTGTAGAATTAGGTGTGTCACAGCCAAGTACTTGCGGGCACTCTGCTAGCAGTACACCAACGTCCGATTCTAGCAGGCAAATTTCCCTTCCCCAGCTGCTGGACCGTCGAAAGAAGTTCACTCCCAGCCATCCACATGCCCAGCGGTTGAATGCTAGCTTGGTTAAATTGCTAGCGCTTCAACTGCTGCCTTTTCAGTTGGTAGACTCTGCCCCCTTCCGTGAGTTTGTGCAATGTGCGGTTCCTCAGTGGCAGGTTCCCAAACGCCACTTTTTCTCACGGAAGGCGATTCCGGCTCTCTACCGGCATGTGGAAGGCAATGTCTTGGCCTCGCTAGACAGGGCGGTCAGCGGTAAGGTGCATATTACCGCTGACTCATGGTCCAGCAGGCATGGACAGGGACGTTACCTTTCTTTCACGGCCCATTGGGTCACTCTTTTGGCAGCTGGGAAGGATGCAGGACAAGGTGCAGTAGTGTTGGAGGTTGTTCCACCGCCACGCCTCCAAAATGCTACTACCGGTTGTGACACACCTCTGTCCTCCACCCCCTCCTCTTCTTCTTCCTCCGTGGCCTCTTCCTGTGCTTTGTCCTCGGAACCAGCGGTGCTCCGTAGGCGTTCAAGGGGCTACGCAAGTACGCAGGCAAAAAGATGCCATGCCGTGCTTGCACTGGTGTGTTTGGGGGACAGGAGCCACACTGGGGCAGAGGTTCTGTCTGCTCTGCATGGGCAGGCCGAGAGGTGGTTGACGCCACGCCAGCTTAAGCCAGGAATGGTAGTTTGCGACAATGGCACCAACCTCCTCTCCGCTCTCCGACAGGGACAACTGACCCATGTGCCCTGTGTGGCTCACGTCCTTAACCTGGTGGTGCAGCGGTTCTTGGGCAGGTACCCGGGCTTACAGGATGTCCTGAGGCAGGCCAGGAAAGTCTGTGTGCATTTCCGCAGATCTTATAATGCCAGTGCTCGCCTGGCTGAGCTGCAAAAGGAGTTGAACCTGCCCAAGAACCGCCTTATATGTGACATGCCCACCAGGTGGAATTCAACGTTGGCCATGCTGCAGCGGCTGCACACGCAGCAGAGGGCCATCAATGAGTACCTGTGCGACTACGGCACCAGGACAGGGTCAGGGGAGCTCGGGTTTTTTTCACCACGCCAGTGGGGCATGATCAGGGATGCATGCACTGTCCTGGCACCATTTGAGGAGGCCACGAGGATGGTGAGCAGTGACAGTGCATGCATCAGTGACACTGTACCTCTTGTCCACCTGTTGGAACATACGCTGCGTGGAATAATGGACAGGGCACTTGAGGCAGAACAGAGGCAGGAAGAGGAGGACTTCCTTGCCTCTCAAGGCCCCCTTTACCCAGACAGTGTTCCTTCTGTCCCACCCATCGCACAGGAAGAAGAGGAGGAGGAGAAGGAGGAGGAGGAGGAGGAGGATTGTGTCAGCATGGAGGTGGAGCCTGGCACTCAGCATCATCAGCAGCAGTCTTTTAGGGATGATTTACAGTCCCAAGAAACCAGTGGACTTGTACGTGGCTGGGAGGAGGTGGCTGCGGATCATGTCGTCCTTAGTGACCCAGAGGACTCCGGACTGAATGCCTCAGCTAACCTACGCTGCATGGCCTCCCTGATCCTGCAAAGTCTGCGGAAGGATCCTCGTATTCTTCGGATCAAGGAGAGGGACCATTACTGGCTGGCCACTCTCCTTGATCCACGGTACAAGGGTAAGGTTGCGGACCTTATCTTACCGTCGCAGAGGGAGCAGAGGATGAGACAACTCCGGGAGGCCTTGCAGAAAGGTCTGTGCAATGCGTTCCCAGAGACTGGGAGGTTACAAACTCCTGGTCCTGGACAACGAGTTGCTGAGGCTTCGGTCAGTCAAAGAAGGAGCGGTGGGGAAGGTGGCCGTTTGACCGAAGCGTTCAGACAATTCTTTAGTCCGCAGCCCCAAGGTATGATTGGTTCCAGCAACCATCGCCAGCGTCTGATATACATGGTGCAGGAATACCTAGGGGCAAGGTCAGACTTGGACACCTTCCCCACCGAAAATCCTCTGGCTTACTGGGTCTTGAGGATGGATCACTGGCCAGAGCTTGCACAGTATGCAATTGAGCTACTGGCCTGTCCTGCATCCAGTGTTCTTTCAGAACGCACATTCAGTGCTGCTGGAGGATTTGTCACGGATCACAGGGTGCGCCTGTCCACCGACTCTGTTGATCGACTGACCTTCATAAAGATGAACCAGTCTTGGATCACCACCAGCTACCAAACACCTGAAGTTGATATAACAGACTAATTTATTTTCAAATGTCACATCCTTTCAAGACTGATGCTGATGCTGAGAGACTGTCCTGTTATGTTGACTGACTATCCTCCTCCTCCTCAATGATCCGATTGACGATGATAGCTTGGAAGAACATTTTTGTTTCTGGGTGCCGCCACCAGTGGCTAAGGCCCAATTTTTCAGCCCCTGTTTAACAGGGGTGTGTTATTACAATTTTTTATGCAATGCTTTGCAGCAGGGCTCATTCCTGCACTCCAACTAGAGTATCTGGGAGTGGTTGCAGTGTCGTGGCACCAGCACCAGTGGCTAAGGCCCAATTTTTCAGCCCCTGTTTAACAGGGGCGTGTAATTACAATTTTTGATGCAATACTTTGCAACAGGGCTCATTGCTGTGCTCCAAGTACAGTATCTGTGAGGGGTTGCAGTGTTGTGGCACCTGTGCCTAAGGCCCAATTTTTCTGCCCCTGTTTAACAGGGGCATGTAATTACAATTCTTGATCTAATAATTCACAGCAGGGCCCATTCCTGTGCCCACCAAGACTAACTGTGAGGCCTTACAGTGTTGTGTCAACACCACCACCACCACCACCACCAAAGGCCCAATTTTTCAGCCTCTGTTCAACAGGGGCATGCAATTACAATTCTTGATCTAATAATTCACAGCAGGGCCCATTCATGCGCCCACCAAGAGTAACTGTGAGGGCTCACAGTGTTGTGGCAACACCAACATGTAAGGGGCAAATTTCAGCTGAGTATATACGGCAGGCCCCTACTTTCAAACATCCAACTTACAAACGACTCCTCCTTGCAAACGGAAGGATACAACAGGAAGTGAGAGGAAATATACCCCTAGGAAGGCAAATTCTCTCCTGTAAGAGTTAATATGGGAAAAAAAGTGTCTCCTCTCCACTGATTCTTTATCACCAATTCTTGTTTCAATAAAAACCCCAAATTTTCAAAAAACATTTGTCATTAGGACGGAAAGTGAGGTGAACTGTTCTGAACAGGTGCACACTGCACAGACAGCAAAACAAATGTTACAGGGGTGATAACCCTTCCCTATGTTTTCCAAAAAGCTTAAAAATAGATTTTTTGGCTGGAGCTACACTTAAACAATGTACCTGTTCAAAATTACAAACAGATTCTACATAAGAACAAACCTACAGTTCCTGTCTTGTATGCACCGCCTGTATACGGCTGTTCAGAGTATATAGGGCCTTTTTTATTTTGTGTGCAGGGTTCCCCTTAATATCCATACAAGACCCAAAGGGGCTGGTAATGGGCTGGGGTAGGGGGGGGGGGGGGTGGTGTGTGATGGGGTAGCTATGCCATTTTTCTTAAAGATTTTCATTCATATTACCGGGACCAGACATTACATTAAAGCCGCAAGCAGTTTTAAATGGCTTTTTTTCCTTTAGAAATGTAATTTTGTGCAGGGACAGTTCTAAACACGGGAAACACGTGGCACTTCACAGGCATACTTTAGACACCCCCCAGGTACGATATTTAAAGGAATATTTGACTTTTTTTTTTTCACTTTATGCATCATTAAAATGACTGCTCCAGAAAAACGGCCGTTTTTAAAACTTCTTTTTGCAATGATATATGTCCCCTGGTGCAGAACCCGGGTTCCCAAACCCTTTTTAGGACAATAACATGCATAATAGTCGTTATAATTAGCACTTTAGATTTCGAACGTTCGCATCCATTGTATTTAATAGGGTTCTAAAGTTCGTGCGAACTTTCGGTCTGTTCGCGGGTTCTGGTGCGAACCGAACCCGGGGGTGTTCGGCTCATCACCAGATTAGAAGGTATGACGCTGTCCTTTGCTTCAGAGGCTCCCAGATGTTTGCAGCCTCAAGGTGTCTGATTACACAGTCACTCAATAAAACAGAGCACATGCAGAGGGGACTGACACTGGTTTGTCTGCCCTCCTCACTACATCTCTGCCTGGATTCCGCATCTACTGTCAGAAACACTGTAACAAGTATGTTTCCATGCTTCCTCTCAGGCTCAGTGTTCAGGATTGCAGCGCCCAAATCTCTGCCTGGTGTAACATGGAATTCAGTGTCAGCATAGGCAGTGCAGAGAGAGACCAGCTTTCAAAATTCAGCGGTGATGTGGGGTGGGCGGGAGCTATCGAACACCAGCCAATGATTGTCCTGCTTAAGAAAGGGGGCGTGGTTACATACACATAGCGGCCCGCCCAGACCCCATCCCATTGGCTGGTGTTTGATAGCTCCCCCACCCACCCCGAAATCAACTTTCAATTCCGACAGCTGGTCTCCCTGCATTCAGTTATTTTACATGTCAGTTTCACACTGAGGGCTCTGCCAAGTTTCAAAATCAACTCAGTGTGAAACAGGCAGTAAGGGCTGCACACTCAATAGATGCAGCATTTCATGGCATTTCATGGCAGATCTCGGGAGACAGCCGGGATGGCTGCCGCCCCTCTTAAAATGCCGCCTGGGACCATGGGCCCACTGGGTCCCATGGTAGGGCCGGCCCTGCGTGGGGGTCCCCCAAATTCCATAACCAGGCCCTTCAGGTCTGGAATGGATATTAAGGGGAACCCCGCTGCAAATTTTTAATAAAAATGACGTGGGGTTCCCCCCAAATATCCATACCAGGCCCTTCAGATCTGGCATGGATTTTAAGGGGAACTCCACCCCAAATGTAAAAAAAAAATGGCGTGGAGTCCCCCTAAAAATCCACACCAGACCCTTTATCCGAGCACATAACCTGGCCGGCCGCAGGAAAAGAGGGGGGGACGAGAGCGGCCCCCCTCCCACCTGAACCATACCAGGCCACATGCCCTCAACATGGGGAGGATGTCCCCATGTTGATGGGGACAAGGGCCTCATCCCCACAACCCTTGCCCGGTAGTTGTGGGGGTCTGCGGGCCCTTGAAAAGTTTGACTATAGAGATAAGAACCATTCTCTGGAGAATCTGGCTGTGGAGACCCATCACAACACCGCTCAACCTTTTCACACAGGAGGGTACGGGCATATAGAGCTGGGTGTGCCCTTTCCTCCTGCGAGGAGCCAAAGACAAGGAGGAGAGGGTGGTAAGCGCTATACACAAATTAGCAAGAACTGAAGTTTTGGACACCAGAGTGCCTCTTTTGTGGTGTGCCTCAGCCCAGGAGATAGAATAATTCTGACGTCAGATGCCAGTCTGCTTCTAGTCTGAAGAGACAAGTGCAAGGCTATTGGAGCCTAGTGCAATACAGATGCTCTGACCGACTTAAATGTAAGGCAATTTTTTCTAGCATTGCAAGCCTTTCAGGCTCTTTCTACAAGGGGCCCGAGTGAAGTTGATGATTGACAACAAGACAGCAGTAGCTTACATTGGCCACCAAGGGGGCACCAAGTGTTTTCCTGTTACTTTTTGTAACATAAACTTTTCGCTGGATGGAGAACCACTTACAGGCAGTTAAAGGCAGTCTACTTACTGGGAAAACAGGATCCAATAACAAATCAGTTAGGCAAATTATTTTCCAACAATAAGCACCTCAACTAGTATTGGCTCTATGGTACATTCCAGCGGTAGTTCTCATAAAGAGTCCTCCAAATACACAGCTTCTGGTATTTGTAACAATGTACAAAGGTGAAGTGATAGAAGGTGGATTCACACTGCCATGGATTTTGTCCGTTGGTGTCCTTGATTATGAACATGTTTATGTCATACAGGTGCTTTCCACCTGCCAAAGAGGTCTCGGTTTTCATTGCTCCCCAGATGTCATTCAGCACCACCAATCCTGTTTCCGGTCAGACAAGATCTTTTATGCCAACATCAATGGCAGCACCCCAATTCAGTGAGACCCTGAATAGCCTGGCTGTTGAATCGGCCAGACTAGAGGTGCAGGGATTCTCATCCGAGGTGGTTCAGACCTTGGCGAAGACCACAAGACCATGAACGCTACATATGAGGATATAAAGGAAGCTTGTTCTGTTTGCTCAGCAAAGTTTTCTCTCCTGTGTCCCCAGCTCTAGACATTTTTACAATTGGCGCTTAAGGTTGGTCTGGCATACAACTCCATTGAACAAATGCTTCTTGCAGGCCGTAGTCCATATACGACCACCAAGGAAATTTTTGTTCCCTTCATGGAACCTAGGCTTGGTTCTGAAAGTGCTCATACAGGCATCCTTTGCTTCAATAGCTTCATTTCCATTGCGGTCCCTAGTGGTAAAACTAGTTCCTCAAGCAGCAGTTGCTTCCGACAGAAGTATGTTGGAGGTTGCAGCACTTTCCTGCAAGGATCCCTTTTGTGTCTTTTTTAGTGATACTACATCCAGCTCCAAGTGTTATCCAGTTTCCAGGAAAACCTGGGGGCAGTCCCTTTAAGCATTCAAATGGAGTTACTGAGTATACAGCAGGAAGACTTCAGGTCCTTTCACAAGTTGCTAAACAATGTACATGCAAAGATCAAAGACCTGAGGAAGGTGGACAATCCTTTTCATTTCGCCATCAGGTTCTTGGGTCATCTTCTATTGGTTCCCCAGGCTGATTAGATTGGCATGTAGGAGGTGTGCCTTTATGCTCAGGAACTGGGGCAAGCTCCTTCGAACTGAGGGGTGGCAGCCTTTAGGGCAGTTATGCCAGGATGTCAGTGAAGAGTATATGAGAGATGGCTAGCCATTCATTCAACTTTAAAAGGTAGGCGTGCAGTCAGCAAGTTCTGCAAAGTTTGGGACGAGACATATAAATAATTTTTGTCTTTGGCAGCTTTTTTGCAATTGTCAATGTTTCTTTTGATGTGTTCTCTCTCACCCATTTATTCAGCTAGTTAAATCCCATTGTGTGCTGACGTCAGGTATGGCCAGGAATATGGAAAATTGTTATCAAATACTTACCATAATTTTCCTTTCCTGGCCTATCCTCACGTCAGCACAGGACTCCCTCCCAAGTGGCCTGTCGCAGGCTAGATTATTGAACACGTCAGTGGGGGAGGGGCTGCCTTTTCTTCTAGATACAGGTGGTCATGTGGGGCTCCGGAGGAGGCGTTAACCCATTGTGTGCTGACGTGAGGATAGGCCAGGAAAGGAAAATTACGGCAAGTATTCCATAACAATTTTCCATAATCTTTAACCGCTTGCCGACCGCTGCAGTTATATTGCTTTTTTTTCAAAACTGACGCTTTTTTTTGTTTATAGCGCAAAAAATAAAAACCGCAGATTTCATCAAATACCACCAAAAGAAAGCTCTATTTGTGGAAAAATAGGACGTCAATTTTGTTTGGGTGCAACGTCGCACGGCCACGCAATTGTCAGTTAAAGCGACGCAGTGCCGAATTGCAAAAAGTGCTCTGGTCAGGAAGGGGGTAAATTCTTCTGGGGCTGAAGTGGTTAATAGTGGAGTCTGATATGGGTTGACCTGTGGTAGGTATTGCATTTCATTTTGCATCATAGGGGTTAATTCCCAGTGTACTATTAAATTCATGTGGAGTTTCACTCACATTTTCCTCAAAAGATGAAGTTATTTTCTTCCTTTTTATGGGGCTATTGATGTCATCCTGGAGCTGTAGACAGTTTCCCTGTGTGCCAGGCTGTGTCTCCATGTCTCCTTCAGCGCTGGTATCCTACTGCCTTGTGCTGCTGTGAGGTGAGGAGGGACCGGCACCAGCTTTAATCTTCTGCAGTGTCCCTGCCGGGCTTCTGAATTCGCCTAATTTGCGGGGGTCCTCCTTTATTTTTTCGATTCCCCATCTTCCTAGGACGTTCACCGCCGCTTACGGGCTTTAATTGTGCCCTCAGAAGAGATTTTTGTTGCTTTATTTAAGCTACAGGGAGCTCGTTGTCTCAGAGCTCTAACAGCCTGCGACCATCCCCTCAGCAGCCGACCACCATGGGAGATGTCTTTAAACTATTGGCAGTGTTACAGAACAGTCCAATTCTCCCTGACAGCTTCAGCGACACTGCATTCTGGCATGTCAAAAACTGTATGTGTAATGCACTGTATTTTTTACATTTTTATTATTCCTTAGCTTACAAACTGCAGAAAAACCCCAATCTGATTCATCTCATTAGGTAGTTTTTGCAGTAAAAGGCCAGAACTGAGTTTTGGAAGTAGCAGACACAGCAGATATGAAAGCTCTCAGAAGCTCTACACTTTGAAAAAAGCTAAGCTAAAGCCCCCAAACATGTTTTATGCCATAGCTTTTCTTTTAGTGCAGTACCATAATGTATTATCTACAGAGTTTAATAAAATGTCAACAGAGTGCTCAAAACATGTCAATACGACAGCGCCGTAGTTAAAAGACAGATATACATCACAGTTGCTGGAGAGCGCATAAGCAGCTTCATTTGGCAGCAATGTAAGAGGTAGAATTGATGCATTTTTTAATCAAGAAATTAAAATTAGAGTATAGTATTTCAGAGACAACAGCGAAATATATTGTATAGACCAGTGTTTCTCAACTCCAGTCCTCAAGGCGCCCCAACAGGTCATGTTTTCAGGATTTCCCTCAGATGAAACGGCTGTGGTAATTACTAAGGCAGTGAAACTAATCAAATCACCTGTGCCAAATAATGGAAATCCTGAAAACACGACCTGTTGGGGCGCCTTGAGGACTGGAGTTGAGAAACACTGGTATAGACTGACTGCCCATTATGTAAGCAGTTTAACTTGACCACAGTTTAAGAGGGAGAGAGAGGGCAGTGTTTATTGTGAAACAAAAAAGACAGTGTATTATGTCACAGACAAGATACAGAAATATTGCACAGATTGCTACATATTATATATTCCACCAGGGAGCAGTGACAGCGCTTTTTTTCGTAGCAGAGGAGCGTGCTGTACGGCACCACTCGTTCCACTACATTGCCTGCATCCTGATACACCAGCCGGCGTCGCGGCTGGGTGATGTCATCGATCTGAAGGAACGAAGAGTGTGATTCCTCCTGTCCCAGCCGTGTTACGAGCCAGGTTCCGCGTCCCTCATGCTGGAGGGCCCTCCACATGTTGGTCTGCTTGTCCCTAACATCTAAGATACTGTGCCCATACTGTGTTCATGTCACAGGTGTTCTGACTTTTTAACCCCTCCTTGCTCCATGGATATCACTGCAAGCTAAGACTATTACTACCTGTGGCTAGAGAGTCAAGATTTTATCTGCTTTCCGCTTATTTGGGATTGGATCCATTTTTATTTTTATTACTATCAATAAATGGATTAAGTTCTTTTATTTTACCAAGAGTCTTCATGTGTTATCATGTATGATCCATGAGCGCTGGACTATAGTGTTTGTATGTTGTGTATTTTGTACGTCCGGGTACAAATTTTTTCCTGCAGCTCTGGATCTTGGTCCTCTCCTTGTTTTTGATTCCTTGTACTTCCCAAAACTTTTGGGTCATTTTTACTTCCACCCACCAATTTAGCGCTTGTGACCTTTGTTGTTGTTTTGCTGTTATATCCTGGCCCACTTCCCACAGCTCAGCTTTCTGGGCCTTTTTTAGCACAGGCGCAGCAGATCGCACTGTTGCAATTTGCAAACATTGCCTCAAGCAGAACAAGCGTGGCAAAAACACCAGCCATTTGGGTACCATATTCTTGACAAGGCATTTACCCACCCATCAGTCGGTCCACTGGCAAGAACATCTTAAAGCAACACAAAAGGGATACAATTCTACTCCCTCTGACTCCTCACCTTTCAGGTCTACCCCCGCTATATCTCAGGACCTGTCAGCAGCCTCCACTGACAGGGTTGATGGTATAGCGATGGGTGTCACAGGTCCTTGAAGCACATCTGCCTGCAGCACACCACCAGCTGTAGACTATAGCAGTCAGATTTCTCTGCCCCAGCTGCTGCAGTGAAAAAAAAAATACAGTTACTGCCACCCACATGCCCAGCATCTAAATTCAAGCTTGTCAAAACTGCTGGCTGTCAGGGAATTAGTAGACCAGACTGTGAGGACTACACAGAGAGAACCAAAAACGCATGTAAGGTGAGTAATAATGATGTTTATTAAGATAGGTGATAAATAAGTAAATACAAACAGTGCACAACCAACCCACAAATAACAAGTAGTATATACAGCAAAGGGGCAGTACCAGAATCGTAGTCAAGCCAGGCCAAGGTCATACACAGCAGATCAGCAGATGGACAAGGGATGTTCCAGAAACATAAACGTTTAGCAGGCCGAGGTCATACACAGGGAGATCAGTAGATGGGGACAGGGAACCAACAGGACAGGGAGAGGATGGATCTTGCTGTAGGGTGAAGGTAAAGGTAACAGGTAGGCTTGTGCAATTCGTTTCGTAACGAATTGAAATTCGTCCGAATTTAGCAACTTTCGGACATTCGGAAGCATTCGAATTTCCGAACAAAGCAATTACGAATAAGACCGAATCCGAAATAAATTATACCGCAAATAGCGAATGCCCGAATGTCTTCGGCATAATTCGTTATGAAAAAGTTACGAATGTACGAATCCATACGAAGCACAATAACACTCACTCTGCTCTGCTCTCTGCTTCTCCCACACCGTGCTGAACTCCCTCTCAAAATGGTGTACAGGGGCGGAGGTTATAGCCGCATGTAAAAAACGAAAGTAAAATACGAGATTTCGAATCCATTCGAAGCACAATAACACTCACTCTGCTCTGCTCTCTGCTTCTCCCTCACCGTGCTGAACCCTCTGAAAATGGTGTACAGGGGCGGAGCCTATAGCCGCATGTTAAAAACGAAAGTAAAATACGAGATTTCGAATCGTTACAAATAACCGCAATGTATTTAGAAAAGTACAAATCCATTCGAAGCACATTAGGCATAATAGGCAGCGTCGTTGTGAGAGAGACACGGAAAATTACGAATCAACGAACCCAAAAAAAGTTACGAAAGTAGGAGTTGTGTCCAGAATCAACGAAAAACAACGTACTCTACCGAAAGTACGAACCCAAAAAAAGTTACGAAAGTAGGAGTTGTGTCCAGAATCAACGAAAAACAACGTACTCTACCGAAAGTACGAATTATAAAGCAACAAAAAATTCAACGAAAAATGTCGCTTGCAAAAATACGAATGAGTCCGAACACGAAAAATCCCGTCTAGCAAAATTACGAATGATTACGAATCAACAGGACCGGAAAGAAACGAACCGAAACGGAACGAATTTTTCCGTTGTGCACAAGTCTAGTAACAGGGTCACAGGAGGGACAGGTTTGGGTACAAGGCACAGGGTTCAGGTATCAGGTACAGAGACAAGGTCAGGATCCAAGATAGCAGGTTTAGGTCAGGGCACAAGGAGAGATACCAAGGCGATGAGAGTACTCATCAGCCGGGTATTTATGAGACTGCCAGTAATTGTGCTCACGTACTGTAACACCTGAGCGCAGGAGGTGCTCTCTGCTCCACACTGCCGGGATACACCCGCTGGTGGACACCGGTACTACGGCCCAGGGATCCAACAGTGCCACCAGCAGGTGAGTCCTCTTGCTACAGGTCCTGAATGTTGAACGACACCCACTGGTGGACACTAGTACTGCAATCCGAGAGACCAATAGCGCCACCAGTGGGTGAACCCTTTCCTCACACTGGCTTTACAACTCCTGCCTTTCTATTTGAAGGCTTCTGCCCCCTTATGTGAATTTGCAGAATGTGCTGTACCACAATGGCAGGTTCCCAGTCGCTATCTTTTCAGGTATGGCCATTCCAATTCTGTACAATCACGTGGAAAGCAATGTCATGGCATTGTTGGGCAAGGCAGTCAGCCGCAAGGTCCACGTTACTGCTGACACGTGGTCCAGCAAGCATGGTCAGGGATGATATATTTAGTTCACAGCGAATAAACTGAT
The DNA here is from genome assembly GCA_029206835.1 of Rana muscosa. Classification (NCBI taxonomy): domain Eukaryota; kingdom Metazoa; phylum Chordata; class Amphibia; order Anura; family Ranidae; genus Rana; species Rana muscosa. Next base: position 64,996,642 of record JARGYO010000094.1, read on the forward strand.
GGTATGCATTACATTTTGTACTCAAAAACCTGATATCTTGGGGTGTGTGTGTAAATACATTGATCTGCCATAACATTATGACCACTGACAGGTAAAGGGAATATTTCACTACAATGGCATCTGAAAATTGGTGGGATATATTAGGCAGCAAATGAACATATTGTACATGAAGTTGATGTGGTGAAAGCAGAAAAATATAGGCATCGCAGTTTGTTGTGTATGGGGCTGGGAAGCCCATGGTGACCCATATCCACAGCCAAAAGCTTCTACAATGATCACAGGAACATCAGGACTTGACTATGGAGCAATGGAAGAAGGTGGCCTGGTCTGATGAATCACATTTTCTTTTACATCATGTGGAAGGCCAGGTGCATGTGCGTCACTTACCTGGGGAAAAGATGGCACCAAGATGCGGTATAATAAGGCAGTGTGATGCTTTGGCAACGCTGTATCCTGGCCTAGGACAACATGGCCCAGGCCTAGGGCAGCACTTTGCAGGGGGGCAGCACGGAAAGAGTCCCCGCCAGCTTGTGCTACACTGTTAGTGTAACGCAAGCTGCTTCTAATTTTGACTGCCCAATCAGCCTGGACCACAAACCTTCCTCACTGTGCTATATGTTTTCTGCTGTACCATTGGCATGGTTATATCTTCTTAGTCCTCTCCATTAAATTATCAGAAATTTGTTCTTAAAGTAGAACTATAGGCAACACTTTTTTTTTTCATTTTGGATAGAGTAAGGGAGGGTTATAGCCCCTGTCAGTTTATTTTTTACCATCCCTGTCCCATTGCAGAGATATCTCTTCACTTCCTGCCCCATTGCCAAACAGGAAGTGAGAGTAAATATATGCAAATTAAGGGAATCCATTGCCCCCCCAAGCCCTAAGAACTAGTGTCCCCACTCGAAAATTTCAGGGTGGGCCTTAAACATAAAGGGGTGTGGCCTTGACAGAAAGGGTGGGTCATATTTAAATTAGGGGGTGCACGAGTTTAGTCAGGCCTAGGGCAGCACAAATCCTAAATACACTACTGTGATTTGGGCAATGTTCTACTGGGAAACCTTGGGTCCTGCTATTTATGTGGATGTTACTTTGGTGTCCTTGCCTCAATGGGTCAGGTCTTGGCTTTGATGAGAGGATTTCCCACTGTCTCGTGACTCGTTGTCACCACTGGCCAGTGTTGGAAATACAACAGGCTGGAGTGTATTGGGTGTTCCTTTCCCAGAAACAGCCCAGTGGTAATGGTCTACCGCTGTGCATTCTGGGAGAGGATACTTAAGGGGCATACACCATTTTTCTCTCTCTCTGACCTCATGGCCCGCCTGGCCTAAGGTATGTGACAACTCCTCTTCTGCTTCGGGGCCCTGGCCCGAGGCTACATTGCTTTGAGTAGGCTCAGAAGTCTGTCTGGGGCCTACTGGTTCAGGGATGGTCCTGTGCTGTCTTGCCTGCGGGAAGAAGCCAAGCAATTGGAAGATCCAGGGGAGGACTCTTCTTGGAGAGGATCGAGCAAAAGGCTGGTATCTCAAAAAGAGCCTGGTGACTCAATTGGGGGATGCATCCTAACCAATCTACCTCACAGTACTGCCGGATGGGCTTAAAGGACTTTGGTACTGTGTAGTTGTGTTCGCTCAAGCAATTACTGATTTCCAAATCCTGTAGCAGAGGATTGTTCAACAGTTAGTATTATCATCAAGTCTGTGGCAGAGACTTTTGTCCGTGCATCATTCCGGCTGCTAGGCCGATGAGAGAGACCTATCCGGGTGAGCAAGATCCAGTGACAGAAAGTGTACTTGTCTCCAGGATCTCAAGTTCCTCAACGATCTACTCAAGGTATCTGAATTCCCCTAACCCTCCATCCCTCTACTGCTGCAAGTTGTGTTTAATAAAAAGCATTGGAAAAAGACTAAGTGACTGGCGCATGCATCTGTTGGCACATTGCCCAATTTAGAGCCAAGCAAGTTTTGATAAGTTGAACTGTGGGGTAACGGCAGGACCAAAAATAACCAGCAGCTCCTACGGGGGTAGTGCTACACAGATATATAACACTTATAAGGCTATGGGGGGCGTCCTTTGTTTGACGTGCCTTTGTAAACCCTGCTTAGGCGGGGTGTATAAGTAGGGTTAGAATATCTACCGATCTGAGAACAATGAGTTTGGCATACACTTTTACATCATTGTTCAAAAGTGATATGGGGCGGAAGTTTGAAGGTGAGACGAGATCCGTCCCTGGCATGGGTAGAATCACAATCAATACTGAGAATCTCTGAGGGGAAGGGCAAGGGGGGCAGCTGCGGCATTGTACACTCTTTCCAAATGAGATAAAAAAATATGTTTAAATCTTTTATCATATTCTCCTGTAAATTCGTCTAGACCAGGGTATTTATTATTGAGAAGAGAATCTATTAGACCACTTTCACACTGAGGCGCTTTTCAGGCGCTTTCACGCTAAAAAATGCACCTGAAAAGCTTACTAAAACGTATTTCCATTAAAATCAATGAATGCTTTTACACTGGGGCAGTGCGCTGGAAAAACGCCCCTCTCCATTGAAATTAATTGAAAGCGCTTCAAAAGCGCTCAGTGTTATACTGGCAGTTTTTTAAGCGCCTCAGTGTGAAAGAGGCCTTACTCTGGTTATTTCTGGGAAGGGTGAATCGTGTGTTTAACTGTTCTAAATGCTCTGGGGATAGTTGAGGTAATTTCAAGTGGCTAAGGCCACTTTCACACTGAGGCGCTTCTAAACTGCCAGTAAAAACACTGAGCGCTTTTGAAGCGCTTTTCAGGTGCTTTTGAAGAGCTTTCCATTCATTTCAAAGGAGAGGGGAGTTTTTCACAGCCCTGCCCCAGTGTGAAAGCATCCATTGATTTGAATGGAAATACGTTTTTTTGAGCTTTTTAGGTGCAGTTTTTAGTGTGAAAGCGCCTGAAAAGCGCTTCAGTGTGAAAGTGGTCTAAGAAAATTGCTAATGTTCTCAAGTGTGGGTTGATGCGTATTGGGGTCTGATTGGAGATGGTAAAGCTTACCATAGTAATTGCTGAAGGCATCTGCAATAGGCTGAGGGTGGAAAGATTTAGCATTGGTTTTAGGGTGTATGATGTATGGGATTTTAGTTTTGTGTCTGACACCTTTCAGTCACTGGGCTAAAAGTTTTCCTGCTTTATTACCGGTGGCATAGTAGGTTATTTTCATCCGTCTGTTCATTTTTTCTAGATTTTCCATAATTCGTAACGTATTTGTTTCAGTTTCTATGATACTTGTGCTGTGGGGTTGTATCCTTGTCATTCCTAATCTGGTGCTTGAGATGTCTATTTACGTACATATGTTTGCGCTAAAGCTTCAATAAAAAAACAATTGAATGAGAAAAGTCTTACGGGCATCCATCAAAAACAATCCCCAGCATTCATCCTGGGACACAAGCCTCAGAAATCTCCAATTTGAGAAGAGATTTAAATATTATTGAAATTTGGCGGCAAAAATCAGTGCTCACACATGGCTGCGCGTGCGCAATGATGTCATCACGCACTGCGCCGCACAATGACATCATCGCGCTTACGTCACATAGTGTCATCACGACGCTGCGGCCATTTTGTTGACTGGGCGTGGTGTTTACAGGGTAGAAAGAGAGGAGGGAAAGAAGAAAAGAAAAAGGACAAGAAAAAGAGCAAAAGAAATAAGAAAAAAGAAAAGGGGGATATAAATAAAGTAAAAAGAACAGAAAAGACAAAGAGAAAAGAAAAAAAAAAAGGAAAAAAGAAAAGGAAAAAATAAAGAATAAAGAAAAAAAAAAAAATTAAACCAATAATAAAAAAGAAAATAAATAAATTTATTATGAATAATTAAAATAAATTAAAAATGAACTAATAAAAAATAATAACTTAATAATGAGAAGAAAAAAAAAAAGCAGGACATTTTTTTTTGTTGGGCATATATTGAAAAAGAGACAGTTGCAGTCCCAAATCATGTCAGCGGTGATACAGTGGAAACAATCCTGTCCTAGTACATTTACCTAAAAACACCCTCTATAGTACAATGCATTATTTACAAAACAAATCAATATACTGTATACACTACAGTATATCATAAACTAAGATTAAATAACATTATTATGCTTTCTTGTTTGGCATCTAATAAAATAAAATCCTGCACATCTCATAAAATAAAAAATAAAATAAACTCCTTCTCAAGTTACTGATGACCCCTGCACTCCATGCTTTATATACTGCTAAACCCAGCACTGACTGCAGCACTCTGTGCATGGCATAGTCCTGACCCCATGCTCTCTGTGTAATACATACTCCTGACCCCATGCACTCTGTGTAATACATACTCCTGACCCCATGCACTCAGTGCAATACATACTCCTGACCCCATGCACTCTGTGTAATACATACTCCTGACCCCATGCACTCTGTGTAATACATACTCCTGACCCCATGCACTCTGTGTAATACATACTCCTGACCACATGCACTCTGTGTAATACATACTCCTGACCCCATGCACTCTGTGTAATACATACTCCTGACCACATGCACTCTGTGTAATACATACTCCTGACCCCATGCACTCTGTGTAATACATACTCCTGACCCCATGCACTCTGTGTAATACATACTCCTGACCCCATGCACTCTGTGTAATACATACTCCTGACCCCATGCACTCTGTGTAATACATACTCCTGACCCCATGCACTCTGTGTAATACATACTCCTGACCCCATGCACTCTGTGTAATACATACTCCTGACCCCATGCACTCTGTGTAATACATACTCCTGACCCCATGCACTCTGTGTAATACATACTCCTGACCACATGCACTCTGTGTAATACATACTCCTGACCCCATGCACTCTGTGTAATACATACTCCTGACCCCATGCACTCTGTGTAATACATACTCCTGACCCCATGCACTCTGTGTAATACATACTCCTGACCCCTGCAACCTGTGCGTTATGTACTACTAAACTCTGTAACGACTGCAGCTCAGTGTTTTGTACTCCTGACCTGTGCATTACACACTCCTAACTCCTGCACTTTGTGTTATATACTCCTAAACACAACACTGAATACAACACTCTGTGCATTATGTACACCTTAAAGTGTCCACAAAAATGTGACCTTTAACTGAAGTTTGTCAAAACAACTAAAATAAACAGTTCATATTGTTATGGGTGTAAAACATATAAAAGTGCCTTACTTCAGCCTTCACCCAACCCAAAGGTCCAATCTTTCACCAGGATTGTACCAGAGTTATCAGCATGGAGTCATATAAAAACAGAGAGAAATAGTGGGACTTTAAATGAGGGATGTCACCGCAGACAGATATTGCATAGAGTATAAATGTATATTTTATTGATCAAATACAGGTACTTTTGAACATATTCTGGAGATAACATATTACGTTTATATGCATACGCCTTGGATTATCTTGCTCTGCCACTTATCATCCCAGAACATAAATGGGATTGCTCAAAAAAGCAAGGAGAAGGGTCGGACTTTACAGGCAACACACACAATGGAATAAGAAAAAATATAAACTTTAATAACATAGAAAATAAATTACAATGTTCAGAGTAAAAAAACATACAGAATGAAAAGCAGTATGGGTAGGTCCCTTGTACGTCTACGTCAACGCGTTTCGCCGTGAGGCTTCATCAGGACGGACAGATAACAAGAGAGTACAGAAATGGGACAAATCTCACTGTCTCACAGCAATCCACATGTTGGAGACTTTATATAGGAGTAGAAAGTTTCATAGATATTATAGTCGAAGAAATGCACGCAGGTAAGGGCTCTGCAACTCCGTAAGGAATAAATTATAATGCCTATACAGGGGTGTCTGGCCAGAAATCAGGGGTATCCACTCTTGCAGGCATATAGGGCTCTGCACCACTGGATCAAAATTGTCCAGGTGAGTGTAGGTAACGGGGTAAAACGTCCAGAAGGAGAAGGGGAAACCATATAGTGTTCAACCAGAATCAGTAGAGGCACTTCAAATTGCCAGGCAACAGATCAAGTACATCCGGGTACAATAGTACATACAGAGATTCGAGTATAGCCAGTAGACGTGTGCGGTATAACCCCCTGGGAGACAGCCTCACCTGTACACCTTGTCAGGACAAGTCTGATCATTGGAGGGGAGCACACTGACTTCCTAGCATAGCTAGAGAACTAACCATGCGATGTTGCATAGGGGTTGATTTACTAAAACTGGAGAATGCAAAATCTGGTGCAGCTCTGCGTAGAAACCAATCGGCTTCCAGGTTACTTTGTCAAAGCTTAATTGAACAAGCTGAAGTTAGAGGCTGATTGGCTACCATGCACAAGTGCACCAGAGTTTGCACTCTCCAGTTTTAGTAAATCAACCCCATAGTTACATAGTTAGTCTGGCTGAAAAAAAAAAAAAAGACACAAGTCCATCTAGTTCAACCAATAGAAATGTTCTCCTGCTTAGTGTGGTCAGTTTTTAATAGGAAAGCAGAGGGACTGGCAGAAACACCAGGGATTTCACACAAAGAAGCAATACAAAGAGAACATGGTACTTTCTCATAAGAGCAGATGGTACAGAAGGCACATATTAGGAATATGGAATGTTGGGGGTAACAAACACTTTAACCTCCCTGACAGCATTTCATTAAAATCAAGAACTGGCTATACTTTCTGGCAACAGTATATGAATCAGAAGACTGGCTGAAGTGAACTACAAATCTTTTGGCAGTTTCAAAGTTTACATATTGTAAATGTGTTTGAACTATATATATTTTTTTACATTAAATGTTGTACTGAAAAGGTGCTGCTGTTAATTGAACTATGTACCTAGGGCAGGTATGTCCAAAGTCTGGCCCATGGGCGAGTTGCGGGCCGCGGCCCGGTTTTATACGGCCCCCACTTGCAATTTGCTTTTATCACTTTTGTGGCACCCCAAGCTCCGCACAGGGTAAGTAGTAGTGATGAGCCGAACACCCCCGGGTTCGGTTCGCACCAGAACCCGCGAACGGACCGAAAGTTCGCACGAACTTTAGAACCCTATTAAATACAATGGATGCGAACGTTCGAAATCTAAAGTGCTAATTATAACGACTCTTATGCATGTTATTGTCCTAAAAAGGGTTTGGGAACCCGGGTTCTGCACCAGGGGACATGTATCAATGCAAAAAGAAGTTTTAAAAACGGCAGTTTTTCTGGAGCAGTCATTTTAATGATGCATAAAGTGAAAAAAAAAAAGTCAAATATTCCTTTAAATATCGTACCTGGGGGGTGTCTAAAGTAAGCCTGTGAAGTGCCACGTGTTTCCCGTGTTTAGAACTGTCCCTGCACAAAATGACATTTCTAAAGGAAAAAAAGCCATTTAAAACTGCTTGCGGCTTTAATGCAATGTCTGGTCCCGGTAATATGGATGAAAGTCTTTAAGAAAAATGGCATAGCTACCCCATCACACCCCCCCCCCTACCCCAGCCCATTACCAGCCCCTTTGGGTCTTGTATGGATATTAAGGGGAACCCCGCACACAAAATAAAAAAGGCCCTATATACTCTGAACAGCCGTATACAGGCGGTGCATACAAGACAGGGACTGTAGGTTTGTTCTTATGTAGAATCTGTTTGTAATTTTGAACAGGTACATTGTTTAAGTGTAGCTCCAGGCAAAAAATCTATTTTTAAGCTTTTTGGAAAACATAGGGAAGGGTTATCACCCCTGTAACATTTGTTTTGCTGTCTGTGCAGTGTGCACCTGTTCAGAACAGTTCACCTCACTTTCCGTCCTAATGACAAATGTTTTTTGAAAATTTGGGGTTTTTATTGAAACAAGAATTGGTGATAAAGCATCAGTGGAGAGGAGACACTTTTTTTCCCATATTAACTCTTACAGGAGAGAATTTGCCTTCCTAGGGGTATATTTCCTCTCACTTCCTGCTGTATCCTTCCGTTTGCAAGGAGGAGTCGTTTGTAAGTTGGATGTTTGAAAGTAGGGGCCTGCCGTATATACTCAGCTGAAATTTGCCCCTTACATGTTGGTGTTGCCACAACACTGTGAGCCCTCACAGTTACTCTTGGTGGGCGCATGAATGGGCCCTGCTGTGAATTGTTAGATCAAGAATTGTAATTGCATGCCCCTGTTGAACAGGGGCTGAAAAATTGGGCCTTTGGTGGTGGTGGTAGTGGTGGTGTTGACACAACACTGTAAGGCCTCACAGTTAGTCTTGGTGGGCGCAGGAATGGGCCCTGCTGTGAATTATTAGATCAAGAATTGTAATTACATGCCCTTGTTAAACAGGGGCAGAAAAATTGGGCCTTAGGCACTGGTGCCACAACACTGCAACCCCTCACAGATACTGTACTTGAAGCACAGCAATGAGCCCTGTTGCAAAGTATTGCATCAAAAATTGTAATTACACGCCCCTGTTAAACAGGGGCTGAAAAATCGGGCCTTTGTTGGTGGTGGTGGTGGTGGTGTTGACACAACACTGTAAGGCCTCACAGTTAGTCTTGGTGGACGCAGGAATGGGCCCTGCTGTGAATTATTAGATCAAGAATTGTAATTACATGCCCCTGTTAAACAGGGGCTGAAAAATTGGGCCTTAGCCACTGGTGCTGGTGCCACGACACTGCAACCACTCCCAGATACTATAGTTGGAGTGCAGGAATGAGCCCTGCTGCAAAGCATTGCATAAAAAATTGTAATAACACACCCCTGTTAAACAGGGGCTGAAAAATTGGGCCTTAGCCACTGGTGGCGGCACCCAGAAACAAAAATGTTCTTCCAAGCTATCATCGTCAATCGGATCATTGAGGAGGAGGAGGATAGTCAGTCAACATAACAGGACAGTCTCTCAGCATCAGCATCAGTCTTGAAGGGATGTGACATTTGAAAATAAATTAGTCTGTTATATCAGCTTCAGGTGTTTGGTAGCTGGTGGTGATCCAAGACTAGTTCATCTTTATGAAGGTCAGTCGATCAACAGAGTCGGTGGGCAGGCGCACCCTGTGATCCGTGACAAATCCTCCAGCAGCAGTGAATGTGCTTTCTGAAAGAACGCTGGATGCAGGACAGGCCAGTAGCTCAATTGCATACTGTGCAAGCTCTGGCCAGTGATCCATCCTCAAGACCCATTAAGCCAGAGGATTTTCGGTGGGGAAGGTGTCCAAGTCTGACCTTGCCCCTAGGTATTCCTGCACCATGTATATCAGACGCTGGTGATGGTTGCTGGAACAGATCATACCTTGGGGCTGCGGACTAAAGAATTGTCTGAACGCTTCGGTCAGACGGCCACCTTCCCCACCGCTCCTTCTTTGACTGACCGAAGCCTCAGCAACTCGTTGTCCAGGACCAGGAGTTTGTAACCTCCCAGTCTCTGGGAACGCGTTGCACAGATCTTTCTGCAAGGCCTCCCGGAGTTGTCTCATCCTCTGCTCCCTCTGCGACGGTAAGATAAGGTCCGCAACCTTACCCTTGTACCGTGGATCAAGGAGAGTGGCCAGCCAGTAATGGTCCCTCTCCTTGATCCGAAGAATACGGGGATCCTTCCGCAGACTTTGCAGGATCAGGGAGGCCATGCAGCGTAGGTTAGCTGAGGCATTCGGTCCGGAGTCCTCTGGGTCACCAAGGACGACATGATCCGCAGCCACCTCCTCCCAGCCACGTACAAGTCCACTGGTTTCTTGGGACTGTAAATCATCCCTAAAAGACTGCTGCTGATGATGCTGAGTGCCAGGCTCCACCTCCATGCTGACACAATCCTCCTCCTCCTCCGCCTCCTCCTCCTCCTCTTCTTCCTGTGCGATGAGTGGGACAGAAGGAACACTGTCTGGGTAAAGGGGGCCTGGAGAGGCAAGGAAGTCCTCCTCTTCCTGCCTCTGTTCTGCCTCAAGTGCCCTGTCCATTATTCCACGCAGCGTATGTTCCAACAGGTGGACAAGAGGTACAGTGTCACTGATGCATGCACTGTCACTGCTCACAATCCTCGTGGCCTCCTCAAATGGTGCCAGGACAGTGCATGCATCCCTGATCATGCCCCACTGGCGTGGTGAAAAAAAAACCGAGCTCCCCTGACCCTGTCCTGGTGCCGTAGTCGCACAGGTACTCATTGATGGCCCTCTGCTGCGTGTGCAGCCGCTGCAGCATGGCCAACGTTGAGTTCCACCTGGTGGGCATGTCACATATAAGGCGGTTCTTGGGCAGGTTCAACTCCTTTTGCAGCTCAGCCAGGCGAGCACTGGCATTATAAGATCTGCGGAAATGCACACAGACTTTCCTGGCCTGCCTCAGGACATCCTGTAAGCCCGGGTACCTTCCCAAGGACCGCTGCACCACCAGGTTAAGGACGTGAGCCACACAGGGCACATGGGTCAGTTGTCCCTGTCGGAGAGCGGAGAGGAGGTTGGTGCCATTGTCGCAAACTACCATTCCTGGCTTAAGCTGGCGTGGCGTCAACCACCTCTCGGCCTGCCCCTGCAGAGCAGACAGAACCTCTGCCCCAGTGTGGCTCCTGTCCCCCAAACACACCAGCGCAAGCACGGCATGGCATCTTTTTGCCTGCGTACTTGCGTAGCCCCTTGAACGCCTACGGAGCACCGCTGGTTCCGAGGACAAAGCACAGGAAGAGGCCACGGAGGAAGAAGAAGAGGAGGGGGTGGAGGACAGAGGTGTGTCACAACCAGTAGTAGCATTTTGGAGGCGTGGCGGTGGAACAACCTCCAACACTACTGCACCTTGTCCTGCATCCTTCCCAGCTGCCAAAAGAGTGACCCAATGGGCCGTGAAAGAAAGGTAACGTCCCTGTCCATGCCTGCTGGACCATGAGTCAGCGGTAATATGCACCTTACCGCTGACCGCCCTGTCCAGCGAGGCCAAGACATTGCCTTCCACATGCCGGTAGAGAGCCGGAATCGCCTTCCGTGAGAAAAAGTGGCGTTTGGGAACCTGCCACTGAGGAACCGCACATTGCACAAACTCACGAAAGGGGGCCGAGTCTACCAACTGAAAAGGCAGCAGTTGAAGCGCTAGCAATTTAGCCAAGCTAGCATTCAACCGCTGGGCATGTGGATGGCTGGGAGTGAACTTCTTTTGACGGTCCAGCAGCTGGGGCAGGGAAATTTGCCTGCTAGAATCGGACGTCGGTGTACTGCTAGCAGAGTGCCCGCAAGTGCTTGGCTGTGACACACCTAATTCTACACCTTCATTCCTCTCAGAGCAGGTTTCAGAGAGGACTGAAGGTATAGTGGGGTTGGAGATCCCAGCTGATGCGGTGCAAGAAGAGGTCAGCTTTGTTCTTTGGTGTGGGTCTTTAAGGTAGGCTTGCCAACGAGCTGCATGGCAGGTCAACATATGTCTGGTCAAGCATGTGGTGCCCAAGCGGGTGATGTTTTGGCCACGCGATATACGCTTGAGACATATGTTGCAAACAGCAGCTGTGCGATCTGATGCACTCGACTCAAAAAAGGCCCACACCAAAGAACTTTTTGAATAACGGGCAGAGGCAGCGTCCTGCACAGGCGGAGCTCTGCGGTGTGATTCCGTCGGTGTGCTGCCCTTACGCTGGCCCCCCGAGGGCGTTCTGCCTCGTTGGAGATGTGCCTCCTCCTCATCCTTCTCCTCCTCCTCCTCCTCTCTCCTATTAGGCACCCACGTGGAGTCAGTGACCTCATCATCCCCTCCCTCCTCATCACTGGAGCCAATCTGGCAGTATGCTGCAGCTGCTGGAACATGACTGCCAGATTGGTGTCCTTCTTGAGCATCCCCTCTCTCTGCTCTCACGCTACTGCCTTCCTCTAGCTGGGTATCATCATCAGACCCTTCGAAACGCTGGGCATCCTCCTGGAGCATGTACCCAACACTGTGCTCAAACAGTTCGGGGGACTCCTCAGGAGGACATGGTGGGTCTAGGGAAGGAGTGACTGATGATGACATTGATACCAGGGAAGAGGACGCTTTGGCAGCTGCTTTGCCAGTACCCTGAGCTTGGGTGAGAGAGGATGAGGAGGATAAGGAGGGCTTGGTCATCCACTCTACCAAGTCTTCGGCATGATGCGGCTCAACACGTCCAGCTGCCGAAAAGAAGGACAAGCGTGTCCGATGGCCACGTGCTGATGGCGATGCACCGCGTCCACGACCAGCACTGTTGTCTCTAGACACAGAGCCTGCTTGCCCTCTTTTATTGGCTCCTGACTGTCTGCCTCTCCTTGTTTGCCTTCCAGACATTCTAATGGCCTGCAGGGAAATGGGAAAAGTAGCAATACAGGCTAAGTTAAGGTGTAATATGGTCAGGAGGCACTTTCCGCCCGCTGTAAGTGCCGCAAAATCCTGTTGGTGTAACACACCAGGAAAAAGCAGCAATACAGGCTAAGTTAAGGTGTAATATGGTCAGGAGGTACACTCCGCCCGCTGTAAGTGCCGCAAAATCCTGTTGGTGTAACACACCAGGAAAAAGCAGCAATACAGGCTAAGTTAAGGTGTAATATGGTCAGGAGGCACACTCCGCCCGCTGTAAGTGCCGCAAAATCCTGTTGGTGTAACACACCAGGAAAAAGCAGCAATACAGGCTAAGTTAAGGTGTAATATGGTCAGGAGGCACACTCCGCCCGCTGTAAGTGCCGCAAAATCCTGTTGGTGTAACACACCAGGAAAAAGCAGCAATACAGGCTAAGTTAAGGTGTAATATGGTCAGGAGGTACACTCCGCCCGCTGTAAGTGCCACAAAATCCTGTTGGTGTAACACACCAGGAAAAAGCAGCAATACAGGCTAAGTTAAGGTGTAATATGGTCAGGAGGCACACTCCGCCCGCTGTAAGTGCCGCAAAATCCTGTTGGTGTAACACACCAGGAAAAAGCAGCAATACAGGCTAAGTTAAGGTGTAATATGGTCAGGAGGCACACTCCACCCGCTGTAAGTGCCGCAAAATCCTGTTGGTGTAACACACCAGGAAAAAGCAGCAATACAGGCTAAGTTAAGGTGTAATATGGTCAGGAGGTACACTCCGCCCGCTGTAAGTGCCGCAAAATCCTGTTGGTGTAACACACCAGGAAAAAGCAGCAATACAGGCTAAGTTAAGGTGTAATATGGTCAGGAGGCACACTCCGCCCGCTGTAAGTGCCGCAAAATCCTGTTGGTGTAACACACCAGGAAAAAGCAGCAATACAGGCTAAGTTAAGGTGTAATATGGTTAGGAGGCACACTCCGCCCGCTGTAAGTGCCGCAAAATCCTGTTGGTGTAACACACCAGGAAAAAGCAGCAATACAGGCTAAGTTAAGGTGTAATATGGTCAGGAGGCACACTCCGCCCGCTGTAAGTGCCGCAAAATCCTGTTGGTGTAACACACCAGGAAAAAGCAGCAATACAGGCTAACTTCAGGTGTATAATGTGCAGGAGGCTTAGCAACAATGACACTGACACTGTCCCCTGCCTATCCTTCTCTCTCCCTGCACACAAGGTTTATCAAAGTATATGACACTGACACTCTCCCTGCCTATCCTTCTCTCTCCCTGCACACAAGGTTTAGCAAAGAATATGACACTGACACTGTCCCCTGCCTATCCTTCTCTCTCCCTGCACACAAGGTTTATCAAAGTATATGACACTGACACTCTGCCTGCCTATCCTTCTCTCTCCCTACACACAAGGTTTAGCAAAGAATATGACACTGACACTCTCCCTGCCTATCCTTCTCTGTCCCTACACACAAGGTTTAGCAAAGAATAGATTTGACAAGATTTGACACTGTCCCTGCCTATCCTTCACTTTCCCTGCTCCGGAACACACTACACAAGGCCGCCGCGCTGGCGGCCTTTTATAGTGTGGGGCGTGTACTAAACCCCCTCAGCTATAATTGGCCACAGGCATCCTGCCTGTGGCCAATCATTGCTCTCCTCGCTGCCGGCGCTGTGATTGGCCAAGCATGCAGGGTCACAGTGCATGCTTGGCCAATCACAGCGCCGGGATTACACTGCGATGGCGCAGTGTATTGTGGGCCATTCGCGTCACTCGAATTTGGTGCGAACGGCCCAAATCGTTCGTTGTTCGCCGAACGCGGCGAACAGCCGATGTTCGAGTCGAACCTATGTTCGACTCGAACATCGAGCTCATCCCTAGTAAGTAGAGCTCGGTTTAAAAAAAAAATATATATACACCCTCTAATCCCTAAACGCCTCTCACTGATAAGCTGGGCGTGTTGCCGGGCGTTGCTGGGGCGTGTTTCAAAGCCCGTTGGGAAGCCGACAGCATGCATCCCTAATAACAGACACTAATGCCACGTACACACAACCGTTATTCATGTCATGCAAAATTGATTCCTCTCAAGCCTGCCTTGCATACACACGTTCATGAAAAAAAACACTTTAGCAAAACGCGGTGACGTACAACACGTACGACGGCACTATAAAGGGGAAGTTCCATTTGAATGGCGCCACCTTTTGGGCTGCAGTTGCTGATCCTCGTGTTAATAAAGTTTGGTGAGCGACGATTCGCGCTTTTCAGCCTCGTGCTTTTCAGTCCGTTACAGCGTGACGAATGTGCTATCTCCATTACGAACGCTAGTTTTACCAGAACGAGCGCTCCCGTCTCATACTTGATTCTGAGCATGCATGTTTTTTTTCCCCCTTGTAAAACCCTACACACGACCGTTTTTCACAGTGTTAAAAAGAAGGACGTGAAAAACAACGAGAAAAAATAGAGCAGGTTGTAATTTTTTTTCGGCCAGTTTTTACGTTGAGAAAACTGCTATGGAGCATACACACGAACGTTTTTTACGACCAATCTAAAAAATTGCAGTTTTCTCGTCATGAAAAATGGTCGTGTGTACGCGGCATGAGTCATTTCCCATTCCACAGCTGCAGAGCTCTGTGTCTCAGTGCCTGTGATTGGTGGCGGTGATTGGTTGCAGCGTCCTAGCGGGCTCACCCGAGGTCATCCTTGCAGTGAGAGGCACTCGAGGATTTCTCAGGGGATAAGATAAGTTTACTACTGTAATGGATATAAAGTGAATATTTTAATATATATAAGAATTAAAAAAAAACAAGCTCATCCTTGCCCTGATGAAAAAAGGCCAGATTTATCAGGGGATGAAGAAGAGAAAATATATATTGTGTGTATATATATATATATATATATATATATATAGCTCGGACGAACACACTTACACCGAATTTTAATGGTTCAAAGAATGTCAGGCAAAATGGTCGGCCCTCATGCACGTCAACTTCCTCAAATCTGGCCCTCTTTCAAAAGAGTTTGGACACCCCTGACTAGTGTTGTAACTAACGCCGTTTAAATAAACGGCGTTAGGTAACGTAGCCACTTTTTGGGGTAACGAGTAATCTAACTGATTACTCTTCCCCTCGTGGCACCGCCGTTCCCATTACTTGGGCGGCGTTACCCCAATTACATCTACTCGCCGCAGCCGCCGCGAGTAGATGTAATGTGTAAAACTAACTGCAAGCCGCCGTCTGTCTACCTGAACAGCGTGTCATGCAGACAGACGGCGGCCATTGCAGTTTTCAAAAGCCGCGCCTCCCGAGTCCTCGTCGCCTGTGATAGGCGGAACACTCAATTTCACAGCAGGCAGTGTTCCGCCTATCACGGACATCCTCTCATCCTCGTCTGTGTTATGAGGATGAGCGGATGTCCGTGATAGGCGGAACACTGAATGCTGGGAAATTGAGTGTTCCGCCTATCACAGGCGACGAGGACTCGGGAGGTGCGGCTTTTGAATGCTGTGTAATGGACGCCAGGACGCCGCCGCCCACCGATCAGGTAGGGGGCTACTATTGTGTTACAAACTGAAGCCTTGTAGATGACAAAAATGTATTCTCAATCAGTACATTTATGCAGTAAGACAAAGCAGTTTATCTCATCTAGCACAATATAACGTAATTCAGTAGTAGTGATGAGCCGAACACCCCCGGGTTCGGTTCCCACCAGAACCCGCGAACGGACCGAAAGTTCGCACAAACTTTAGAACCCTATTAAATACAATGGATGCGAACGTTCGAAATCTAAAGTGCTAATTATAACGACTATTATGCATGTTATTGTCCTAAAAAGGGTTTGGGAACCCGGGTTCTGCACCAGGGGACATGTATCAATGCAAAAAGAAGTTTTAAAACGGCCGTTTTTCTGGAGCAGTCATTTTAATGATACATAAAGTGAAAAAAAAATGTCAAATATTACCTTAAATATCGTACCTGGGGGGTGTCTAAAGTATGCCTGTGAAGTGCCACGTGTTTCCCGTGTTTAGAACTGTCCCTGCACAAAATTACATTTCTAAAGGAAAAAAAGCCATTTAAAACTGCTTGCGGCTTTAATGTAATGTCTGGTCCCGGTAATATGGATGAAAATCTTTAAGAAAAATGACACCATCACACCCCCCCCCCCCTTACCCCAGCCCATTACCAGCCCCTTTGGGTCTTGTATGTATATTAAGGGGAACCCCGCACACAAAATAAAAAAGGCCCTATATACTCTGAACAGCCGTATACAGGCAGTGCATACAAGACAGGGACTGTAGGTTTGTTCGTATGTAGAATCTGTTTGTAATTTTGAACAGGTACATTGTCTAAGTGTAGCTCCAGCCAAAAAATCTATTTTTAAGCTTTTTGGAAAACATAGGGAAGGGTTATCACCCCTGTAACATTTGTTTTGCTGTCTGTGCAGTGTGCACCTGTTCAGAACAGTTCACCTCACTTTCCGTCCTAATGACAAATGTTTTTTGAAAATTTGGGGTTTTTATTGAAACAAGAATTGGTGATAAAGAATCAGTGTAGAGGAGACACTTTTTTTCCCATATTAACTCTTACAGGAGAGAATTTGCCTTCCTAGGGGTAGATTTCCTCTCACTTCCTGTTGTATCCTTCCGTTTGCAAGGAGGAGTCGTTTGTAAGTTGGATGTTTGAAAGTAGGGGCCTGCCGTATATACTCAGCTGAAATTTGCCCCTTACATGTTGGTGTTGCCACAACACTGTGAGCCCTCACAGTTAGTCTTGGTGGGCGCATGAATGGGCCCTGCTGTGAATTATTATATCAAGAATTGTAATTGCATGCCCCTGTTGAACAGGGGCTGAAAAATTGGGATTTTGGTGGTGGTGGTGGTGGTGGTGTTGACACAACACTGTAAGGCCTCACAGTTAGACTTGGTGGGCGCAGGAATGGGCCCTGCTGTGAATTATTAGATCAAGAATTGTAATTACATGCCCCTGTTAAATGGGCAGAAAAATTGAGCCTTAGGCACTGGTGCCACAACACTGCAACCCCTCACAGATACTGTACTTGGAGCACAGCAATGAGCCCTGTTGCAAAGTATTGCATCAAAAATTGTAATTACACGCCCCTGTTAAACAGGGGCTGAAAAATTGGGCCTTAGCCACTGGTGCTGGTGCCACGACACTGCAACCACTCCCAGATACTCTACTTGGAGTGCAGGAATGAGCCCTGCTGCAAAGCATTGCATAAAAAATTGTAATAACACACCCCTGTTAAACAGGGGCTGAAAAATTGGGCCTTAGCCACTGGTGGCGGCACCCAGAAACAAAAATGTTCTTCCAAGCTATCATCATCAATCGGATCATTGAGGAGGAGGAGGATAGTCAGTCAACATAACAGGACAAACTCTCAGCATCAGCATCAGTCTTGAAGGGATGTGACATTTGAAAAAAAATTAGTCTGTTATATCAGCTTCAGGTGTTTGGTAGCTGGTGGTGATCCAAGACTGGTTCATCTTTATGAAGGTCAGTCGATCAACAGAGTCGGTGGACAGGCGCACCCTGTGATCCGTGACAAATCCTCCAGCAGCACTGAATGTGCGTTCTGAAAGAACGCTGGATGCAGGACAGGCCAGTAGCTCAATTGCATACTGTGCAACCTCTGGCCAGTGATCCATCCTCAAGACCCAGTAAGCCAGAGGATTTTCGGTGGGGAAGGTGTCCAAGTCTGACCTTGCCCCTAGGTATTCCTGCACCATGGATATCAGACGCTGGCGATGGTTGCTGGAACCGATCATACCTTGGGGCTGCGGACTAAAGAATTGTCTGAACGCTTCGGTCAGACGGCCACCTTCCCCACCGCTCCTTCTTTGACTGACCGAAGCCTCAGCAACTCGTTGTCCAAGACCAGGAGTTTGTAACCTCCCGGTCTCTGGGAACGCGTTGCACAGACCTTTCTGCAAGGCCTCCCGGAGTTGTCTCATCCTCTGCTCCCTCTGCGACGGTAAGATAAGGTCCGCAACCTTACCCTTGTACCGTGGATCAAGGAGAGTGGCCAGCAAGTAATGGTCCCTCTCCTTGATCCGAAGAATACGAGGATCCTTCCGCAGACTTTGCAGGATCAGGGAGGCCGTGCAGCGTAGGTTAGCTGAGGCATTCAGTCCGGAGTCCTCTGGGTCACTAAGGACGACATGATCCGCAGCCACCTTCTCCCAGCCACGTACAAGTCCACTGGTTTCTTGGGACTGTAAATCATCCCTAAAAGACTGCTGCTGATGATGCTGAGTGCCAGGCTCCACCTCCATGCTGACACAATCCTCCTCCTCCTCCTCCTCTTCTTCCTGTGCGATGGGTGGGACAGAAGGAACACTGTCTGGGTAAAGGGGGCCTTGAGAGGCAAGGAAGTCCTCCTCTTCCTGCCTCTGTTCTGCCTCAAGTGCCCTGTCCATTATTCCACGCAGCGTATGTTCCAACAGGTGGACAAGAGGTACAGTGTCACTGATGCATGCACTGTCACTGCTCACCATCCTCATGGCCTCCTCAAATGGTGCCAGGACAGTGCATGCATCCCTGATCATGCCCCACTGGCGTGGTGAAAAAAACCCGAGCTCCCCTGACCCTGTCCTGGTGCCGTAGTCGCACAGGTACTCATTGATGGCCCTCTGCTGCGTGTGCAGCCCCTGCAGCATGGCCAACGTTGAGTTCCACCTGGTGGGCATGTCACATATAAGGCGGTTCTTGGGCAGGTTCAACTCCTTTTGCAGCTCAGCCAGGCGAGCACTGGCATTATAAGATCTGCGGAAATGCACACAGACTTTCCTGGCCTGCCTCAGGACATCCTGTAAGCCCGGGTACCTGCCCAAGAACCGCTGCACCACCAGGTTAAGGACGTGAGCCACACAGGGCACATGGGTCAGTTGTCCCTGTCGGAGAGCGGAGAGGAGGTTGGTGCCATTGTCGCAAACTACCATTCCTGGCTTAAGCTGGCGTGGCGTCAACCACCTCTCGGCCTGCCCCTGCAGAGCAGACAGAACCTCTGCCCCAGTGTGGCTCCTGTCCCCCAAACACACCAGCGCAAGCACGGCATGGCATCTTTTTGCCTGCGTACTTGCGTAGCCCCTTGAACGCCTACGGAGCACCGCTGGTTCCGAGGACAAAGCACAGGAAGAGGCCACGGAGGAAGAAGAAGAGGAGGGGGTGGAGGACAGAGGTGTGTCACAACCAGTAGTAGCATTTTGGAGGCGTGGCGGTGGAACAACCTCCAACACTACTGCACCTTGTCCTGCATCCTTCCCAGCTGCCAAAAGAGTGACCCAATGGGCTGTGAAAGAAAGGTAACGTCCCTGTCCATGCCTGCTGGACCATGAGTCAGCGGTAATATGCACCTTACCGCTGACCGCCCTGTCCAGCGAGGCCAAGACATTGCCTTCCACATGCCGGTAGAGAGCCGGAATCGCCTTCCGTGAGAAAAAGTGGCGTTTGGGAACCTGCCACTGAGGAACCGCACATTGCACAAACTCACGGAAGGGGGCCGAGTCTACCAACTGAAAAGGCAGCAGTTGAAGCGCTAGCAATTTAGCCAAGCTAGCATTCAACCGCTGAGCATGTGGATGGCTGGAAGTGAACTTCTTTCGACGGTCCAGCAGCTGGGGCAGGGAAATTTGCCTGCTAGAATCGGACGTCGGTGTACTGCTAGCAGAGTGGGCGCAAGTACTTGGCTGTGACACACCTAATTCTACACCTTCATTCCTCTCAGAGCAGGTTTCAGAGAGGACTGAAGGTATAGTGGGGTTGGAGATCCCAGCTGATGCGGTGCAAGAAGAGGTCAGCTTTGTTCTTTGGTGTGGGTCTTTAAGGTAGGCTTGCCAACGAGCTGCATGGCAGGTCAACATATGTCTGGTCAAGCATGTGGTGCCCAAGCGGGTGATGTTTTGGCCACGCGATATACGCTTGAGACATATGTTGCAAACAGCAGCTGTGCGATCTGATGCACTCGACTCAAAAAAGGCCCACACCAAAGAACTTTTTGAATAACGGGCAGAGGCAGCGTCCTGCACAGGCGGAGCTCTGCGGTGTGATTCCGTCGGTGTGCTGCCCTTACGCTGGCCCCCCGAGGGCGTTCTGCCTCGTTGGAGATGTGCCTCCTCCTCATCCTTCTCCTCCTCCTCCTCCTCTCTCCTATTAGGCACCCACGTGGAGTCAGTGACCTCATCATCCCCTCCCTCCTCATCACTGGAGCCAATCTGGCAGTATGCTGCAGCTGCTGGAACATGACTGCCAGATTGGTGTCCTTCTTGAGCATCCCCTCTCTCTGCTCTCACGCTACTGCCTTCCTCTAGCTGGGTATCATCATCAGACCCTTCGAAACGCTGGGCATCCTCCTGGAGCATGTACCCAACACTTTGCTCAAACAGTTCGGGGGACTCCTCAGGAGGAGGACATGGTGGGTCTAGGGAAGGAGTGACTGATGATGACATTGATACCAGGGAAGACGCTTTGGCAGCTGCTTTGCCAGTACCCTGAGCCTGGGTGAGAGAGGATGAGGAGGATGAGGAGGGCTTGGTCATCCACTCTACCAAGTCTTCGGCATGATGTGGCTCAACATGTCCAGCTGCCGAAAAGAAGGACAAGCGTGTCCCATGGCCATGTGCTGATGACAATGCACCGCGTCCACGACCAGCACTGTTGCCCCCAGACACAGAGCCTGCTTGCCCTCTTTTATTGGCTCCTGACTGTCTGCCTCTCCTTGTTTGCCTTCCAGACATTCTAATGGCCTGCAGGGAGATGGGAAAACCAGCAATTAGGGGTAGCTTCAGGTGTATACTGTGCAGGAGGCTTAGCAACAATGACACTGACACTGTCCCCTGCCTATCCTTCTCTCTCCCTGCACACAAGGTTTAGCAAAGAATAGGACACTGACACTGTCGACTGCCTATCCTTTTCTGTCCCTACACACAAGGTTTAGCAATATGGTTAAGCACACTAGGTTTAGCAAAGAATATGACACTGACACTCTCCCTGCCTATCCTTGTCTGTCCCCTACAAACAAGGTTTAGCAAAGAATATGACACTGACACTCTGCCTACCTATCCTTGTCTGTCCCTACACACAAGGTTTAGCAATATGGTTCAGCACACAAGGTTTAGCAAAGAATATGACACTGACACTCTCCCTGCCTATCCTTGTCTGTCCCTACAAACAAGGTTTAGCAAAGAATATGACACTGACACTCTGCCTACCTATCCTTGTCTGTCCCTACACACAAGGTTTAGCAATATGGTTCAGCACACAAGGTTTAGCAAAGAATATGACACTGACACTCTCCCTGCCGATCCTTGTCTGTCCCTACACAAAAGGTTTAGCAATATGGTTAAGCACACTAGGTTTAGCAAAGAATATGACACTGACACTCTCCCTGCCTATCCTTGTCTGTCCCTACAAACAAGGTTTAGCAAAGAATATGACACTGACACTCTGCCTACCTATCCTTGTCTGTCCCTACACACAAGGTTTAGCAATATGGTTCAGCACACAAGGTTTAGCAAAGAATATGACACTGACACTCTCCCTGCCTATCCTTGTCTGTCCCTACAAACAAGGTTTAGCAAAGAATATGACACTGACACTCTGCCTACCTATCCTTGTCTGTCCCTACACACAAGGTTTAGCAATATGGTTAAGCACACTAGGTTTAGCAAAGAATATGACACTGACACTCTCCCTGCCGATCCTTGTCTGTCCCTACACACAAGGTTTAGCAAAGAATATGACACTGACACTCTCCCTACCTATCCTTCTCTGTCCCTACACACAAGTTTGAGGTACAAATAGCACTGACACTGTCCCTGCCTATGTAACTCTTTCCCTGCGCCGGCACACACTACACGAGGCCACCGCGCTGGCGGCCTTTTATAGTGTGGGGTGTGTACTAAACCCCCTCAGCAATAATTGGCCACAGGCATCCTGCCTGTGGCCAATCATTGCTCTCCTCGCTGCCGGCGCTGTGATTGGCCAAGCATGCAGGGTCACAGTGCATGCTTGGCCAATCACAGCGCCGGGATTACACTGCGATGGCGCAGTGTATTGTGGGCCGTTCGCGTCACTCGAATTTGGCGCGAACGGCCCAAATCGTTCGTTGTTCGCCGAACGCGCGAACAGCCGATGTTCGAGTCGAACCTATGTTCGACTCGAACACCGAGCTCATCCCTATTTAGTAGTTCTATAGTTCATAGTTCTATGTTTTACACTTTAGGTTTAGTGGCTCTCATGGAGCAGCTTTATATTTTCATGGCTGGGTTGCAACATCAGATTTCAGTTGCAGGTTGCAGGCCAAGAAAAATCAATTATTCAGTAGAGTAGTAAAGATTAAAAATTATTTGGTAAAGAGCGAGGAAAATGTATGCAGTAAGACAGAAAACAATCAAAATTTTCCAAAAAACAAAACTCCTGCCAACTGCAGCAAGGTTTTTGAGCATTGTGTAGTACTTTGACCGACAATACACCCAGACAGGTAAGTACTATATTTTCCAGGCTCAGTACTTCTGCTTTCATTGTCATCTTATTGGATAATGAATCAGTATCATCAAACTGCTGCTTTAGGACATATTCACACCTATGCTTGTGCAATTCAGCTGCATTTGTTCAATGCATGTTGTAATGTGTTATGATGCACTATTGCACTACTTCACACACCTCACAGTGCTATAGAACAAATAAAAAAAAATAGTATTTTCCAAATTGCGCTGCAAAACAGTGCAGAGATGTCTCTTATTTAAAACATTATGACTGTGCACAAGCACTGTAGTGCTTTGCAATGGTACAGTATGAACAAGCCTGTACTGTCCAATGAACAGACTGGTGGGCTAGGGGCACAGTGAGTCAGTGACAACACTGCACCTTAATTGAATCACGGGCACAGTGAGTAGAGTGACCACATTTCCAAACTGCCATTCAGGGACACACCTCCTCTTTTACCTTCCCCCAAAAAAGGTGAGGGGGGGCGGGCGGAAATGTAGCCCCGGGGTTGATAGGGAACTTGGCGGTGGGTTATTTGTCAGGTGAATGTGCCACTTGCCACCAGATGCTGTGCCGCTTGCCACCTATAGCCTGCCACCAGATGCAGTGCTGCTGTCACTCCCTCTGCATGAGCCACGTGCGTAGAAGGAAAGGAGTGGCATCCCTATCTGGACAGTGAAGATCACACCAGTCCCTGCTGCTTGCCGCTGAGTGCCGGAGAAGGAGGAGGTGCAGAGGTCGGTGGGGACAGCAGTGCTGCACTAGGCGCAGGCCTCGCTCCCGGTCTCACTGCCTGAGAGTAAATGGTCACTGGTTGCAAGATGCCAGGCAGCGCTGGCCCTAGCAACCCATTCCAGAAATGTAGTTATTAGTTAGTAGGGGGTGGCTGTGTCCTCTATTTCATTCCGGGACATTGTATTGTCCCAGAATGAAGGTGCCCGGGACCCAGGACCGACATGTCAATTGCGGGACAGTCCCGGGGAATCCGGGACACGTGGGCACCCTAACAGTGAGGCATTGGGCACAGTGAGACCCGGGCACAGTGAGGCATTGGGCACAGTGAAGCATGGGCACAGTGAGGCATGGGCACATAACCAATATTATTTTTTGTTATCCCTCCTATTATTTTATACACTGAAAAAATTACATATATATCATCCTTCTACCGCCCCGCCCCTGCCCCCGTGTATATATAATATAACCAATATAGTTACTTTGCTGAGTAACTAATTACTTTTTCATTGTAGTAACTGAGTGAGTAACTCCATTACTTTTTGGATGAAGTAATTTGTAACTGTAACTAATTACTTTTTTAACGTAAGATGAACAACACTGCCCCTGACCTAGGGGGTTCTGATTTAAAAGATATCTGTCAGGGAATATGGAGGCTAAAATGTTCAATTACTTCCGGCTTACTCGGCTGCCAATGGCGCTGATTTAAAAAAAATGACAGTGTTCAGAATTGTTGATTTTGGCAAACTGAATACTTTTAAGTGCAAAGGAGGGATTTGGGGTCTTTTAGACCCCCGATCCCCCCATAAAGAGTACCTGTCACCACCTAATACTGTCACAATGGATGTTTACATTCCTTGTGACAGCACTAAAAGTGATCAGATTTTTATTTTATTTTTTAAAGGGACAATGTTAAAAAAATAAAAAAAAAGAAAAAAACTTTTTTTTTTAAAGCGCCCCTGTCCCCATGTGCTCGCGCAGCAAAGAAAATGCATATGTAAGTCACACCCGCAAATGGAAACGGTGTTCAAATCACACATGTGAGGTATCGCCGCGATCGTCAGAGTGAGAGCAATCATTTTTGCTGCATCATTTGTTGCTAGGTATAAAGCTTTTTTAGCTTCTTCATTAGCTTTTATTTCTTCTTTTACTATTATTATTATTCATTTATTATAATGTTTTTTCGTTAGGGTAAAGCCCTGTACACACGATCGGTTTAACCAATGAAATTAGTCCGATGGACTTTTTTCATCGGACAAACCGATCGTGTATGGGCCCCATCAGTCTTTTTTCCATCGGTGTTAAAAAATAGAACATGTTTTAAATTTATCCGATGGAAAAAAAAACGACAGCAAATTACTATCGTCTGTGGGGAACTCCATCGGAGAAAAAACCCACGCATGCTCAGAATCAAGTCGACGCATGCTCAGAAGAATTGAACTTCATTTTTCTTGGCTCGTCGGAGTGTTTTACGTCAGGGCGTTTTGGACGATCGGATTTTTGACTGATGGTGTGTAGGCAAGAATGATGGAAGTCAGCTTCATCGGATTTCCGATGGAAAAATCCATCGGTTTAAAATCCATAGGAAATCCGATCGTGTGTACAGGGTTTAAGAGGTTCGAGTTCACTTTAGGTTAGGGTTAGGATTAGGAGTTGGGGTTAGGGTTATTTATTATTATTTTTTATTTGATTTTATTGATTATTATATGAGTAATAATAAATAAATGTAAAATAAATACACAAATAAATAAAAATGAATACATTCAATAAATTAATACTAAGTAACAATACATAAATAATTAACCCTTAACTTTAACCCTTACCCCTTAAAAAATAAAACATTAATACATAACTAAACACCCTAACACAAAATGTATTATTATTATTGTATTTTTTTGTTCGAGTTTGGGTGTTTGTTATTTTATTAGTATCATTATTAATAATGTATTTAAGATTTTTTAGGGTTAGAGATTAATTATTATTTATTAATACATATTATTAATTTATTTTACTTATATAGCCCTGTCAATTTACGCAGCGCTTTACATATATATTGTACATTCACATCAGTCCCTACCCTCAAGGAGCTTACAACCTAAGGTCCCTAAGGCACATTTATACATATACTAGGGCCAATTTAGACAGGATTCGATTAACCTACCAGCATGTCTTTAGAGTGTGGGAGGAAACCAGAGCACCCAGGGGAAACCCACACAGGCACAGGGAGAACATGCAAACTCCAGGCAGATGGTGTTGTGGTTGGGATTCGAACCAGCGACCCTTTTTGCTGCTACGTGAAAGTGCTAACCACTACACCACTATTTATTCATATTTTGTTCTTCCATTCATTTCGAAAAGGATAAAAACGTGCCAAAAATGCTCAAATCTGCCCGAATTGAGCTACAAAAAAAGCTCATAAAACTTTTTGGAGCTTTAGGCGTTTGGCTTCAGGCGACATAGAGAATCATTGATTTTTTTTCCCCTCCAGCGTTTTGGAGCTTCAAGCTACAAAACACTCAGGTGCGAATGGGGCCTAAGTGTGTAACGGGGTCATTTTATTATTATTATTAATATTATTATACAGGATTTATATAGTGCCAACAGTTTGCGCAGCCCTTTACAACATGAGAGCAGACAGTACAATTACAATACAATTCAATACAGGAGGAATCAGAGGACCCTGCTCATTAGAGCTTACAATCTATTCTAAAATACATTGTTTAACCACTTACGGACCGCCCGTTGCAGGAATACGTTGGCTGTTTGAAGAGGAATATGGTTGTTATGGCAGCAGCCAGCTACCATAACCCCGGTATCCTCTTCTTCAGCGGGCGGTCTGCTACAAGATCAAAGTGGTCTCTGCGGCGGATACGCCGCAAGATCACTTTTATCGGCGGCGGGAGAGGGCCCCCTCTCGATACGGTCCTGTCCCTTGCTGTGTATGGAGACAACTGAGGAGAAGATGGCCCCCACCCGTCTTCATATCACTGCAGGGCGGAAGTGACGTCAAAACGTCACTTCCGCCCATAGCTCTTAAAGTGGTTGTAAACCCACATTTAGTTTTTTTTTTTCCCCCCACCTGTAAGAGAAAGGCATAATGAGCTAGTATGACTAGCATATTAGCTCATTATGTACCACTTACCTTAGATCGGGGCCCCCGAAGCCGTCCGCGTCCCTCCATCTAGCCGCATCCATCGCTGCGGCGACAGCTGGAAGGTTACTTCCGGGTATCGCCGCTGCAGCCAATCACAGCGCCGCTCCGGCGCTGTGATTGGCCGGAGCGGCGGTGACGTCACTCTGCGCATGCGCGCAAGAGCCGACACAATCGGCTACGCCCAGCTATTGCTGGGAAGTAGCCGATTTTGTGAATGGGATTAACCCCATGAATGCGCCGTTCTCTACGGCGCGCATGCGCCGTAGACACGGAGCAATGTCATTTTTACTAAATATCTCCTAAACCGTGTAGGTTTAGGAGATATTTCTTGCACCTACAGGTAAGCCTTAATCTAGGCTTACCTGTAGGTGCAAGTTGAAAAAGTGGGTTTACAACCACTTTAAAGGGACATTTATTTTTTATTTATTTTTAGAATTACATTATTTTTTATTTTATTTTTTTATTGCATTTTAGTCCAAATATGAGATCTTAGGTCTTTTTGACCACAGATCTCATATTTAACCACTTGCCGACCACCTAACGCACATATACGTCCTTTGAGGGAAATTTAATTGTATTTAAATTAATTTTTTTAAATTATTTTAAAAATTGTTTTAAAGTTTATTTTTATGAATTGATTTTTATAAATTGATTTTTATAAATTGATTTTTATAAATTGAAAAAGGGATTACCAAACATTGCAGCAGGTATTATGGAAAGTTTTTCAGGTTCTAGTGTAATTGAAGACTGAGGATTGGCATTGTGTAAAATGTGAGAGGTATCAGCTTCATTCTTCATTATTATATATATTTTGTTAGTAGTTCCGTTGCTGGGACATGTGGGTGATATGTGTAATGTCCCTGTATGTCCCACCAATGGCCAGTTATCCGACTGCTGCGGGATCACGTTTGTATTCTTCAGTAGCAGGAATGAATCGTGATGCCCGGATGTAGGTTGTCTTAGAATTTCTGGTGTCAATCTAACCTGCGGATATTTAACCCGCGTTGTGTGACGTCCGGATCCAGCCTCCTCTCCCAGACAAAGCCTCATACGGAGAAACGCAGCATCGGGTGGAGCTGCAAGATCCTGACGTCACCACGCACCAGCTGATCGGATTGTACCGCAGCTGAGAATCCTTTTTTTCGTTTAAATTATTTGGCGCTTTTATGTTTAATACCCAGGATTGCAAATAAAGGGTATCTTCTTTTAATAAGAATACTGCACCATGAAGCGTTTTTTTTTTCATTTTACTTCCAAACTACAATCTAATACGTCTGGAGGGGGATCTGACAAGCTGAGCAACAGGAAGGTGGTTCGGCTTTTCCTGCTTTTGTAGAAGTGTCCCTTGGAGTTCCTGGATGTGCTGCTGGGTTCCTGATCATCCGAGTGATCCGTGAAGGATATCGAGCTTTAAAAGATCCCTGTAATGGGGATCCGTTTGATCCGGTAAGCAGTTTGTACATCCATTTTCTACCTGAGCAAGTTGTGAAGTGTTGAATCCTTACCTGCATCCATCTCTAATGTGGGGAACATAGGATAATACCCTGAGCGGCCATCCCTCTCATGAAGTTTTTTGTTGTTGTTTCACATACACATAATTGCAGCACTATGTCAGCTGCATATTTATAGTATTGTATTTGTTACACAGAGGTTGCGCATTTTTTTTTTTTTCATTTATCTGTAACTGTATATTCCAGTCACTTATTTGCAGCACCTGAACATAATAGAAATTATTTTACTTTCATGTACATTTAATTATATACATGATATTCCTCACTTTTTTCACCTACTCTGTTACCTTATATGGTTTTAGAGTATTCACATGATATTAGAGTTAGCGCAGATTACCCCCCCTTTTGCACATATACGTCGGCAGAATGGCTCGTGTGAGCAAAGCAACGTACCTGTACGTTGCTTTGAAAATCCCGCCGAGCGGGCGCATTCGCCCACCGCACGCTCGATGTCCGCCGGTGTCCCCCGATCGTGTCACAGAGCGGGGGAGATGCCTGTGTAAACAAGGCATTTCCCTGTTCTGCCTAGTGACAGGACACTGATCTACTGCTCCCTGTGGTCGGGAGCAGTGATCACTGTCGTGTCACTGGTAGCCCAGCCCGCACACAGTTAGAATCACTCCCTAGGACACACTTAACCCCTTCCTCGCCCCTAGTGGTTAACCCCTTCCCTGCCAGTGTCATTTACACAGTAATCAGTGCATTTTTATAGCGCTGATCGCTGTATAAATGACAATGGTCCCAAAATAGCGTCAAAAGTGTCCGATGTGTCCGCCATAATGTCGCAGTCACGATAAAAATCGCAGATCGCCGCCATTACTACAAAAAAAATTAATAATAAAAATGCCATAAAACTACCCCCTATTTTGTAGACACTGTAACTTTTGCGCAAACCAATCAATATACGCTTATTGCGATTTTTTTTTACCAAAAATATGTAGAAGAATACATATCAGCCTAAACTGAGGGAAAAAAAAAAACATTTTTAAAAATTGGGATATTTATTATAGCAAAAAGTAAAAAATATTGTTTTTTTTTCAAAATTGTCGCTCTTTTTTTGTTTATAGCACAAAAATAAAAAACCGCAGAGGTGATCAAATACCACCAAAAGAAAGCTCTATTTGTGGGAAAAAAAGGACGTCAATTTTGTTTGGGTACCACGTCGCACGACCGCGCAATTTTATTTTTTTAAAACAGTGTCAAAATAAATAAAATAAAGTAAAATAAATAAGAAAAACCCCAATTTTTTTTAAAGCGCCCCGTCCCGACGAGCTCGTGCGCAGAAGCGAACGCATACATGAGCAGCGCCCGCATATGAAAACGGTGTTAAAACCACTCATGTGAGGTATTGCAGCGATCGTTAGAGCGAGAGCAATAATTCTTGCCCTAGACCTCCTCTGTAACTCAAAACATGCAACCTGTAGAATTTTTTAAACGTCGCCTATGGAGATTTTTATGGGTAAAAGTTTGGCGCTATTCCACGAGCGGGCGCAACTTTGAAGCGTGACATGTTGGGTATCAATTTGCTCAGCGTAATATTATTTTTCACAATATAAATGTAGCGGGTATATACTTTTAAATTCTGGTAAAGACACCAGAGATGTATAGTTCCCTGCGGCACAGCAGGTGGCGCTGTCACTTTGGGCCGGGGTTGAACCATCGCTGCAGTGCCGTACCCTTTGTGGCCTCTCGCAGCGGTTGTACGGCGGGGCGGGGAACCCGCCGTGCACCCTGGGAGAGGGTATAAGGGGGGTGAACATCTTCGCCACGAGGTTCGAGTCCCAGGCACCTTCAGCCTGAGGGCTGCTGTTCGCGGTCGGGGTCCAGGCGGCCTAGGCCTGGACACCTGGAGTTCGTGTTCCATCCCAGACACCTTCAGTCTGAGGTGAGGTACTCAGCCGGAGGCCTGGGGCCCAGTACCTTCCGCTGGGTCCTGCGAGGGAGGGATTGTCCTAGGGGGCCCCGGGAGTGGGGCCCCCGAATCCAGCGGCGTAAGGGACCGGAGGAGGGACTCATCCGAAGACCTGGTGCAGCAGATTGCCAGTGCCGGATGAACCTCTGGAGACCGCCCGGAGGGATATCTTCCCAAACAGGGGCCAAGTTCAGAGAGGAAGGTGGTTCATGTTCTATGACCGGTGGCAGCGGTCCAACTATTCGACTCAGATCAGTGGCAGAGGCCTGCTATTAGACCTGTGGCAGGGGCCTCAACGGTTCATCCGGTCGGTGGCAGCGACCAAAACTCACGGTCGGTGGCAGAGACCTGCTATTAGGCCTGTGGCAGGGGCCTCAATGGTTCATCCGGTCGGTGGCAGTGACCAAAACTCACGGTCGGTGGCAGAGACCGTGCGCCAGGCCTATTCGCTAGCAAAGGAATAGGAGAGTTCAGTTGTGCCTGGGCCTACTCGTATCCACACCCCTGTTTGTTCATTACTGAAAGTTCAACTGATTGTGTTCACCCTGCAAGAAAAGAAATAAAGGAGTGTTGGACTTTCGATTGGTGTGGGGCTCTATGTTATTGGCAGACACATCTCCACGGAACAACTAAGGCTTTGTATGCAGTGAACAGACCCAGGGGTAATTCAAGTAACTCTGCTCAACCCTCATACACATACGAGGGGAGAGCTTGGCGTAGTGTTCCTGCACTCTCCTCTCTCAGGTACCCCTAGACACAAGCCATTCACAATAGGCGAGAGGGAGAGTGAGGCTCCGCTACATAAAAAAAATTGGGCTAACTTTACTGTTGTCTTATTTTTTAATTAAAAAAAGTGATTTTTTCCCCCAAAAATTGCGCTTTTAAGACTGCTGCGCAAATACGGTGTGTCAAAAAGCATTGCAACGACTGCCATTTTATTCTCTAGGGTGTTAAAAAAATATATATATAATGTTTGGGAGTTCTAAGTAATTTTCTAGCAAACATAATTGTTTTTAACTTGTAAACAACAAATCTCAGAAAGAGGCTTGGTCCTTAACCACTTCCTTACTGGGCACTTAAACCCCCCTCCTGCCCAGACCAATTTTCAGTTTTCAGCGCTGACGCAATTTGAATGACAATTGCGCGGTTATACAACACTGTACCCAAATGAAATTTTTAGCATTTTTTTTGTCACAAATAGAGCTTTCTTTTGGTGGTATTTGATCACCTCTGCGGTTTAAAATTTTTGCCCTATAAACAAAAAAAGAGCGACAATTTTGAAAAAAAACACAATATTTTTTACTTTTTGCTATAATAAATATCCCAATTTTTAAAAATGTTTTCTTTTTTTTTCTCAGTTTAGGCCGATACGTATTCTTCTACATATTTTTGGTGAAAAAAAATCGCAATAGGCGTATATTGATTGGTTTGCGCAAAAGTTATAGCGCCTACAAAATAGGGGATAGGTTTATGACATTTTTTTTTCTTTTCACTAGTGATCTGTGATTTTTGTCAGGACTGCGATATTGCGGCGGACATATCGGTTACTTTTGACATTATTTTGGGAACATTCACATTTATACAGCGAACAGTGCTATAAAAATGCACTGATTACTGTATAAATGTGACTGGCAGGGAAGGGGTTAACACTAGGGGGCGATCAAGGGGTTAAATGTGTTCCCTGGGAGTGATTCTTACTGTGGAGGGAGGGGACTGACTGGGGCAGGTGACCGATCTGTGTCCCTATGTACATCTGTGTCTCGTCTTTTGGCCATAGCGCGGATCGGAAGTGGTTAAGTGGTTAAGGCCCGGTTCACACTAGATGCGGTGCAGATTTGCAGCAAATTTGCTGTGAATTCGCACCGCATCTAAATCGTAAACCTGTTCATGCACACTGATTGCGGAGTGTATGTTAAGTTAACAACACCCCGCAATCAGTTTGCAAAACGCAGCACGTTTTTGATCTGATTCTGCTGCGGACAAAAAAAAGGGTCCTGCACGAGTTTGGTCCAAATGCAATGCAAATTCAGCCATACAGTTTTTATGGCTGAATTTGTATCTCACAGACATTGCATGTTATCTGCACAGCAATGCAGTGCAAATTACATGCAATGTCTGGCATCGCACTAGTGTGAACTGGGCCTAAAATTTATTCTCATTCTTGTCTATTCAGCTCTACTAATCTCTGATGTGAGTGTCGCTGTGCTATGTGCCCCCCTGTGCTATCCGGAGATGAATGTGACTAAGTGTGTAAGATGTCAGATGAGATAACATGAAGTGATGAGCTGTGTGTATCTCTGTATCTCCCCCTCCCTCCCTCCTACACAGAGGATGAAGATGATTGTACTTACAGGATGGTCTATTGGCAGAGTGTCCAGGGATCTTCAGCACTGGAGCACTTCGGCTAGAATCTGCTCTCTTTATATAGGCAACTGAGATATACAAGAACATAGGTAACCGAAATGACAATAGCACAGATGCACCAGATACAATTATAACACAGAAGTATTTTTATTGAATCTTAGAATTTATAAAGATAAATGTTATTTATAAAAAAAAAGACAACATGGGAATACAGGTAAGAAAGATACATCTACACGGGACGTTGTTCAACCTCTCCTGAATGGTTTAACTTGACAGCTAGAAACCGGCATCTAAAAACGGGCGTTTACCCGCGTTTACATGCCGCATCTAGTAGAGTTTAAAAAATTGTGTAGCGGGGTCTCCTTTAAGACTCCTGGGACTGCATTTCCCAGAGTCCCGTTCGGCACCCAGGGTGCAATGTTGCCACCGCAGAGACTTGTGGGAGGGAGATAAAAAGAGGAGGCGTGGAGAGCTCGGCCTCTTTTGGACACCGCACGGCTGCTGACTGGTCTTCCTGTGCAGATCTGCTGGAGTGCAGGGCCTGAAGCCTGGGGCCTTGCGCAACTTCCGAAGAGCCTTCCACCCCACTGCATATCCTGGGTGGCATCTGACTTTGTTTACTAGGGACATCAGTTGGATCGGGGACCCGATCGTTGCAGACGCTGTGTGCGGAGACACAGCAGGTGGAAGTCCCGGACTGGGATCGCGTCCGGAGTGGTGAGCGAGCACCTGCTCAATTCAATGGGCTGTACTGTGTTTAGGCCTATAGACTGCCTTGGCCCACCGATCATTTGTTTGCTGTTCCGCTGGAGACCGGTAGCAGAACAGAGTTAAAGGGTCTCCAGCATAGTGTTCCTTGTGGTTACCTACTTTGTGGATTACAATATTGTTCCTGAACGTGCACCACCATTTCAAGTTTGCATGCGAAGAAATCCTAATTGAAAAGACTGAGTTTAATTCTGTGTCAGGCCTGACCAGGGAGGGGAGATAGAATATTGTTTAGTGCGCCACAGGGCACGTAGATACTAATAGCTGCGCGTGGTGGATTACCACGCTGTGCTATTAGTGTATGCTATATCTATTGCTGCAGGGGTCGGTAGGCAAGTTACCTGTTATGTTTTATTCTGTGCCTTTTAAACTAAAGTAAAACCGTTATACTTTGCCACTTGTTATCACTGTGTTATCATTGCACATAGTGCTTATATCTCCTGACGAGTTTGGGGTTTGTGTATAATCAGGTATATATTCTAATAGATACCATCCCTAGACTAACTGTGCCATAGGAGACTAGACAAGATTGCCGGGGGTTGGTGGAGCTGTACTCAGGGCACGAAATCAAACCAGCGGCTCTCTTAACTGGGGGTAGCGCTACACGTGGGGGCTCCGAGTCCGGGATCCTGATACAGCAGGTGAACACGCCAAAAGTACCGGCATGGACCCGTTAGAGGTTAAAACGTGGTGCGAAGCAGCTAAGACAGAACCAGATCAGTCTGTGGTCATCAGCCTCCCAGGAGAGGAATGGTCAACAGAGAAGGTAGAGAAACTTGTGATGTCACTGTCCCCAGATCATACACTGTGGGTGATGGACATGAAGTCAGATCCAAACATCTCGTATCAGTATGCGCTGATAGAATGGTGGGACGGAATCCAAGAGACCTTTAAGCGCAAATGTGTGCGCACGCCAGACAATACAACCTATAAGTTGGCGCACGCAATAACCGTTAAGACGGAGCCATCCCCAACAATATCACCACAAGGGGCACCCCGTGTCTCACCTGAAAGGAGAGAAAGGGTGACGCCCCCGGCGGCACTGGTCACTACCATAGCACCAGAATTAATAAACGCCCTTTCTGATCTGCTGACAAAGTGCCAGAGGACAAGCACGGTACATGTAGAGGCTAGTTACCGCAGACTTAAGACATTCTCAGGGAAGCTTCCTGTCCCTGTAGGGGAAGAAGATTTTGATACCTGGGTTGAGCAGGCACTACTAGCAGTAGAGGCAAGGGAGGTGCCTGAAGCGCAGAAGAGACAGCGCGTGATAGAAAGTTTGAAAGGCGCGGCAGCAGAAGCGGTGAAATGCTTCCGGTTTGGCAATGCTGATTGCACGGCTCAGGACTGTTTAGCCATGTTACAAGAGGAGTTCGGTCAGCTAGAAAAGGTGACAGAGCTAGTGTACCAATTCGAACATACTTTCCAACAGCCGAATGAGAAGCTTTCAGAGTATGTGAGAAGACTAAACAAGATGCTTTGCAAGATCGTGTTAAAGAAAGGGATGTTGCCCCAAGACACAGATGCGGCAAGAATGAAGCAGGTGTTAAAGGGAGCGTTACGCTCGGATCCAGTCTGGCTTCACCTGAAAACCTCTGGAGGGGGAATGTCACTGACTTACTCTGATCTGATAAAAATTATTAGGGATGAGGAGTCACTACAAATGGATCAACAAGTGATCAAGACACATACCTCTGCTGCACCAGTGATAGTCAACAGTGATGATGAAAGAAAGAGACTCAGAGGTAGACGCTTTAAAATCACAGATGTCTCAGGTGTTAGAGATGCTGACCTCCCTGATTGCAAAAGATTCAAAGGTTCCTGAGAGAGAAGGACCAAGGAAGGAGTTGTTCTCAGATGCTTCAGTGCCCATTCCCCTACAAGATTGGGGGGATGTGATCTGTTTTAACTGTGGAGGGATTGGCCATATTGCAGCTGTATGTTCCAGTCCCAAGAAAAAGAAAGCAGACAACCGCAAGCGGGCGAAACTCCAGAGGGCCCCGGTGAAGGAGTCAACCGGGTGCCCATCATCTTCAGTGAGCTCCAAACTGACTGAGAAGCCCAAGAAAAGAGAGGACAGAACTCCTTGGAAGAAGCACAGTATTCCACAGTGGGAATACACTCCAGAAAAAAAGCATAGTGTCCCTCAGTGGGTCTGTACACCCATTGCAAGGATTGAAATCAATGCATACCAGGCCCAAGAGAGACTTAAGTCCAAAGAGAAATGGGAGGAAGAAAGTCCAAAAGGGAAATGCAAAGATCCAAGGAAGGAGACCCCTTTGAAGCGATATCCAGAGAAGCTGGTGGGTCCCTGGTGGGTCCCTCCCCAATAGTACCTGTCCAAGTGGAGGGAGTCTACACAAGAGCCATATTGGATACTGGGGTGCAGGTGACCCTGTTGTACTGGGACTTTTATGACAAACACTTAGGCCACCTGCCCATCAAGAAGATAGAGGAACTAGAAATATGGTGTATCGGGACTCAGAGCTTCCCCTATGATGGCTATCTGCCCATAAAACTGACCTTCGACACTCTGGCAGTTGTGTGCCCTCGGCCGCCCGGAGCCAACAAGAGTTCCTTAATAATAGGGACGAACACGGACCTGGTCCAGAGGCTCCTGACCCCTCTTGCATGCAGGAAAGCCCCCACGGCCACCAAGATCCACCCCATGTTGAAGACAGCCTACCAGCGGTTGGTCTTGGAGCAACAGGCCCCGGAAGAGGGAGTGGGGAAGGTCTGGAGACTTGAAAAGAAGGGAGTGGTGTTGCAGTCCGGCGAAGTAACCTGTCTCAGAGCCACTGTGAAGCTTACTTGGGAGCAACCGGGACCTTTTGTCATGTTGGAACCCGATCCAAGGGAAGAACACTTGGGTTTAGAAGTAATCCCAGAAGTGGTCCCCCTGAGGGCTCTGAAGAAGGCCCACTGTAAGGTACCTGTGAGTGTCAGGAATACCACAGATTGCCCCATGGAGATCCCAGCCAGGATGTTGCTGGGCCAGGTGAGCCCTGCTACCCCAGTTGCTCTGTCGGATGTGGAGAAGACGGGTGAAGGAGGGAATGTTTGGGAGAAACTCTCCATGGAGAACCCAAACCTGCCCAGGGCTTGGAAAGAGAGAGCCAAGGCCCAGTTGACCAGGTGGAAGAAGATCTTCTCTCAAGATAATTTCGATGTGGGGTGTGCGAGGAGTGCCACCCATCGAATCCGCCTCCAGGAAGACAAGCCCTTCAGGGAGAGAGTCAGGCGGGTCCCACTAGCAGACCTGGAAGATCTGAGGGAACAACTCGGAGAACTCAAGAGGACTGGTGTGATCCGGGAGTCTAGAAGTCCCTATGTCTCTCCGATAGTAGTAGTCAGAAAGAAGAATGGATCGTTGAGGTTGTGTATAGACTACAGGACCCTCAACAGGAGAACCATCCGTGACCAGTACACTACTCCGAGGATACAGGATGCCCTACAGAGCTTGTCTGGAGCCAAGTGGTTCAGCGTGATGGACCTCAAGAGTGGATACTATCAGATCCTTATGCATCCGGAAGACAAGGAGAAGACAGCCTTCATAACCCCAGTGGGGTTCTTTGAATTCGACCGAATGCCCCAGAGACTGTCAGGAGCCCCAGCCACCTTCCAACGTCTCATGGAAAAGACTGTAGGAGACATGAACCTTATCGAGGTCCTTGTGTACTTAGACAATGTCATTGTCTTCGGGAGGACCTTGGAAGAACACGAAGAGAGACTGGAGAAGGTTTTGAGGAGACTCAGTGAGGAGGGACTCAAGCTTTCGCCAGAGAAGTGTAGGTTCTACCAATCTCCCGTTAACTATCTGGGACACATAGTGTCTGAAGAAGGAGTGGCCACAGACCCTGAGAAGTTGGAGGCAGTTACTTCCTGGCCACGACCTACCACGGTAACAGAACTCAGATCCTTCCTGGGGTTCTGTTCCTATTATAGAAGGTTCGTGGAGGGGTTTGCCCGGATTGCCAGACCCCTGAATGAGCTACTCAAGACGGAAGGGGAAGAGGATGACTCGGGTCCCAGGAAGCCGGGAGAGTCAGTCCAAGACCAGTGGAACCAAAAGTGTGAAGAGGCCTTTCAGATGTTAAAAAAAAGCCTAACCACCGCCCCTGTCTTGGCCTATGCAGACCCAAAGAGACCTTATGAACTCCATGTAGATGCCAGTCATGACGGTCTAGGAGGAGTGCTCTATCAGGAGCATGAAGGACAACTGCGACCTGTTGCCTATGTGAGCAGAAGTCTGACCCCCTCTGAAAATAACTACCCCACTCATAAGCTGGAGTTCCTGGCCCCAGAGGCGTACTAAGTGGGGGGCGGGGGGGCGGGCCGCACCGGGGTGCCACACACTGGGGGGTGTCAGGCCGGCGCCCCCCCCCGTGACTTAAGCAGTGATACCGCCGGCGCCGCTCCGTCAAGTAAGAGCTGCCTGCAGTGAGACTCCAGGCAGGCACAGGCAGATATATCACGATACGAAGGGAGGGGGGGTGACATTGCTGCACCATCCATCCCCTCCTCACGGCCGCGGCTGAGCTATCCCGATGTTCGGCACTTCTCACAGAACACAGGCACAGCCGAGTGAAGTCGCCTCCCCCTCCTTTCTGTTTATGTGTACAGAGGGGGAGGGGACCTTCTGTGCATGTGCTGCCTCACGCTGATCTAAGGTACTGAATGGAAGGGGGGGTTTTCACTGACCGGGGGGGGGGGGTTTGCACGGGGGTCTGCATTGAGGGGGGGTTTGCATGGGGGGGAGGTTTGCACTGAGGGGGGGGTGTCTGCATTAAAGGGGGTTTGCACTGAGGGGGGGGGTTGCACTGGGGGGTCTGCACTGAGGGGGGGGGGTTTGCACTGAGGGGGGGTTTGCACGAGGGTCTGCATTAAGGGGGGAGGTTTGCACTGAGGGGGGGTGTCTGCATTGAGGGGGGGTTGCACTGGGGAGGTTTGCACTGAGGGGGGTTTGCACGGGGGTCTGCATTAAGGGGGGAGGTTTGCACTGTGGGGGGGTTTGCACGGGGGTCTGCATTAAGGGGGGGAGGTTTGCACTGAGGGGGGGTGTCTGCATTGAGGGGGGGTTTGCATTGAGGGGGGGGTTTGCACTGAGGGGGGGTGTCTGCATTAAGGGGGGTTTGCACTGAGGGGGAGGGGGGGTTGCACTGGGGGGTCTGCACTGAGGGGGGAGGTTTGCACTGAGGGGGGGTTTGCACGAGGGTCTGCATTAAGGGGGGAGGTTTGCACTGAGGGGGGGTGTCTGCATTGAGGGGGGTTGCACTGAGGGGGGTTTGCACGGGGGTCTGCATTAAGGGGGGAGGTTTGCACTGTGGGGGGGTTTGCACGGGGTCTGCATTAAGGGGGGTCTGCACTGTGGGGGGGTTTGCACGGGGTCAGCATTGAGGGGGGGGTGTCTGCATTGAGGGGGGTTTGCATTGAGGGGGGGTTTGCATGGGGGGAGGTTTGCACTGAGGGGGGGGTGTCTGCATTAACGGGGGTTTGCACTGAGGGGGAGGGGGGGTTGCACTGGGGGGTCTGCACTGAGGGGGGAGGTTTGCACGGGGGTCTGCATTAAGGGGGGAAGTTTGCACTGAGGGGGGGTTGCACTGGGGAGGTTTGCACTGAGGGGGGTTTGCACGGGGGGGTCTGCATTGAGGGGGGGTTTGCACTAAGGGGGGGGTCTGCACTGAGGGGGGGAGGTTTGCACTGAGGGAGGTCTGTGTAACATGCAGGGGGTCCAGAGCTGTGAGGTGCTGTGTAATGTAAAAGGGTCCAGAGGTGCGGCGCTGTGTAATGTAAAGGGGTCCAGAGTGCTGTGTACTGTCAAGGGGTCCAGAAGTGCGGGGGGCTGTGTAATGTCAAGGCATCCAGAGGTGCAGGGGGCTGTGTAATGTAAAGGGGTGCAGGGTGCTGTGTAATGTAAAGGGGTCCAGAGGTGCAGGGGGCTGTGTAATGTAAAGGGGTGCAGAGGTGCAGGGTGCTGTGTAATGTAAAGGGGTGCAGAGGTGCAGGGTGCTGTGTAATGTAATGGGGTCCAGAGGTGCAGGGTGCTGTGTAATGTAAAGGGGTGCAGGGGGCTGTGTAATGTAAAGGGGTGAAGGATGCTGTGTAATGTAAAGGGGTGCAGGGTGCTGTGTAATGTAAAGGGGTCCAGAGGTGCAGGGGGCTGTGTAATGTAAAGGGGTGCAGAGGTGCAGGGTGCTGTGTAATGTAAAGGGGTGCAGAGGTGCAGGGTGCTGTGTAATGTAATGGGGTCCAGAGGTGCAGGGTGCTGTGTAATGTAAAGGGGTGCAGGGTGCTGTGTAATGTAAAGGGGTCCAGAGGTGCAGGGGGCTGTGTAATGTAAAGGGGTGCAGAGGTGCAGGGTGCTGTGTAATGTAAAGGGGTGCAGAGGTGCAGGGTGCTGTGTAATGTAAAGGGGTGCAGAGTGCTGTGTAATGTAATGGGGTCCAGAGGTGCAGGGTGCTGTGTAATGTAAAGGGGTGCAGGGGGCTGTGTAATGTAAAGGGGTGCAGGGTGCTGTGTAATGTAAAGGGGTCCAGAGGTGCAGGGGGCTGTGTAATGTAAAGGGGTGCAGAGGTGCAGGGGGCTGTGTAATGTAAAGGGGTGCAGAGGTGCACGGTGCTGTGTAATGTAATGGGGTCCAGAGGTGCAGGGGGCTGTGTAATGTAAAGGGGTCCAGAGGTGCAGGGGGCTGTGTAATGTAAAGGGGTCCAGAGGTGCAGGGGGCTGTGTAATGTAAAGTGACGCAGAGGTGCAGGATGCTGTGTAATGTAAAGGGGTCCAGAGGTGCAGTTGTGTAGAGGGGCTACACAGTAGTAACAAAGAGATATTGAAGGATGCAGAGGTATGCAGGGGACACAGAGGGGTGTTTTTACATTTTAACGTGGGGGGGGGGGGGTGCCAGATATTGGATCCGCCCCGGGTGCCAAATGCTCTAGGTACGCCCCTGCCTGGCCCTCAAGTGGGCGGTAGTTGACAAACTTAAAGACTACCTGTATGGGGCAGAATTCACTGTGAAAACCGACAACAACCCCCTTACTTATCTCTTTACCACAGCAAAGCTGGATGCCACAGGACATAGATGGCTGGCTGCACTGTCTGGTTTCAATTTTAGCCTGAAATACAGGCCTGGGGCTGGGAATCGAGACGCAGACGCCCTATCTAGAAGATCTCACGCCCCCACCGGTGATACAGAAGACTGGACCCAAGTGGCACCTGATGGGGTGCGGGCCCTTTGCCAAGGGGCGGAACTTCAAGCCAGAGGAGGCTCAAGGGCAGAAGAGATAGGAGTTACCATGGTAGGAGTTCCCAAGCAATACTGTGGGGTAACCCAGTTGGAAGAAGATAATCTGCCAAAACTGTCAAAGAAGGAGCTGAGATGTGACCAATTGGAAGACCCCATGGGGAGATTGGTCCTGGAGGCCCTGGAGAATCAGGATCCAAGTAGACTCCTGCGCCATCCTTCAAAGGAAGCTCGCCTGTTGAGGAAAGAGTGGGACAGGTTGCAGGTGCATCAGGGAGTGGTCTACCGAAGGGGCCCCTCTGATGACCTGGAAGACAAATGGCAACTGTTTCTTCCCGAGAAACACAGAGAGACCGTCTTGGTTGCCCTGCATGACAATCATGGATACCTAGGGGCTGAAAGAACCTTCCAACTTGTTAGGAGTCGGTTCTATTGGCCCTGCATGAGGGCTGAAGTAGAGGAGTACTGCCATTCATGTGCACGCTGCATCCAGCGGAAGACTTTACCCCATCAAGCTGCCCCAATGGACCATCTGCAAAGTCAAGGCCCGCTGGATTTGGTATGCATTGATTTTCTCTGCCTCGAGCCCGACCTGAGTGGACTAGGAAATGTTCTGGTGATAACCGATCATTTCACCTGGTATGCTCAGGCTTTCCCAACCAAAGATCAGAAGGCCTCCACGGTGGCCAAGGTACTTATGGAGAAGTATTTTGTACATTACGGGCTACCACAGCGACTTCACTCAGACCAAGGGAGGGACTTTGAGAGTCGGCTGATCCGGAAGCTCCTGGATTCCTTAGGGATCAAGAAGACCCGAACCTCTCCTTACCACCCACAAGGGGATGCACAACCAGAGGGGTTCAACCGAACTCTGCTCAATATGTTGGGGACCCTGAATAGCGGGAAGAAACAGCATTGGAGCAAGCACATAGCGGCTATAGTACACGCTTACAATAGTACCACCAGTGATGCTACAGGCTACTCCCCCTACCGTCTCATGTTCGGAAGAGAAGCAAGGTTACCTGTGGACCTGGCCTTTGGCACCTCCATAGATCATTCCTCAGCCACCTCTCACAAGGTATATGTGGACAGACTCAGGCACAGCTTGAAGTTGGCTTATGAACAGGCCCAAAGGGGGGCCCGCAACAAGAGGAACTTTGACCTGAAGGTTCGGATCCAGGACCTGCAACCTGGAGACCGAGTTCTGCTACGAAACCTGGGAGTCCCTGGAAAACACAAGCTTGCAGACAGATGGAGACCTGAACCCTATGTCATTTGTAAGAAGCTGCCAGGCCTACCTGTCTATAAGCTATAGCCAGAAGGGAAGGTGGGCCCACTGAAGACTTGGCACCGGAACCACTTACTCCCACTTGCTGAAGCAGTTCAGATACCTCCTGTGAGGGACTCCCCAAGCCCAGACTCCATTCTGGATACCTCTAGGCCAAACACTCGGTCTCAGTCCTCTCAAAATAAAGATGTAGAGACCTCTGAACAAAGTGAAGATGAGAGACAGGAACTTGATTGGTTATGGCCTTCCCCAACTCCAGGAACTTCTGCTATAGATCTTCCCCCTTCCAGAGACACTATAGACAGAACACTGAATGCAGAAGCTACTGAGTTTGTTCCATCCAGTCCTTTGTCAGATTGCTGGGAAGATGCCTGTGACACATACTCAGAGGAGGACCCAAGGGACTCTATGTACCTCCAGGATCCTGAACCAAGTGTTTCAGAGCCAGCAGAATCCCTCAAGTCTGCTCCAGAAGAGGAGTCTGCAGTGTCCCAGCCAAAAGTCCCAAGAGAGCAAAGAGCTAGAAGAGTTATAAGGCCTCCTAAGAAGCTGACTTACTCACAAATGGTAAAGAGTTCAGAAGAAACAGTGGTCACTGCAAATAGGAGTACAGAGCATCCAGTTTCTTCCACTGTTCATTTGGTGGAGGGCAACCCCAACTCGTCCTCTGGCACAGTTAGGCAGGCCACTCATGATAGTGTGACCTGTGGGCAAGGGAATTCAACCCCTCAGTTTTGGTGGGAGTTCCCTTTGCCGACATCATACACAACATTGTCTAGAATTGTACGTATGTTAAAAGTTATCTTTGGGGACCAAAGAGTTCAAGTGGGGGGAGTGTGTAGCGGGGTCTCCTTTAGGACTCCCGGGACTGCATTTCCCAGAGTCCCGTTCGGCACCCAGGGTGCAATGTTGCCACCGCAGAGACTTGTGGGAGGGAGATAAAAGGAGGAGGCGTGGAGAGCTCGGCCTCTTTTGGACACCGTGCGGCTGCTGACTGGTCTTCCTGTGCGGATCTGCTGGAGTGCAGGGCCTGAAGCCTGGGGCCTTGCACAACTTCCGAAGAGCCTTCCACCCCACTGCATATCCTGGGTGGCATCTGACTTTGTTTCCTGCGGACATCAGTTGGATCGGGGACCCGATCGTTGCAGACGCTGTGTGCGGAGACACAGCAGGTGGAAGTCCCGGACTGGGATTGCGTCCGGAGTGGTAAGCGAGCACCTGCTCAATTCAATAGGCTGTACTGTGTTTAGGCCTATAGACTGCCTTGGCCCACCGATCATTTGTTTGCTGTTCCGCTGGAGACCGGTAGCAGAACAGAGTTAAATGGTCTCCAGCATAGTGTTCCTTGTGGTTACCTACTTTGTGGATTACAATATTGTTCCTGAACGTGCACCACCATTTCAAGTTTGCATGCGAAGAAATCCTAATTGAAAAGACTGAGTTTAATTCTGTGTCAGGCCTGACCAGGGAGGGGAGATAGAATATTGTTTAGTGCGCCACAGGGCGCATAGATACTAATAGCTGCGCGTGGTGGATTACCGTGCTGTGCTATTAGTGTAT
This sequence comes from Rana muscosa, assembly GCA_029206835.1. Taxonomy (NCBI): domain Eukaryota; kingdom Metazoa; phylum Chordata; class Amphibia; order Anura; family Ranidae; genus Rana; species Rana muscosa. Next base: position 65,039,883 of record JARGYO010000094.1, read on the forward strand.
GCTATATCTATTGCTGCAGGGCTCGGTAGGCAAGTTACCTGTTATGTTTTAATCTGTGCCTTTTAAACTAAAGTAAAACAGTTATACTTTGCCACTTGTTATCACTGTGTTATCATTGCACATAGTGCTTATATCTCCTGACGAGTTGGGGTGTGTGTATAATCAGGTATATATTGTAATAGATACCATCTCTAGACTAACTGTGCCATAGGAGACTAGACAAGATTGCCGGGGGTTGGTGGAGCTGTACTCAGGGCCCGAAATCAAACCAGCGGCTCTCTTAACTGGGGGTAGCACTACAATAGTTTTTTTTTTTGTTAAAATGAAAAACGTCTGTAAACGAAACGCTGCTTAATGCAAGTTACCCTGTTTAGCCGCGTTTGGCGCTTGAAATGCCTCTAAACACAGTTTGTGAACGCATTTTTTTGGGTTCCAGAAAAGGCCTCTAATCTCAACTGCCTAGAAACTAATGTAGACGACCCTGTGTACATGTACTGATAAGATAACAGAGGAGAGTTTAGGAGCAGTTTAGGAGCAGTTGAAAAAAATGCCCAACTCCTCCTAAATGTCCGTTTACCAGCAGCAGTGTACATGAGGCCTAACAAGAAGATAACAAAGAAGATTCATTTTATGAAATCATAGAGATAAAGATGAGAAAAATAGGGATACGTGGGTTAAAGGGTCAGCCTATGTAAAAAATTGTGCGTTTCAGTTAAAACTGGAGTATGTTGGGCATAGGTGGGCGCACAGGGTGTGCCGGTTGTGCCTGGACTCACCCTAATCACCCCATGTGCATTAGTATTATCCCGGGGCAGCACCAGGTGGGTGGTTGGGGGTGCCTGTGGCCAGTGTAAATGTCCCCATTATATTAAAGGCTAGGTTCAACTTTAGGAACACATTACACCTGTTTTTAGGGTGTAGCGTAATATGGTCCCAATCAACTGTGACAGCAGGTGGCATTCATGTGTGTTTAAACTTTGGGGTGTACACCCTAATGCAATAGGCTGCACACACCTATTATGTTGAGATAAGTAAACCAATGCTTTCTTTATCTATTCAGGATTCCTGCAGTAAGAATTCCTTGTCATCCTTCCAGACAGTATAATTAGTCACCTTGGAACTTTGGGTATGCCAGCAAAGCTTGAGGTGTTCCCCTTTTATCTAAATGCATTTTCCAAATTATAAAACAAATTAAAATCTTAACAGGAAAAAGATTTGTATTGGCTGTGGCATATGTCTGAATGTGGGAATTTAAGAATATGCCTCTCCCTAAATCTAGATGACGGGTGTGCAGAGCCTCTAGGAAAACCAACATGTCAACAAAATCAATACCCCAATAAAAGCTTGATGAAGAAGAATTAAAAAAATTTAGCCTAAGCCTGGATTACCAATGTCTTGACTTCAGGGAAAGGAAAATAGGACATACAAATACAATATATGTCCATTAAAAAATAGATAATCTAGCTAACAGTCAGATATTAATGTAGCGCTGCCCTCTTGAGGGTCGCAAGATAGATCAAAAGCCCTCTGGCTACCCTGACCTTGAGAGTCCTCTGTCACCTCTGACACCCTGGGTTCAAACATTTTTTCTTTTAGACAATAATAATAATAATAATAATGAAATACACCAGAATGAGTTAAATTAAAAAATAGTTTACTCAATAGGATAAATGAAGAAAGAACCAAAGAATAAACTTAAGCTCAACTCAAAGTTATCTTATATAAGGTATTATTAGTAGAAAAAAAAAACTATAACCTTTATAGTTCAAATATTAGACAGTGCACACTACATTTTATATAACCAGATAAGTGCATATAATGTCTATGGACTACAAGAGAGTAGGGATGAGCCGAACACCCCCAGTTCGGTTCGCATCCAGAACATGGGAACAGACCGAAAGTTCGTGCGAACATTCGAACACTGTTAAAGTCTATGGGACTCGAACGTGAGAAATAAAAAGTGCGAATTTTAAAGGCTAATATGTAAGTTATTGTCCTAAAAAGGGTTCGGGAACCCCGGTCCTGCCCCAGGGGACATGTATCAATTGTGAGGGGGTTAGCTCGGCAGCGGGTGTGTGTGACCCCCGGGATGGGCTCCCCACACAAAACAGGCCCAGCAAACGGAGGTTGTGGTTTTCAAAATCAAAAAGGTGCGGTTTATTTTCTATTTACAGTGACAAAACACAGCAAAGCAAAAGAAACATAACCAAAATAAATCCTGGTCAAGTTGACCTCTGACTAAACATACAGGTTTCCTAACTAACAACTGGGATCAGCCTAGTGCTGTCCTAGTCCCTAAGTCCCTGGTTTTAAATGTCCAAGCAAATAGCCACACAGGCTTTGTCTCACCGCACAGGGGTTCACTCTCCCTAGACAGTCCACACAGGTCTGGTTCCAGGCATGAGCTAACATCTAATGAAGCTGGGAGTTCTTATAGAGGCCTAAATGAGCTGACAAGCTTCAGCTGGTCTCATCAACTCCCTGTCTGCACGACGCCCAGCCCTCTCCCTAGAGGTATGAGTCATCCATGAGCCCACTAGCCTTATACAACTCTCCACCTAGTTGTATAAGTCGGCGTAAAGCCTGAATCTGGGCGAAATATATCTACCCCCCTGGATGCAACCAGGTGACTTTACCTTCCTGCTGTCACATACCCCCCCTCTTGTTTTAACCTCGGGGTTGGAACACCAGCAATCAGGCATTCATGTACTCGAGACAAAGCATCCACATTCCCCATTTGAACGCCAGGGCGATGCTTTACTGTGAAGTTGAATTCCTGGAGGGCCAGGAACCACCTATTCACTCTTCTATTTGTTTCCTTGTTTTGAGCCATCCACTTTAACGGAGCGTGATCCGTAACCATGTCAAAGTGCCTACCTAGCAGGTAGTACCGAAGGGAATCTAGAGCCCACTTCACCGCTAAACACTCCTTTTCAACGGTGGCGTAATTTACCTCATGGGACTTCAACTTCCTGCTGAGGTAAATGACTGGGTGCTCTTCCCCGTTCCAGACCTGGGACAATACTGCTCCTAACCCCACATCTGACGCATCACTTTGTACGACAAAGTCTTTAGAGAAGTCGGGTGAGTACAACACTGGCTGGCTACATAAGGCTTGTTTCAAGAATTGAAATGCTGTCTCAGCCTCGGGGGTCCATTTAATCATGACCGACCCTTTCCCCTTCGTCAGGTTGGTTAGGGGCACAGCCTTAGAAGCAAAGTGGGGAATGAATCGCCGATAATACCCAGCGATTCCCAGAAAGGCTCGTACCTGCTTCTTGCTGTTGGGACGTGGCCAACTCTGGATGGCCTCGACTTTGTTGAGTTGGGGTTTTATTACTCCCCTCCCAATGGTGTACCCAAGATATTTGGCCTCCTCCTGCCCAATGGTACACTTCTTGGGGTTAGCCGTAAACCCTGCTTCCCGAACAGAGTCCAGGACTGCTTGCACTTTTGGCAGATGTGAGGCCCAATCTGTGCTATGGACAATTACGTCATCCAGGTAAGCCGCAGCATACTTCCGATGGGGCCTCAGCATCTGGTCCATTTTCCGCTGGAATGTGGCCGGCGCATTCTGTAACCCGAACGGCATTCTTTTATATTGGAACGCCCCGTCTGGGGTTACAAATGCGGTTTTCTCTTTGGCCGACTTGGCCAGGGGGATTTGCCAATACCCTTTTGTGAGGTCAAGAGTCGTCATGTATCGGGCTGTTCCCAGCCGGTCGATCAACTCATCTATACGTGGCATGGGGTAGGTGTCAAATTTTGTAACTTTGTTCAACTGACGAAAATCGTTACAAAATCGCCAGCTCCCATCCGGTTTAGGCACCAACACGATGGGACTAGACCAATCACTTTGGGACTCCTCTATCACCCCTAAGTTCAGCATTTTCTGTACTTCCTCCCGTATTGCCTCCCGTCGAGCCTCTGGGATCCGATAGGGTTTTAACTTCACCCTTTCACCGGGCGGGGTAATGATGTCATGCACTACCCCAGATGTTTGTCCCGGCAGCTCAGAGAATACCTCCTTGTTGCGAAGCACAAACTCCTTAACCTCCTGTTGTTGGGGTTGTGACAAGGTGGCTGCTATTCCAACCTCAGGAATCACGCAACCAGTTTGAGCTGGTGACCAAGTGTCTGCGACTAGGGACTCTCTATCCCTCCAGGCTTTCAACAGATTAACGTGATAGATCTGTTCGGGCTTTCGCCTTCCTGGTTGTCTGACCTTGTAATTCACTTCGCTCACTTTTTCCATTATCTCGTAGGGGCCTTGCCATTTGGCAAGGAATTTACTTTCAACCGTAGGGACAAGTACCAATATCCTATCCCCCGGGGAAAAGGTACGGGTCTTGGCTCCACGGTTGTACACTCTCTGCTGTGCCAACTGCGCTTGGGCCAAATGTTCCTTCACGATGGGCATTACCTGTGCAATTCGATCTTGCATCAGGGCGACATGCTCAATCACACTCCTGTGGGGAGAACTCTCACTTTCCCAAGTTTCCTTGGCAATATCCAACAGCCCTCTTGGGTGTCTCCCATACAGTAACTCAAAGGGGGAGAATCCCGTAGAGGATTGGGGCACCTCCCTAATGGTTTTCAAAATCAAAAAGGTGCGGTTTATTTTCTATTTACAGTGACAAAACACAGCAAAGCAAAAGAAACATAACCAAAATAAATCCTGGTCAAGTTGACCTCTGACTAAACATACAGGTTTCCTAACTAACAACTGGGATCAGCCTAGTGCTGTCCTAGTCCCTAAGTCCCTGGTTTTAAATGTCCAAGCAAATAGCCACACAGGCTTTGTCTCACCGCACAGGGGTTCACTCTCCCTAGACAGTCCACACAGGTCTGGTTCCAGGCATGAGCTAACATCTAATGAAGCTGGGAGTTCTTATAGAGGCCTAAATGAGCTGACAAGCTTCAGCTGGTCTCATCAACTCCCTGTCTGCACGACGCCCAGCCCTCTCCCTAGAGGTATGAGTCATCCATGAGCCCACTAGCCTTATACAACTCTCCACCTAGTTGTATAAGTCGGCGTAAAGCCTGAATCTGGGCAAAATATATCTACCCCCCTGGATGCAACCAGGTGACTTTACCTTCCTGCTGTCACACAATGCAAAAGAAAGTTTTAAAAACTTCAGTTTTTTCGGGAGCAGTGATTTTAATGATGCTTAAAGTAAAATATTTCTTTAAATATCGTACCTGGGGGTGTCTATAGTATGCCTGTAAAGTGGCATGTGTTTCCCATGTTTAGAACAGTCCCTGCACAAAATGACATTTCTAAAGGAATAAAAGTCATTTACTGTAAAACTGCTTGCGGCTGTAATGTAATGACGGGTCCCGGCAATATGGATGAAAATTATTGAGAAAAACGGCATGCCCCCCCAATCCCATTACCAGGCCCTTTGGGTCTTGAATGGATATTAAGGGGAGCCCAGAACCCAAATTAAAAAAAGAAAAGGCGTGGGGCCCCCAGGCCCTATATACTCTGAACAGCAGTATACAGTCGGTCCCAAGAAAGACAGGGACTGTAGGTTTGTTCTTAAGTTGAATCTGTTTGTAATTTGGAACAGGTACATTTTTTAAGTCTAGCTCCAGCCAAAAAATCTATTTTCAAGCTCTGTGGATAACATAGGGAAGGGTTATCATCACCCCTGTAACATTTGTTTTGCTGTCTGTGCCCCTGTTCAGAAGATTTCACCTCACTTTCTGTCTCAATGACAATTGGATGTTTTTAGGGAAACAAGGATTGGTGATAAAGCATCAGTGGAGGAGATACCCTTTTCCCATATTAACTCTTACAGGAGAGAATTTCCCTTCCTAGGGGTAGATTTCATCTCACTTCCTGTTGTCTCCCACCGTTTGCAAGTAGGAGTCGTTTGTAAGTGTGATGTTTGTTTGAAAGTAGGGGACCGCCTGTATATAATATACAGCCTGCCCTATATACTCTGCAGAAATTTGGACCTTAGGTGTTGGTGGTACCAGAACACTGTAAGTCCTCACAGTTACTCTTGGTGGGCGCTGGAATGGGCCCTGCTGTGAAATATTATATCAAGAATTGTAATTACATGCCCCTGTTGAACAGGGGTAGAAAAATTGGGCCTTTGGTGGTGGTGGTGGTACCACAACACTGTAAGCCCTCACAGTTACTCTTGGTGGGTGCAGGAACGGGCCCTGCTGTGAAATATTAGATCAAAAATTGTAATTACACGTACCTGTTAAACAGGGGCAGAAAAATTGGGTCTTAGGTAGTGGTGGTGGTGCCACAACACTGTAACCCCTCACATATTCTGTTGAGCGCAGGAACGAGCCCTCCTGTGAAATATTGGATCAAAAATTGTAATTACGTGCCCCTGTTAAACAGGGGCAGAAAAATTGGGCCTTAGGCAGCGGTTGTGGTGGTGGTGACACAACACTGTAAAGCCTCACAGATACTCTTGTTGAGCGCAGGAACGGGCCCTGCTGCAAAATATTACAGCAAAAATTTTAATTACACTCCCCTGTTAAACGGGGGCAGAAAAATTGGGCCTAAGGCAGTGGTGGTAGTGCCACAACACTGCAACCCCTCACAGATACTCTAGTTGAGCACAGGAACGAGCCCTGCTGCAAAATATTACAGCAACATTTTAATTACATGCCCCTGCTAAACAGGGGCAGAAAAATTGGGCCTTAGCCACTGGTGGCGGTGCCCAGAACCAAAAATGTTCTTAGAAGCTATCAACATAAACATTGAGGAGGAATAGGATAGTCACTCAGCATAACAGGATAGTCACTCAGCATTAGCATAGGCAGTCTTGAAGGGATCTCACATTCATAAAAAAATTAATCGGTTACATCAGCATCAGGTGCTTGGTAGCTGGTGATCCTAGACTGATTCATTTTCATGAAGGTGAGCCGATCAACCGAGTCTGTGGACAGGCGCACTCTGATCGGTTACAAAGCCTCCAGCAGCACTGAATGTGCGTTCCGAAAGAACGCTGGATGCAGGACAGGCCAGTAGCTCAATTGCATATTGGGCAAGCTCTGGCCAGTGATCCATCCTCAAGACCCAGTAACCCAGTGGATTTTCGGTTGGAAAGGTCTCCAAGTCTGATCTTGCCCCTAGGTATTCCTGGACCATGTAAATCAGACACTAGCGATGGTTGCTGGAACCGATCAGACCTTGGGGCTGTGGACTAAAAAATTGTCTGAACGCATCGGTCAGACGGCCACCTTCTCCACCACTCCTTCTGTGACTGACCAAAGCCTAAGCAACACGTTGTCCAGGACCAGGAAATTGTAACCTTCCAGGCTCTGGAAACGCGTTGCACAAACCTTTCTGCAAGGCCTCCCGAAGATGTTTCATCCTCTGCTCCCTCTGTGACGGCTGGATAAGTTCTGGAACCTTACCCGTGTAATGTGGATCAAGAAGGGTTGCCAGCCAGTACTGATCCCTCTCCTTGATACCACGAATCCGAGGGTCCTTTTGCAGGCTTTGCTGAGGCATTTGGTCCGGAGTCCTCTGGGGATGACATGATCCGCAGCCACCTCCTCCCAGCCACGTACGAGTCCATGGGTTTCTGGGGACTGAAAACGATCACTTGAAGACTGCTGCTGATGCTGAGTGCTAGGCTTCACCTCCATGCTAACACAATCCTCATCCCCCTCTTCCTGTGAGATCGGCAGGCTAGCAGGAATACTGTCTGGATAAAGGGGGCCTTGAGAGGTAAGGAAGTCCTCCTCTTCATCCCTCTGTTCTGCCACAAGTGTCCTGTCCATTATTCCATGCAGCGCATGCTCCAACAGGTAGACAAGAGGGACAGTATCACTGATGCATGCACTGTCACTGCTCACCATCCTCGTGGTCTCCTCAAATGGTGACAGGACAGTGCATGCATCCTTGATCATGAGCCACTGGCGTGGCGAAAAAAAGCCAAGCTCCCCTGACCCTGTCCTGGTGCCATACTCGCACAGGTACTCGTTGATGGCCCTCTTCTGCCTGTGCAGCCGCTGCAGCATTGCCTACGTTGAGTTCCACCTGGTGGGCATGTCACAGATGAGGCGGTTCTTGGGCAGGTTGCATTCCTTTTGGAGGTCAGCCAGCCGAGCACTGGCATTATATTACCAGCAGAAATGCCCACAGACTTTCCTGGCCTGCCTCAGGAGATCCTGTAAGCCCGGGTACCTGCACGAGAACTGCTGCACCACCAAATTAAGGACGCGAGACAAACAGGGCACAAATGTCCCTGTCGGCGACCACAGGGCAGGGCGATGACGTGACATTCATGTGCCGAGGGAGGGGCCTGACCGTGCCGCCGTAGGGGGTATGAGGAACGACTCGGAAGCAGCCGTGGAGGACCCGCAGTGTGAGAGGCTGTGTTCCAGCCGCGAATGATGAGCCCGACCCTGAATTGAGCCTTCCCAGATCTGACGGCCGTGACTCTGGCTTGTGAGAGGGTGCTAGAGGATCTGGCGCTGTCTCCTCCCCCGATGTACCCCCCGAGATGCAAGCTAATTCCCGGACAAGTAAGAAACCTAATACAAAGCCGTGCTAAGGACTCTGCGAGGAGCGGGACAGCACAACGCAGGGAGGAACAAGACTGGAGCGATAAAGAGGAGGCAACAGAGATGAAGGTGCGGATGTATTAAAACTGTAAGAGACTGAAGTGCATGATATCCTGATATGCCTGTACCCAAACCTGCCTTATAGTCGACTATCTGACCTCCCTGCACAGTTGCCAACTTACAACTCCGCAGAGTCAGCCATTTGTCAGCCGTCAAAGCAGACAGACTGTATACTTGTTGGTTTTAAGCACTGATGCAATGGAACTGAATAATAGACTGAAATGTAGGAGATTTTTATGTACTTGTACTCATGCCTGCTATAGAGCTGACCATCTGACCCCCCTGCTTGGAAGCCAAGCCAACTTACAAAGCTGTTGAGATAGTCGCATGTCTGCTGCTCAAACACATACCCTATATATATCGGTGTACAAGGGCCCAAGCGGAAGTGTGTAGAAGAAGCTAAAAACAGGCTGATTTACACATCGATTTTGAAGGGAGGAGGATTGAGCAAAGGGGGGCTGTGAGGGGCTGACCAGGCCGGGCTGGGCACCCCTGGCTTCCCCGACTCCCCCTCCCGCTTCGGCGGAATACAAAGCGATTCTAACCCCAAGGCTGAGTCAGTATATGAATGGGTTAGGGGTGGAATATAATATGAGCAGAGAGGCCCTCCTCGCATCAATAACAGTTATCCCGAAGGAGGGGAAAGATGGCACCCTATGCTCAAGCTACAGGCCTATTTCGCTGCTTAATGCAGATACAAAACTGTACGCTAAAATTCTTGCAGGACGGGTGAAAGCCTTGATGACCACCCTGGTCTATCCTGACCAGGTGGGGTTCATCCCAGGAAGAGAAGGGAGGAACAACGGGGTGAGAACGTTGCTCCTCCTCCAGCAAATAAAAAAAGAAGGGTCCCAAGGTATATTCCTGTCAATCGATGCTGAAAAAGCATTTGACAGGGTAGACTGGGGACTCGTAATAAAAACACTGGAAACCATGGGTGTAGGTTCAAGAATGATCCAATGGATCAAAGTACTGCACCACCACCCATCGGCATATATACAAATCAATGGCGTGCCATCCCCCTCCTTTGAGATGAAAAACGGGACGAGACAGGGGTGTCCTCTTTCCCCCCTTTTGTTTGTGCTGTCCTTAGAGCCACTCCTTGCATGGATCCGAAATAACCCTGATATAAGCAGTATTAGGGCAGGGGAGGAAGAACACAAGTTGGCAGCGTTCGCCGATGACGTGTTATTGTACATAACAAACCCGAGGATCACAATGCCCCATCTACTAAAATTATTAAAACAATATGGAGAAGTAGCAAATTTCAAAATAAATTTAAATAAGTCAGAGATCTTAAATATCAATATAAATAAACAGGAAGCAGCAGCCCTGCAGAAAGAATTTCAATTCCCATGGAATAAAGAGCTAAAATATCTAGGAATAAAACTAGTGAATTCATTGAAGAAAATATATAAAATCAACTATATACCTTTGTTGGATGAACTTAACCACTTAAGGATCAAGCCTGTTTTTCAGACTCGGTGTTTACAAGTTTAAAACTGTTTTTTTTTGCTAGAAAATTACTTAGAACCCCCAAACATTATATATTGTTTTTTTTCAAACACCCTAGAGAATAAAATGGCTGTCATTGCAATACTTTTTTTAACAACGTATTTGCGCAGCGGTCTTACAAGCGCACTTGTCATTTAAAACTGCTTGCGGCTTTAATGTAATGCCTGGTCCCGGCAATATGGATGAAAATCATTGAGAAAAATGGCATGGGTACCCCCCCAGCCCATTACCAGCCCCTTTGGGTCTTGTAAGGATAGTAAGGGGAATCCCGCACCCAAATTAAAAAAAGGAAAGGCGTGGGGCCCCCAGGCCCTATATACTCTAAACAGCAGTATACAGGTGGTGCAAACAAGACAGGGACTGTAGTATTGTTGTTACGTAGAATCTGTTTGTAATTTTGAACTGGTACATTTTTAAAATGTAGCTCCAGCCAAAAAATCTATTTTTAAGCTTTTTGGAAAACATAGGGAAGGGTTATCACCCCTGTAATATTTGTGTTGATGTCTGTGCACCTGTTCAGAACATTTCACCTCACTTTAAGAGAGTGAGTGAGTGAGTAACTTGTATAGCGCTACAAATGCGAACTAAATCGCCTCAAGGCGCTTTGTATCCAATGACGTCCTGAATCTTCAGAAGAGGTGGGTCTTGAGTTTTTTCCTGAAGGCCCGATGGTTTTCTTCCATACGGATGTCCGTGGGTACAGCATTTCATAGCTGTGGTCCTTGGACTGCAAATCTTCTTTCTCCCTTTGATTTGTAGCGAGCCTTGGGGATGTGGAGGAGGTTTTGGTTGGTTGATGGGAGAATGCGATTGGGGATGTAGTGTTTTATCTTCTCGCATAAATATTGAGGAGCGTTTCCTTGTGTGCACTTGTGGGTGAGACAGAGGGTTTTGAATGTGATCTGATCCTTTACGGTTAGCCAATGCAGGGTCCTTAGTGAAGGGGTGATGGATTCCCAGGGTTTTTTCCCTGTTACCAGTCTGGCTGCTGTGTTCTGGACGACTTGTAGGCGCGAAATCTGATATTTAGGTAGTCCTATGTAGAGGGAGTTTGCGTAGTCGAGTCGGGTGTTGATGATTGTTCCAACCACTACTGCTATGTCCTCTTCCAGGATGAAGGGGATGAGTCTCCGTAGCAGGCGGAGGAGATGGTGCGATCCACTGACTACTGATCCTATTTGTGCCTCCATCGACATCTCCGAGTCAAAGATGACTCTGAGACTTTTGACTTTGGTGCTCGGGGTAATGATCTGTTCCGAGAATGGTGGGTGGTGTCCAGGGCGTCTTTGTTTTTGTCTTTCGGTTTGCGTGGAGGAGAAGAAGTTCTGTTTTGGATCCATTGAGTTTGAGGGAACTCTCAGTCATCCAATCATCGATCAGTGTGAGGCAATTTTCCAGTCCATGATATTGGTCTTTTTTTCCGGTAATCCAAAAGTAGAGTTGGGTGTCGTCAGCGTATGAGTGGTAGCACAAGTCCTGTTTGCTGATGATTTTAAGGAGTGGGCGGAGGTAGATGTTAAAGAGCACGGGTGACAGTGGTGATCCTTGAGGGACTCCGCAAGAAATTGCGCGAGTTTCAGAGGTGAAGGCTCCTAGTTTCACTGTCTGAGAGCGATTTTCTAAGAAGGAATGCGAACCAGGTTAGGTCAGGGTCTGCGACTCCTGCTACTTCTTTAAGGTGGATGAGTAAAGTTTTATGGTCTACTGTGTCGAATGCTGCACTGAGATCCAGCAGCACCAGGAGACATGATTCTCCGTCATCTGCAGCTTTGAGGGCGTCATCCCAGATTTTGAGAAGGGCAGTTTCTGTGCCATGGCCTGGGCGGAAGCCTGATTGTAGTGGATCCAAAAGTTTGTGGGTGTCTAAATGGAGTTGTAGCTGTTGTACAACTGCTTTTTCCATGATCTTTGCAATGGTGTTGAGGCTTGTTATCGGTCTGCGGTAGTTTGGGTCTTTTGGGTCGAGGTTGGGCTTCTTTAGGAGGGGTTTGACAATGCCTTGCTTGAGGGAGCTCGGAACAATGCCTTCTTTGAACGATTGATTTACGAGATGTGTTATGGTGGGTGCCAGAATGTCGGTACATTTTTTCAGGAGTTTTGTAGAAATAATGTCATTTGGTGATGTGCTATTTCGGAGACTTCTGATGATATTTTTGGTAATGTCGACTGTGATCGGGACAAGCGAGAATGTACTTGGTTGTATATTGGTTTCCTCTTCTTGTTTAGGCTGAGTGAGATTGGTTGCTTTTTTCTGTTGAATTTTTTCTCGAATGTTTTCGATTTTGGCGATAAAAAAATCAGATAATTCATTGCAGAATTCTTGAGTTTCGTTTGCTGGGGGCTCTAGGCAGGTGGGGTTCATAGTTTGAGCGACAAGTTTGAAGAGTTCACAAGGTCGATTTAGGGCTTTTGAGATGGTGTTTGAGAAATGTTGGTGAGTGCTCTGTAGTTAGTGTGGTTTTCCTTTGTTGGGTTTCTTCTCCAGGCTTCCCCAGGCTCCCTCAGCTCTTCTGCGTTCTTGCTTCAGTAGAGTCAGAGTGTCATTAAACCTGCCTGAGTTGTTTTTGCGGATGAGTGATCAATGTCTCGGCGCGACTGTGTCTGCGCTTTGTAGTAATGCTTTGTTTAAGTGGTTGAGTGTTTGTTCCGTTGAGTGGTTCTGATTTAGCGTTCCAATTTTTTTTGATAGTGTCGTTTTGAAGAGTTTCTTCTGAGATCTTTTCCAGTGTGTGGTTATTGCTTGTTTCGGTTTTTGGGCGATGGAATTGGTGGTGATTTTAAATTTAATAGCGTGGTGGTCCATATTTTGTTTGAAGATGAGGTCAAGAATATGACCCGACCCATGTGTGGGGGCATTTATCAGTTGCTGCAGACCTAGTTCTTCAAGTTGGTTGATGAAGGAGGTGGCGATGGGGTCCTGAGTGGAGTTAGCCCAGAGGTTGAAGTCACCGAGTAATAGAAAGTTTTTGGTTTTCAAGGTGTACCTCGAGATGAATTCAGTGAAGGGAGTGAGGAGATTTGTCTTTGGTCCTGGTGGTCTGTAGCATAGCAGTATGTGAATGGTGTCTTGAGGTGTTGTTTGAAGATGGAGAGTGAGTGTCTCCATGAAAGGCAATGAGTTCTGTAGCTTCGGTTTGATGAGAGAGAGGTGAGATTTGAAGATCACTGCTAGGCCTCCTCCTCGTTGTCCTATTCTATGCTCGGTTAGGATGGCGTAGTTCTCAGGCACCAGTTCTGTTAGGATGGTGTTACAGTCGGGTGTTAGCCAGCTTTCCGTGATAAAGAGGCAGTCTGTGTTGTTTTGGGTGATGAAGTCGTGGATTTCTTGTCTGTGCTTGACTGCAGATCTCGTGTTGATTAGGGCGCATGATATGTGTTGTAGTGGCAGCAGTCCCTTCGTGTTTTTGATGGTTGATTGTCGATTGATCCTTAGCAGTTGTTCTTTTTGTAGTATTTTTTGGGTGGAGGTTGGTAGTGTTGAGGCGGTATTCCTTAGCCTCTGAAGGGTGTCCGCTGAGTATTTAAAATTGCACATGGTGGGAAGGAATAAGAGTTTATGGCGAGAGTGAATCGGGCCCGATGACCTCAACCACCCCCTCGTTGGTCCAGAGGAAGGCGAAAAACCCTGACCGAGCCTTGCCAATTGCTACAGCAGGCGATCGGATGGCCCTGGATCAACTTCCTACTGGTTGGAGGTGCCCCAATGTACTTAACTGGTCGGCGCACGCGGGTCCGCTGGGAAGAGAATAGGGGAGAGGATGATGGGTTGGCCGGGGCAAGCCTGCAGACGCGGTCTGTCCTGCAGGTCTAGCGGTCTAGAGGCAGGTGCGGCAGGATAGCGGCAGGCGGCGGCTGCGGATGGTGCGGTGGTGGGCTGGGGGAATTGAGCTTGGGAGAGTGGCACCCCGGTTACGTTGGGGGGTGGGGGGGGGAATCAGTAGAGGTAGAGTGGGAATAAGAATAAGAAGAATAAAAAGATATTTTTTTTCAGTATTATAAAAAGGTGCCCGGGTGTACCAAAATGGCCGCTTCTTGGTTCCGAATCCGTGGTTCCTCTTGCAGGTTGAGAACTCTGGTGGCCCGGAGGGGGTTGCAGGACAGTCAGCCTACAACGCTAGGGTCCTATGTATTGTTTTCCTACAATAATCCCTTTGGAGGGCGAGGATGGTCCTGGAGGCCGGGTGTACCAAGATGGCCGCTGCAGCCAGACTAGGCCAGAGCCGCGCCCTGTTGTGGGGGGGGGGATCCAGCAGCTACTGGCGGCAAGGGGACCTGCTGAACAGCTGGAGGGCCTCCGGAGAGCGGCCGCAAAAACGGCCCGCAAGGCAAGATGTGATGACTGGGTTAGTGGATGCGTGCTGGGCCTTTCCTGCCGGCGGATGCCGGCGGATGCGGAATGAAGAAAAGGATGCTCGGTGGGGGTGACGGCCTCGGTGGAGCACTAGGTGAGCTGAGCTGGGGGGGCTCTGGTGAATCGCTGAACAAACTGCTGCTCGAGGGGGGGGGCGATGGCCGGGTGGAGGATGGTGGGGATGGCGGATGGCGATGTTAGGCCGCAGCCGCGGTCTTTCCTGCTGGCGGCTGAGGGGATCCTCGGCGGCGGCGGGGTATGGGCCTTGCGGTGCTCTTGGAGGACTAGAGGGGGCGTTTGGGTCTGTTGGGAGCCGTAGGAGCCGCTCGACACCCGTTGTTGAGGGAGAGAGAGCAGAGAGAGCAGGGGAAGAGATTGTGCAGCTATGGAAGCAGGAGCTGCTGTAACACACGTCCGTCCGTCACAAACGCTTCTCATTGCATTGGGACTTTCTGTCCCAATCACAAATGTTTTTCGAAAATTTGTTTTTTTTAGTGAAACAAGGATTGGTGATAAAGCATCAGTGGAGAGGAGACACCTTTTTCCCATATTAACTCTTACAGGAGGGAATTTCCCTTCCTAGGGGTAGATTTCCTCTCACTTCCTGTTGTCTCCTTCCGTTTTAAAGTAAGTTTGTAAGTTGGATGTTTGAAAGTAGGGGCCTGCCGTATATACTCTGCAGAAATTTGTCCCTTAGGTGTTGGTGTTGCCACAACACTGTAAGCCCTCAAAGTTACTCTTGGTGGGCCGTGGAACGCCCTGCTGTGTACTATTATATCAAGAATTGTAATTGCATGCCATTGTTGAACAGTGGTAAGAAAAATTGGGCCTTTGGTGGTGGTGGTGGTGTTGCCACAACACTGTAAGCCCTCACAGTTACTCTTGGTGGGCGCAGGAATGGGCCCTGCTGTGAAATATTAGATCAAGAATTGTAATTACATGCCCCTGTTGAACAGGGGCATACAAATTGGGCCTTAGGCACTGGTGCCACAACACTGCAACCCCTCACAGATACTCTAGTTGGAGTGCAGGAATGAGCCCTGCTGCAAAGTATTGCATCAAAAATTGTAATTTAACGCCCCTGTTAAACAGGGGCTGAAAAATTGGGCCTTAGGCACTGGTACTGGTGCCACAACACTGCAACCCCTCACAGATACTCTAGTTGAAGAGCAAGAATGAGCCCTGGTGCAAAGTATTGCATCAAAAATTGTAATTACACGCCCCTGTTAAATAGGGGCAGAAAAATTGGGCCTTAGCCACTGGTGGCGGTGCCGAGAACCAAAAATGTTCTTACAAGCTGTCAGCATGATCATTGAGGAGGAAGAGGATAGTCACTCAGCATAACAGGATAGTCACTCAGCATCAGCATAGACAGTCTTGAAGGGATCTGACATTTCAAAAAAATATATTCGGTTACATCAGCATCAGGTGCTTGGTAGCTGGTGGTGATCCAAGACTGATTCATTTTTATGAAGGTCAGTCGATCGACAGAGTCGGTGGACAGGAGCACCCTGTGATCGGTTACAAAGCCTCCAGCAACACTGAATGTGCGTTCCGAAAGAACGCTGGATGCAGGACAGGCCAGTAGATCAATTGCATACTGTGCCAGCTCTGGCCAGTGATCCATCCTCAAGACCCAGTAACCCAGAGGATTTTCGGTGGGAAAGGTGTCCAAGTCTGATCTTGCCCCTAGGTATGCAAAATATTACAGCAAAAAATGTAATTACATGCCCCTGGTAAACAGGGGCAGAAAAATTGGGCCTTAGCCACTGGTGCCCTGGTGCCACTGGTGCCCAGAACCAAAAATGTTCTTAGAAGCTATCAACATGAACATTGAGGAGGAATAGGATAGTCACTCAGCATAACAGAATAGTCACTCAGCATCAGCATAGGCAGTCTTGAAGGGATCTTACATTCATAAAAAAATTAATCAGTTACATCAGCATCAGGTGCTTGGTAGCTGGTGATCCTAGACTGGTTCATTTTTATGAAGGTGAGCCGATCAACCGAGTCTGTGGACAGGCGCACTCTGATCGGTTGCAAAGCCTCCAGCAGCACTGAATGTGCGTTCCGAAAGAACGCTGGATGCAGGACAGTCCAGTAGCTCAATTGCATATTGGGCAAGCTCTGGCCAGTGATCCATCCTCAAGACCCAGTAACCCAGTGGATTTTCGGTTGGAAGGGTCTCCAAGTCTGATCTTGCCCCTAGGTATTTCTGGACCATGTAAATCAGACACTGGCGATAGTTGCTGGAACCGATCAGACCTTGGGGCTGTGGACTAAAAAATTGTCTGAACGCATCGGTCACCTTCTCCACCACTTCTTCTGTGACTGTCATAGAAATCCTGTCAGCTACAGGATTCCTGGACTTCCTGATTCCGAATCTCGGGCACGTCCACGCGCGCGGGCACGCGCGCGTGCGATGGCGAGCACGTGCGCGCGCACGCGCTTAGCGGGGGCGCGCGCACGCTCCACAAAGCACGCCAGAAGAGCTATTTAAACATGCCTGTGACAGACAGTCCCTGCTGTCTGCTCTACAGCGTGTAGTACCCAAAGAGACCTGATTCGTGTATTTACCTGTATCCGACCCGGCTTGCCTTGACCCTTCCAGTTTCCTGCCTGCCTCTGACCCCCGGCTTTGTTTGACCAATCTTCTGCCTGATCCTCCAGTACCTTGCTGTCAGCCAATACTACCGACCCGGCTTGTCCGACCAATCTCTCCAGCTGCTTGTTCCTAGTTCCAGTCCAGTTGCTTGTTCCTGGTTCCAGTCCAGTTGCTTGTTCCTGGTTCCCGTCCAGTTGCCGTATCCTGGTTCCAGTCCAGCCAGTCTCTTCAGTTCCAGTCCAGTTGCTGTATCCTGGTTCCAGTCCAGCCAGTCTCTTCAGTTCCAGTCCAGTTGCTGTATCCTGGTTCCAGTCCAGCCAGTCTCTTCAGTTCCAGTCCAGTTGCTGTGTTCCTGGTTCCGGTTCAGCCTGCCATACTTCCTGGGTGCCTGGATCCGTTCCAGTCTTCAGACTCTACTCTACCTTGATCCATCCTGCCAGGCACTCGTACCCCTTCTACCTCCGTGCCTCCTGTCTTCAGTACCAGGGGCCGCCGGTGGAAGCCGTAAGAGAGGCCTCCCTCTGCAGATCCGGGCTCGTCACCGTCAGGTACGTGACAGTGACTGACCGAAGCCTAAGCAACACATTGTCCAGGACCAGGAAATTGTAACCTCCCAGGGTCTGGAAACGCGTTGCACAAACCTTTCTGCAAGGCCTCCCGAAGATGTTTCATCCTCTGCTCCCTCTGTGACGGCTGGATAAGGTCCGCAACCTTACCCATGTAACGTGTCTGAGCCCGGGCAGGGAGCCTCACCTATGGAGGAACTCTGTCGGCATCTGGCAGGTTTATCTGAAGCAGTCAAGAGTCTTCAACAAGGATACACCCGCTTGGAAGAACAAGTGCGGGTCCTCACCAATCCCTCTGCCATCCAGGAGGGGCCCCACGCCTCTGCTTCCACAGCCGGAACAAGTTCCTCACCCACAGTGGTCATGCTTCCTCCTGAACCTAAGGTTCCTACACCCGAAAGATTTTCCGGGGATCGGAGCAAGTTTAGGGCCTTCCGGAATTCGTGTGAACTGTATTTTGCCCTACAGCCCCGTACCTTTTCTCTAGAGGCCACCAAGGTGGGCTTTGTGGTCTCTTTGCTCGCTGGAGACCCTCAGAGCTGGGCCCACCGTCTCTTTGAACAGAAGGATGTATCACTAAACAACCTCGCTGCTTTTTTCGATGCCCTGGCCCAGCTATACGAAGATCCCCAACTATCAGTAACCGCAGAAGCCGCCTTGCGTTCCCTTCAACAAGGACGCAGACCAGCGGAGGACTATGTGGCAGAATTCAGGCGGTGGAGTGCGGATACCAATTGGAATGATGCCGCCCTCCGCCATCAGTTTCGTTTAGGACTTTCCGATTCCTTGAAGGACGAGCTAGCTAGAGTTGGCGTACCACAGACACTCAACCTGTTGATTGATCTAACCATCCAGATTGACCGACGTCTGAGGGAACGGAGGGCTGAGAGGACCACTGGCTTCTCCCGCCCAACCTGGATGCTTCCTCGGGCTCCTAGTCACCTGTACTCGGCTCCTGCTACACCTCCAACTCCCACATCTGACACGCCTGAACCAATGCAGCTCGGGCTCCTTCGTCCATCCCTCGCTCCTGAGGAACGCCAGCGCCGCCGAATAAATAATCTGTGCCTGTACTGCGGGGACTCCGGACATTTCGTTAGAACCTGTCCCCTGAAGCTTCGTAAGTTTCTTTCAGTTTCTTCTAACATGACTAACCTACAATCCAAAACCACATCTCACCTTGCCCTCTCTGTTTCATTACAGCTCCCAGGAAGGACTTTGCAAGTACCCGCCATTATTGATTCCGGAGCATGCAGCTGCTTTATGGACTCAGCCTTTGCCATTAAACACCAAATTCCCCTTCGTACCAAGACCCACGGACTTCGTGTCCATCTGGCTGATGGCTCCGTCATTAAGTCCGGACCTGTGACCCAGGAGACCACTCCTATACCCGCTACCATCTTTACCACCTCTGGAACCCACCAAGAATGCTTGTGTCTGGACATCATCTCTTCCCCGTTGTTTCCCTTGATCCTTGGTATGCCTTGGTTACAAGCCCACAATCCCACTATCAACTGGACTACGGGAATAGTTGCCTTTCCTTCGTCCTATTGCCAACAGTCCTGTGGCTCATATAAACTTCCTGGGTCAGCCTCGTTACTATGCATTGACACCGAAGATGGCACCCGTCAATCCATCCCAGAAGTTTACCACGACTTCCTCGACGTATTTAGTAAACAAAAGGCAGAGACTCTACCACCCCATCGGGCCTACGATTGCCCCATCGACCTACTTCCTGGAGCAAAGATTCCGTTCGGTAGAGTCTTCCCTTTAACGGAGGTAGAACAAGGGGCTTTGAAAAATTATGTTGATGAGAACTTGCAAAAAGGGTTCATCCGCCCTTCCACATCCCCAGCAGGCGCAGGCATCTTTTTTGTAGAAAAAAAGGACCACACCCTTCGACCTTGTGTGGATTACCGGGAATTGAATAAAATTACAGTAAAAAATCGCTACCCTCTCCCCCTGGTACCAGAGTTATTTCAGAGACTAGGTACTGCCACCATCTTTACCAAACTTGACCTCCGCGGAGCCTACAACTTGATCCGTATCAAGGAAGGTGACGAATGGAAGACCGCCTTTCGTACCCGGTATGGACATTTTGAGTACTTGGTAATGCCATTCGGGTTGTGTAACGCCCCTGCCACTTTCCAGTATTTTATCAACGATGTTCTACGGGACTTCCTAGACCTCTTTGTTATTGTTTATCTTGATGATATCTTAATTTTTTCTTCCTCCCTTGATTCTCATCGCAGACATGTCAAAAATGTGTTGGGTCGGCTCCGCCAACATGGCCTGTATGCGAAGGCCGAAAAATGCGAGTTCGAGCAAGAGAGTATATCCTTTCTGGGGTTAATCATTTCCAGCGAGGGCATCAAGATGGATCCTCAAAAGATTACCGCAATCCTGGACTGGCCAGAACCGGTGGACAAGAAGGGAATCCAACGTTTCGTTGGATTCGCCAACTTCTACCGCAAGTTCATCAGGGGGTTCTCAGCTATTATCGCACCCATTACTCAACTCACCAAGCAAGGAACACGTTTTCACTGGTCTCCTGAAGCCCAAGAAGCTTTTGAACGCCTGAAGGCCCTTTTTACCTCAGCCTCTATCTTGAAACACCCAGACTCCTCACTACCATTCGTACTTGAGGTAGACGCCTCCGAAATAGCGGTAGGAGCAATACTGTCCCAAAGACAGGGAGTCAAAGCCTTGCTCCACCCAGTAGCCTTCTTCTCCCGCAAGCTTTCTGCAGCAGAGAGGAACTACGACGTGGGGGATCGGGAGCTACTAGCGATCAAGTCTGCACTAGAAGAATGGCGGTACCTGCTGGAGGGCACGGCTCATCCAATCCTAATATTCACTGACCACAAGAACCTGGAGTACCTGAAAGCCGCGAGAAGATTGAATCCACGGCAAGCCAGGTGGGCACTCTTCTTCTCCCGGTTCTCTTTTCATGTTACCTATCGTCCTGGGGCCAAGAATATTAAGCCTGACGCCCTGTCTCGGATGTTCCATAAGTCCAAGGAGACTTCTCCGCCTGATACCATCCTTGCCCCCGGAAATTTCCTTCTTCTACAGGAGAACCTGTTCACTCAAATCAAACAAGCTTCCACCGGGCAGAGACAGTTCTCCGAGCCGGAATTGCAGGTTAAGGATGGACTATTGTGGTACCAAGACAGAATCTACGTTCCTGAGAAACTAAGAGTAACCGCATTAGAACTCTGCCACGATCACGCCCTGGCCGGGCATTTTGGCGTTGCCAAGACCACTGACCTGGTACAGCGCACCTTCTGGTGGCCTCGAGTACGTGAAGACTGTAGGAGGTTTGTAGATTCTTGTACAACTTGTACCCGAAACAAGGGTTCCAGATCCAAGGCCTGGGGACTACTAAAACCCTTACCCGTTCCAGATAGGCCCTGGAGAATGTTGTCCATCGACTTCATTGTCGAGTTACCCCCGGCCGAGAACTATTCCACCATCTTCGTTATTGTGGACCGTCTGTCCAAGATGGCACACTTCATCCCTATGAAAGGGACTCCCTCCGCTCCTGAAACCGCACAGGTATTCATCAGAGAAATAGTCAGACTCCACGGGGTACCAGCCAATATTGTTTCCGATCGCGGGGTTCAATTTACCTCTCGATTCTGGAGATCCCTTTGCAAAACCTTGAAAATCGAATTATCGTTTTCCTCTGCTTACCATCCACAGACCAACGGACAGACGGAGAGAACGAATCAGACGCTCGAGCAATACCTGCGATGCTTCTCCTCTTTTGCTCAGGACAACTGGGTTTCCCTACTTCCGTTGGCCGAGTTTGCGTATAATAATTCCATCCACTCCGCTACCTGCCAGACTCCTTTCTTTGCAAACTATGGTTTTCATCCTACTTTTCTGCCTAACTCCCTTCCTGAGTGTCCTGTACCTGCAGTCCAGGAAAAGTAAAATTTTTTCTCGGTCAATAACCAGCTTTTACAAGAGACCATGACCAAGACTCAAGAACGCAACACGACAATTTATGACAAGAAAAGACGGGGTGAATTAGTGTTGGTACCCGGCGACCAAGTATGGCTATCTACCACAAACCTAAGAATGGCATGCCCTTCTAAAAAACTGGGCCCCAAATTTTTAGGTCCATTCCCTGTTAAGAGGAAAATTAATGAAGTAGCTTATGAATTGGAACTTCCTGACTCTCTTAGAATCCATCCAGTTTTTCATGTCTCTCTCCTAAAACCCACAGTCTCTAATCCGTTTCCAGATCGGAAGCCGGATCACCCTGATCCAATCATTATTGACGGTGAGCAGGAATTCGAAGTAGAAGCTATCATGGACTTCAGGAGAAGAAATAACCAGAACCAATTCCTAATTAAATGGAAGGGCTACGGACCTGAGGAAAACTCATGGGAACCCGAGGAGAATATCCATGCCAGGAGTTTGGTACAGGCTTTCAAAAGGACTCACCCTGGAAGGTTCACCCGGCTGGGCATCCGGAGGCTGCCCCTTGGGGGGGGGCAATGTCATAGAAATCCTGTCAGCTACAGGATTCCTGGACTTCCTGATTCCGAATCTCGGGCACGTCCACGCGCGCGGGCACGCGCGCGTGCGATGGCGAGCACGTGCGCGCGCACGCGCTTAGCGGGGGCGCGCGCACGCTCCACAAAGCGCGCCAGAAGAGCTATTTAAACATGCCTGTGACAGACAGTCCCTGCTGTCTGCTCTACAGCGTGTAGTACCCAAAGAGACCTGATTCGTGTATTTACCTGTATCCGACCCGGCTTGCCTTGACCCTTCCAGTTTCCTGCCTGCCTCTGACCCCCGGCTTTGTTTGACCAATCTTCTGCCTGATCCTCCAGTACCTTGCTGTCAGCCAATACTACCGACCCGGCTTGTCCGACCAATCTCTCCAGCTGCTTGTTCCTAGTTCCAGTCCAGTTGCTTGTTCCTGGTTCCAGTCCAGTTGCTTGTTCCTGGTTCCCGTCCAGTTGCCGTATCCTGGTTCCAGTCCAGCCAGTCTCTTCAGTTCCAGTCCAGTTGCTGTATCCTGGTTCCAGTCCAGCCAGTCTCTTCAGTTCCAGTCCAGTTGCTGTATCCTGGTTCCAGTCCAGCCAGTCTCTTCAGTTCCAGTCCAGTTGCTGTGTTCCTGGTTCCGGTTCAGCCTGCCATACTTCCTGGGTGCCTGGATCCGTTCCAGTCTTCAGACTCTACTCTACCTTGATCCATCCTGCCAGGCACTCGTACCCCTTCTACCTCCGTGCCTCCTGTCTTCAGTACCAGGGGCCGCCGGTGGAAGCCGTAAGAGAGGCCTCCCTCTGCAGATCCGGGCTCGTCACCGTCAGGTACGTGACAGTGACTGACCGAAGCCTAAGCAACACATTGTCCAGGACCAGGAAATTGTAACCTCCCAGGGTCTGGAAACGCGTTGCACAAACCTTTCTGCAAGGCCTCCCGAAGATGTTTCATCCTCTGCTCCCTCTGTGACGGCTGGATAAGGTCCGCAACCTTACCCATGTAACGTGGATCAAGGAGAATTGCCAGCCAGTAATGATCCCTCTCCTTGATAGCAAGAATACAAGGATCCTTCCACAGGCTTTGCAGGATCAGGGAGGCCATGCAGCGTAGTTTGCTGAGGCATTCGGTCCGGAGTCCTTTGAGTCACTCAGGACGACATGATCTGCAGCCACCTCCTCCCAGCCACGTATAAGTCCATGGGTGTCTTGGGACTGTAATTGATCCCTTGAAGACTGCTGCTGATGCTGAGTGCTAGGCTCCAACTCCATGCTGACACAATCCTCCTCCTCCTCCTCCTCTTCGTCATCTTCCTGTGTGATAGGTGGGCCAGCAGGAACACTTTCTGGATAAAGGGGGCCTTGAGAGGTAAGGAAGTCCTCCTTTTCCTCCCTCTGTTCTGCCTCAAGTGCCCTGTCCATTATTCCACGCAGCGTGTGCTCCAACAGGTGGACAAGAAGGACAGTGTCACTGATGCATGCACTCTCACTGCTCACCATCCTTGTGGCCTCCTCAAATGGTGCCAGGACAGTGCATGCATCCCTGATCATGACCCTCTGGCGTGGAAAAAAAAACAAGCCCCCCTGACCCTGTCCTGGTGCCATATTGGCACAGATACTCATTGATGGCCCTCTGCTGCATGTGCAGCCGCTGCAGCATGGCCAACGTTGAGTTCCACCTGGTTCCACACAGATTAGGCGGTTCTTGGGCAGGTTAAATTCCTTTTGCAGGTCAGCCAGCCAAGCACTGGCATTATATGACCGGCAGAAATCCACACAGACTTTCCTGGCCTGCCTCAGGACATCCTATAAGCCCAGGTACCTGCCCAAGAACCGCTGAACCACCAAGTTAAGGACATGAGCCAAACAGGGCACATGGGTCAGGTGTCCCTGTTGGAGGGCGGTGAGGAGGTTGGTGCCATTGTCGGAAACCACCATTCCTGGCTTAAGCTGGCATGGCGTCAACCACCTCTGAGCCTGCCCCTGCAGAGCTGACAGAATCTCTGCCCCAGTGTGGCTCCTGTCTCCCAAGCACACCATCTCAAGCACTGCATTGCATCTCTTTGCCTGCCTACTTGCATAGCCCCTTGAACGCCTACGGAGTACCGCTGGTTCCGAGGACAAAGCACAGGAAGAGGCCATGGAGGAAGAAGAAGAGGGGGTGGAGGAGAGAGGTGTGTCAGAATCACCAGTAGTAGCATTTTGGAGGCGTGGTGGCGGAACAACCTCCAACACTACTGCACCTTGTCCTGCATCCTTCCCAGCTGCCAGCAGAGTCACCCAATGCGCCATGAAAGATAGGTAACATCCCTGTCCGTGCCTGCTGGACCATGAGTCAGCGGTAATATGCACCTTACAGCTGACATTGCCTTCCACATGCCGGTAGAGAGCCGGAATCGCCTTCCGTGAAAAAAAGTGGCGTTTGGGAACCTGCCACTGAAGAACCGCACATTCCACAAACTCACGGAAAGGGGCAGAGTCTACCAACTGAAAAGGCAGCAGTTGAAGTGCTAGCAATTTAGCCAAGCTAGTATTCAACTGCTGGGCATGTGGATGGCTGGGAGCGAACTTCTTTTGGCGGTGAAGCAGCTGGGGCAGGGAAATTTGCCTGGTACAATCTGACGTTGGTGAACCGATAGCAGATTGCCCGCAAGTACTTGGCTGTGACACACCTAATTCTACACCTTCATTCCTCTCAGTGCAGGTTTCAGAGAGGACTGAAGGTATAGTGGGGTTGGAGATCCCAGCTGATGAGGAGCAAGGAGAGGTCCACTTTGTTCTTTGGTGTGGGTCTTTTAGGTGTGCTTGCCAACAAACTGCATGACAGGTCGACATTTGTCTGATCAAGCATGTGGTGCCCAAGCGGGTGATGTTTTGGCCACGCGAGATACGCCTGAGACATATGTTGCAAATAGCAGCGCTGCGATCTTATGCACTTGTCTCAAAAAAGGCCCACACCAAAGAACTTTTGGAATAACACGCAGAGACAGCAGCGGCCTGCACATGCGGTGCTTTGCAGTGTGATGCTGTTGGTGTGCTGCCCTTAAGCTGGCCCCTGGAGGGCATCCTGCCTCATTGGAGATGTGCCTCCTCCTTCTCCTCCTCTCTCCTATCAGGCACCCACCTAGAGTCCGTGACCTCATCATCCCCTCCCTCCTCATCACTGTAGCAAACCTGGCAGTATGCTGCAGCTGGGGGAACATGACTGCCAGATTGCTGTCCTTCTTGGGCATCCCCTCTCTCTGGGCTCACGTTACTGCCTTCCTCTAGCTGGGTACCATCATCGGAGCCTTCAAAACTCTCGGCATCCTCCTGGAGCATGTACCCAACACTGTGGTCAAACAGTTCGGGGGACTCCTCAGGAGGACATGGTGTGACTAGGGAAGGAGTGACTGAGGCAATTGAGCCGAGGGAAGAGGCCGCTTTGGCAGCTGCTTTGCCAGGTGAAGTACCCTGAGCCTGGGTGGGAGAGGATGAGGATGGCTTGGTCATCCACTCTATCAAGTCTTCAGCA
This sequence comes from Rana muscosa, assembly GCA_029206835.1. Taxonomy (NCBI): domain Eukaryota; kingdom Metazoa; phylum Chordata; class Amphibia; order Anura; family Ranidae; genus Rana; species Rana muscosa. Next base: position 65,065,537 of record JARGYO010000094.1, read on the forward strand.
TGTTGTGGCTCAACGCGGCCAGCTGCCGAAAAAAAGGACAAGCGTGTCCCACGGCCACGTGCTGATGAGGATGCACTGTGTCCATGACCAGCGCTGTTGCCTCTAGACACAGAGCCTGCTTGCCCTTTTTTATTGGCTCGTGACTGTCTGTCTCTCCTTGTTGACCTTACAGACATACTAATGGCCTGCAGGGAGATGTAGCTGCACAAAACTGAGATGTATATATATATATACTGATTATACTGCAGCTAGCAGAATCAACTGCCTGCCTGTAGTATTATTAGTATGAGAACACCAGCAATTGTCTTCAGTTAGCTTTAGTTGCACACTGTGCAGAGGACACAGTACACTAACTGAAAATACTGCAGCTCCCTGCCTGTATTTGTATCAGAACACCAGCAATTGTATTGAGGTAAGCTTTAGGTGCACACTGTGCAGAGGACACTAAAGCAAAATACTGCAGCTCCCTGCCTGTATTTGTATGAGAACACCAGCAAATGTATTGAGGTAAGCTTTAGGTGCACACTGTGCAAATGACACTAAAGCAAAATACTGCAGCTCCCTGCCTGTATTTGTATCAGAACACCAGCAATTGTGTTCAGGTAAGCTTTAGGTGCACACTGTGCAAAGGACACTAAAGCAAAAAACTGCAGCTCCCTGCCTGTATTTGTGTCAGGAGAGTACTTACCGAGGCCGAGATGCCGAGAGCGTTTCACCCTTGCAACTAGGCGCACTCCGCCCCCTGGAGGTGAGACAGGGAGAGGATGGCACGAAGAGCCACAGGCTACAACGGAAGGAAGACTTGTATAGAGGTCCTCTGTAGAGCAGGGCAGCTGTGCGATGACTGGGGGTCGCAGGACAAGAGTTCCAGAGAAAGTCCAGAACAGACCGAGGATCAAACACAGGAGGCCAAAGGCAGATCCGGGTACAGGCCGAGGGTCAAGGACTGGAGACAAGAGGCTGGTCCGGGTCACAGGCAGGAGGTCAATCACTGGAGACAGGAGACAGGTCCGGATCACAGGCAGAGGGTTAAACACTGGAGACAAGGCGGAATCCGTAGGCAAGCCAGAGGTCGTGCAGGAGAAGAGCAGAATGGTCAAGATCAATCCGGGTCACAACAGGTAATCAGGTGCAGGAAACAGAACACAACAGGAAGCTGAAGACAAACCAACAATTCCTCTGAGCATTTGCACAGCTTTTATAGACAGCCAGGAAGTCATGTGATGCGTGCAGCTGAGTGTTTCCCTGACAGCTTGTTTGCTGCCATCTAGTGTTTAATGTATAATATGTTTCAATGACAGAGCCCCCCCCCCCCCGAGGGGCGGCCTCTGGACGCCCAAACCGGACATTAACTGGGTGTTCCTGATGAAAGGCTTGGAGCAGGCGTGGAGCATGTAAATTTCTAGAAGGTTCCCAGGAGTTGTCTTCAGGGTGATACCCCTTCCATTTGACTAAGTACTGGAGCTGTCTACCCCTTTTCCTACAACTCAAGGTAGACTCCACCTCAAATTCATTTTCTCTGTCCACTTTGACCAGAGGAGGAGGTAGTTCTCGTCTCCCAGAGAAGGGACTGGGGATGACAGGTTTCAGTAGGGATGCGTGAAATACTGGATGTATTCTGTAGGACTTAGGCAAGGCTAGTTCGAAGGCCATAGGGTTTACCATCCTTTTGATTTTGAAGGGACCTATGAACCTTGGCCCCAGCTTTTGTGAAGGGAGAGGTAATCTGAGGTTGATGGCTGATAGCCAGACTTCTTCACCAACCTTGAAAACTGGATTCTCCTTCCTTCCTTTGTCATAATACATTTTGTAGTTGTCCTGGGACTTTTGCATGTTTTCCTGAATCTTCAGAAAGTTCTGCTGGATAGAAGCTATTCGGTCCTGTACAGTAGGAACAGATATCTCTGGAAAGATGTCGGGCAGAAAGGAAGGATGGAACCCGTAGTTCGCCCAGAAGGGTGACTGGTTGGTAGCTGTGTGAATAGAGTTATTATACGCAAACTCAGCGTAAGGCAGGAGAGTAGACCAGTCGTCTTGGGAGCCAGAATAAAAACAACGAAGATACTGCTCCAACGTCTAATTCGTTCACTCCGTCTGGCCGTTGCTTTGAGGATGGTAGGCCGAGGAGAGACAAATCTTTATTTCCAAGGATTTGCAGAGTTCCTTCCAAAACCTGGAGGTAAATTGACACCTCTATCCGAGACGATGTTCTTGGGTACACCATGAAGTCTTACTACTTCTCTGAAGAAGGCATTGGTCGTGTCGGAAGCGGAAGGGAGTACCCACCATGGGCAGGAAAGGCGGTCGACAACGACCAGGATAGTGGTGAATCCCCCTGAAGGAGGTAGGTCGACAATCAAGTCCATGGAGACTTCTGCCCATGGCCGTTCCGGGACGGATAAAGGTTTAAGTAAACCCCAGGTCTTGGTTTTGGGTCCCTTGCTGCGTTGGCAAAGGGTGCAAGACGAGACAAAGTCCTTACAGTCCTGTTTCCAACCTGGCCACCAGAAAGAACGGGAGATCAATTTGGCAGTCTTCTGGGTTCCGAAGTGGCCTGCCAACTTGTGATCATGGAAGGTTTTTAGGGTCAGTAATCTCTCTTCCTGTGGGACAAAAATTTTGCCATGAGCCCAGAGCAGATCATTGTGACTTTCCAGAGAGGGTACTTCTGAGTCAGTAGAATGACTGGAAGTTGATTTGATGGAATTTATCAGTTCAGTTTGGGTAATTAAGAAAAAAATTTGCGGAGACAAGATGGTGCTAGGTTCCGATACCTGAGGTGTTTCGAGGAACATCCGAGAGAGGGCGTCTGCCTTTGCGTTTTTGGAGCCGGGTCTGTAGGATATGTGGAAATTGAACCTGGAGCAGAAGAGAGCCCAGCGGGCTTGTCTGGTTCTTAAACGTTTGGCTGACCTGAGGTACTCCAGGTTTTTATGATCAGTAAAGATCATAACGGGATGAGAAGCGCCCTCCAGCAGGTACCTCCATTCTTCCAAGGCGAACTTAATGGCCAGTAATTCTCTGTCACCTACATCGTAGTTCCTCTCAGGCGATCTTAATTTTCGAGATGCGAAAGCTACGGGATGTAAAAGGGCCTTGGGACCGTGTCTCTGGGAAAGAATGGCCCCCGTGGCTGTTTCGGAGGCATCAACTTCCAGTACAAATGGCAGGGCGGAGTCTGGGTGCTGTAAAATTGGTGTGGAGATAAACAGGGTTTTTAGTTTTGCAAAGGCTTCCTGGACTTCCTGAGACCACTGGAAACGGTTGTGTTGGCGTGTGAGTTGGGTAATAGGTGCCACAATTGCTGAAAAGCCAACAATGAATCGCCTGTAAAAGTTAGCAAAACCTATAAACCGTTGCACTCCCTTCTTGTCACTTGGGGCCGGCCACTCCTAAATTGCCTTAACCCTTTGTGGGTCCATTGCAACCCCGTTGGTGGAGACGATGAACCCCAGGAACTGCACAACAGTTTTTTCAAAGTCACATTTTTCCACCTTGAGGTATAATTTATGTGCTCTGAGGATGGCAAGAACTTTGACATGGACTCAATGCAACTCAATGGTGGAGGAGAAAATGAGGATGTCATCAAGATACACTACTAGAAAATTGTCAAGGTACTCTCGGAAAATATCATTTACTAGATACTGGAAAGTGGCCGGGCCGTTGCACAGTCCAAACGGCATTACCAGGTATTCGTAATGTCCAAACCTGGATCTGAAAGCGGTCTTCCACTCATCCCCAGCCCGAATCCGAATGAGGTTGTAGGCTCCTCGCAGGTCAAGTTTGGAGAAGGGATGAGATCAAAGCGCAGAAGCTCCTGATGACCAGAGTTTGTGGTGGTCAGAATGGGATTGGTCTCCTGTGTGATAAGTCCAGAACGGGGAAGAGACCCATCGGCCAGATGTACCTGTAGGCTTTGCTTTGCTTCTTGGTCTGAAGAGGGATGTGCAGTTCCTGAGCTAGCGAGGTATCCAGGAAGCAGCTATAGGCTCCAGAATCAATTATAGCTGGCAGGCGGATCACTCTTTCCGCTAACTGTAAAGTAATGAAGAGAGTAACGTAAGTCTGAGGCACACCAGTGACTTGATAGTTCATAATAAAATGTGGAAAAGACTTACTGGGCCTCACAGGGCAGTTACGAACCAAGTGGCCCGCACTCCCGCAATACAGGCACAGGTTGGCTTGGTGCCTGCGTTGCTTCTCCTCCAGGGTAAGGGGAGCATGGACCAAACCAAGTTGTAAGGGTTCGCCTTCAGGAGTAGGAGTGGCCGGAGGAGCCGCAAAAGGCGGATGAATGGGAGTCGGTTTAGGAAGCATGCAGCTGGGACGAGGAACCTGGAATCTCTCTGTCCAATTTAGTGGCTGACTGGATCAAGTCCTCCAAAGTAGCGGGGGTTTCCACCCTGGCCAGCTCATCTTTAAGAGCTTCTGACAACCCCTGACGGTATTGGTACTTGAGGGCAGGTTCATTCCGGCCAGTGTCAGCTGACCATTTCCGGAACTCAGCGGTATAGTCCTCAACTGGCCTCCACCCTTGGGACAAGTTATGCAGGGTGGCCTCAGCCATTGCTGTGCGTTGGGGATCGTTATAAAGCTGTGCCATGCTTTCAAAAAAGGTATCAATGGGATTCAATACAGGACTTCTCTGTTCCATCAGGCTGTGGGCCCAAGCTTGTGGTTCATCGGCCAAGAGGGAGATAATGAACCCTACTTTTACCACTTCAGAGGAGAAAGTCCTGGGCTGTAGGGCTAGGTAAAGAGAACAGGCATTCTTAAAGGCCCGGTATTTCTTGCGATTGCCTGCAAATCGCTCCCGTGTAGGAACTCTAGGCTCTGGGAGGGCCATTACCACAGTTGGACTTGAAGAGGCTTGCGAAGAAGAGGCCCCACTGATGGGTGCAGGAGCTGTGACTGTTGGTGAAGGTGATCCGGAAAGTTGCTGGAGGCGACCATCAATCTGGGTGTAGCCTTCCTGCAGCTTCTGAACCACATCGGTAAGAGCTGTGACTTGCTGGCACAGGATATCCAAAGGGGAACTGTGTTGCTATGGCAATTTCTATAGTGACTTTATTGTAATATAGAGTTTAGGTAGTAACAGGATATGTGTACAGAACCCCTTCCCTCCCCCTCCATTGATACTGGACGTTCTTTGCAGGAAACAGGAAATGGATGGGAGGGGCCCCTCCATTGATCAGGAAACAGAAAATGGGTGGGAGGGGGTTGGAAACGTTTTTTGGAGACACATGTGTCACAACAGTTGGTGTTTGGAAGGACAAAGAGACATGACTGCCTGGAGCTGGAGAGCTTTGGAGAACTTTTTGAGATGGACTGAGCAAAAGACCATGGAGGACATCTTGACCCCTAAGTTGAGTAATTAGTTTACCTAATGTGTACATGCTTATATTTGTAGGCATATATATTTTGTAAGCTATGAATTGTGTTGTATTGTGCATCCTACAGTTGTATGTGCAGATTTTTCCTTGTTTAGTAAAGCATTAATACACTACAGAAGTCTAAGCTTCCTTGGTTTTACCACAAGAACTTAATAGATAGATGGAAAGCATTACAATGGAGGCTTGTGGCCGGAATTTGTGCTAAAATTTCAACAGAAGCTGACCTGTTTTCTGTGGTGTGTTTTGTTGCTTGTACTGGGGGGAAAATGCTGCGTACACTGTTTAGGAAGAGTAAAGCTGCAAAGGTTTCTGGTGTCCAGGAGGACTTGAAGGCGTGCACCCTTCCTATCTGGGCCAGAAATAGTCAGTGGATGTCTGTTGCAAAGGAGCTGGCTGGATATGCTTCTCCTTTGAACAGAGCTTGGGGGGATGGAGTCTCTGATCTTTCCTCAGATTTTAGTCTCAAAAGTTTTGGGTTCAGTAAGGGAGAGATGCGGGCAGTTGCTGTGTTTGGTTTGCATTTCCTGCATGCTCTACATATTGAATCTGAAAAGAGGGAAAAGGCAGAATTAGAAGGAGATTTAATGAAGGAGCAGCTTGCAGTAGCATCCAAGTGTTTGGAAGAAACTGCAAGCAGGGCAAAAGATTTAGAAAGTAGGGTAATCAAAGTTAAACCTGCAGTGGCTTCGAAGTGTGTTCAAACCACTGTAGGCCGAGCTGAAGATTTGAATGAGCGGTGTGCAGCCCTCATGACCAAGTCTAATGATGGTCTAACAAAGGACAAAGGCCCAAAGCCTGTAAGCAAAAGTAGGACATGTGCTACTGTTACTTCCCATAAGCGGGAAGCAGAGTATTTGATCAGCTCAAATTACAGAGTTGATTCAGATACAAGGAAGACAAGGCCTATGATCTCCAGGAGACACGTGTGGATTGATTTACTTAAGGTGGGGGTCCCTAGAGAGGAAATAGATGGGATTCCTACACCAGCATTGTTTAAGAAGTGGAAGCAACTGGTTGGGAATGGTAGATTCAGTCACATTAAGTGTTTCTGTTGCCATAAAATGGGGCATTTTGCAAAAATGTGCCATGCTGTGAAGCAGCAGGCCTCTGTTCTTCCAAGGACGGCACGGAGAGACATGCAAGTTTATTCATTACATTGGAAGTCAATGCCTTTCCGTGAAAGTGTTTCAAGGCAACAGTGGGCACCCTACAATAATTTTGCAGTTACAAATGGGCAAATAGAGAAATGTGAGCAGTGAGCTATGTTTTTGGCACAGTTGGAAATGAACAAATAATCTGCTTTGTCTCTTACACTTTTCAGGTATTGCGCATCGAGAGGTTGAGCAGGCAGAGCAGACGACCATGCTGGGTGGGAGGAGGAAGACCAGAAGAGAGTTTGATGAAGATGCGGATGCTTTGCTAAAGGTGGCTGAATTGGAGGTGACTTTCATCTGAGCATTTCCTTATGACCAAGAGGACAAGAGACTTTCATCTGGGCCTTTCTTTACACAAACTGCCAAAGACATTAACCCTGCTCAAAAGTAATGTTGCAGCCTTCCAGGGACAAAACAAAAGATGGGGGTCAAAAGGGAATTTTTTCTGGACAAAAGGCTTTAAGAAGTTTCCTATATTATTCTATAAAGTCAAGAGGTGGTATGTGTTGCTATGGCAATTTCTATAGTGACTTTATTGTAATATAGAGTTTAGGTAGTAACAGAACCCCTTCCCTTCCCCTCCATTGATACTGGACGTTCTTTGCGGGAAACAGGAAATGGGTGGGAGGGGCCCCTCCATTGATCAGGAAACAGGAAATGGGTGGGAAGGGGTTGGAAACGGTTTTTGGAGACACATGTGTTTGAACAACAGTTGGTGTTTGGAAGGACAAAGAGACATGACTAATATTAAGTGGAACCTCGCGCCAAACAATATAAAATAATATAATAATAGAAGCTGCACCCCTAAAAAACTGAATGAGTGTCCCATAAAGTGCAAAGTGAAAATGTATACGAAGGAGGCGCTGGTGAGTATGATAATTACAACTAATATATAGTCTCAATAAAGTGATTAACAATGATTAAAAAATAATAAATTACGTGCAATTACAATGATGTGGTTAATATGAACGTCATATGCTGCTGTACCTAATCAAATATTGAATCGAATCATGTATGGTAACAACAGTTGAGAACAGAAAATATATAAGAGCATCCAATTGGTGAAAAACGTAGCTAATCCATATGTGAGTTCATAGAAAAATATCCAGTGTGTTCTTGTGACACCTTCACCAACACAGATAAATCACCCGAAGTGCTAAGGATGGATGGCCGCTTACCCCAAGATGTTGACCCTCTTAACTAAAAGAGGGTCAAAATAGCGCTTGATTGCAAGATGCCACTTGCTAGTATACAGAATATGATCCCAAATCCGTCTGTCTCCCCAGGATGAACTCGGTTGGAATATGCAGATAAACGAATAATGCCAAAAATAGTGTAATCCTGTTTATTAGAATATAAAACAATATACTACTACTTGGTGCTGAGCTATTTTGAAGTACATGACGGGAGTAACCTTTTTCCACAAACTTTTCCGTTAGCTCAGCACCAAGTAGCCATTATGGATAGAGAGACACTTTTGACTTCAAAAACAAAGTCTCCTTTCCAAGGAGACTTGGCCTTTGTTTCTGGCTTTCATAGGCAGTATAAAACAATTGAGCGTACCTTTCAGAAATTTTGGCCCATACTCCTCAAGGATAGAGATCCGGTTAATGTACTTCCTTCAAAACCCAAATTCATCTATAGACGAGCACCAGGGTTAAGAAATATGATAGCACCCAATGTCCCTGACCCCCCATTGAAACCCTTGACTTTTTTGGATAGTTCTGGTTTCCATTATTGCACAAGGTGCAAATCTTGTCGCATAACCACCCGACATGGCAAAAAAATCACCAAGTTTCGGTCCTCTGTTACACAACAAGAGTTTTCGGTCAAACCCTTAATTACGTGTTATTCCAAATACGTCACATACGTTTTGGAATGTCCGTGCTCCTTACAATATGTGGGACGCACAACACGAGAATTGAGGGTTAGGATCAATGAGCATGTCACCAATATCTCCAAAGGATTTCCCAATCATAGTGTGTCACAGGACTTTGATCGGTTCCATGCTAGAGATCCTCGCCAGCTCACATTCTATGGAATTGATAGAGCAGTGTCCCACTGGAGAGGTACTGACCTGAAAAAAGCCATATCTCAAAATGAGACCCAGTGGCTGTATCGCCTTCAGACGATGCAGCCACAGGGACTCAACATAGACTTAGATCTAAATTGTTTTTTAACTAATGAATAATTTCCCTCTGGCTGTCCATTTTTATATTAAAAGAATGTTATAATTGCATTTTTCTAATTATTTTATTATTTTTATTATCATGATTTTTTCTACTACTACTAAATTGCTTGATTTCCCGTTAATTTTTTTAAAAGATTTTTAGGTTTTATGGATTAAATTCTGTCATTCCTGTTTTATAAGTGAATTTATCTATTTCAAATGCATTGTTGAAACATTGTGTTCCGCGTTGGTGCTTGTGATCCGGCATTGAGGCTGACACAATTAGCTTTCCAGCCTGGCTTGATTGACAGGCATTTAAAAGACTGCCCATTCAGTGACCCAGTACGCTTCCTGATGACGGTGTAACGAAACGTACGTTAAGGCGGTACTTGGTCACGCTTTCCATCACACTTCCGGTCCTTGCTGGTTAGCCGCTGTAGCAGGTGGAACGCACGCCAGCTTCCTACACGGACGGACGGAACTATTTGGCTTCTACATGCCTTCCAGCCTCGGTGCGGGGCTAAGGCACCTCAAAATGTAAGCAGCCATTTGGCTTTCTTTTTATATTGTTTTATATTCTAATAAATATATTCTAAATCCTTTTCAAATGGACTACATGTCCCAAGATGCCTTGCTCTACCTCTAATCAAAGAGTCACAGAACAGCTAAACTGGAACACTAGGGGGAAACAGCTCCTTGGTAACAGCATTACACTGCGTCTTCTGATTGCAGGAAAGTGTAAGTATTCAGCTTCTGGCTAAATCTAGGTAAACTCTTTGTTGCACTTAACACTCATCCATATAATGAAAATGGTGTTGAGTTATTCACTTTACGGTCAACACAGAGCACAAGGGGGCACTCTTTACGTCTAAAGGAAAAGAGATTTCATCTCCAAATACGGAAAGGTTTCTTCACAGTAAAGCCCTGTACACACGATCGGATATCCCATGGATTCTAATCCGATGGTTTTTTCCATCGGAAATCCGATAAAACTGTCTTCCATCAGTCTTGCCCACACACCATCAGTCCAAAAACCGACCGTTTCAAACGCGGTGACGTAAAACACTCCGATGAGCTGAGAAAAATTAAGTTCAATGCTGTAGATGCATGCATCGACTTGATTCTGAGCATGCATGGGTTTTTTATCTGATGGAGTTCCCCACAGACTATAGTAATTTGCTATCGGTTTTTTAACCATCGGATAAATTTAAAACATGTTCTATTTTTAAACACCGATGGAAAAAAGACCGATGGGGCCCATACACGATCGGTTTGTCCGATAAAAACAGTCCATCGGACTGTTTTCATCGGTAAAACCTATCGTGTATACACGGCTTTAGAGCTGTGAAAATGTGGAATAGACTCCCTCCAGAGGTGGTTCTGGCCAGCTCAGTAGATTGCTTTAAGAAAGGCCTGGATGCTTTCCTAAATGTACATAATATACTGTAACTGGGTACTAACATTTATAGGTAAAGTTGATCCGGGGAATATCCGATTGCCTCTCGGGGGATCAGGAAGGAATTTTTTCCCCTGTTGTAGCAAATTGGATTGTGCTTTGCTGGGGTTTTTCACCTTCCTCTGGATCAACTGTGGGTATAGAATTGGGTATATGGAATTGTATGATATTTTTTATTTTATTTCTTTTTATAGTTGAACTAGATGGACTTGTGTCTTTTTTCAACCTGACTAATTATGTAACTTTGCAACCTTTAAGTTAAAGAAGAGGAGGCTGCATAATATAAAGAAATCTACCAGATAGAAAATAAATCTCTAAAAAGAGATAGATATGGTTACCTTGTGTAGCCAGGAGCTAGATACCTACCTATTCCTGCAATCAGAAAATGATGTGTGGCATTGTTTCAGGGGAAGCTGTTTCCCTCTAGTGTTTCAGTGTGGGATGTCCTGTTACTTTCTTATTAGAGACAAGACAGAGCAAAGCATCTTGGGACACATGGTCCATATGGATAGGATTTGCCCTCTGGCTGTATTATGTGAAACTACAACTACCAGCCATATAGTTCTGTGCAATACTGCAAGTTTAACGCTGTATATTTCATTGCGTTACTGTAAGTTTAGCTCCATATATTTCATTGCGTTACTGGAAGTTTAACACCATATAGTTGTGTGCGTTAATTTAACGCTGTATATTTCATTGCGTTACTGCAAGTTTAACGCCATATATTTAATTGCTTTACTGCAAGTTTAATGCCATATAGTTCTGTGCGTTACTGCAAGTTTAACGCTGTATATTTCATTGCGTTACTGCAAGTTTAATGCCATATATTTCATTGCATTACTGCAAGCTTAACTCCATATATTTCATTGTGTTACTGCAAGTTTAACGCCATATATTTTATTGCGTTACTGCAAGTTTAACACTGTATATTTCATTGCGTTACTGCAAGATTAACGCCATATAGTTCTGTGCGTTACTGCAATTGTAATTCCATATATTTAATTGCCTTATTCAAAATTTAATGCCATATATTTCATTGCGTTACTGCAAGTTTAACACCATATAGTTGTGTGTGTTACTGTACGTTTAACCCCATATATTTCATTGCGTTACTGCAAGTTTAACGCCATATAGTTCTGTGCATTACTGCAAGTTTAACACCATATATTTCATTGCGTTAATGCAAGTTTAATGCAATATATTTCATTGCGTTACTGCAAGTTTTACGCCATATAGTTCTGTGCATTACTGCAATATTATAGTGTATGCGTAGAGTGTGTCTGTGTCGTGAATACTCAAAATAAAGTGCACCAAACACCACTTTCTATTGATTAAAGTGCATCCACGTAGGGAGCCAGCAGTGTATGTGTCCACAGGCAAAGGTGGACATGGTCAGTAGGGATGGGCTATCTGTTCGAGTCGAACATGAGTTTGACTCGAACATCGGCTGTTCGATCGTTCGATGAAGATCGAACATTATGGGGCGTTCACGCCAATTTCGAGCGGCGCGTCATGACCCATAATGCACTGCGTCATCGCAGTGCATTGCTGGCTGATGATTGGTCAAGCATACACTATGACCCGCATGCTTTGGCTTATCACAGTGCCATCAGCAAAGAGAGCCATAATTGACCAAAGGCAGGGTGCCTTTGGCCAATTATGGCTCAGGGGGTTAAGTACACGCCCCACACTATAGAAGGCAGCCTGCACGTCGGCCTTCTGTAGTGTGCTCCGGCGGGGAGGGAGAGAGAGAGAGAGATATTTAATTTCATTTGAGCAGGCAGGCGATTAACCGATTGCCGATCGCCTCCTGTACATTTACGGCAGAATGGCATGGACAGGCATATCAACGTATCTGTACGTCCCCTTTAAATGCCTGTCCGTGTGGTCGCGCGCACGCCGCGCTTGCGACCCTGCCGCCATCCCCGTGAGTCGGACCGCGGGTCCCACGGACTCGATCGCCGCGATCGTCTCACGGAGGTATAGAGCCGGGAGATGCTTGTGTAAACAAGCATCTCCAGGCTCTGCCTAGTGACAATGACACGGATCTCGGCTCCGTGTACTCGGAGCAGAGATCAGTGTCATGTGACACACAGCCCATCCCCCCAACAGTAAGAAACACTATGCAGGGAACACTTAACCCCTACAGCGCCACCTAGTAGTTAACCCATTCACTGCCAGTGTAATTTTCACAGTAATCAGTGCATTTTTATAGCACTGATTGCTGTGAAAATGACAATGGTCCCAAAAATGTGTTAAAAGTGTCAGATGTGTCCGCCATAATGTAGCAGTCACGAAAAAAATCACTGATCGCCGCCATCACTAGTAAAAAAAATAAAAATGATAAAAATGCCATAAAACTATCCTCTATTTTGTAAACGCTATAACTTTTGCGCAAACCAATCAATAAACGCTTATTGCGATTTTTTTTTACCAAAAATATGTAGAAGAATACGTATCAGCCTAAACTGAGGGAAAAAAATGTTTTTTTATATATTTTTTGAGGATATTTATTATAGCAAAAAGTGAAAAATATTGCATTTTTTTCAAAATCGTCGCTCTATTTTTGTTTATAGCGCAAACAATAAAAACCGCAGAGGTGATCAAATACCACCAAAAGAAAGCTCTATTTGTGGGGAAAAAAAAGGATGTCAATTTTGTTTGGGAGCCACATCGCACGACCGCGCAATTGTCAGTTAAAGCGACGCAGTGCCGAATCGCAAAAAGGGGCCTGGTCTTTAACCAGCCAAAATGGTCCGGGGCTGAAGTGGTTAAGTTAACTGCAGTGTATTTCAGTGTATTTAGTATATATATGCATCCCGTGTTCCTACTCTCTTCTCTCTGCAGCAGGCAACTAAGTCTCAGCATCAGTAGACAGCCGCCGCTCCATTCGCACATAGTGTCAGAGGCGCAGCGGCGACGGAGGACTATGTCTGTATTCTGACTCCTAAATGAATGAAAGCATTGATAGGCACTGGTATACTGCATTTGATGGGTGCTGGTGGGGCTGCATTTGATGGGCGCTAATGGGGCTGCATTTGATGGGTGCTAGTGGGGCTGCATTTGATGGGCGCTGGTGAAGCTGCATTTGATGGGCGCTGGTGAGACTGCATTTGAAGGGCGCTGGTGAGGCTGCATTTGAAGGGCGCTGGTGAGGCTGCATTTGAAGGGCGCTGGTGAGGCTGCATTTGATGGGCGCTGGTGAGGCTGCATTTGATGGGCGCTTCATTAAAAGGTGGGGTTTATGGGCAGGGGAAAGGGGGTGCAGTCAGGGGTGGAGTCAGGGGTTTGGCAAAATGAGGTTTCGCCTAGGGTGTCAAAAATCCTTGCACCAGCCCTGTGTATACACACACACACACACAATGTATCCAGTTTAGCTAGATCTCACTGCAGACCGTTCCTGGTGTACTGTTTCTAAAATACTTCAGGCAGGCAGTTGAATCAGTTAGCTGCAGTGTATTCAGTATATAAATACATCCCAGCTTTGTATACAGTATATACTGTATATACACTGTGTAGCGGGTGTGTGCTGTTTGGGGGCAGCCTCTGGGTGGTGGTGTGGCCCGGGTGCACTGTTGGTGGAGCGGGGCTGTGTTTTGTTCGTGTGGGGACATCGGTGGTGTTGAGTTTCCTGCGGCTCAGTGGGTGGCGCTGTCATTCTGGGCTGGGGTTGGGCCGCTGCTGCAGTGCCGTGCCCTTTGTGGCCTCTCACGGCGGCTGTGCTGCGGGGGAGGCTGTGGAGGGGGAGGACGTCTTTGTCGCGAGGTCCGGGTCCCGGGCGCCTTCAGCCTGGGGGCTGCCGCCTGTGATCGGTGTCCAGGCGCCCTTGGCCTGTACGCATGGAGTTCGTGTTCCATCCCAGACACCTTCAGTCTGGGGTGAGGTACTCAACTGGAGGCCTGGGGCTCAGTACCTTCCACTGGGTCCCGCAAGGGAGGGATTGTCCTAGGGTGCCCCAGGTGTTGGGCACCCGAATCCAGAGGTGTAAGGGACCAGAGGAGGGATTCAACCGAAGATCTGGTGCAGCATATTGCCAGTGCCGGGTGAACCTCTGGAGACCGTCCGGATGGATATCTTTCCCGAACAAGGGCCAATTCATCAGGGAAGGTGATTCGTGTTCTATGACCAGTGGCAGCGGTTCATCTAGTCAACTCAGGTCGGTGGCAGAGACCTGCTATTAGGCTTGTGGCAGGGGCCTCAACAGTTCACCCGGTCGGTGGCAGTGACCAATCTCACGGTCGGTGGCAGAGACCGTGCGCCAAGCCTATTCGCAAGAACAAGGAATAGGAGTGTTCATTGTGCCTAGGCCTACTCGTATCCACACCCTGTCTGTTCGTTTTAAAAGTTCAACTGATGCTGTTCATGTGAAAGGAGAATAAAGGAGTGTTGGACTTTTTATGGTGTGGGGCTCCATTACTGACAGTCAAACTTCCCCTCTGCAGGAGGGCTAGAGGCTCCGTCTAGAACACAGGACCCGAAGGTAACATAAGTGTTGGCTTTTACCTCTACATACTAGAGGACATGGGTCGTAGTGAACCTCATCCTCCTCCCGCATACCCCTAGACAAGCCAGCCGTTTTATTCACAAAGGGGACGGGGGGTGAGACCGCTACAACTGTATCCTGTGTAGCTAGACCTCACTGCAGGCCTTTCCTGGTGTACGTATTAAAATACACTTTCAGGCAGGCAGGCCAGGCAGGTGATTCAGTGATCCGCAGTGCATAAAATATATACTGTCTCCTACATATATGTAGCAATACCCGCAGTTAAGAGGGCTGCAAGTATAGTTTTGGGCCTGTAACACACTGCTGTCAACCCCCAGGAACTGGCTCTAACCTCCCTTGGCACAGCTAGCACAAATGGAAGTGTGAAACCCACTAGGCTATAGGAATCACCACTCCGCAATAAAGCATACACAATGGTTAATATAATGGTTAATATAAAATTACCTGAGCCGACTGCTTCAGTTGGGATAAACAGTACGCCACACACTTTCTTGCTTAACCACAAATACTTTTACTGAATAGAAATATAAAGTTAGACAATGGCACATTTATCTAAGCAGGGCCCTGCCAGTGGCGTCACTAGGGTTGGTGTCACCTGGTGCGGTAAAATATGGTATCACCCCCCCCCCCCAATAACTTTTTCCAAATATATTTTACCCTACTGTTTGCTCTCTGTTCTCGTTTCTTCCCCTTTTCTCTCTCTCTAATCATCTTTCTTGTTCTTTCTATCCCTTCTTCTTTCTTCCCATTTTTCTTTGTCCCCTTCCCCCGCCTCTCTTTCTCCAGGACCGGAATTCACATCTCAGGAGCCTATAGGCACTGGACTCTGAAGTGCCTCCCTCCCCCAAACAGCGTTGCCAGCCCCCTACAACTTTTTTTATACACTGAGAAAACATGAAAGATCTACTAACAGAATGCAATTCTTTGAGAACCTGAAATGACAGTGTGCTGCCTGACATTTTGGAGAATAAAATGTACATTATATACACTTCAAACAAAGTTTGTGCAAAAAAAAAAAGGGGTAAGTATGATGCACCGAACTGTTAATCATACTGCCCCCTAGCAGCCTGCAATGCAGAGTGGCTGGAGTGTCAAATTGCTCCGGCTGATCTTTGATTTCATGCTGATTTAGTCTGAATTTGCCCTAAAAGGGAAAGAGGGGGTGGAAGGTTAGAGACAGAAGGGGGGGAGGGGGAGAGAGAGGAGGGTGGGGGTGTGACAGAGAGGGAGGGGGTGGGGGTGTGACAGAGATGTAGGGGGTGGGGGGGTGACAGAGAGGGAGGGGGTGAGACAGAAGGGGGGTGAGACAGAAGGGGGGTGACAGAGAGGGAGGGGTGAGACAGAGAGGGAGGGGGTGGGGGTGTGACAGAGAGGGGGAGTGGGGGGTGACAGAGAGGGGGGGTGGGGTAAGACAGAGATGGAGGGGGTGGGGTGTGACAGAGAGGGGGAGTGGGGGTGTGACAGAGAGGGGGTGACAGAGGGGGGGTGTGACAGAGAGGGGAGGTGACAGAGAGGGGGGTGACAGGACGGGAGGGGGTGGGGGTGTGACAGAGATGGAGGGGGTGGGGGGGTGACAGAGAGGGAGGGGTGAGACAGAAGGGGGGGTGAGACAGAAGGGGGGGTGACAAAGAGGGAGGGGGTGAGACAGAGAGGGAGGGGGTGGGGGTGTGACAGAGAGGGGGAGTGGGGGTGTGACAGAGAGGGGAAGTGGGGGTGTGACAGAGAGGGGGGGGTGGGGGGGTGACAGAGAGGGGGGTGACAGAATGGGAGGGGGTGGGGGTGTGACAGAGATAGAGGGGGTGGGGGGGGTGACAGAGAGGGAGAGGGTGAGACAGAGAGGGAGGGGGTGAGACAGAAGGGGGGTGACAGAGAGGGAGGGGGTGGGGGGTGAGACTCCCCCCTCCTTACCTTTCCCCGGCTCTACCCCTCAGCAGTTTCCTGCACATTCTGTACATGCATTGCACACAGTCGGCCGGCACTGCCATTCTCACTGGTGGCACAGACAGAGGGAATGGCATGTGCTGTGTGTGTGCACAAACCGAGTGTTTGTTGCCCCGGCCACGTACTGTAAGGTGGGCTCCTCCTCTCCGGTCTCTTTCCTTATCCCAGGCTCCCGAGTGGTCAGCCTCCTCCTGGTTCCTCGAGACGAGTCCTTTCTTACTTTCTACTGCTGACTGTTCATTCCCGCGCCGCGCTTCTCTCTGCCTATGGATTGCGATGTCACGTTAGCCGTAACTAGATAGCTCCTGTCGGGCAGAGATCACTCTGCCTGACAGGGAAGTGACTGAAAGACTTGTGCCGCGCGATGCAGGAGCGCGGCGGGCACACTCGCAACACTCCGCTGCAGCTCTGCAAGTAACAACTGTGTGTGTAGCGGCAGCCGGCAGCCCCGGTGTCACCCCTCTGGCGGGTGTCACCCGGGAGCGGCCCGCACCCCCTGCACCCCCATAGCAACGCCTCTGGGCCCTGCAATATCAATAGTCAAGCAAATAACAAGTATTATGTTCTAACAGTCCTAGGCGCACTCAATGTCTCTTAATAAACTACGCTCGCGAGCCTTCCCCTCATGGCCAATATGGCGGCCAAACAATGTCTCCCTGCTGAACAGTCAGGCCTGACTAATTCACACACAGTTAATTCGTTGAGAAGGTTCTTCGCTAGCAATGGTGGTGCACTTTGTAGGTTATTTGAAATCCAATGCTATTAAACTGTTGGTTACTCAGCAAGCAATAAGACACCTTAACTCCGGCTGCACAACACACTGTTCCTCTGGGGTGCAGTATAACACTCCGGTAATGGTGGGCCCTGACCAAAGGATACTGGGCCTAAAAGGTAGTCAAAGTATACTGAGCAAGTGCTCTCTCACCCGGCCGGACCAGTCCGTACAACCGACTTCAGTAACTGATGTCCCGGAACACAGTCTCACGATACCCGTAGTCTCCGATCCTCTCGACAATCCGCGGGAGATAGATAGATGAGACGACTCTGGGTTCTCCAGTGACGATTGGCAAGTTTTCCGGATCCTCGAGGCACAGGCTCTCTGGCCTAGTCCAAACAACAGGCCCCAACGTAGGCTCCACTTGCTAGGAGGGGGGTGTCCGAAGAGACCCGCGTGTTGCTCCTCCCTCCTTAAATAGTCCTTCCCCAGCAGACCTTGCGCCGGGCAATGCACTGTGGGTGCCCCGCTGCACACTGGGTATAGTAGTCTTTGTACTCATTTAAAGCGATACCCCGCTACACACTCCCCCCACTTAAAATCTTTGGTCCCCAAAGATAAGCAGTAAAGGTCATTGTTAGCATACGTACATGAAATACAATTCACGGCTACAAAGGAGCCTGGCAGAGGAACCTCCCACCAAGCTTTGGGAGGGAGGTTGTCCTGCCCACAGGTCACATTAGTGGAAATGACCTGTCTAACTGTGCCAGGGAGTGAGCTAGGGTCGCCCTCTACTAAATTCACAGTAGAGGGACCAGGCTTATCTACTGTCCTTCTTGCTGTAACAACAGTCTCTTCCGAGCACTCCCCCATTTAAGTGTAGGTTAGTCTTCTTGGGAGGTGGATGGTCCTTCTCTCTCTTTGCTCCCTAGGAGCCGAGGTCTCAACTGCAATGGGTTCTTCCAATTCTTCCTCTATTAAGTCAGGTGTATTGGGTTCCACTGGTCCAGGGGCATCCAATTCAGGTGCAGAGAGATACAAGGAATCCCGGGGGTCCTCTACTGGGAAAGAGTCCAGAGCATCCTCCCATTCTTCAGTAAGAGTATCAAGTGGTATGAACTCAGCAGCCTCAGCATTCAAAGTGTCCCTAGTGATAACTTCAGATGATGAAGAGGCCATGGTCATGGGTTCAGGTACTTGAGAGGACCACAGCCAATCGAGTTCCAATTCCTCATCTTCACTCAGATCCATTTCCATTTCCCCTAAAAAAGAGTAATTTGAGATCTGGTGGCAGGTCTAGGAGTGTTAGAGGCTGAAAGGGGCTCAGAAGGATCCAAGATGGGAGGCAAACAAACTGCTTCAGAGAGGGGAAGCAAGTGATTCCTGTGCCATGTCTTCCACGGCCCCACACTCCCTTCTGGTTTGAGTTGATACACTGGCAAACCTGGCAATTGTTTACAGATTACATAGGGCTGTGATCTCCACCGGTCGGCCAGCTTATGCTTCCCTGGAATGCCTAAGTTCCGCAACAGCACCCTGTCTCCTGGCTATAAGTCGTGAATTCGGACCTTGAGGTCATAACTCCGCTTATTCCTGGCTCCTCTTTGATTGGAAGTCACCTGGGCCTTCTCATACGCCAGTCTTAAGCTCTGTCGCAACCGATCCACATACCCCTTGTGGTAAGCTGCTGAGGTATGATCTATTGAAGTGCCAAAAGCTAAGTCTACCGGTAGTGTTGCTTCCCTGCCAAACATCAGTCTGTATGGGGAATATCCAGTAGCATCACTAGTCGTACTATTGTATGCATTCACGATGGCGGCCACATGCTTGCCCCAGTGCTACTTCTTCTCACTACTCAATGTCCCCAGCATATTCAATAGTGTCCGATTGAATCGTTCAGGCTGTGAATCCCCTTGTGGGTGATATGGGGTGGTTCGGGTCTTCTTTATACCCAGTAAATCTAGCAATTTCTGAATCAGTCTGCTTTCGAAATCCCTTCCCCGGTCTGAGGGGAGGCGTTGAGGTAGTCCGTAGTGTACAAAGAACTTTTCCACAAGAACCTTAGCCACTGTGGGGGCCTTCTGGTCTTTAGTTGGGAATGCCTGAGCGTATCTAGTGAAATGATCGGCTATCACCAGAACATTCCCATGTCCACTCAAATCAGGTTCCAGACAAAGAAAATCAATGCATACCAGATCCAAGGGCCCTTGACTTTGTAGGTGGCCCATTGGGGCAGCTTGATGAGGCAGAGTTTTTCTTTGTATACATCTTGCACATAAGTGACAATATTCCTCCACTTCAACCCGCATACAGGGCCAGTAGAATCTGTTCCTTACGAGTTGAAAGGTTCTTGCTGGCCATGATCATCATGCAAAGCAGTCAGAACAGTCTTCCTGTGTTTCTCTGGCAGAAACAGTTGCCACTTATCCTCCAAATCATCAGAGGGGCCCCTTCGGTAGACCACCCCTTGATGCATTTGTAGCCGGTCCCATTCTCTTCTTAATAGACGAGCCTCCTTTGAGGGGTCCTTCAGAAGCAAGTCGGGGTTCTGGCTTTCCAATGCTTCCAGGGCCAATCTCCCCAGTGGGTCTTCCATTTGATCTCTTCTCAAATCTTTCTTTGAAAGTTTGGGTAGATTCTCTTCTTCAATCTGGGTCACATTGCAGTAGAACTTGGGTACTCCAACAGCTGAGACTCCTATTTCTTCGGCTCTGGGCCCTCCACTTGTCTGGAACTCTGCTCCCTGACACAAGGTTCGCACTCCCTCTGGGGCCAGCCGAGTCCAGTCTTCCGTCAAATTAGTGGGAGCATGGGACCTTCTGGATAAGGCATCAGCGTCTCTGTTTCCAGTCCCAGGCCTGTACTTTAGACTGAAAGTGAATCCTCAGAGAGCTGCTAGCCAACGGTGGCCGGTGGCATCCAGTTTGGCCGTAGTTAGGAGGTAGGTGAGCGGGTTATTGTCTGTCTTTACCACGAACTCAGCTCCGTAAAGGTAGTCCCTCAGCTTATCCACCACAGCCCATTTCAAGGCCAAGAATTCCAGCTTGTGGGTGGGGTAATTATTTTCGGCCGGGGTCAAACTTCTGCTCACATAAGCAACGGGCCTCAGTTGGTCATCATGCTCTAGATACAGCACTCCCCCCAGACCATCATGACTGGCATCCACATGTAGTTCATACGGCTTTCTGGTGTCCGCATAAGCCAAGATGGGGCAATGGTCAGGCTCTCCTTCAATCTGGATATAAGCCTCTTCACAGTTCACAGTCCACTGATCTTCTATGGACTCCCCTGGTTTCCGGGGCCCCGACTCATCTTCTTCTCCTTCAGTCTTCAGGAGTTCATTCAATGGCTTGGCGATTTTTGCAAATCCCTCCACAAACATTCGGTAGTAGGAGCAAAATCCCAGAAACTACCTGAGCTCAGTCACTGTGGTGGGTCGTGGCCAGGAGGTAACTGCCTCCAACTTCCCAGGATCTGTGGACACCCCGTCGGCAGACACAATGTGCCCCAGGTAGTGGACTGAAGATTGGTAAAACTGGCACTTCTCCAAAGAAAGCTTGAGTCCCTCATCACTGAGTCTCTTCAAAACCTTTTCCAGCCTTGCCTCATGCTCTTCTAGAGTCTTCCCGAACACAATGATGTCATACAGGTAAACCAGCACTTCAATAAGGTTCATATCTCCCACCGTCTTTTCCATGAGTCGCTGGAAAGTGGCTGGAGCTCCTGAGAGGCCTTGAGGCATGCGATCGAACTCATAGAACCCCACAGGGGTGATGAAGGCTGTCTTTTCTCGATCTTCAGGGTGCATTGGAATCTGGTAATGCCCCCTCTTCAAATCCATCACACTGAACCACTTTGTCCTAGACAAACTCTGTAAGGCATCCTCTATTCGTGGAGTGGTGTATTGGTCGGGTATCTTTCTCCTATTGAGGGTCCGATAATCAATACATAGCCTCAAGGACCCATTTTTTTTCTGACCACCACTATTGGAGAGGCGTATGGGCTCCTAGACTCTCAGATGACCCCGGTTCTCTTTAAATTTGATAGTTGCTCTCGCAGATCTTCCAAATCAGCCAAGGAGACCCGCCGAACTCTTTCCCTGAATGGTCTGTCCTCCGAATGCTGTGGGTAGCACTTTTTGCACACCCCACATCAAACTCGTTCTTGAATAAGATCTTCCACCACCTAGTCAACTGGGCTTTGGCCCTCTCCTTCCAAGCTGATGGTAAAGCCGTATCTTCCAAACAGAGTCTCTCCACAATAGCCCTCTCTCCCTGGTCCTTCTTTAAGTCTGAAAAGGCAACCGGAGTGGCAGGGTTCACTTGGCCCAGCAGCATCCGGGCTGGGATCTTCACAGGTGTGTCAGAGGTGTTCCGGATGCTCAACGACACCCTGCCATTAGCCTTCTTCAGAGCTCTCAATAGCACCACCTCAGGAATCACTTCCAGCCCTTGATGGGTATCCAAAGGGTCTGGTTCCAGGACTACGAAGGGACCAGGTTGCTCCCAGGTGAGTTTTACGGTGGCCCTCAGGCAAGTTACTTCCCCAGGCTGTAAGATCCTTTCCTTCTTGTCTAACTTCCAGACTTTTCCCACTCCTTCTTCTGGAGCCTTCTGTTCCAACACCAGCCGTTGATAGGCCCGTTGTAACATAGGGTGAATTCTGGCTGTTGAGGCGTCTTGCTCCTGAGCTATAGGGGCCAGTAATCTCCTGACCAGGTCAGTATTAGTCCTTATTATGAGGGAACTTTTATTGGCTCCTGGTAGGCGAGGACAAACTACCGCCAATGTGTCAAAGATCTCTGCGCCTCCGGCTACTGAGGGGTCAAAGGCCAGTCTAATTGGGAGGTATCCATCATACGGGAAGTTTTGAGTTCCAAGTCCCCATATTTGCAAGTCTTCTAGCTTCTGCAAAGGCAAATGCCTCAGATGTTTCTGGTAGAAGTCCCGGTATAGAAGGGTTACTTGAGCTCCCGTGTCAAGAATGGCTTTCGTGTAGATCCCTTCAACTTGAATGGGGACCACTGGAGAGGGTCCCACCAATTTAACAGGAAATTTTCTCGTGGATGTCTCCTTCCTTGGTTCCATGGGTTTGGCCTTCTGTGGTTTCTTCTTCTTTAATCTTTTCCTGGACCTTAAGCCTTGTTGGGCCTGGTATGCATCCCTTTCTTCAGGACTATCTGGCAGAGCATCCTATTCAACCTTCGGACATATTCAGAAAAACGTTCTCCTGGCTGTTGAAGGGTATGCTCAAACTGGTAGATTAAATCAGTAACTTTCTCCAACTGGCCAAACTCCTCCTGCAGCATACTAAGTAGTCATAGGCAGTTCAAGAGGTATTGCTGAATCTAAGATTCTTCACAGCTTCTGCAGCGGCCCCCTTTAAGCTTTAATTTATGCACTGTTTCTTTTGGGCTTCCGTCACTTCCCATCCTTCCACAGCCTGCATTGCTTGTTCCATTCATGTATCAAAGTCCTCTTCCCCGAGTGGTACAGGCTGTTTACCCGAAAAAAATCTCAGCTTCCAGTATCCAGTCTCCACACACACCGTGTTACTCTTCTGGCACTTCGTGACAAGGTCCCCTAAAGCGTTTAGGAGTTCGGGGCCTATAGTGGTCAGAGGCGCTGCAGAGATCGTTGTCTCTTTTAGCTGCTTTTCCCTAGGGGCCGGTTCGGGGGGTTCTTTCTTTATAGGCTTCGCATGTGCTAAAAAGTATGTCTTCTAGTCTATGGACTGTATACTCTGGCCTCTGAAACTCTCAGGTATCTCATCCCTCCATTCTACCAATGCATAGGTATGGGAGGCCTCTTCGTCTGGCCTGAGGTCATTTAACCATGCCTTCTGGCTCGGAGACAGTAACTCCACGAGCCTGTCTACATCGCTCCCCAACCAGTCTTCTCCGGGGTGTTCAATGACTACAGCCATGTCTGGAAAAGCGCTGGCTGATGCGCACCACTGGGTCACTGTTAACGGATCCATGCCGGTACTTCTGGCAGGCTTGATTGCAGCGTACAGGATCCCGGACTCGAGCCCCCATGTTTAGCAATACCCCCAGTTAAGAGGGCTGCAAGTATAGTTTTGGGCTTGTAACACACTGCTGTCAACCCCCAGGAACTGTCTCTAACCTCCCTTGGCACAGCTAGCACAAATGGAAGTGTGAAACCCACTAGGCTATAGGAATCACCACTCCGCAATAAAGCATACACAATGGTTAATATAAAATTACTTGAGCCGACTGCTTCAGTTGGGATAAACAGTACGCCACACACTTTCTTGCTTAACCACAAATACTTTTACTGAATAGAAATATAAAGTTAGACAATGGTACATTTATCTATGCAGGGCCCTGCAATATCAATAGTCAAGCAAATAACAAGTATTATGTTCTAACAGTCCTAGGCGCACTCAATGTCTCTTAATGAACTACGCTCGCGAGCCTTCCCCTCGTGGCCAATATGGCGGCCAAACAATGTCTCCCTGCTGAACAGTCAGGCCTGACTAATTCACACACAGTTAATTTGTTGAGAAGGCTCTTCTCTAGCAATGGTGGTGCACTTTGTAGGTTATTTGTAATCCAATGGTATTAAACTGTTGGTTACTCAGCAAGCAATAAGACAACTTTACTCCGGCTGCACAACACACTGTTCCTCTGGGGTGCAGTATAACACTCCGGGCTCTGACCAAAGCATACTGGGCCTAAAAGGTAGTCAAAGTATACTGAGCAAGTGCTCTCTCACCCGGCCGGACCAGTCCGTACAACCGACTTCAGTAACTGATGTCCCGGAACACAGTCTCACGATACCCGTAGTCTCCGATCCTCTTGACCATCCGTGGGAGATAGATAGATGAGACGACTCTGGGTTCTCCAGTGATGATTGGCAAGCTCTCCGGATCCTCGAGGCCCAGGCTCTCCGGCCTAGTCCAAACAACAGGCACCAACATAGGCTCCGAAGAGACCCGCGTGTTGCTCCTCCCTCCTTAAATAGTCCTTCCCCAGCAGAACTTGCGCCGGGCAATGCACTGTGGGTGCCCAGCTGCACACTGGGTATAATAGTATTTGTACTCATTTAAAGCGATACCCCGCTACATATATATCCACTGAATTGTACTGTAGCCAAGCCTATACCTGACTGCAGGCCATTCCTTGTGTCCGTATTAAAATACACTTTCAGGCAGGCAGGCCAGGCAGGTGATTCAGTGATCTGCAGTGCATAAAATATATACTGTCTCCTACATATACTGTATATCCACTGCATTGTACTGTAGCCAAGCCTATACCTGACTGTAGGGCATTCCTTGTGCGCGTATTAAAATACACTTTCAGGCAGGCAGGCCAGACAGGTGATTCAGTGATCCGCAGTGCATAAAATATATACTGTCTCTTACATATATATCCACAGCATTGTACTGTAGCCAAGCCTATACCTGACTGCAGGCCATTCCCTGTGTCCGTATTAAAATACACTTTCAGGCAGGCAGGCAGGCCAGGCAGGTGATTCAGTGATTTGCAGTGCATAATATATATATATATACTGTCTCCTACATATATATATATATCCACTGCATCCAGTCTAACTAAGCCTAGATCTGACTGCAGGCCATTCCTGGTGTACTTTTTCTAGTAAACTTCAGGCGGTGTTTTGCTAGTCTAATTTTACAGTATGTCTGGGAGGCCAACAAGGAGAGGCTGACACTCACAGGCCACTAAACGAGGGCAAGCAGGCTCTGTGTCTAGAGCCAACAGTGCTGGTCATGGACATGGTGCATCGTCAGCATGTGGCCGTGGGGCACGCTTGTCCTTTTTTTCGACAGCTGGCCGTGTTGAGCCACAACATGCAGAAGACTTGGTAGAGTGGATGACAAAGCCGTCCTCATCCTCTTCATCCTCTGTCACCCAGGCTCAGAGTACTTTGGCTGCCAATGCAGCTGCCAAAGCGGCCTATTCGATCGGCTCAATGTCATCAGTTACTCCTTCCCTAGCCCCACCAACATGCACGGAGGAGTCCCCCGAACTGTTCGACCACAGTGTTGGGTACATGCTGCAGGAGGATGCGCAGCATTTTGAAGGCTCCGATGATGGTACCCAGCTTGAGGAAGGCAGTAACGTGAGCCCAGAGAGAGGGGGTGCCCAAGAAGGACATAAAACTGGCAGTCATGTTCCCCCAGCTGCAGCATACTGCCAGGTTTGCTCCAGTGACGAGGAGGGAGGGGATGATGAGGTCACTGACTCTACATGGGTGCCTGAGAGGAGAGAGGAGGAGGAGGAGGAGGCAGCACATCTCCAACGAGGTAGGATGCCCTCCAGGGGCCAGTTTCAGGGCAGCCAACCGACTGCATCACACCACAGAGCTCCGCATGTGCAGGGCGCTGCTGACTCCGCGCGTTTTTCCAAAAGTTCTTTGGTGTGGGCCTTTTTTGAGACGTGCGCAGCAGATCGCAGCCACTTGGGCACCACATGCTTGACCAGACATATGTCGAGCTCCCATGCAGTCTGTTGGCAAAACTACTTAAAAGACCCACACCAAAGAACAAAGGCGGACCTCTCTTTGCTCCTCCTCAGCTAGGATCTCAAACCCCAGCATACCTTCAGTCCTCTCAGAAACCTGCACTGAGAGGAATGAAGGTGTAGAATTAGGTGTGCCAAGTACTTGCGGGCAATCTGCTATCGGTACACCAACGTCCGATTGTAGCAGGCAAATTTCCCTACCCCAGTTGCTAAACCGGCAAAAGAAATTCGGTCCCAGCCATTCACATGCCCAGCGGCTGAATGCTAGCTTGGCTAAATTGCTAGCACTCCAACTGCTGCCTTTTCAGCTGGTAGACTCTGCCCCCTTTCGTGAATTTGTAGGATCTGCGGTACCTCAGTGGCAGGTTCCCAAACGCCAATTTTTTTTGCGGAAGGCGATTCCGGCTCTCTACCGGCATGTGGAAGGCAATGTCTTGGCCACGTTGGACAGGGCGGTCAGGTGCATATTACCGCTGACTCATGGTCCAGCAGGCATGGACAGAGACGTTACCTTTCTTTCACGGCACACTGGGTAACTCTCATGGCAGCTGGGAAGGATGCAGGACAGGGTGCAGTATTGTTGGAGCTTGTTCCACCACCACGCCTCCAAAATGCTGGTAGTGGTGATTCTGCCACACCTCTCTCCTCCACCCCCTCCTCTTCTTCCTCTATGGCCTCTTCCTGTGCATATTTGTCCTCGGAACCAGCTGTGCTCCGTAGGCGTTCTATGGGCTACGCAAGCACTCAGGCAAAAAGATGCGGTGCTTGAGTTGGTCTGTTTAGGGGACAGGAGCCACACTGGGGCAGAGATTCTGACAGCTCTGCAGGGGCAGGCTCAGAGGTGGTTGACGCCACGCCAGCTTCAGCCAGGAATGGTGGTTTGCGACAATGGCACCAACCTCCTCTCCGCCCTCCGACAGGGACACTTGACCCATGTGCCCTGTTTGGCTCACGTCCTTAATTTGGTGGTGCAGCGGTTCTTGTGCAGGTACCCGGGCTTACAGGATCTCCTGAGGCAGGCCAGGAAAGTCTGTGGGCATTTTCGCCGGTCATATAATGCCAGTGCTCGGCTGGCTGACCTCCAAAAGGAATGCAACCTGCCCAAGAACTGCCTCATCTGTGACATGCCCACCAGGTGGAACTCAACGTTGGCCATGCTGCAGCAGCTGCACACGCAGCAGAGGGCCATCAACGAATACCTGTGCGAGTATGGCACCAGGACAGGGTCAGGGGAGCTAGGCTTTTTTTCGCAACGCCAGTGGCTCATGATCAAGGATGCATGCACTGTCCTGTCACCATTTGAGGAGGCCACGAGGATGGTGAGCAGTGACAGTGCATGCATCAGTGATACTGTCCCTCTTGTCTACCTTGTCTACCTGTTGGAGAACACGCTGTGTGGAATAATGGACATGGCACTTGTGGCAGAACAGAGGGAGGAAGAGGAGGACTTCCTTACCTCTCAAGGCCCCCTTTATCCAGACAGTATTCCTGCGGGCCGGCCGATCTCACAGGAAGAGGAGGAGGAGGAGGATTGTGTCAGCATGGAGGTGGAGTCTAGCACTCAGCATCAGCAGCAGTCTTCAAGGGATCGTGTACAGTCCCCAGAAACCCATGGACTTGTATGTGGCTGGTAGGAGGTGGCTGCGGATCATGTCATCCTTAGTGATCCAGAGGACTCTGGACCGAATGCCTCAGCAAACCTATGCTGCATGGCCTCCCTGATCCTGCAAAGCCTGGGAAAGGACCCTCGGATTCGTGTGATCAAGGAGAGGGATCATTACTGGCTGGCAACCCTTCTTGATCCACGTTACAAGAGTAAGGTTGCGGAACTTATCCAGCCGTCGCAGAGGGAGCAGAGGATGAAACATCTTCGGGAGGCCTTACAGAAAGGTTTGTGCAACGTGTTTCCAGTGCCTGGGAGGTTACAAATTCCCTCATGACCACCCTGTACTATACAGTTCCCTTCTGCCCTCCATGTACTATACAGTTCCTTCCTGCCCCCACCTGTACTATACAGTTCCCTCCTGGCCCCCCTGTATTGCTCCTCCCTGGCCTCCCTATACTATTCTCTCCTGGCCCCACTGTGCTGTGATATCCTGGCCCCCCTGTCCTGTGCTGTGCTCTCCTGCACCCCCCTCTTGTACTGTGCTCTCCTGGCCCTCTGTCCTGTGCTGTGTCCTCATGGCCCCCTGTCCTGTGCTTTCCTGGCCCCTTTGTACTGTGCAGTGCTCTCCCCCCTCGTACTGCATAGAATGCATTAAGGTAACCTTTAGAACCACTCTAAGTTATATATAATTTAATTATAATTATAATATTAATTATATTTTTATTGAATTTTTTAAAATAGAGTAAATAAAAGAAAAAGAAACAAAAAACAGTTATCAACATTATTTGTGCAGTGACATGAGATCCGAAAGTGTCTATATAGACATTAAAGGACAATCTATTAGCAAAGTAAAATTTGTGGTATTCAGTGGAGGTACTTAGTAAGGTTACAGTGGAGTATTTTGAAGTTGGCATAAAAAGATTCATAGCACAAACAGGAAGAGTAGACAATGAACTCAAACAATAGCATATGAACAATTTGTAAAGTAGTGAGTTCAACCCCAATCTACGCAGGTTACAGACATGAGCTGCACAAGTGACAAAAAAGAATAACTACAGTTGAACCTCGGATTACGAGCATAATCCGTTCCAGGAGAATACTCGTAATCCAAAGTACTCGCATATTAAAGCGAGTTTTCCCATTGAAGTCAATGGAAACGAAAATAATTTGTTCTGCATTGACTTCAATGGGATGCAATACCGAATGCGGCCAGAGGCGGGGGGCGCCGGAGAGCCTCGGAAACGGCCGAAAAGGCCCGAGGACACTTCGGCTGACCTTGGCAAACATCGGAAAGGCACAGAAACAGAGTATTTCCGGCTGCGATCGTCGCTGTTCGGCTCTGCTCGGCTCCTGCGCCCCGTACCTCAGGCCAAATGCGGTACTGCAAGCCTATTTAGGCTCTGCTCGGCTCCTGCGCCCCACATACCTCAGGCCAAATGCGGTACTGCAGGCCTATTTAACTTGAATTCTGCCCGTCTTGCGAGTCAACACTCGCAAACCGAGTCAGATTTTTTTTTTTTTAATTGCTCGCAAATCAAATTGCTCTCAAAAAAGAATACAGTTTGTCAGGGCCTGGGACTGCTTCTATATCTAGCAATGACTCTTCTCGCTGAGCCTACCAGAGATGCTGGACAGCTCCTTGGACAATGCCTTGAATGATCTTACCTTAAACCTTGTTTGTGTTTACTCTTGAACTCTTCTCTCGTCCCATGAACTTTTTAATTTAAGCCATGTCTCTGCACTTCCGTTTGCCAGATTATTGTGCTCTCTCCATCCAGTATCTCACTTTTGTCTTTCCTGCTGCCATCCATATCTTTGCTACCACTCGTTACTGACCCTTGGCTTCCTTGACTAAGCTTTAGCTTAATCCCAACCTGCAACTACTTGTTACCAACCCTTAACCTGTTTACTGACTATGTTTCTGTTTGATCCCTACCTGCTACATCCCCTACTGGACCCCCAGGTTGCTCACCTCCTGGTGGGGGCGATCCTGAGGACTGCAACCTGGTACTAACATGTAGCTAAACCCATCTCCACCATCAGGAGCTCTGGTGAAAACCTGTTAGTACTTAGACTCCGCACCTCAGATGAGCCTGCATTATTTGCCAGGGTGATCTGCTTGTATATCAATCCTGCTGGTTGGTGGGAGTCCCCCTGTTTCTAAAGCTACTGGTCTATGTGCCTGACCCCAGACCATGACATAGCTCACACCAGGATCATTCGACAAGTTTGGCCCAAATATCGTAATAAATCAGTACAATATTATTGAGAGGTTGGTGGTAAGGTGGGTAGGCCATATGGAAATTAGTCCAATAAATCCCAGGTTTTATTAAAGTGTTCCACGGTACCTCCCACCTTAGCTGTGAGGTACTCCATCCTTCTCACACCTGCAACTACATCTGAGAGCCGGGCCTGCAAAGAGGTTTCACTAGGAAGCCAACGTAATCAAATTGTATGCCTGGCAGCTGTTAAGGTATGAGAAACTACATTTTTTGAATATTTAGAAATGCTAGGGAAGGGTAATCACAAAAGCAAATGAATAGGGTCCAAGGGGAGAGTAACATCTAGAATTTGGTTCAGAAGCAACATCACCTAAGACCAAAAGCATTGCCTGAATATATGATACAATGATTCTTTACCAGACCCACATCTCCAGCATTACTCTGATATAATCAGGTTAGAAGCATGCAACACTTCAGGCATTTTGTGCCAAAACATTAGTGCTTTATAGGTATTATTCTTATATATTACACAGAGAGATGATTTTGAAGCTGAATCACAGATTTTTTTCCAGCTCTTTAGGGGGATAGAGCATTGGAGGGTCCATTCCCAGTTACGTATATATATATATATATATATATATATATATTGTAGGGGGATCAGACTCAAGGCAGGGACAACTCACAGTCTCTTTAGGAAAACACCCTGTTTAATGCACAGGATATTTCCAACAGAAGAAAAAAGGGCATCTTGCCATCAAGCAAATCAAATAAACTCCTGCTCTACCGAGCCTTAGGCCCCTTTCACACGGACAGATAGAATGGTGCTTTTAGCTGCAGATTTTCTGGTTTTCTATGGCTCCACAATGCTTTCCTATGGCCCCATTCACACACAGCGTTTAGCTGCGATTTCGTTACATGCGGTTTGGTGTGAATAGAAAAAATAGAATTGAATGCGTCCAGGTGCGATGTAGCGCAGCTATATGCACATAACCGCAGGTAATCACAGTCTTTTGTGTCAACTGCGGATAGCAGTGTGAGAAAAAAAAAGAACAACAGGAAGCACATCATAATCAGTAGGTATAAAAAGGGTTGCTATGGGAATGACTACCGCAGCTAAATGTGGCCGCATGTAACCGCACGTAAACGCAGGTAATCGCAATGTACAAATGCAGCTAATCGCAGTGAATGAAGCCTTGAATTTCACAGAACATTTTACATGCTTTTAACTGCGGCAAAACAACCGTCCATGTGAAAGGCGCCTTACTGTATCCGTAGTCTGACCAGTCCTTTGGTTTGGTAGTAAGTATCCTTATAATAGCACAAACTTGGATCCAAAATCAGGTATAAGCAGCCATGCTCCAATATGCCTCCTCACATAGACACACACATTCTCTCTCTAAAAGCTAAGACCAGCTGCCTTAATTAAGACCTGAAAGGCAAAAATCAAGCTGCGGATCCACAGACTTGGGAGTCTGTCCCACCCAGAGCTCTATCAGACTCCCAATAAAACCAGCCCCAGTAACGGACTTTACCAGCACAGGGTAAAGAACTATCCTTCTTTACCCTGAATTCTCAGCTGGAATTATTTTAGATTATAAATCTAAGAATCCATGGAGGAACATATATCCCATCAATCACTTCTCCTGTCATTTTAACTTGTTTTACAGACACCCCGCTACAATATATATACAGTATCTCACAAAAGTCACATTTTTGTAAATATTTTATTATATCTTTTCATGTGACAACACTGAAGAAATTAGTGAGTGTACAGCTTGTATATAACAGTGTAAATTTGCTGTCCCCTCAAAATAACTCAACACAGCCATTATTGTCTACACCGCTGGCAACAAAAGTGAGTACACCCCTAAGTGAAAATGTCCAAATTGGGCCCAAAGTGTCAATATTTTGTGTGGCCACCAATATTTTCCAGCACTGCCTTAACACTCTTGGGCATGGTGTTCACCAGAGCTTCACAGGTTGCCACTGGAGTCCTCTTCCACTCCTCCATGATGACATCACGGAGCTGGTGGATCTTAGAGACCTTGCGCTCCTCCACCTTTCGTTTGAGGATGCCCCACAGATGCTCAATAGAGTTTAGGTCTGGAGACATGCTTGGCTAGTCCATCACCTTTACCCTCAGCTTCTTTAGCAAGGCAGTGGTTGTCTTGGAGGTGTGTTTGGGGTCGTTGTGTTGGAATACTGCTCTGCGGCCCAGTTTCTGAAGGGAGGCGATCATGCTCTGCTTCAGTATGTCACAGTAAATGTTGGCATTCATGGTTCCCTCAATGAACTGTAGCTCCCCAGTGCCGGCAGCACTCATGCAGCCCCAGACCATGACACTCCCACCATCATGCTTGACTGTAGGAAAGACACACTTGTCTTTGTACTCCTCACCTGGTTGCCGCCACACACGCTTGACACCATCTGAACCAAATAAGTTTATCTTGGTCTCATCAGACCACATGACATGGTTCCAGTACTCCATGTCCTTAGTCTGCTTGTCTCCAGCAAAGTGTTGGCAGGCTTTCTTGTGCATCAGACCGATTTGATGCAGTGTGCGGCGTATGCTCTGAGAACTGACAGACTGACCCCCCACCCCTTCAACCTCTGCAGCAATGCTGGCAGCACTCATACGTCCATTTCCTGAAGACAACCTCTGGATATGACGCTGAGCACGTGCACTCAACTTCTTTGGATTGACCATGGCGAGGCCTGTTCTGAGTGGAACCTGTCCTGTTAAACTGCTGTATGGTCTTGCCCACCGTGCTGCAGCTCAGTTTCAGGGTCTTTGCAATCTTCTTATAGCCTAGGCCATCTTTATGTATAGCAACAATTCTTTTTTCAGATCTTCAGAGAGTTCTTTGCCATGTGGTGCCATGTTGAACTTCCAGTGAACTTCCAGTGACCAGTATGAGAGAGTGAGAGTGATAACACCAAATTTAACACACCTGCTCCCCATTCACACCTTGTAACACTAACGAGTTACATGACACCGGGGAAGGAAAATTGCTAATTTTGGCCCAATTTGGAAATTTTCACTTAGGGGTGTACTCACTTGCCAGTGGTTTAGACATTAATAGCTGTGTGTTTGAGTTATTTTTAGGGGACAGCAAATTTACACTGTTATACAAGCTGTATACTCACTACTTTACAATGTATCAAAGTGTAATTTCTTCAGTGTTGTCACATGAAAAGATAGAATAAAATATTTACAAAAATGTGAGGGGTGTACTCACTTTTGTGAGATACTGTATACAAAAGTGAGTACACCCTCACATTGACTGCTTATGCACATAGGTCTAGGAAAAAACCAACCATTAACATAATAACAAACCCTCCCCCCCCATAAAGAAACCACACTCAGAACCATTTGGTTGAAAAAAGGCAAGGCCAGAGCATTATTTAACCACTTAACGACCGCCCACTGTAGTTATACGTCGGCAGAATGGCACCGACAGGCAAAGTCACGTATATCTACGTGATTGCCTTTGTATAGTTGGGGGGTCCAATCGGACCCCCTCCTATACAGTGAGCGGTCGTTTTCCGTTGGGGAGCGATCTGAGATGAGGGGACAGCCGTTCGATTCCGGCCACCCCCTCGCGATCGCTCCCGGCGAATGAGAAAGCTTCCTCTGCTGTGTAGTGTTTACTAGACATGTGCACACTGAAATATTTTGTTTCGGAATTTCGTTTTCGTCCAAAAAATAAATTTATTTAGTTACTCCCGAAATTCGTTTTTATTTATTTCGTTTTTCGTTAGAAATTGCATTTGTCCGAAAATCTGAATTAATTAAGGTCGAATCTGTCATTGAAGGCTTATGGTGTCTGTCGAATGTTCAAAGAAGATTAGACGGAGCAGTGAAACTGTACGACTCTGCAATAATACATTTAAGGTCGAATGTTCCGCCCACAAGCTATAGAAGAATTCTAATGTTGTATCACTAGTAATAATTATATTTATTCATTACTATTACTAGTCAACCAACATTAGAATTCTTCTATAGCCTATGGGCGGATGCATTTGATCGGAAATGTACGATTGCAGCGTCGTACAGTTTTGCTGCACCGTCAAATCTTCTAACTTTCGATGCTTTGTCGAATCTTCGTCATTCTAGCTATTTTACTGCTCCTCCTCTTTGGTTACAATCAGCCAATAACATTCATCATCAACTTTATTTTTATTTTACTTCCCCCACCCAATTCCAGCAGTGATCTTTTCTCTCTATGTCGAATCTTTTCTCTCTATAATAACAAATCTTTTCTCTCCTATGTCGAATCTTTTCTCTCCTATGTCGAATAGACATGTGCAATTCGTTTCGTTCCGAATTAGTTTTTTAACGAATTTCGACAAATTCGTTAATTCGGAAATATCCGAATTAACGAAAACTCATTTAACGAATTTTAACGAATATTCGTAAATTCAAATTTACGAATGTACGAATTTACGAATATACGAATTTACCAATGCACGAATTTACGAATGTACAACTATCCGGAAATTTCATTCGTTTTTTTTTTTTTTTCGTTTTTCGGGTCATTCGTTATGATCGCAATTCGTAAATTCGTAAATTTGTACATTCGTAAATTTATACATTCGTAAATTATTATTATTATTAATTTAATTTGTTCCGTTCCATTTGTTTAGATGCGGCATTTGTTATTTCAGGTTATGCGTAACTTCAGATAAATTTGTATTCGTTACGTTCGCTAACAGCCAAATTTGAAAGGAAATTACAACTATAATTTAATAGTTATTTTTTCAGATTTTCAAATTTTCGGGTTTTCGAAAATATCGAATTTCCAAATTTCTGAAATTACGAATGTATAAATTTACGAATGTATAAATTTACGAATGTACGAATTTACGAATGTATAAATTTACGAATGTACAAATTTACGAATGTACAAATTTACGAATGTATAAATTTACGAATGTACAAATTTACGAATGTACAAATTTACGAATGTATAAATTTACGAATGTACAAATTTACGAATTTACGAATTGCGATCATAACGAATGACCCGAAAAACGAAAAAAAAAAAAAAACGAATGAAACGAAAACGAAAACTAACGAAGTTTTTGGCAGTGCACATGTCTAATGTCGAATCTTTTCTCTCCTATGTCGAATCTTTTCTCTCTATAATGTCGAATCTTTTCTCTCCTATGTCAAATCTTTTCTCTCCTATGTCGAATCTTTCTCTCCTATGTCGAATCTTGTCTCTCTATAATGTCGAATCTTTTCTCTCCTATGTAGAATAATCTTGGACTAATAGAGTTAAGGTTAGGCACATTCGACCACAGGTTCGATAGACACAGATTGTTATTGTCAGCGTCACGTCGAATCTCCTATCTATATCGAACTGTTGTAGCAACGAAAACGAAAATAAAGCATTTGTTTATGTCGGATCTTTCGGTTTTCGGATTCTGTGCTTTCGTTTTCGTTTGTTAAAACGATAACGAAAATAGCTGAAATTCGGACGAAAATGCATTCGGACGAAAACGAATGCACATGTCTAGTGTTTACACAGGCAGAGGAAGTGATGTCATCTCTCATGCGGCGCTCACATATACCAAGCGCCGTACAAGAGAAGACATCAGGTCAGTGCACAAAACACTGCACTGACACCAGGACACATAGGCACACAAATCGCCCCCCCAGGCCCCCCCAGATCACCCCCCAGTCACAGCGTCACTGATTGCAGTGACCATTTATTTACTGATCACTGTAATCAGTGACATTTGTGACTGTAAAAGTGTCACTATAGTTTAGTTTTAGGTCCAGTGTAGCCCCCTAACCCCCCCTAATAAGGGTTTAACCCCCTGATCGCCCCCCAGATATCCCTTTCACCCCCTAGCACCGCTGTCGCTAAGCGATCGTTTTTCTGATCGCTGTTTTATTGTCAGTGATGCCGATCGGTAGCCAGTTATTTTTTTTAGGTTCGCCGCAGGTTTTTATAGCGTCAGGTACCCCCATATATTACCTAATAAAGGTTTAACCCCCTTGATCGCCCCCAGATAACCCTTTCACCCCCTAGCACCACTGTCGCTAAGCGATCGTTTTTCTGATCGCTGTTTTATTGTCGAGATGCCGATCGGTAGCCAGTTCTTTTTTTTAGGTTCGCCGCAGGTTTTTATAGCGTCAGGTACCCCCATATATTACCTAATAAGGGTTTAACCCCCTTGATCGCCCCCCAGGTAACCCTTTCACCCCCTATCACCACTGTCGCTAAGCGATCGTTTTTCTGATCGCTGTCTTATTGTCGGTGATGCCGATCGGTAGCCAGTTATTTTTTTTAGGTTCGCCGCAGGTTTTTATAGCGTCAGGTACCCCCATATATTACCTAATAAAGGTTTAACCCCCTTGATCGCCCCCCAGGTAACCCTTTCACCCCCTTTCACCACTGTCGCTAAGCAATCGTTTTTCTGATCGCTGTCTTATTGTCGGTGATGCCGATAGGTAGCCAGTTATTTTTTTTAGGTTCGCCGCAGGTTTTCATAGAGTCAGGTACCCCCATATATTACCTAATAAAGGTTTAACCCCCTTGATCGCCCCCCAGGTAACCCTTTCACCCCCTATCACCACTGTCGCTAAGCGATCGTTTTTCTGATCGCTGTCTTATTGTCGGTGATGCCGATAGGTAGCCAGTTATTTTTTTTAGGTTCGCCGCAGGTTTTTATAGCGTCGGGTACCCCCATATATTACCTAATAAAGGTTTAACCCCTTGATCTCCCCCCCAGGTAACCCTTTCACCCCTTTTGCCAGTGTCACTAAGCGATCGTTTTTCTAAACGCTGTATTAGTTATGCTGGTGCCGATAGGTAGCCAGTTATTTTTTTTAGGTTCGCCGCAGGTTTTTATAGCGTCAGGTACCCCCATATATTATCTAATAAAGGTTTTAACCCCCTAATTGCTCCTAGTTAACCCTGCGTCACACCCCAGGCAGCGTCAGGTTAGTGCCAGTAATGCCAACACCCACGCGTGAAGCATACACCTCCCTTAGTGCTATAGTATCTGAACAGATCAATATCTGATCTGATCAGATCTATACTAGCGTCCCCAGCAGTTTAGGGTTCCCAAAAATGCAGTGTTAGCGGGATCAGCCCAGATACCTGCTAGCACCTGCGTTTTGCCCCTCCGTCCAGCCCAGGCGACCCAAGTGCAGTATCGATCGATCACTGTCACTTGCAAAACACAACACACATAACTGCAGCGTTCAGAGACAGGCCTGATCCCTGCGACTCCAGTGCTGTAGGAGGTGATTTCACCACCACAGTTAAAAAAAAAAAAGCATATATGCCGAAGCATTGAGGCAGCAGGGGCAGAGGAGCGGAGGAGCGATTTTGCTCCTAATGCCGCGTACATACGGTCGAAATTCCGACGGAGGCTTGCCCGTGGAAAAGTCTGACTATGTGTACGCGGCAAAACTTTTGCGGGAAAATGCCCCCATGCTTCGGCATATATAAATGGTGCATGTATGCCCATCATTAGAAGTGGGTGGATGAAGGGCGGTATTCTAATGGTGGGCATACCCACCGATCAATCTTTTTTTTTCCGTTCAGCAAACAGGCTGCATGAAAAAAAAAAGATTACAATACATGTCCAACAAGGACCAGCAACGTACTGGTATGTTGCTGGACTTTGAATGGTTATACCAGATTGATGCCTGCGGGTTTAGGTATCATCTTGGTATCATTCTTTTCAGCCAGCGGCCGGCTTTCATGTAAAAGCAATCCTAGTGGATAATTAGCCTCTGGACTGCTTTTACAAGCAGTGGGAGGGAATGTCCCCCCCCCGGATATAAAAAGCGCCATTGGGAAATTGGGAAAGCATTTTATCACACCGATCTTGGTGTGGTCAGATGTTTTGAGGACAGAGGAAAGATCTAGGGTCTAATAGACCCCAGTTTTTTCAAAAAAAAGAGTACCTGTCACTACCTATTGCTATTATAGTAGATATTAACATTCCCTGAGATAACAATAAAAATGATTAAAAAAAAAAATATGGAAGGAACAGTTTAAAAAAAAAAAAAAAAGCAAAATGGTAACCTGTAAAGGCTTTTAAAGGCTTTTAAAATGTATGTAGTTTGTCGCCAATGCGCGTTTGTGCGAAATTTTAAAGCATGTCGTGTTTGGTATCTATGTACTCGGCCTAAGATCATCTTTTTTATTTCATCAAACATTTAGGCAATATAGTGTGTTTTAGTGCATTAAAATTAAAAAAAGTGTATTTTTTCCCCAAAAAATGCGTTTGAAAAATCGCTGCGCAAATACTGTGTGGAAAAAAAAATGCAACACCCACCATTTTAATCTGTAGGGCCTTTGCTTTAAAAAAATACATAATGTTTGGGGGTTCAACATAATTTTCTTGCAAAAAAAATATGTTTTCATGTAAACAAAAAGTGTCAGAAAGGGCTTTGTCTTCAAGTGGTTAGAAGAGTGGATAAAATGCCAGGACAGTTCAAAACCCCCCCAAATGACCCCATTTTGGAAAGTAGACACCCCAAGCTATATACTGAGAGGCATGTCGAGTCCATGGAATATTTTATATGTTGACACAAGTTGCGGAAAAAAGACAATTTATTTTTTATTTTTATTTTTTTGCACAAAGTTGTTACTAAATGATATATTGCTCAAACATGCCATGGGCATATGTGGAATTACACCCCAAAATAATTCTGGTGCTTCTCCTGAGTACGGGGATACCACATGTGTGAGACTTTTTGGGAGCCTAGCCGCGTACGGGACCCCAAAAACAAATCACCGCCTTCAGGCTTTCTAAGGGTGTAAATTTTTGATTTCACTTCTCACTGCCTATCACAGTTTCGGAGGCCATGGAATGCCCAGATGGCACAAACCCCCCCAAATGACCCCATTTTGGAAAGTAGACACCCCAAGCTATTTGCTGAGAGGTATGGTGAGTATGTTGCAGATCTCGCTTTTTGTCAAAAAGTTTTAAAAATTGGAAAAAAAAAAAAAAGATTTTCTTTCTTAATTTTCAAAAACTAATTAGAGCTGTAAAATACTCACCATGCCTCTCAGCAAATAGCTTGGGGTGTCTACTTTCCAAAATGGGGTCATTTGGGGGGGGGGGGTTGTGCTATTTTGGCATTTTATGGCCTTTGAAACTGTGATAGGTAGTGAGGAGTGAAATCAAAAATTTGTGCCCTTAGAAATCCTGAAGGCGGTGCTTGGTTTTCGGGGCCCCGTACGCGGCTAGGCTCCTAAAAAGTCCCACACATGTGGTATCCCCGTACTCAGGAGAAGCAGCAAAATGTATTTTGGGGTGCAATTCCACATATAACCATGGCATGTGTGAGCAATATATAATTTAGTGACAACTTTTTGTAATTTTTATTTTTTTTGTCATTATTCAATCACTTGGGACAAGAAAAAAAAATATTCAATGGGCACAACATGCCTCTCAGCAATTTCCTTGGGGTGTCTACTTTCTAAAATGGGGTCATTTGGGGTGTTTTGTGCTATTTTGGCATTTTATGGCCTTCGAAACTGTGATAGGTAGTGAGGAGTGAAATCAAAAATTTGTGCCCTTAGAAATCCTGAAGGCGGTGCTTGGTTTTCGGGGCCCCGTACGCGGCTAGGCTCCTAAAAAGTCCCACACATGTGGTATCCCCGTACTCAGGAGAAGCAGCAAAATGTATTTTGGGGTGCAATTCCACATATAACCATGGCATGTGTGAGCAATATATCATTTAGTGACAACTTTTTGTAATTTTTTATTTATTTTTTAGTCATTATTCAATCACTTGAGACAAAAAAAAAAAATATTCAATGGGCTCAACATGCCTCTCAGCAATTTTCTTGGGATGTCTACTTTCCAAAATGGGGTCATTTGGGGGGTTTTGTACTGCTCTGCCATTTTAGCACCTCAAGAAATGAGATAGGCAGTCATAAATTAAAAGCTGTGTAAATTCCAGAAAATGTACCCTAGTTTGTAGACGCTATAACTTTTGCGCAAACCAATAAATATACGCTTATTGACATTTTTTTTACTAAAGACATGTGGCTGAATAAATTTTGGCCTAAATGTATGGCTAAAAATTAGTTTATTCGATTTTTCTTATAACAAAAAGTAGAAAATAGCATTTTTTTTCAAAATTTTCAGTCTTTTTCCGTTTATATCACAAAAAATTTAAATCGCAGAGACAATCAAATACCATAAAAAGAAAGCTCTATTTGTGGGACGAAACGGACGCAAATTTCGTTTGGGTACAACATTGCATGTCTGCACAATTTCCAGTTAAAGCAGTGCAGTGCCAAATTCTGAAAACACCTCTGGTCCTTTAGCT
Source organism: Rana muscosa (assembly GCA_029206835.1). NCBI lineage: Eukaryota > Metazoa > Chordata > Amphibia > Anura > Ranidae > Rana > Rana muscosa. The sequence continues at coordinate 65,105,516 of JARGYO010000094.1, forward strand.
ACAAAATGGTCCGGGGCTTAAGTGGTTAATAAAAAATAGGAAGGTTCCCCCAGAGTTTTTTTTTAGCGGCATATAGTATGACATTCAAGAAATAAGGATGTGTATGAATCTGGTCTTATTTTATTAAATTAAACAATAGGTAAAAAATACAAGTAGATAAATGTATCAAATTATACACTCTGGTTACAATCATTGGTATTAAAAGCAGGTAATCAATGGTACAATACATTGCGTGCAATTGATGAGTTAGCATCCATATGAGTACGCTGACGCGTTTCGACCATCATGGTCTTCTTCAGGGGATTGTACTCTAGTGGGGTATATCAGAGAATTGTTAGGGTTCTGTTATTCCAAAAATTTATAACATCTACCGTATATACTCGAGTATAAGCCGAGTTTTTAAGCACAATTTTTTGTGCTGAAAATGCCCCCCTCGGCTTATTAACCATTAACACAATAACAAACCCTCCCCCCCCCCCCCCCCATAAAGAAACCACATTCAGAACCATTTGGTTGGAAAAGGGCAAGGCCAGAGCATTATTTAATTTCCAACACTGAACATGTAAACACTTTTAACCAGTGCCAGTCACAGTTGTACTAACAAAAATCTATCTACCTATCTATCTATCTATCTATCTATCTATCTATCTATCTATCTATCTATCTATCTATCTATCTATCTATCTATCATCCTTTATTGTGTTGTATATCATTTGAAAGGAGGAAGGGTGAATTCTGAATGTTTTAGAGCCTCATCCGTGTTCTGAGATATGTTAAATGCTTTTTAGGACAGTAACCCATTGAATAGATTTACACTCTTTGCACATATGAGTAAAAGGAATGATAAATGGACATTTCTATTAGATTGGGGTTTTGCTTTGTGGCAGGTTCAAAAAAGTAAAGTGGGTGATTCAGCATACTGGTAGAGTAAAAGTAAAGTGAAGTAAATGATGCTGAATTTGGGCAATGAAATCACCTAATGTACACCTATGTACGATATATTGCTTAGCTGTGAGGGGGATTAAAAAGTAGAGGTAAAGAGGCCCTTTACTATGACAGCTGTAGTTCCAGACTTCTGTAAGTGAGTGCATACATCAATCAGCACCCTGTATTTAATACAGCATATTACAGCATTATTACACCATTTGGTATAAAAGTGCAAATGTAAGTAATTATATCAATGATGGTGCAGGGCAGGGCTTTTTTTCAGCCGTAACGCAGCGGAACTGCGTTCCGGAACCTTTGGCAGCCCTCTCCTCTCCTCTCCCCCAGCCTGTCATTTAATACTGAAGCCAGTAGAGGAAGTTTTCTGCACAGCGCATTTCCTCCACTTCCTCTACAATCAGAGCTGCTGCCCTCGATCACTCAGGGCCGGTACTAGGGGTGGGCGGGATGATTTAGTGTGAGAAGAGGGCGCAGTTTGCCGGGTACAACCCTTCCCAAGACAGAATATGCTGCAGAATGTAACACAGGCAGAGAGTGGCTTTGTCCCTGCATGTAGATCGTAGCACTACACATGCCCCCTGCCTTCACAGTGCACTGTACTAGTTCTCAGAGAAGGCTCTCTAATTAGGCAAATTAGGCGGTTGCCTAAGGCCCCGCGCTCCTAGGGGCCTCGGGGGCCGCATAATTTGCCTAATGTGTGTGTGGGACTGGGTTGCGAATGTCGCCTGATCGGAGTCTTTATCACTTCCCGAGGTCCCTGGGTCAGTGCATTGTGGCTCCTTCCCTTTTGCCGCGCTCTGCGGATCTCCTGCAATGTGCAGAGCGCGGCGGTTGAGCAGCTCCCTCATCGACTCTCTCCAGAGTCAAGGATGGAGGCCAGACGATCTGTAATGGAGGAACCTCACCTGCCACTGCCTGGCGATCATCGGGGAGGAGGTTGTCTGCCGCTCAAGGTACAGCATGACAGACAGTCCTGCCCAGACACATCGCATGACGTCACCCCCTAGACCGAGGGCACCCTGAAAAGCACTGCTGCCAGCCACCCCACACACACGACCATGATCTGTATGTATATCATCTAGTATATGATGCCACCTACTGACCACCAGTCATTCATCCCACCTGCCAGCCAGCCACCCTTTGCCAGCTTCCTACCAACCCCTCCCCTGTCATCATCATACAACCTGTACCCCTCTGCCAGCTTCCTACCACCCCCTGTCATCTTCATCCCACCTGTACCCCTCTGCCAGCTTCCTACCACCCCCTGTCATCTTCATCCCACCTGTACCCCTCTGCCAGCTTCCTACTACCCCGCCTGTCATCATCATGCCACCTATGCCCGTCTGCCAGCTTCCTACTACTCCGCCTGTCATCATCATGCCACCTGTGCCCCTCTGCCAGCTTCCTACCACCCCGCCTGTCATCTTCATCTCACCTGTACCCCTCTGCCAGCTTCCTACTACCCCGCCTGTCATCATCATGCCACCTATGCCCCTCTGCCAGCTTCCTACTACCTCGCCTGTCATCATCATGCCACCTGTGCCCCTCTGCCAGCTTCCTACCACCCCGCCTGTCATCTTCATCCCACCTGTACCCCTCTGCCAGCTTCCAACCACCCTGCCTGTCACCTTCATCCCACCTGTACCCCTCTGCCAGCTTCCTACCACCCCTGTCATCTTCATCCCATCTGTACCCCTCTGCCAGATTCCTACAACCCCTGTCATTTTCATACCACCTGTACCCCTCTGCCAGCTTCCTGATCATCTGCATCCCCCTGTACGCCTCTGCCAGCTTCCTACCACCCCCTGTCATTTTTATACCACCTGTACCCCTCTGCCAGCTTCCTACCACCCCACCTGTCATCTTCATCCCACCTTTGCCCCTCTGCCAGCTTCCTACCACCCCCTGTCATCATAATCCCACCTGTACCCCTCAGCCAGCTTCCTACCACCCCCTGTCATCTTCATCCCTCCTTTACCCCTCTGCCAGCTTCCTACCACCCCGCCTGTCATCATCATGCCACCTGTACCCCTCTGCCAGCTTCCTACCACTCCGCCTGTCAACTTCATCCCACCTGTACCCCTCTGCCAGCTTCCTACCACCCCCGTCATCATCATGCCACCTGTACCCCTCTGACAGCTTCCTCCCACCCCCTATCATCTTCATCCCACCTGTACCCCTCTGCCAGCTTCCTACTACCCCTGTCATCATCATGCCACCTGTACCCCTCTGCCAGCTTCCTACCACCCCGCCTGTCATCATCATGCCACCTGTACCCCTCAGCCAGCTTCCTACCATCCTGCCTATCATCTTCATCCCACCTGCACACCTCTGCCAGCTTCCTACCACCACCTGTCATCTTCATCCCACCTGTACCCCTCTGCCAGTTTTCTACCACCCCGCCTGTCATCTTCATCCTGCCTGAACCCCTCTGCCAGTTTCCTACCACCCCCTGTCATCTTCATCCCAGCTATACCCCTCTGCCAGCTTCCTACTACCTCGCCTGTCATCTTCATTCCACCTGTACCCCTCTGCCAGCTTCCTACCACCCCCTGTCATTTTCATACCACCTGTACCCCTCTGCCAGCTTCCTACCACCCCACCTGTCATCTTCATCCCACCTTTACCCCTCTGCCAGCTTCCTACCACCCCCCTGTCATCATACCTCCCACCTGTACCCCTCAGCCAGCTTACTACCCCCCCCCGTCATCTTCATCCCACCTTTACCCCTCTGCTAGCTTCCTACCACCTGCCTGTCATCTTATCTTGATCCCACCTGTACCCCTCTGCCAGCTTCCTACCACCCCCTATCATCTTTATCCCACCTGTACCCCTCTGCCAGCTTCCTACCACCCCCTATCATCTTCATCCCACCTGTACCCCTCTGCCAGCTTCCTACCACCCCCTATCATCTTCATCCCACCTGTACCCCTCTGCAAGCTTCCCACCACCCCTATCATCTTCATCCCTCCTGTACCCCTCTGCCAGCTTTCTATCGCCCCCACTGTCATTTTCATCCCACCTGTACCCCTCTGCCAGCTTTCTACCACCTTGTCATCTTCATCCCACCTGTACCCCTCTGCCAGCTTCCTACCACCCCACCCCCCATCATCTTAATCCCACCTGTACCCCTCTGCCAGCTTCCTACCACCCCCCCTGTCATCTTCATCCCACCTTTACCCCTCTGCCAGCTTCCTACCACCCCCCGTCATCTTCATCACACCTTTAACCCTCTCCTAGCTTTCTACCACCCCACCCCCTGGGTAATGAGCAGTAACCCATAGCAACCAATCAGTGAGCAGTAATAATGTGTAGTAACCTCTAACAACCAATCATTGAGTGGTAATATTGTGCAGTAACTTCTAGCAACCAATCAGTGAGTGGTTATAATGTGCAGTAACCTAGCAACCAATTAGTGAGCCTTGAGCAATCAGTGAGTAAACCAGATATTTATGTTTACATTATTAAAGTTGTTTTTAGATAAGTCTATGTGTGTGTTAGTTTTTTGGGATGTTGGGGTGGAGAGTGAAATTGTTTTTCCAGCATCCAATCAATATTAAAGACTGCCCTGGGTGTCCCTGGGCTGGCGGTGTGAGGAGGCCGGCACACACTGGGGTAAAGCCATGGAGGTTCCTGCCAGCTGTACCACCCCCCCCCACACTGAGAAGATCTCATCAGTTGCAGCCAATAGCAGGCTCTAACACCATCCTAGACTTTTTCCAAGGTGTAGTTCTCCACACTAATAAGCTGGTGCCTGCGCTCTGCAGAGACTTCACCTCCCAGGATGCACTGTTGAGCTCTCAAAGCGAATGTCTGGTTCCTCTTGCTTGTAGTAGGGAATGGAGGAGTGTAAAGAGGGATCATCTGTACCCTTTCTGTGGCGGGATCATCTGTGGGGTTGTTGATCTAATGTTTGGTGGCGGCTACAACAATGTGGTGTTAGCCGGGTGAGAGTTTGCTTGTCATTACCATAATAAGACAATCTCTTGTATCATGTCTACAGTCTCTGACCATCTCTTGTATTATAGCCGCACAGTCTCTGACCATCTCCTGTATCATGTCTACAGTCTTTGGGGGGGGGTGGGGGAGCCTACAGAGGAGTTATGCGTGGGAGCGCTGCTAGGACGGGCGTCATTGGAGGAGTCAGGTGTGTGTGGACTGTGGAGAGGAGAATATAGGATGAGACCAAAGCCGCCACGCTGGAGCTCAGAGAGAAATATCTGACTCTGCCCTGCACGGTGCACCTGAGAGGAGGTCAGTGACAGCGCCGCCAGGCCAGTCTGAGGGGTGGGGGTCACTGATGTAAGGGGGGAGTGAATACAGTAAGGTAAGGGGTTCCCCCTTATATCAGTAACCCCTCACCCTTACATCAGTGTTCCCCTTTACATCAAATTTCCCCTTGCACTGTGAGGGGTTCTCCGGCAGACTATGGTGTAAGGGGGAACTCTGTGCTGGCTGGGTTATATTAACCTGACCTTCATGTTAAATGGAGAAATACGTTTTTTGACACTTTTGCTATAACTTAAACACATTGCTAATATACCCTATGTTTAATAATATTTGATTAAAGAGTAATTGGTTAGAGAAATTTCTAGAAACTGTGAATACATAGCTCATATGATTTAAGGCTCCTAATATATGCAATTTATGCAGTTACTTTCTATCGTTTAATTATTTTTTCCCATTTTGCGAGTAAGTGGGGCCTCATGTCTAAGATTTGCCTAAGGCCTCACAAAGCCTAGAGCCGCCTCTGCTAGTTCTATCCTTCAGCAACAGCAGAGTGGAGCAGGCGGGGCACGTGAGGTTGGGAAGGTATCAGCGCTTTCCTGATTCAGTCTACATGCATACAACTTTTTCTATCCTGGACAGCAGCTTCTCTCCCCCCTCTCCAGTCATTTCTATCACTCCTGTTTAATCTCTCACACTGTCCCGATGTCTGTGGGAGACCAGACCCTTATTCGAGCATGTAGCCCGCCAGGTCAGGAAAGGGAGGGGATGAGCAAGCACCCCCCTTCTGAACAATACTAGGCTGCATGCCCTCAACATGGGGGAGTAGGTGCTTTGGGGCAGGGGGGCTCTGTGCCCTAAAGCACCTTGCCCCCATGTTGATGGGGACAAGGGCCTCTTCCCGACAACCCTGGCTGGTGGTTGACGGGGTATGCGGGTGGGGGGCTTATTGGAACCTGAGGGCCCACTTTACCAAGGGGGCCCCCAGATCCTGCCCCCCCCATGTGAATGGGTATCGGGTACATACTACCTCTACCCACCAAAAAGGCAGTGAAAGGTAAAAAAAAAAAACAAGAGCCAGTTTTTGACAATTCCTTTATTAATAGCTCTGTCTTCTCCCGGTGGTGTCCTCTCTGCCGTCGTCTCTTCCTGCCGCCGTCTTCTCCTGCCATCTCACCCGGTGCCTTCTCTCCCGCCGCCGTGTTCTCCTGCTGCCATCACTCCTACCACTGTCTTCCCCGATGCCTTCTCTCCTGCAGCTGTCTTCTTCCTCGCCGCCGGTTACCCGCTAAAACAATTAAAAGGCTGCTGTTCTTCTGTTGCCTTCTTCCTCCGTTGTGTTGTCATTCGCTGTCTGGTATCTGTTATATAGCCATGGGGCCTGGCCATCAGATGACATCACCTGGAGGGCCCGCCCCCTGTGATGTCACAAGGGTGGGCCCTCCGGGTAACGTCATTGGGTAGCCACGTCCCATGGCTATATAACAGATGCCAGACAGTGGACGACAACGCAACGGAGGATGACGGCAACAAAAGAACAGCGGCTTTTGCATTTTTTTAGCGGGTAACCGGACGCGAGGAAGAAGACAGCGATGAGAGAGAAGGCATTAAGGGAGACAACAAGGGGAGTGACGGCCGCAGGAGAAATCGGCGACGGGAGAAAAGGCACTGGTAGAGATAGCAGAAGAAGGTTGCGGCAGGAAGAGACAGTGGTGGAGAGGACGGCACCGGGTGAAGACAGAGCTATTGATAAAGAAATCGTCAAAAACCGGCTCTTGTTTTTTCTTTACATTTCACTGCCTTTTGGTGAATGGGTAGGGGTAGTATGTACTCGATACCCATTCACATAGGGGGGCCTGGGATCTGGGGGACCCATGTTAAAGGGGACCCCAAATTCCAATAAGACCCCCGCCCGCAGACCCCAACAACCAACCGCCATGGTTTTCGGGAAGAGGCCCTTGTCCCAATCAACATGGGGGCAAGGTGCTTTGGGGTGGAGGGACACAGAGCCCCCCTATCCCAAAGCACCCACCCCCTCATGTTGGGGGCATGCTGCCTGGTATGGTTCAGGAGGGGGAGCACTCGCTCGTCCTGTCCCTGTCCTGTCCCTGTCCTGACCTGCCGGGCTGCATGCTCGGATAAGGGTCTGGTATTGATTTGGGAGGGGTCCCCTCCGAATCCATACTAGACCTGAAGGGCCTGGAATAGACCCAGGGGAGGACCCCACGCTGTTTTTTTTCACGTTTTTTTTTCCGTCATTTTTTTATTTTTGTTACATGACTCCTTGGTTATTAAGGACGTGGCGGCCGGCTTCCAGGCACTCTCCTAAGCAACCAGCTATATACAGTGTGTTTAATGAGGGGAGAAAAAAAGGTTTAAAAATGGATGTCAGCAGATCGAGTGTAGGCGGACATCCATTTTTCGTCCGTTCCATTTTTTTACAGATGAACACACTTGACGTAATTGTAGCCGTATTAGTGCAATTGTGACAGAGAAAATTAAGTACTGTCCGTGATACTTTTTTTATTTGCACTAACATAGAATTTTTTAGGACAAGCTTTCGGGGTATGTCCCCTTCTTCAAGGTCCAAGCAGTACTGGATTTTTTACAGATGAAAAAATAGGGGTTCTTCCATTATAAAAAACAGAGCTTAGTGGAGACGCATGTTAGCGGATGTCAGCGGATGATCTTCCACTGATCTTCTGCTAACGTGCGCTATCCCATAGAGATACATGTATGTCTGTTTTTCATCCATCAACGGATGGAAGAAAAACAGACATACGAAACGCCCCATGTGAAAGGGGCCTCTGTGTCTAGAATGCTGAACATTAGCAAGTTTTCCTCTTCCATGCAGACCTGGACGGGTATGTGTAAGTAAATGTAAATGTTTTTTTTGTAGGGAAGCCTTTACTTCAGTTTTTCTAAATAGCAACAATGTCACTTTTACTGCAAAACGCTAACGTTTTAGATAAGGAAACAGTGTTTGAGGTCAGTCAGTTGATATAGCAAAAACATACAGATTTCAGATGGCCTCTATCCAATGACGCTAACAGTGCTTTCACACTGCCACACTGCAGTTTGGTCACAGCTCGGATGCAGTGCAGTATACCCGTAGTTCTTGTGTGGGTTTTACCACGCTTTCCCATAGACTTCCATTAGATTGGGCATTCTGAAAGTGCACCAAATGTGCAGCATGCAGGACTTCTTGTGTGCTTTTGGAAAACACATAAAAAATGCATAATCTAATAGGAGTCTATGGGAAAGCACAGGTAATCTGCAAGAAAACAACAGATACTCTGGTCTGCACCTGCAGTATAAAAGCGCTAAAGTGTTTGAACACGACTTCAATGTGACCTTTTACTGCTAGCACTCAACTTGTAGTGTCAGGCATAGACAAACTAAGAAATAAGTTCATAGAATTATTAGCATTAAGACTTCTAGAGGGAATGGGAGTCTCTGTCTTTCAAGTAAAGCATTTCAGATGTCTACAGAATCAAGTGACCATTAGAAGTGCTGGAAAAGATAATGTTCCTTGTTACTGAAGTTTATCCTTGAGTCTTGGACTTGTATGTCCATTAATTTTCTCCATTCTGGGATTGGCTCTAAAATTGTAGGAGAGACCCTCTTTTCGGATAGCCCGTCGAAGCACCTCCAGGTTGAACGTGTCGGTTAGGTTTGCAGGGTGGAAAGAGAATTTTTGGAGCAGAGCAGTCAGAAACAGAAAGATCTCCATCCGAGCCAGACCTTCCCCAGGGCAGATCCTCTTTCCTGGAACAACCAGAGAGCAGCAGATAGAAATATGAGTACATTACATGGCAGATGAAAATACTATGATTGTTTTTCTTTCTGTTTCTTACCTGCAGAGAAAGGAATCAGAGCTTCATGTGGACAGAACTTTCCATTCTCATCCAGGAAATTTTCTGGATTAAAGTCATAGGGTGACTTCCAGCACTCTGGGTCTGATAGAGCAGAACCAAGGAGAGGAATTACAGTTGTCCCCTGTGAGACAATGACAGGGAAGAAATTAATGGCATCAGCTCATTTTACTAACAGCACGTTCAGCAGATCATTTTCACACATTAAGCCAACTTAAATCTCCGAGCCCTGAGAACAAACTCATCAATTTTTATGTTGTAATTTACAGCTGTGAAAATCCAATCATTTTTATTCTTATGTGGCTTTGGTCAAGAATATTAGAAGGTAATTTTGGATTTTACCCCCAGGGTAAAGCTGTTTCTAACATGCGAGAAGCCCTGACCTTTGAAGAGTGACATATACAGGGATGGTGCAAGGCTGGGCTGTGCTGCTCAACTTCAGTCTGTTCCAAATTACAATATGGTGGACTAGCTAAATGCAAGCTGTTGAACTCTATTTTTCTTTTTTGGCCAAGTAGTGAGCACTCTGGGGACCACTGCGAGATAGTTACCATAATTTATCATCATCTGTCTTGCCACTTACGAGATACTTGCCAACATTCATCATGGTCCATCCCACTAACTGTGAGATACTTGTTGTCACAGAGTTGGAAGTACCCATTGTGTAAACATGGCTAACAGCCTACTAATAGGCATGGCAGATATTAGTGTGGTATAAGTATTAGTGTAAGTTCTTAAACAATCCCTTCACAGCTTTTTGGCTAAGATTAAGTGTAGTATCTTTTCTTATCAGTGTCTCGTAGGGGTGCTCTGCTGTCATTCTGGCTTTATGGCTAGGATGGCTGGCTGTATAGTACCCCTTCTGGTATGATGGGGGTCCTGATGGATCTACCCGTGGGAACAGAAACCGGTTCACCCACTCGGTGAAGTGGAATCTGGGAGTAATTCCCTGGTGGAGGATTCCAAGGGACCAAGTGCTCTCCTGATTCGACTGTGCTACCTTATCTTGGGCTGGAAAGGCAGAAAGGCCTCTGTGTTAGGTGCCTCTGGGAACAGCGTCCTGGGGGTGCCAGAGAAGCCCTAGGCCACAACACCTAAGCTTTTTCTCTACACAATGCCTCAGGCTAGCCATTTTGGCTGAGACTAGGCCAATTTTGTTACAAGCTCGCAAGGTCTTGCCATTGCCAATGCACCTGCACTGGCACTTTTTTTAATTTTTGCTTATTTATTTTCTATCCACGTGCTCCCGGCCACCCTATTGTGCCTGGGTGTGAAAGCCTAACCGAAAACACCAATCGCTTAGTCAAAGAGTATTTAACCACTTCAATATAGGGCTTTTTATACCACTTCCATACCGGGGCTATTCTAGCACTTCTCTCCTACATGTACAAATCATCATTCTTTTGCTAGAAAATTACTCAGAACCCCGAAAAATTATATATGTTTTTTTAGCAGACACACTAGGGAATAAAATGACGGTCATTGCAACTTTTTTTCTTGCACGGTATTTGCGCAATAATTTTTCAAACGCCTTTTTAAAAAAAAAAATGGTTTCATGAATTAAAAAATAACAAAACTGTAAAGTTAGCCCAATTTTTGGGGAAAATATGAAAGATGATGTTACGCTGAGTAAATAGATACCTAACATGTCACGTTTTAAAATTGCGCACACTTATGGAATGGCGCCAAACTTCGGTACTTAAAAATCTCCATAGGCGACGCTTTAATTTTTTTTACAGGTTACCAGGTTAGAATTACAGAGGAGGTCTAGTGCTAGAATTGTTACACGCGCTCTAACGCACGCGGCGATACCTCACATATGTGGTTTGAACGGCGTTTACATATGTGTGCATTCACTTCTGATCGCGAGCTACCGGTGACAGGGGCGTTTAATTTTTTTTTTTTTTATTATTATTTTTTTTTTACTTATTTCTTTATTTTTTTACACTTATTTTACTTTTATTCCTATTACAAGGAATGTAAACATCCCTTGTAATAGGAATGTGTGTGACAGGTCCTCTTTATGGAGAGATGCAGGGTCAATAAGACCCCACATCTCTCCTCCAGGCTGGAAAGCATGAGATCGGTGAAATAATTTTCACCGATCTCATACTTACAGCCGCAATGGCGGCTTTGTTCACATTTGAGGACCCGGGCGTGACGTCATCACATTGCGCCCGGGCCTCCGACGATCATAGAGATGACTGGTGACCATCTGGTCACCAGTCATCTCTATGCTCATCACGTGACCCACCAACGACGCCGGAAGATTCGCTCCGGGTCCCCAATCGCACGGGAAAGCCCGGAGAAGCACCGGATGGCGGCGGGAGGGGGGATGTCCCCTCCCGCCGCCTATAACAACGATCAAGCGGCGGAACTGCCACTATGATCATTCTTATGGTGCGCAGAATCGCCGGCACTTCAAAAAGATATCTAAATGATGCCTCTAGCTGCAGGCATCATTCAGATATCCCCCTACAAAGCCGAGGATGTCATATGACGTCCACCCAGGATGGGAGATCCCATCTGTGGACGTCATTTGACTATGGCTGGGTAGGGAAGTGGTTAAAGGATAAGTTCACCTTTGGGAACATGTTACATGTTCCACATGGTTTTAGGGTGGAACATGTAAAATGTTTCTAATGCTGCAGCCGCTGTGCAACCCCCCTCTCCCTGGGACAGCTTCCCCTGTACTAGCTGTCAGTTTTTTAAATCAGTGCGGCCACGCGAGGTTCCATGTATGAATGAGCTACAAGTCCCGACATCCTTTGTGGATGCTGGCTGTAGTTCTCAGTGCTGTGGAGCGCCGTGGTAGTTTATTGATTCTTCCTGTCAATGTATCTGCTTGCCTGTACAGGATGTAAAGAAATAAATGCACACTTTTTTACCTGCAAATAAATGTGCATTTTTTTTTTAAGTGAACACATGTGAATTATTTATTCTTGTATGTTAAAGACACCATTAATTTCCTTAGAATAATTGAAGGGCTCCAAATACCGGAAAAGTGTGATCGATGTGGATGTGGAATGTTTATATAATGCCCATATAATTAATTCCCCATGATAAGGGACTTCAGTTTATCCAAGGTCATCTTCTTCAATGTAGCCAGTTTACTTTCATAATACAACTGTTTTGTTCTTGATCTTTTAAGGTTCATCTTAAAATGGAATATATTCATGTTGAAGCACTCCCACTACCTCCAGGTGCAGGGAGTGCCTATGGGGACACTATGTGCCCCATTGTGTGCCAACCTGTACCTTTGGGGGTGGAAACGCTATTACGTGAGGACATTGCTGACAGCCTTAAGCCCTGTACACACGATCGGTTTGACCGATGAAAACAGTCCGATGGACTGTTTTCATCGGACAAACCGATCGTGTGTGGGCCCCATCGGACTTATTTCCATTGGTGAAAAAAAATAGAACATGTTTTATATTTTTTCTGATGGAAAAAAAACCGATAGGAAATTCCGATCGTCTGTGTGGAACTCCATCGGAGAAAAAACCCATGCATGCTCAGACTGAATTAGGAGATGGGAGCGATCGTTCTGGTAAAACTAGCGTTTGTAATGTAGATAGCACATTCGTCATGCTGTAACGGACTGAAAAGCATGGAGACTGAAAAGCGCGAATCGTCTCTCACCAAACTTTTACTAACAAGCGGTAACACGAAATCAGCCAAAGCAGCCCAAAGAGTGGCGCCATTGGATTTGAACTTCCCATTTATAGTGCCGTCGTACGTGTTGTACGTCACGGCGTTTGGGACGGTCGGAATTTTGTCTGATGGTGTGTAGGCAAGACTGATGGAAGTCAGCTTCATCGGAATTCCGATGGAAAAATCCATCGGATTTGATTCCATCGGAAATCCGATCGTGTGTACAGGGCTTAAGGCCTCTTGCACACGATACTCCTGTTTGAGCATCTACTTTTTCAGCTGATGTTTTTTTTATGTATTTGCGCATATTTGTGCGCATTTTCATGCATATGTGTTCACGCAAAAGCTTATTCTCACGTTCTTGTTCTGCACAATATGCAAATGGTCATTTGCACACATTTGATTAAGCACAATTGTACTGTGTGAAATGCGTCTACAAGACTGTGTGTTGGTGTCTCCTGGTGTCATTCTGGTGACCAATAAATGGCATTTGGAATCCACCGATTTGCAGACATTTTTTCTCTACTCCCTAATACTTACCTGAGCCCCCTCTCTGTCCAGCGATGTCCATTAATCCCTCGGCCGTCTGAGACTCTCCCTCCTGATTGGCTGAGGCACAGCAGCAGCGCCATTGGCTCCAGCAGCAGTCAATCAAAGTCAGTTAGCCAATCAGGGGAGAGAGGGAGCAGGGCCGAATGGACACATGAAGCTGTAGCTCCGCTCAGGTGCCCCCATAGCAAATTGGTTGTCGTGAGGGCACTCACCAGAAGAGAGGGGCCAGGAGCAGCAAGGAGGGACCTGAAAAGAGGAGGATCCAGGCTGCCCTGTGCAAAACCACCTGCACAGGGCAGGAGGAGGTAAGTATAACATGTTTGTTATTTTTTTTTTTCCTTTCTAGAATGAGACTGTACAATCAATTTAAAGAACATTTACCATTTTTTTAAATTAAATAAAAACATGAAATTATGTAATAGCAAATAAAGCAACATTAGAGAGTACTTTCTAATGCACTATGGTTTCCCTGTGCTATCTCCTCTCAGCTGTTCAGTTATACAGTACATTTAGAGTTTACAGGTAAATCTATACTTTTATTTGTTTGGAAAAAAAAAAAGGTCAAATTGTTGAAAAGTTAATTGTTTACTAGAACATTTTGTATCCATATCCAGTACAGAGATACAAAATGTTGCAGACATGCTGACCAAGAGGTTTAATGTTTCTCTAGCCCTGTCCTTATTCATATAAAGTCACCTAAAATTCCACAAACCTCCAGTAGATAATTTACCTTTTTAAAATGAATACAAACCCAAAACAATGAACTTATCTTATTTGCTTTCTGTTGTCCTGTTAAATATACTATATCATTAAATTATTTTGTTATCTCTTTAATATAAAAAAAATAAATAAACACAATATATTAATTAATTACAAATAAATAAATAAAAAACAAACACGCCTGTCGATCTGTAGATAAACAAATAAAAAAAATACCACTCTAATGCCGTGTACACACGATCGGACCTTTTTCTGACCAAACTCCCATCGGAATTCCATCGGAAAAAAATAGAACAGGTTCTAAATCCGATGGAATTCATCGGAATTTCTCCGATGGGGCCCACACACGGTCGGAATTTCCGATGAAAAAACACCGTCCGACTCCATTGGACTTTTTTCATCGGAAATTCCTATTGTGTGTACAAGGCATAATGCTCCTATCACTGATATCAGACAACATAGCATGTAATTAACTGGTGCAGATTGTATAAAACAGCTTGCCAGGCTACAATATGCTACAAACAAGTGGCCACTGCCCCCACCTATAACTGGTCTATTGCAGCAAGAAGCTCTGGAAGGGCGACGTATGTCAAACGAATACAAAGTCATTTCAAAGCTTAAACTTACCAACCAGCCAGTGACCAACCAAATTGACCTGTCTAACAATATGCGTTAAGAACAGGGGTTTAGTCTCTGCACACATGTGCAGATACATGCGTAAGCTACAGGTCCGGTCAAGGCACCCTGTTTTCTGTAGTCCATAACTCTAAATTCAGTGAGTTTCTACAATGAGAGCACATACATTTTATGGATAGGCAGGGGGCAGGTGGACCTGGAAGAAGCCCACCCCTCCTTAAAGGTACAGGGGCACACTGAACACCCAGCACATAGCACTATGGCAGCAAAGATGTCAGTGTGTTGCCTTGAAAATGTTAACCAGACCCTTATAGGATGCAGACTCACTGCGACCAAAACTAAACGAGTAATGTAAGATGGCCTAAACTCTGCTCTCCGCCTGCAGGAGAGATCCCTCAGATATGTTTCGCCCCAATGGACAGCGCCGCATTGATTAAGCCCACTAGGGGATAAACGTGTCTGAGGGACCTCTCCTGGGAGGAGATCAGAGCTGAAGCCATCTTTCCTTATTGGTTTGGTTTTGGTCACAGCAAGTCAGCTTTCTGCGTGCGATTGGCAGGATCAGCAAAATAAAATGGATCTCACCTTGGGAAGGGTGAAGCCTCTGAAGTTGGTGTCCTCTGTTACTTTATGTGCAAGTGCCATTGGGACGAGGTCTAAGTATCTCATTATTTCATGGAAGATAGCATTGGTGTACGGCATTTCTAAGCGGTCAGCGATGCTGGGACGTCTGTCCGGCCCAATGACTGAGTCTATTTCCTCCTGTATCCTCTCTGAGAAAAAAATTCAATATGCCAAAATGCAACAGTACAGTAAAACCTTGGATTGCGAGTATAATTCGTTCCAGAACCATGCTTGTAATCCAAAGCACTTGTATATCAAAGCGAATTTCCCCATAAGAAATAATGTAAACTCAAATGATTCATTCCACAACCATTTATTCATAAGTCCTTCAGTATAAATTCCTTATAAAAAGATTATAGCAATGTGAAGGTTGTGTAACCATAAAATGTCCATCCACAAATGGAAGCCTCCACAGGGGAATTATAAGCAAAATCTAGTAGGAGGTACAGAGTATAAAAGAGAAGAGAGGCATCTCTAAGTGTAGCAATATGTTGCTAAATGTTGTACCTGCATTAAATGTAACCATATTGTTACACTAATGCCTTGTACACACGACCGGATTTTCCGATGGAAAAAGTCAGACGGGCTCTTTTCATCGGATATTTCGTCCGTGTGTAGGCCCCATCGGACTTTTTCCTTCTGAAATTCCGACGGACTTAGATAGAGATCTTGTTCTCTTTTTTTCAGACGGACAAAAATTCATATTGGAAAGTCCGTTCGTTTGTATGAAATTCCGACGAACTAACAACCACGCATGCTCAGAATCAAGCAGAAGAGCCGAACTGCCTATTGAACTTCATTAATCTCGGCTCGTTGTACGTGTTGTACGTCACCGCGTTTTTGACAGTCGGACTTTTGTGTGACTGTGTGTATGCAAGACAGCTTGAGTGGAATTCCATCAGAACTCCATCGGACAATTCGTCGGACTTTAATCCGACGGACAGTCCGGTCGTGTGTACAAGGCATCAGAGGCGTCTCTCTTCTCTTTTATACTCAGTTGTGACATGACGCTACTCTTATATCAAGACATCGCTTGTATATCAAGTCAAAGTTTATTTAAAAATTTTGCTTGTGTAGCGGGGTCTTCAGATTTAGTGGGATACACCTGGGGGTAGTGTGACCCGGGTGTGTAATTATGTCAGGGTTTAGACCCCTTTTTGTTATTCGTGGAGGATTGGGGATGTAATATTCTCCTTTGCCTGTGGGTGGCGGAGTACCTACAGGCTTCAGGTAGAATCATCACCACAGTGCTACCCTTTTTTGTCCCTTCCTGGAGATGGTACGGCTGGGGCGGGGAACCCGCCGTGGTGTTGAAGGAGGAGATAAAAGGGGGAGACGCCCTCGCCACGAGGTCTTCGGGGATCATCTCATCACGCACCCAGGCACCTTCGGCCTGGGTGCGGGCGGTTCAAGGTTCCGGCCTAGGCGCCCTAGGCCTGGCCGGAATGAAGCTGGGATTCCATCCCAGGCACCTTCAGCCTGGGATGAGGTACTATTGAGGAGGCCTGGGACCCAGTGACTCCGACTGGATCCCGCAAGGGTGAAGTGATTCCAGGGTGCTCCTTGCGAGGGGACCCGCATCTGAGGTGAGGAGGCTGGGGGGGGGTCACCCGTCCGAAGATTCCGGTGCAGCGTCAACCCGGTTACGGATGGGCCTCCGGTAACTCTCTTGGAGGACATCTTCCCCTGATAGGGGCTGCAACGCAGCGGAGGTATCCGAATTAAGACTCCTGCAACCCTTGGTCATAGCACAGGGGGTGTAGGGACCCAGATCAGTATAGTGCCTCGACCTGCTCATCCCACCGTATCCTGCCATCGCATTGCCTGTATGTGGAGATACGAAATAAAACCAACAGTTGGACTGTGATCGGTGTATAGACTCTGTTAATGGGAGCAAAGGGTAGTTTGGTGGTTTTCTGCACAACAGACTCGGTACATGCCCAAGACACACCGGCCCGAGGAAACATCAGATATTGGCCTTCACCTCACCCACAGTTATGGGGAGGACATGGGCCGTAGCGCACCTCACTCTGTCGCGTGACATACCCCTAGCTAAAGAGGACGGGGTGAGGGGGGCCGCTACACTTGTCTTGCAAAACGCTCTCAAACCAAGTTACTCTCAAACCAAGGTTTTACTGTATTTAATTAAAATGTGCAGCTTTAAACATTCTCTATTCCCCTGTGGAATAATTATTAGGAAATAGGGATAAAGGATTTAGGAGAATAACTTGTCACGTGGTTTAGGAATCCTAGCAATTGTGATTCCTGAATGGCAGGATTATCCGCAGGAAAAAAAAAAGTACATTTGCCTATCTGCTTATGTGGTCACTGTAAAGTTACCTTTACTGTTTAATTTTCACTATCGTCCATCTTCAGGTGCTTCAAGTTTGAAGGACACTGAAACCCGTTTGTGACTAGAGGTCATTGATGCCTAGGTGCCCAAACCAAATTTAGTTTACCAATAACTTTATGACAAAGCTGCATAGTTAATTGATATATACTTTGAGGGACATAAAAAAATATATTTTATTTTGGTACACTGTTTTATTGTTATGATTATTAATAATGTCACTTATTCTCTCTGGAGAAGAGACGCTTGAGAGGGGATATGATTTCAATTTACAAATGCCGTACTGGTGACCCCACAATAGGTATAAAACTTTTTTGCGGAAGGGAGTTTAACAAGACACGTGGTCACTCATTAAAAATAGAAGAAAAGAGGTATAACCTAAACTAGATAGAGGGTTCTTTATTGTAAGAGCGGCAAAGATGTAAAATTATTTTCTACAGGCGGTGGTCAGGCCGACCAAAAGTGGTCCAAGGAAGGAAAAACAGTGAATAGGGTTATGGGTGATCAAGGCTTAGTGATGCACGTGTGGAGGAAAGGCTAACCTGTGTAGTCCAATCCAATAGAAGAACCAAATTTTCGGAAAAAGTTAATGTTGGTTCTGATAGAACGGTGTCAGAACACACAGAGTATTGCAGTTTGCTGTGTATGGGACTGTGTAGCTACAGCCTGGTCAGGGTGCCCACAGCTAAAAGTGCCTACAATGGGCACATGAGCACCACGGAACAATGGTAGAAGGTGGCCTGGTCTGATGAATTTAACCACTTCAATACAGGGCACTTTCACCCCCTTCCTGCCCAGGCCAATTTTCAGCTTTCAGCACTGTTGCACTTTAAACGACAATTGCGCACGATCACAGGATGATTTCACGGTAAATTAAGCCCTCGCTCTAGCCGTGTTTCGGCTATAGTGCAGGCGGGAAGGGGCTAAGCTAACATAGGGACCGGAGGGATGGTACACATGTAGCAGCTGTGATGCTTTGCTTCATGGCTACAGCAAAAATAATATCCCATGTTGCATTCAGCAGCCAGTACCTCCTCCAAATGCAACCCATTCAAGTGCATATAACTTTTCAGAGGGCAACACAAGTGTAAACAATCCCTTGACCACTTCAATACTGGGCACTTTCACCGCCTTCCCGCCCCAGGCCAATTTTCAGCCTTCAGCGATGTCGCATTTTGAATGACAATTGTGCGGTCATGCAATGCTGTACCCAAATTACATTTTTATCTTTTTTTCCTCCGCAAATAGAGCTTTCTTTTCGTGGTATTTGATCACCCCTGGGATTTTTATTGTTTGCTAAACAAATGATTTTTTTTTTCTTAATTTCTGTTATAAAATTTTGTAAAGAAGTACGTTTTCTCCTTCACTGACGGGCACTGATCAGGCTGAACTGACAGGCACTGATGAAACGGCACTGATGGGCACTGATGAGGTAGCACTGATGAGGCTGAACTGAAGGGCACTGATGAGACGGCACTGATGAGTAGGCACTAATATGCAGCACTGATGGGCACTGATAGTTGGCACTGCTATGCAGCACTGATGGGCACTGATAGGTGGCACTGATGGGCACTGATAGGCAGCACTGATGGGCACTGATAGGTGGCACTGATGGGCATAGATGGGCAATGCTGGGCACTGATAGATGGCACTGATGAGAAGGCATTGACAGGCATTACTGATGGGCACTGGCAGGTATTACTAATGGGCACTGATTGGCATCACAGATGGGCACTGGTTGGCATCATATGTGACATCACAGGTGGGCAATGATTGGCATCACAGGTGGGCACCGGTAGTCATTGCTGATGGGGTTGCACTGATAATCACTGCACTGATTATCAGTGCAGACCCCCCTGTCAGGAGAGCACTTATCGGCTCTCCTCTACTCACGTCCTGTCAGCAGTGAATAGAGGAAGGCCGATAACTGGCACTTCCTGGTAACGCTGTGATCAGCTGTGATTGGACACAGCTGATCACATGGTAAAGAGCCTACATCCTAGGCTCTTTAACGTGATCAGAGATGCGGTGTGTTGGAGCGACAAACCGCACTATCGTTCACCGCATTGCTTTCCCCTGGGGGTGCGCACGAGCGGCTTGTTCTGCTGCATGTCATAGGACGTCCAGCCAGAATGGGAGAGCCACCCTCTAGTCATCATTTTGCTATAAGACGGGTGGGATGTGGTTAAACACCCAAAATGTTAAACGAGAAACTGCTAATATAAAGCTGTCCCAAAACCATTATACTGTCTCTTAACAGTATAAGTTGGCATTGGCCACAGAAAAAGCGGACCTTTCCTTGAGGATTGGGTAGAGGGAGACAGATGGGCTGGCACTTGCTTATGTTCTTCAATCTACCGATGTTCTAAACACCCTGTGATTGTTTCTCTGCTGATCATTGATCACCTTACCTTGAATCTTCTGGTGTTTTATCATCACCAGCAGGCTGAACTGTAGGGTACTGGATGTGGTCTCAGTTCCAGCCATAAAAAGTTCAAAAACAGAAATCAGAAGATTCCCTTCGCAGAATTCGCTGTTCTTCATATCCTTTTCCTGCAATTTAGAAGCAGAATTGTGAGTTTTAATCTGTATGAGGATTGTTCATGGACATTTTTTTCCAGCAGTGGTGTGCAGCACCTCAAAGACTTCCTGCCACAAAGTTTTTATAATAAATTTGTTTTATTAATTTAAAGAGTAGCCACAACAATACAACATAATTGGAAACCAAAACAACCTTCATAGAATAAGCAAAAGAAAACAATAGAAAACCATATGGGTTTCGTAGACACCACAATAAAATTATAGTTACAAACATATAATAAAAGGTCTATCCTCTAGAAGCTTATTCTTAAAACCATATGTAGCGCCCTGCTCCTATTGAGTAGGCACTATTTGTAAATTTAAGTTATCTGAGCGGTAGTTTGGCTCAGGCTGATTGGGTTAAATTGCTGGTTTCTGTTCCAGTCCAGCTGGGTTGCACATTTTCCACTTGACTGTAGGTGTTGCTGTCACCACAGGTCAAGGTTGGAAATGCAGCAGGCTGGGTATGTTGGGTATTCTTTTCCCAGACGCAGCCCAGTGGGAGTGGTCCACCCGCTGTGTATTCTGGGAGAGGGTACTTAAGGGGCAGACACCGTTTTGTGGGGTTCGTCTTCCGATCCCGACCTGAGGGCCCTAATGGCCTCAGGTATGTCGTAGCAGTTTTCCCGCCTCGGGGCCTGCTGACCCGAGGCTCCGTTGCTGACAGTAGGCCCAGGAGTTTGTGGGGCCTACTGGTCCGGAGGTGGTCCCATGCTGTCTTGCCTGTGGGAAGAAGCTGAGCAATTGGAGAAACCAGGGGAGGACTTTTCTCAGAGAGGACCGAGCGAAAGGGCTGGTATCTCAAGAAGAGCCTGGAGACTCAATTGGGGGACGCATCCTGACCAATCTACCTCACAGTGCTGCTGGCTGGCTGAAAGAAACTGGTACTGTGTAGCTGTGTCTTTTGAACTGTGCAAAGTGTGTGGTTATGCCGTCCTGTGGCAGAGGACTGTACAACGACTCCATAACATTCATCAAGTCTGTGGCAGAGACTTTTGACCGAGCTTCGCACCGGCTGCTAGGTCAGTGAGAGAGGCCTATCCGGTGGATGCTAGATCCAGGGTGGAAACGGTTTGTCCTCTGGATCGAGGAAGTACCCCTGATCCGCAAAGCAAGGTACCTGAATCTTCCCTAACCCTCCATCCCTCTAACTGATGTTCTTTAATAAAACCATTGAAAAAAAGACTAAGTGTTTGGTACAGACATCTTTGAACAACTCTACAATGGGACCCCTATGGCGGATGTGGTGAACAGACAGGTAAGGGCAAGGCCCAAAAATATAAACCAGCAGCTCCTTCGGGAGTAGTGCTACACATATGTAGCGGGGTGTTCCCCTTTAATGCAGAGAGACTACATTACCCAGAACCCCATTCGGAGTGTTTCACCGCAGAGACTCATGGGAGGGGTTATATAAGGAGGAGGCGCGGCTGCGCTCGGCCTCTTTGGGACACGAGACTTCTGTGACTGATCCTCCTGTGTGGATGTGCCAGAGTGCAGGGCCTGAAGCCTGAGGCCTTGCGCAGCACCAAAGAGCTTTCCACCCCACTGCGAGCCTGGGTGGCACCTGACATCGCTTACCTACAGCCTTGGTTGGATCGGGGACCTGATCGCTGGAGACACTGTGTGTGTGTTTGACACAGTCGGTGGAAGTTTTCCCCGCACTGGGACCGCGTCCGGATGGGTGAAAGGGCGTATGCCCAGACCATATACTGTTGTTACTAATGGGCCTATAGACTGCCGTGGCCCACAAGTTGTTTCTGATACTCTCATTAGAGAACCTCATCGGAGCTGAACTCAGAGTTTACATAGCAAAGTGTTTATTTCATCTCTACCTTCCTATTGGATTACAAAAAGGGTATTCTGTTAATGTGCACCACCGTTAAAGACCTGCCGGTGAAGAAAACCATCATCCCCTATAGACTAAGTTGTAGATATCTGAGCCAGGCCTGGTCAGCTAGTTAGTTCATTTGGTTACTGCGTCATAGGACGCCTAGTTAACGGTCGCCCATGTGGCGCACTTTTACTGTTCATCCTATATGCATAGTGTGCTAATCTGCAGGGCTCTGCAAATTTATTATCTGTGAACTGTTACCACTGTTAAACCCCTTTCTTACCAAAAGCTTAAGTAAAACTTACACCTTTTTATCATTATTGTCTTGGTGTCTGGGCTTACTCATACAGTATAAGAATATTGATTGCTGCCAATACTAACTGTGCCAGTAGGGGGTCGAGTACATTGCCGGGGGTTGGCGGAGCTGCTTTCAGGGCCCAAACTAAACTTGGGGCCTTCTTAATTGGAGGTATCGCTACACGTGGGGGCTCGTCCGGGATCCTGATACAGCAGGTGAACGTCAGAAGTGCCGGCATGGACCCCATGGATCCACAAGCGATAGAAGAATGGTGCAAAGCCGTTAGGGCAGAGCCAAACAACTCAATAGTCATCAGCCTCCCAGGGGAGGAATGGAAGACTGAGATGGTAGAGGAGTTGATGAAGTCAGTGTCCCCAGATCACACACCGTGGGTGATGGATATAAAGTCAGACCCAGACACTTCATATCAGTATGCACTAGTGGAGTACTGGGGTGGGATGCCAGAGGCTTGCAAGCGCAAGTGTGTGCGGATGCCAGACAACAGAACCTATAGGTTGGCACACGCAGTAACTGTAAAGAAGGAACCATCACCGATGGGATCACCGCAGGCTGCGGCCCGTACCTCACCAGAAAGAGAATACGGGGTGACGCCCCCCGGTGGCACCCGCACCTGCCACTGCTATATCACCAGAATTGATAAAGGCAATAGGGGATCTGCTAATCAAATGTCAGAAGACAAGCGCGGTGCATGTAGAGACATTCTCAGGGAAGCTCCCTGTCCCTGCAGGGGAAGAAGATTTTGATACCTGGGTGGAGCAGGCATTGCAGGCAGTAGAGGCATGGGAGGTGCCTGAAGCGCAGAAGAGGCAACGAGTGATAGAAAGCCTTAAAGGCGCAGCAGCAGAAGCAGTGAAAAGCTTTCGGTTTGGGAATGCAGATTGCACAGCTAAAGACTGACTGGCCATGTTACAGGAAGAGTTTGGTCAATTGGAAAAGGTGACAGAGATGGTATACCAATTTGAACATACTTTCCAACAGCCAAGTGAGAAACTGTCAGAATATGTTAGGAGACTAAACAGGTTGCTGTGCAAGATTGTGTTGAAGAAGGGAATGAAGCCCCAAGATACAGATGCGGCAAGAATGAAGCAGGTCTTAAAGGGAGCGTTACGCTCGGATCCAGTCTGGCTGCACCTGAAAACCTCGGGAGGAGGAACGTTGCTGACTTATGCTGACTTGATAAAAATCATCAGAGATGAGGAAGCGCTACAACAGGACCAGCAAATGACTAAGGCAAATGTTGTCCCCGCACAGGTGCTAGTCAATCCAGTGAAGACCCCTGAAAGAGACTCAGAGGTAGACACTTTAAAAGCACAAATGTCCAAGGTGTTAGAAATGTTGACCTCTCTGATGGCAAAAGACACAGAGTGTCCCAAGAGAGAGTTACCACGGAAGGAACTATTCCCAATTGCTTCGGCTCCCGCATCCTTACAGGAATGGGGCGATATAGTCTGCTTTAACTGTGGAGGAATTGGCCATGTTGCAGCTACCTGTTCCAGTCCCAAGAAGAAGAAGCTAGACAACCACAAGCCGGCGGGAAACTTCAGAGGGCCCCGGTGAAGGAGTCAACCGGGTGCCCATCACCTTCAGTGAGCTCCAAGCTGAAAGCAAAGCAGAAACAAAGAGGAGATAAAACACCTCGGAGGAAACACAACATTCCTCAACAGAGATACACCCCAGAAAAAGGGGCAAGACCCCTCAGAAGGGACACAGCACTCCCCAGAGGGGGTGCACACTTAAGAAGAATAATAGTATCCCTCAGCGGGTCCGTACACCCATTGAAAGGAGGGAAATCAATGCATACCAGGCTCAAGAAAGATTAAAGTCCAAAGGGAATTGGATGAGAGAGAGTCCGAAAGGAAAGGGTCAGAAGAAGGCGACCCCTGCCAGGCCATATCCGGAGAAGCTGGTAGGCCCATCTCCTATAGTGTCCATTCAAGTGGAGGGAGTCTACACTAGAGCCATCTTGGATACTGGGGCACAAGTGACCCTGCTATACTGAGATTTCTACGATAAGCACTTAAGTCACTTGCCCATCCAGAAGATAGAGGGACTAGAAATATGTGGGATTGGAACCCAGAATTTCTCCTACAATGGCTATCTGCCTGTCAAGATGATCTTTGACCCATCTTTGGCTGGAAAAGCCGAAGTGTTTGACACCCTGGCGGTTGTGTGCCCTCGGCCGCCAGGAGCCAACAAGAGTTCCCTTATAATAGGGACGAACACGGACCTGGTCCGAAGACTTCTGACCCCTCTAGTGAAAGAGAAGGGGTCAGCGGCCACCAAGATCCACCCCATGCTGAAGACGGCTTACCAACGGCTGGTCCTAGAGCAGAAGACCCCTGGAGAGGGGATAGGGAAGGTGTGGAGACTTGGAAGAGAAGGGATAGTGTTGCAGCCCGGCGAAGTAACCTGTCTCAGAGCCACTGTGAAGCTTACTTGGGAGCAGCCTGGACCCTTTGTCATGTTGGAGTCCGACCCAAGGGAAGAGTCCCCCGGTCTGGAAGTGATACCAGAAGTGATTCCGCTGAATGCCCTGAAGCAGGCCCATGGTAGAGTTCCAGTGAGTGTTAGGAACAATACAGATGGCCCCATGGAAATCCCAGCCAGGATGCTGCTGGGTCAGGTGAGCCCTGCGGCCCCTGTCAACTTGTCAGAAGTAAAGGGGGCGGGCGAAGGAGGAGATGCTTGGGAGAAGCTATCCATGGAAAACCCGAACCTGCCCAGGGCTTGGAAGGAGAGAGCCAAGGCCCAGTTGACCAGATGGGAGAAGATCTTCTTCAAAGATGAGTTCGATGTGGGGTGTGCAAGGAGTGCCACCCATCGGATCCGCCTCCAAGAAGATAAGCCCTTCAGAGAGAGGGTCAGGCGGGTCCCACTAGCGGATCTGGAGGATCTAAGGGAACAACTTGCAGAACTAAAAAGGACTGGTGTGATACGGGAGTCCAGAAGCCCTTATGCCTCCCCGATAGTGGTGGTCAGGAAGAAGAATGGATCGTTGAGGCTCTGTATCGACTACAGGACTCTTAACAGGAGAACCATACCCGACCAGTACACCACTCCGAGGATAGAGGATGCCCTACAGAGCTTGTCTGGAGCCAAACGGTTCAGCGTCATGGATCTCAAGAGTGGGTACTATCAGATCCCTATGCAACCAGAAGACAAGGAGAAGACAGCTTTCATAACCCCAGTGGGATTCTTTGAATTCGACCGGATGCCCCAAGGTCTGTCTGGAGCCCCAGCTACTTTCCAACGTCTCATGGAGAAGACTGTAGGAGACATGAACCTTATTGAAGTCCTTGTATACCTGGACGATGTCATTGTCTTTGGAAGAACTCTGGAGGAACACGAGGAGAGGCTGGAAAAAGTCTTGAGGAGACTCAGTGCGGAGGGACTCAAGCTTTCGCCTGAGAAGTGTCGGTTCTACCAATCTTCAGTGAATTATCTGGGGCACATAGTGTCTGAAGAAGGTATGGCCACAGACCCTGAGAAATTGGAGGCAGTTACCTCCTGGCCACGACCCACCACAGTAACAGAACTCAGGTCCTTCTTAGGGTTCTGCTCCTATTACAGGAGGTTTGTGGAAGGATTCGCCCGGATTGCTAGACCATTGAATGAACTGCTCAAGACTGAGGGAGAAGAGGACGACTCAGGACCCAGGAAGCCGGGAGAGTCAGTCAAAGATCAGTGGAACCAGAAATGTGAAGAGGCCTTCCAGGCATTGAAGAAGAGCCTAACCACTGCTCCAGTCTTGGCCTACGCAGACCCAACCAAACCCTATGAACTACACGTAGATGCTAGTCATGACGGTCTAGGAGGAGTACTTTATCAAGATCATGAGGGGCAACTACGGCCTGTTGTCTACGTGAGCAGGAGCCTAACCCCCTCTGAGAAAAACTACCCCACTCACAAGCTGGAGTTCCTGGCCCTTAAGTGGGCGGTAGTAGACAAGCTCAAAGACTACCTGTATGGGGCGGAGTTCACTGTGAAGACCGACAACAACCCCCTGACCTACCTATTCACTACAGCAAAGCTGGACGCCACTGGACACAGGTGGCTGGCCGCATTGTCTGGATTCAATTTCAGCCTAAAGTACAGGCCAGGGATTGGGAATCGAGATGCAGACACTCTGTCCAGGAGATCTCATGGTCCCAACAGTGACATGGAAGACTGGACTCAAGTGGCACCTGATGGGGTGCGGGCCCTTTGTCAAGGGGCTGAATTACAAGCCAGAGGGGGCTCAAGAGCGGAAGAGATAGGAGTTACCATGGTAGGAGTCCCCAAACAATACTGTGGAGTAACTCAGCTGGGGGAAGACCATCTGCCAAAGTTGTCCAAGAAGGAATTAAGGTGTGACCAATTAGAAGATCCCCTGGGGAAATTGGTTCTGGAAGCCCTGGAGAATCAGGATCCAAACAAACTCCTGAGTCACTCCTCAAAGGAAGCCCGCTTGTTAAGGAAAGAGTGGGACAGGTTACAGGTACATCAGGGGGTGGTCTACCGAAGGGGCCCCTCTGATGACCTGCAAGATAAATGGCAATTGTTTTTTCCAGAAAAACATCGAGAGACTGTTCTGATTGCCCTACATGACAATCATGGCCACTTAGGGGCGGAGAAGACCTTTCAACTTGTCAGAAGTCGGTTCTATTGGCCCTGCATGAGGGCAGAAGTAGAAGAGTACTGCCACTCATGTGCACGTTGCATCCAGAGGAAGACTTTACCTCATCAAGCTGCCCCAATGGGCCATCTACAAAGTCAAGGCCCAATGGATCTGGTATGCATTGATTTCCTCTGCCTCGAACCCGACCTGAGTGGACTGGGAAATGTTCTGGTGATAACCGATCATTTCACCCGGTATGCCCAAGCTTTTCCAACCAAAGACCAGAAGGCTTCTACTGTAGCCAAGATACCTTTGGAGAAGTATTTTGTCCATTATGGGCTGCCCCAGCGACTTCATTCAGATCAAGGAAGGGACTTTAAAAATTCGGCTGATCCGGAAGCTCTTAGATTCGTTGGGAATCAAGAAGACTCAAACTACACCTTACCACCCACAGGGAGATGCTCAGCTGGAGAGGTTTAACCGAACCTTGCTCAACATGTTGGGGACTCTGGAAAGTGAGAAGAAGCAACATTGGAGCAAACACATAGCAGCCATAGTGCATGCTTACAACTGCACCACCAGTGATGCTACAGGTTACTCCCCATATCGACTTATGTTTGGGAGAGAAGCGAGACTACCTGTGGACTTGGCCTTTGGCACCTCTCTGGACCATTCCTCAGCCACATCCCACAAAGGATATGTGGACAGGCTCAGACACAGCCTGAAAGTGGCCCATGAACAAGCTCAAGCGGCCTCAGATCAAAGAGGAGCTTGAAACAAAAGAAACTTTGACTTGAAGGTCCGGATACAAGACCTGCAGCCCGGGGATAGAGTACTGTTACGCAATCTGGGGGTCCCTGAAAAACACAAACTTGCAGACAGATGGAGATCTGGACCCTATGTCGTCTGTAGGAAGTTGCCCGGGCCTACCTGTCTACAAGTTGAAGCCAGAAGGGAAGGTAGGCCCACTGAAGACGTGGCATCGAAACCACCTGCCCCCACTTGCTGAAGCAGTCAGGATACCTCCCGTGAGAGATTCTCCTGGACCGGTCTCTATTCTGGATACTCCCAGGCCAAACACTCGGTCGCAGACCTCTCGAGCTGAAGATGGAGAGGCCTCTCAACTTAGTGAAGATGAAGAAAGAGTACTTGATTGGTTGTGGCCTTCCCCAACTCCAGGAACTTCTACTATAGATCTTCCACCCACTGAAGACACTCCAGATGGGACACTGAACCCAGAGGCCACAGAGTTCATCCCATCTAGTCCTTCATCAGATCACTGGGAAGATGCCCGTGATAGTTACTCAGAGGAAGAGGAGCCTGTGGCGCCAAAGCCAGAAGTCCCAGGAGAGCAAAGGGCTCGAAGAGTCATCCGGCCTCCTAAGAAGCTGACCTACTCACAAATGGGGAATAGCTCGGAGGACTCTGTAGTTACTGCTAGGAGAAGTGCTGAAAATCCAGATCCCTCCACTGTCCATTTGGTGGAGGACAACCCCAACTCACTCTCTGGCACAGTTAGGGAGGCCACCCATGATAATGTGACCTGTGGACAAGGGAGTTCTACCCCTCAGTTTTGGTGGGAATTCCCTATGCCAACTTTGTTTACAGAATTGTCTAGAGTTACGTCTACTACGTAGACTCATCCCCTTCATCCCAAAAGAGGATACAGCAGTAGTAGTTGGAACAATTATCAACTCCCAACTCGATTACGCAAACGCCCTCTACCTCGGACTACCCAAATACCAGATTTTGCGCCTACAAGTCATCCAGAACACGGCTGCCAGGCTGGTAACGGGAAAAAAACCTTGGGAATCCATCACCCCATCACTGAGGACCCTTCATTGGCTAACCGTAAAGGATCGGATCACATTCAAGACCCTCTGTCTCACCCACAAGTGCACACAGGGAAATGCTCCACAATATCTATGCGAGAAGATAAAACACTACACCCCCAATCGCAATCTCCGATCAACCAACCAAAACCTCCTTCACATCCCCAAGTCCCGCTACAAATCAAAGGGAGAACGAAGATTTGCAGTCCAAGGACCACGGCTATGGAACGCTCTACCCACCAACATCCGCATGGAAGAAAACCACCGGGCCTTCAGGAAAACTTAAGACCCACCTATTCTGAAGGGTCAGGATGTCACTGGATGCAAAGCGCCTTGAGGCGATTTAGTTTGCATTTGTAGCGCTATACAAGTTATTCACTCACTCACTCACTCAGTTGTACATAGTCTTTGTTAAGGATTATCTTTGGGGACCAAAGAGTTCAAGTGGGGGGAGTGTGTAGCGGGGTGTTTCCCATTTAATGCAGAGAGACTACATTACCAAGAACCCCATTCGGAGTGTTTCACCGCAGAGACTCATGGGAGGGGTTATATAAGGAGGAGGCGCGGCTGCGCTCGGCCTCTTTGGGACACGAGACTTCTGTGACTGATCCTCCTGTGCGGATGTGCCGGAGTGCAGGGCCTGATGCCTGAGGCCTTGTGCAGCACCAAAGAGCCTTCCACCCCACTTCCAACCTGGGTGGCACCTGACATCGCTTACCTACAGCCTTGGTTGGATCGGGGACCCGATCGCTGGAGACACTGTGTGTGTGTGTGACACAGTCGGTGGAAGTTTTCCCCGGACTGGGACCGCGTCCGGATGGGTGAGAGGGCGTATGCCCAGACCATATACTGTTGTTACTAATGGGCCTATAGACTGCCGTGGCCCACAAGTTGTTTCTGATACTCTCATTAGAGAACCTCATCAGAGCTGAACTCAGAGTTTACATAGCAAAGTGTTTATTTCATCTCTACCTTCCTATTGGATTACAAAAAGGGTATTCTGTTAATGTGCACCACCGTTAAAGACCTGCCGGTGAAGAAAACCATCATCCCCTATAGACTAAGTTGTAGATATCTGAGCCAGGCCTGGTCAGCTAGTTAGTTCATTTGGTTACTGCGTCATAGGACGCCTAGTTAACGGTCGCCCATGTGGCGCACTTTTACTGTTCATCCTATATGCATAGTGTGTTAATCTGCAGGGCTCTGCAAATTTATTATCTGTGAACTGTTACCACTGTTAAACCCCTTTCTTACCAAAAGCTTAAGTAAATCTTATACCTTTTTATCATTATTGTCTTGGTGTCTGGGCTTACTCATACAGTATAAGAATATTGATTGCTGCCAATACTAACTGTGCCAGTAGGGGGTCGAGTACATTGCCGGGGGTTGGCAGGGCTGCTTTCAGGGCCCAAACTAAACTTGCGGCCTTCTTAATTGGAGGTATCGCTACACATATATATCATATTTCTTCTCCAAGAAAAGAGGCAAGAGACATGTGAGAGTTGGAGTCATCCCTCTTCTAAGTACTGATACTTTTTCCAATCTTCCTCCCATATATAATCTAGAGGTTACCAGGCTTCTCTGCCTAATCCCTGCTCCCCGCACTCCACCCTCCCATCTCCCCCCTCCAGCTCCCCCAACCACCCTATGTGTTGGTGAACTAAACCAAAAAAAAGACCAAAAAAAACACATAGGTAATCGATTAAGCCCCGTTTGGGCATTTGTCCCCTGTTGCCACCTTTCTTCCCCCCCCCCCCCCATACTATCTTTCTGATGGAGTGGGGTTAATTATTGGGAGATTTAATCTTTTTTGTACTCACAGTAATTTAGAACAGTGAACATGTTCACGGATATAGAATGCCCATATTGGGCCGAATGGGTAATTATGTGGGAGGGATGGATAAGGGAGCACGGTGTGGTAAGGGGAGGGTAGAATTGGGGAGGTAGTAGACCTTCCTGATTCTTCCCCCTAAATTATCTTAAATCATTTATATATTTCTCTGCCACAGAATTTTAAAGCTGGGAGACCAGCAGTCCTGTGTACTAAATGTCGGTATGCAGTATACACACAATCGTTTTTCATGCCGTTAAAAATGCCATTTTTTAAAATGGCCATTAAAACCGATCGTGTGTATGCTCCAGAGCGTTTTTAACGACATGAAAAACGCCCATTAAAAATTTCGAACATGCTCTATTTTTTCACGTTGTTTTTCATGTCGTTTTTTTAACGACGTGAAAAACGATAGTGTGTATGCTTTAACGACGTGAAAAAAAACGCGCATGCTCAGAATCAAGTATGAGACGGAAGCGCTTTTTCTGGTAAAACTAGCGTTTGTGATGGAGATAGCACATTCGTCACGCTGTACCGGACTGAAAAGCACGAGGCTGAAAAGCGCGAATCGTCGCTCAACAAACTTTACTAACATGAAGGGTGGCACCATCCGAACGGAACTTCCCCTTTATAGTGCCGTCGTACGTGTTGTACGTCACTGCGCTTTGCTTGAACGTTTTTTTTAATGATCGTGTGTACGCAAGGCAGGCTTGAGAGGAAACATGAAAAAAAAACGACGAGAAAAACGTCGGTTTAAAAAATGGCATGAAAAACGATCGTGTGTATGGGGTATTTGGCTAAATGAACGCAAGCCAAAGAAAGCAATTTTTTAAAGTTATAAAAGCCAGTGTTTTTTTTTTTTTTGTCAGGATCCCCTATGATAGAAGGGGGCTTTGCCATAAAAACTAAGACTATTTTTTGCATACAATGCAGAGTGTGAATGAAGCCTTAGTAGTTGGATTTTGATTACCAGTGGCAGATCTACCTCCATAGCAGCCCATGAAGTTGCAACAGCATACCTCCCAACCATCACGGATTCCGCTGGATTTTCCCGCGATTTGAAGTAAGTCCCGCAGTCCCGAGATCAGGGCTTAATTCCCGCAGCCCAGTGCCAGAACAAGTAAGTTCTGACACTGGGCTCCACTCAGTGGGAGTATTCTTACTGCAGCCAGTAAGGATTTCTGCCAGCAGGATATGTCAGCTTCTCTCCCCCCCTCAAACTTCTCCTTCCCCTCCAACTTCTGTACAAACACTGGTTGCCAGGACCGCCGGCGTCCTGGCAACCGATGACGTGATTTGCGGGTGCGCACTGTGTAGGAAGCTACCTCTCATCAGAGCAGCTCTCTCTCCCAACTCCGTCCCCCGACTCCTGGCTCCAAGCTGCAAATGTAAGGTAAGAGTCGGGGCTGGGACAAAGGATAGACAGGTTCCGAGGCAGAGTTTACATGTGAGAAGGAGGGGGAGGAGGGGGTGCTTTCACTCACTGAGCTCTGCTGGCTGCATCCACTAAAGAAAGAAAGCCGCCCCCTCAGTCTCTCCGCTCAGCCACGCCCCCTCCCCGTGTGTAGCAGAGAATGCCAGGGGTCTGCACAGAAGTTCAGCAGGTCAGTTTACTATGCTGTGTGTATGAGTGTATCTGAATGTGTGTGTGTGTGTGTGTATGAGTGTATTGGTTAGAAATTTGCAAGTCCCAGCATTTTATATATTTGGTTTTTTATACAGGAACTACAAGTCCCAGCATTCTGTGTCTGTCTTGTATACAGGAACTACAAGTCCCAGCATTCTGTGTCTGTCTTGTATACAGGAACTACAAGTCCCAGCATTCTGTGTCTGTCTTGTATACAGGAACTACAAGTTCCAGCATTCTGTGTCTGTCTTGTATACAGGAACTACAAGTTCCAGCATTCTGTGTCTGTCTTGTATACAGGAACTACAAGTCCCAGCATTCTGTGTCTGTCTTGTATAGAGGAACTACAAGTCCCAGCATTCTGTGTCTGTCTTGTATACAGGAACTACAAGTTCCAGCATTCTGTGTCTGTCTTGTATACAGGAACTACAAGTCCCAGCATTCTGTGTCTGTCTTGTATACAGGAACTACAAGTCCCAGCATTCTGTATATTTGTTTTTTTATACAGGAACTACAAGTCCCAGCATTCTGTGTCTGTCTTGTATACAGGAACTACAAGTCCCAGCATTCTGTATATTTGTTTTTTATACAGGAACTACAAGTCCCAGCATTCTGTGTCTGTCTTGTATACAGGAACTACAAGTCCCAGCATTCTGTATATTTGTTTTTTTTTATAGGAACTACAAGTCCCAGCATTCTGTGTCTGTCTTGTATATAGGAACTACAAGTCCCAGCAGTCTGTGTATCTGTCTTACATACAAAAAATACTAGAAATACAGGGGGTATAGGGGGGGTCTGGTGTTATCTAGGAATACAGGGGGTATAGGGGGGTCTGGTGTTATCTAGGAGTACAGGGGGTATAGGGGGGCCTGGTGTTATCTAGGAGTATAGGGGGGCCTGGTGTTATCTAGAAGTACAGGGGGTATAGGAGGGTCTGGTGTTATCTAGGAGTATAGGGGGGCCTGGTGTTATCTAGGAGTATAGGGGGGTCTGGTGTTATCTAGGCGTATAGGGGGGTCTGGTGTTATCTAGGCGTATAGGGGGGTCTGGTGTTATCTAGGAGTATAGGGGGTCTGGTGTTATCTAGGAGTATAGTGGGGTCTGGTGTTATCTAGGAGTATAGGGGGGTCTGGTGTTATCTAGGAGTATAGGGGGGTCTGGTGTTATCTAGGAGTATAGAGGGGTCTGGTGTTATCTAGGAGTATAGGGGGGTCTGGTGTTATCTAGGCGTATAGGGGGTCTGGTGTTATCTAGGCGTATAGGGGGGTCTGGTGTTATCTAGGCGTATAGAGGGGCCTGGTGTTATCTAGGAGTATAGTGGGGTCTGGTGTTATCTAGGAGTATAGGGGGGTCTGGTGTTATCTAGGAGTATAGGGGGGGTCTGGTGTTATCTAGGAGTATAGGGGGTCTGGTGTTATCTAGGAGTATAGGGGGTCTGGTGTTATCTAGGAGTATAGGGGGGTCTGGTGTTATCTAGGAGTATAGGGGGGTCTGGTGTTATCTAGGCGTATAGGGGGGTCTGGTGTTATCTAGGCGTATAGGGGGGTCTGGTGTTATCTAGGAGTATAGGGGGGTCTGGTGTTATCTAGGAGTATAGAGGGGTCTGGTGTTATCTAGGAGTATAGGGGGATCTGGTGTTATCTAGGCGTATAGGGGGACTGGTGTTATCTAGGCGTATAGGGGGGTCTGGTGTTATCTAGGCGTATAGAGGGGTCTGGTGTTATCTAGGAGTATAGGGGGGTCTGGTGTTATCTAGGAGTATAGGGGGGTCTGGTGTTATCTAGGAGTATAGGGGGGTCTGGTGTTATCTAGGAGTATAGGGGGGCTGGTGTTATCTAGGCGTATAGGGGGGTCTGGTGTTATCTAGGCGTATAGAGGGGTCTGGTGTTATCTAGGAGTATAGGGGGGTCTGGTGTTATCTAGGAGTATAGGGGGGTCTGGTGTTATCTAGGAGTATAGGGGGGTCTGGTGTTATCTAGGAGTATAGGGGGGTCTGGTGTTATCTAGGAGTATAGGGGGGCCTGGTGTTATCTAGAAGTATAGGGGGGGATCTGGTGTTATCTATGAGTATAGAAGGTATGTGTTTGTGTGACTCCAGCTTGTGGCACAGCAATCAATGTATATTGTATAGGTACAAGGAAGTCCAGGTTTTGTTAAACTGTGCTTCTTTAGCCCCTACCACTGTTTGGTCGCACCCACTTTTTGCAGCGGTGCGCACAGCGCGCTGCGGGTCACTATCTCCCTAAAATGTCCCTCATTCTCAAGTTCCAAAGTTGGGAGGTATGCAACAGCGCCAAATGGAAAAAAAAATTGGTTATCCAAATATTAAGGAAAATGTGCCTTATGGATGGGATGGCTGGCTGAATATGCTAAGGGTTCTTCCTCATGGGAATAGAAACTAGAGCGCCCACTGACTGAGGTGGAGGTTGGAAGTAATTCACTGGCATGGAGGATTCTGAGGGCTCCAGTGTCCGCTGATCTGAACTGTGCTACTTTGCTAAAAAATAGCAGGTGAGGCAAGGGTGGACATGAGAAGACCCACAAACTGTCAAAGCAGAAACAAAGTAGAATTGTAGTTGGAAGTCATTAGTTCAGGGCAGGAAAATCATTGAAACTCGGTCTTTGGAAAGGAAAAGCCAAGAACATGACGGAACTAGTAAAGAATCACATCCACATAAATTGCAACCTCCTAACATTTGTGTAGCTAGGTTTTCTATTCTTATTTTTTATGCAATTAATTTTAGTTAAGAACAAAGCCTCGTACACACGGGTGGGAATCCCGTCAAAAAAAAACGTTGTTTTTCTCGACCGGATTCCTGGGCAAGCTTGTCTTGCCAAGTCCTGTGTACACACGCACCATTCAAAAGAACCGCCGTTCTTTTGAATGGCAAGAACACGGTGACGTCATCGACTACGACGAGCCGGTGCTCGTCACATTCGATGCCGTCGCCGCCATCTTCATACACCCTACACTACCCTTGTATGCTACCGCGCATGCGTCGAAGTCTCATCGAGCATGCGCGGGTTTCCCTGGACAGGTAAGCATACAGACGACCGGGTTTCTTGGCAGGAAACACTCTGCCGAGAATCCCGACGAGAAAAATAGAGAGCAGGTTCTCTATTTTTCTCGTCGAGATTCCCGCAGTTTTCCTGCCGAGAAACCATACACACGAACGGTTTTCTCGGCAAAAAGCTCTCCCAACAGCATGGGCGTCCGCTCCATAGGGCAAGGAGGGTCGTTTGCCCCCCCTGGAATCCAGAAGGTGTTGGCCAAATTGGTAGTGTTCTACACCCTCCACCGCCCATACACCCACTTCCAGCCCCGCACAGATCTGCACCGCAGCACATGTACTCCCTCCTCCTCCCCCCTGGGCCCACCACACCTCTCCGTCACCGCTTTTAGGTGGCCGTGTCTCCTGGTTTGGCAGCGCTGGCTGGGCAGGGCCTCGCGCTGCAACCCAAATGGCCCTGGCTCTTCTCGTTCTCCCGGGCACGGGCCGGCTCCGCCCCTGGCCCTTGGACTGTGCAGCGCGCCCGGGGAGAGAAGAAGAAAAAGAGCTGGGGGGAGATGGCGGAGCGGAGGGGTTTCGAGTCGGTGGTGGTAGTACCTCGGGGGCCTGGCCTCCTGCGGGGCAGCCTGCTGCACACACCCGCTGGACCTGCTGAAGTTGAGAAGGAAGGAGAGCCGGGCTGTGTGTGCAGTATGGAGGGAGGAGGAGATGTCCTACGACACGTGTGTGTGTGTGTGTGAGAGACTGCAGAGACATGACGTCATAGGACACGTCATACATATGGTCAGTGTGCAGTGTAGTGGTCAGTAGTCAGTGTGTAGTGTAGTGGTCAGAGTGTAGTGTCCAGAGGTGCAGGGTGCTGCTGTGTAATGTAAAGGGGTGCAGGGTGCTGTGTAATGTAAAGGGGTGCAGGGTGCTGTGTAATGTAAAGGGGTCCAGTGATGCAGGGTGCTGTGTAATGTAAAGGGGTCCAGTGATGCAGGGTGCTGTGTAATGTAAAGGGGTCCAGTGATGCAGGATGCTGTGTAATGTAAAGGGGTCCAGTGATGCAGGGTGCTGTGTAATGTAAAGGGGTGCAGGGTGCTGTGTAATGTAAAGGGGTCCAGTGATACAGGGTGCTGTGTAATGTAAAGGGGTGCAGGGTGCTGTGTAATGTACAGGGGTCCAGTGATGCAGGGTGCTGTGTAGTGTAAAAGGGTGCAGGGTGCTGTGTAATGTAAAGGGGTCAAGTGATGCAGGGTGCTGTGTAATGTACAGGGGTCCAGTGATGCAGGGTGCTGTGTAGTGTAAAGGGGTGCAGGGTGCTGTGTAATGTAAAGGGGTCAAGTGATGCAGGGTGCTGTGTAATGTAAAGGGGGCCAGTGATGCAGGGTGTTGTGTAATGTAAAGGGGGCCAGTGATGCAGGGTGCTGTGTAATGTAAAGGGGTCCAGTGGTGCAGGGTGCTGTGTAATGTAAAGGGGTCCAGTGATGCAGGGTGCTGTGTAATGTAAAGGGGTCCAGTGATGCAGGATGCTGTGTAATGTAAAGGGGTCCAGTGATGCAGGGTGCTGTGTAATGTAAAGGGGTGCAGGGTGCTGTGTAATGTAAAGGGGTCCAGTGATACAGGGTGCTGTGTAATGTAAAGGGGTGCAGGGTGCTGTGTAATGTACAGGGGTCCAGTGATGCAGGGTGCTGTGTAGTGTAAAGGGGTGCAGGGTGCTGTGTAATGTAAAGGGGTCAAGTGATGCAGGGTGCTGTGTAATGTAAAGGGGGCCAGTGATGCAGGGTGCTGTGTAATGTAAAGGGGTCCAGTGATGCAGGGTGTTGTGTAATGTAAAGGGGTCCAGTGATGCAGGGTGCTGTGTAATGTAAAGGGGTCCAGAGGTGCAGTTGTGGAGAGTGGGTACACAGTAGTGACAAAGAGATATTTAAAGATGCAGGGGGCACAGTGGGGTGTTTTTACATTTTAACATGGGGGGGCGCTTTTAACCCCCACTAGCGGTCGAAGAAAGGATAAAATGCGACTGTGTATCGTCGCTGCTGAAGCGCCCCCCCCTGAAAAAATTTCAGCGGATGCCCATGCCCAACAGTTTTCTTGCCGAGAAAAACGGTCGTGTGTACGAGGCTTAAGTCATAGGTCAAATTGTAGTCACGCTTGTTTGACATCTACGACTTGTGTGACAGCAGGAAGGTAAAGTCACCTGGTTGCATCCAGGGGGGTAGATATATTTCGCCCAGATTCAGGCTTTACGCCGACTTATACAACTAGGTGGAGAGTTGTATAAGCCCAGCTGAGGCTAATGGGCTCATGGATGACTCATACCTCTAGGGAGAGTGTGGGGCGTCGTGCAGACAGGGAGTTGATGAGACCAGCTGAAGCTTGTCAGCTCATTTAGGCCTCTATAAGAACTCCCAGCTTCATTAGATGTTAGCTCATGCCTGGACCCAGACCTGTGTGGACTGTCTAGGGAGAGTGAACCCCTGTGCGGTGAGACAAAGCCTGTGTGGCTATTTGCTTGGACATTTAAAACCAGGGACTTAGGGACTAGGACAGCACTAGGCTGATCCCAGTTGTTAGTTAGGAAACCTGTATGTTTAGTCAGAGGTCAAGTTGACCAGGATTTATTTTGTTTATGTTTCTTTTGCTTTGCTGTGTTTTGTCACTGTAAATAGAAAATAAACCGCACCTTTTTGATTTTGAAAACCACAACCTCCGTTTGCTGGGCCTGTTTTTGTGTGGGGAGCCCATCTCGGGGGTCACACACACCCGCTGCCGAGCTAACCCCCTCACAGTTGGTGGAGAACCAGTGGCAGTTTTTTTTTAAGCCAGCATGGAGGAGATACTGAAGCAGCTGGCTCTAGCAAATGCCAATCAACAGCAGACAAATGCAGGTTTGCAAAAGAGCCTTGCAGCTCATCAACAGAGCCTTGCAGCTCAACAACAGAACTTCGCAGCCCAGCAGCAAGCTCATCAACAGAGCCTTGCAGCCCAGCAGCAGACAAACGCAACTTTGCAACAGAGTCTGGAGGCTCAGCAACAAGCCCAGCAGCAATCTGAGGCCCGCTTCATAGACCTGTTGCAGAAGCAAGAGCAGAGACTACAACAACAGATGGAAGCAGTAATGCAGCAACGTCCGCAGACCAGTGAGGAAAGCCGTCCCACTAATACCGCGTCCTTTGGGGTGAGTCGTTTATTGACAAAAATGACTGGAGAGGATGATCCAGAGGTATTTTTGACCACATTTGAAAGGACCGCTGAAAGAGAAAAGTGGCCTGAGGAGCAGTGGGCTGGACTGGTGGCTCCTCTGTTAACTGGTGAATCGCAGAAAGCTTACTATGACCTAGAGCCTAACCAAGCAAAAGACTATGTGATGCTAAAAGCTGAAATATTGGCAAGGCTGGGTGTCACCCAGGCTGTCCGGGCTCAGCTTGTGCATAACTGGACTTTCCAGCTTGGAAAACCCCCCAGGTCTCAAATGTATGATCTCATTCACCTGAGCAGAAAGTGGCTACAGCCAGAGACTTTGTCCGCACCAAAGATTGTGGAACGTGTTGTAATGGATCGGTTTTTGAGAGCTCTTCCTACTGCCATCCAAAAGTGGGTAAGCCATGGAGACCCAGAGACGGCCGATGGTCTTGTGGATCGTGTGGAGAAATACTTGGCTACAGAGAACCTGACGGCCTCTTCCAGAGACACTCGGACTTTCCACCCTAAGACCAGACCATCCCCAGGGGCGGATAAGAGGATTCCAAGGGGTGAGGGTGGAGAGAGTGAGAGGGTGGGAGCTCTACCCCAAGTTTGGCGAGAACAGCCTGGGAAATCAGCGGCTCAAGAGGCCGCAAGAAGGATCGTTTGCTACCGCTGCCGGCAAGCGGGACATATTGCAGCCAATTGCCCATCGTGAAGGAACATTTGGCCCAAGCGCAGTTGGCACAGCAGAGAGTGTACAACCGTGGAGCCAAGACCCGTACCTTTTCCCCGGGGGATAGGATATTGGTACTTGTCCCTACGGTTGAAAGTAAATTCCTTGCCAAATGGCAAGGCCCCTACGAGATAATGGAAAAAGTGAGCGAAGTGAATTACAAGGTCAGACAACCAGGAAGGCGAAAGCCCGAACAGATCTATCACGTTAATCTGTTGAAAGCCTGGAGGGATAGAGAGTCCCTAGTCGCAGACACTTGGTCACCAGCTCAAACTGGTTGCGTGATTCCTGAGGTTGGAATAGCAGCCACCTTGTCACAACCCCAACAACAGGAGGTTAAGGAGTTTGTGCTTCGCAACAAGGAGGTATTCTCTGAGCTGCCGGGACAAACATCTGGGGTAGAGCATGACATCATTACCCCGCCCGGTGAAAGGGTGAAGTTAAAACCCTATCGGATCCCAGAGGCCCGACGGGAGGCAATACGGGAGGAAGTACAGAAAATGCTGAACTTAGGGGTGATAGAGGAGTCCCAAAGTGATTGGTCTAGTCCCATTGTGTTGGTGCCTAAACCGGATGGGAGCTGGCGATTTTGTAACGATTTTCGTCAGTTGAACAAAGTTACAAAATTTGACACCTACCCCATGCCACGTATAGATGAGTTGATCGACCGGCTGGGAACAGCCCGATACATGACGACTCTTGACCTCACAAAAGGGTATTGGCAAATCCCCCTGGCCAAGTCGGCCAAAGAGAAAAACGCATTTGTAACCCCAGACGGGGCGTTCCAATATAAAAGAATGCCGTTCGGGTTACAGAATGCGCCGGCCACATTCCAGCGGAAAATGGACCAGATGCTGAGGCCCCATCGGAAGTATGCTGCGGCTTACCTGGATGACGTAATTGTCCATAGCACAGATTGGGCCTCACATCTGCCAAAAGTGCAAGCAGTCCTGGACTCTGTTCGGGAAGCGGGGTTTACGGCTAACCCCAAGAAGTGTACCATTGGGCAGGAGGAGGCCAAATATCTTGGGTACACCATTGGGAGGGGAGTAATAAAACCCCAACTCAACAAAGTCGAGGCCATCCAGAGTTGGCCACGTCCCAACAGCAAGAAGCAGGTACGAGCCTTTCTGGGAATCGCTGGGTATTATCGGCGATTCATTCCCCACTTTGCTTCTAAGGCTGTGCCCCTAACCAACCTGACGAAGGGGAAAGGGTCGGTCATGATTAAATGGACCCCCGAGGCTGAGGCAGCATTCCAATTCTTGAAACAAGCCTTATGTAGCCAGCCAGTGTTGTACTCACCCGACTTCTCTAAAGACTTTGTCGTACAAAGTGATGCGTCAAATGTGGGGTTAGGAGCAGTATTGTCCCAGGTCTGGAACGGGGAAGAGCACCCAGTCATTTACCTCAGCAGGAAGTTGAAGTCCCATGAGGTAAATTACGCCACCGTTGAAAAGGAGTGTTTAGCGGTGAAGTGGGCTTTAGATTCCCTTCGGTACTACCTGCTAGGTAGGCACTTTGACATGGTTACGGATCACGCTCCGTTAAAGTGGATGGCTCAAAACAAGGAAACTAATAGAAGAGTGAATAGGTGGTTCCTGGCCCTCCAGGAATTCAACTTCACAGTAAAGCATCGCCCTGGCGTTCAAATGGGGAATGTGGATGCTTTGTCTCGAGTACATGAATGCCTGATTGCTGGTGTTCCAACCCCGAGGTTAAAACAAGAGGGGGGGGGTATGTGACAGCAGGAAGGTAAAGTCACCTGGTTGCATCCAGGGGGGTAGATATATTTCGCCCAGATTCAGGCTTTACGCCGACTTGTACAACTAGGTGGAGAGTTGTATAAGCCCAGCTGAGGCTAATGGGCTCATGGATGACTCATACCTCTAGGGAGAGTGTGGGGCGTCGTGCAGACAGGGAGTTGATGAGACCAGCTGAAGCTTGTCAGCTCATTTAGGCCTCTATAAGAACTCCCAGCTTCATTAGATGTTAGCTCATGCCTGGACCCAGACCTGTGTGGACTGTCTAGGGAGAGTGAACCCCTGTGCGGTGAGACAAAGCCTGTGTGGCTATTTGCTTGGACATTTAAAACCAGGGACTTAGGGACTAGGACAGCACTAGGCTGATCCCAGTTGTTAGTTAGGAAACCTGTATGTTTAGTCAGAGGTCAAGTTGACCAGGATTTATTTTGTTTATGTTTC
Organism: Rana muscosa; assembly: GCA_029206835.1. NCBI lineage: Eukaryota > Metazoa > Chordata > Amphibia > Anura > Ranidae > Rana > Rana muscosa. Next base: position 65,146,835 of record JARGYO010000094.1, read on the forward strand.
TTTTGCTTTGCTGTGTTTTGTCACTGTAAATAGAAAATAAACCGCACCTTTTTGATTTTGAAAACCACAACCTCCGTTTGCTGGGCCTGTTTTTGTGTGGGGAGCCCATCTCGGGGGTCACACACACCCGCTGCCGAGCTAACCCCCTCACACTTGTAATAACTGAATTCAGAAAGTGAGTAGCAATAGTGTTATATTGAAGTTTGTTTTCTGCAGAGGTCATAAAAGTTGAACTGCTTTCCATAATCTTCTTGAATAGCGTTTGAAGGGCTGGATAACCTGGCATCTTTTTTTATGGCCATACAGAAAGTGAGGGCAGACAGGCCAGGCAGCCCGAATGAGGTTTTAACTCTTCCTACCTGTCCCCTGTCCTGAATTAGAAACATATTGACTGGAGTTTCACTTTAGCTTATTTTTACTTTGAATTTTTTTAACAATGTAATTTAACCATAGATGCCTACAGTTTGCTGCAGATTATGTGCATTGTACTGCTCATTACCTCAAAGTACAAGCTTATGACCCCTTTCACAATGGGGCCGTGGTCGCATTCGCGGCAAAGCGCTGCTAGTTTTAGCGGCGCTGTACCGCTGTTTAAGCAGCGCTTTTGCGATGCATTTCGGTCGCTAGCAGGGCGCTTTGAACCCCAAAGAAGGGGTTAAAAACTCCTGTGTTGCGGCTCTTCCTATGCGCTTTTCAGGCACCTCAGAAGCACTGCCCATTCATTAATGCTGCTTGCAGGACTTTTCCGAACGTCCCGCAAACGCACCGCCCGTGTGTGAAAGCACCCATTGCAGAGAATGGGAGGCAGTTTTCAGGCGCTTTACAGGAGCTATTTCTAGCGCTAAAATGCCTGAAAACTGCCTCAGTGTGAAAGGGGTCTAAATAAGCCCTCAGCATTAGAATATTTACTGTTATTCAATGGTACAGCCTCATGTATACAACCCATTACCTTGTTAGCCTGAATAAGGAAGCAATCTATGAAGTCTCGGGGGGACTCTGGATCCAGGGATCTCCTGTGGGAGTTAATTTCCTCACTGATGAAAGATTTCACATGTTTACAGTCTGCAAACACCTTCTGATGGGGACCCGGAAGATGCTTCATAAGATTGGCAAATGTAGCATATGCCTGGGGAGGGAGAAGAGCAAATTTACATTATATACAGGACAGTATACAAAAGTTCTCTATCTTACTCTCAAAGTTAACCTATGCCCTAACTGAGGACAGTAAGGTATTTACATATTTTAACAATCAGTAAAAGAGCTTTAAAACAAGTCCTCGCCTGCCTCTGTAGCTGAAGATGTAGCAGTACAATTTTCGTTGAACACAGTAAAGCTTTAAATAAGGAAAAAAAAGCACTGACCACTCCTAGAGGCCTTCGGACAAAATTTAACAGATTGTTGGTGATGCAGAGAAATTTCAAGAAGTTCTCGTCCTCATAGTCCCATCGCTGCCCAAATACCACCAAGTTAATCACATTGTTTACTGCACGCCCGAGAACTGTGTGAGGATTGAATGCTTTGCCTAGGGAGGTAAGGAATAAGCATTAATACAATATGGGACCTTATAGCTTCTCAAACTTTTGGCTAAGATCAAGTATAGTATCTGTTTTTATCGGTGTCCAGTAGGGGTACTCCACTGTCAACCTGGCCTTTTGGCAGGAATGGTTGACAGAGGTTTAACTGGATGGACTGGTGTCTTTATTCAACCTTATCAACTATAGTATCTCTGGTGGTATGATGGGGGTTCTTAGGGACCTTATTCAGGAACCAAATTAAGAGTCCACTGGGTAAGGTGGGGGTCGGTATTGCTTCCCTAGTGTGTAGAGAACTCAGGGGCCCAGCACTTTCTTATTTGAATGGTGCTTCCTGGTCGGGCTGAGGGATGGAAATACCAACAGCATGTGTTGGCACACACTCCCTGAGAGTGGCAACTATGTCATGCTAGAGTAACACTATGGGTTTGGGGCCCAAATATGTGAAACTGCATTAGGTCATGACTCCACTCAATTTTTTTTCTGCACTTGGCCTCATGACATAGGGCTTTTGACTGAGACTGGAGCAATTTTGTTACCCAGCCGCAAGGCCTAGCCATTAAATTATACACTGACACCTTTTATTTTTCTATCCATGGGTCACTTCACTATTTTTATATGTGCCTTTTCCACTTCATTGCGGATGGTAGGCTGTGGCCCTACCAGACCTACCCTAAAGTCTAGGGGAAGTGGTGTGGTGTCTCCTTTTTGTTTGGGAGAGCCCACTTGATGGTCGACCTCAGATCTATTGTGGACCAAAGCAATTTATATGCAACTTATCACCGCAAATCCAAATACAAACCTTTCCAGACAATACGAACGGAAACATATCACGGTTTCTGAATTTAAGACTTTTTTTAGGCCTAACCCTCAGCATTACTAAAAACAGTGGGAGTCATATTGGTCCACAAACCCGATTCCTCATATGCCCATGTTCTCTACTGCCATGACCAGGCATAGATATGAGAAGATAATGCGATTTATGCACTTCAATGACAATGAACTGTCATCCTTGATTGTCCCTGAATATGATTGGCTTCACTAAATTCAGCCCCTCTTTAATAATTTTAACCAAAAATTTGCAGACTTGTATGTGACCCAACAAGTTGTCTGTGTAGATGAGTCCCTCATTATTTTTTTCTGCCTTTCAAATAGTTTCTCACCAGCAAGTGTGTTAGATATGTAGTAAAAATGTGTAAGCTTTGTGAGAGGGCAACAGGCTATACATATAATTTCCTGATTTGCCAGGGAAAAGACAGTCACGTGGAGCCCTGTGACTGCCCAGATTTCATAGGGAGCGCTGGCAAGATTGTTTGGGACTTGGTGTCACCCTTTTTCAGAAAGTGCTACCACTTGTATGTGGATTATTATTACACAAGCGTGCCACTTTTTAGACACCTTTTTGAAATTGGAATTGGCACATGTGGCACTGTGTGACCTAATCACTGGGGTATCCCCCAATGACTTGTAAATACCCGACCGAGACGGGGGGAGAGAGCCTGCTTGAGAAATGAGGAATTGCTTCCAGTGAAGTGGAAGGACAAACGGGATGTTTTCGTCCCGTCTTCCATTCATGCAGATACGACCGTCCACATTGCAACGGTCACTGGTGTTGTTGAGAAGCCCCTCTGTGTCAACGACTACAACCTTAGCATGGGAGGGGTGGACTTCAATGACCAGAGGATGGCCCCATGCTTAATTTCTCGTAAGTCCAGACGCTGGTACAAGAAAGTGTCTGTAAATGTATTCCAATTGGCCGAGTTTAAAGCTTTTGTACTATTACAAAGTGTCAGGAAGAAGTGGATCCTTCCTAAAATTTCAGGAAGAGATCATCACAGCCCTTTTGTATCCAGAAGGTGCTGTGGACCAATTTCCCAATCCAGATGTAGTGAGCCAGCTGCATGAGAGGCATTTTCCGGATGTCCTCCTGGTTCCTTGACCAAAAGAGCACCCCAAAAAAGATGTTGCGTTTGTAGTAGACGTGGATTTAGGCATAACACCCGTTATTTTTGTCCCTCCTGTCCTGGCCAACCTGGTCTCTGCCTCAAAAACTTTCCATCGCTACCACACGCTAGAGCAGTATTAGTATAGGGTGCAGCATGACACAATCTAGGGAACACATTCACATAGGGTCTCGAAAGATATTAGATAGTTAGGAAACTGGCTATTGCATTTTGAGAGACCCTAGCCTGGAAAGTTTACAGTTTTTAACTGTAGCGGGTATGCACTTTCCCGGGTGTAAATTTGAATCTGGCGGTGACACCAGTGATGTGTGATTCCCTGCGGCCCAGCAGGTGGCGCTGTCGCCACGGGCTGGGGGTTGAACCATTGCTGTGTGCCGTACCCCTTTTTGTCCTCCCTCGGCAGCGGTATGGTGGGGCGGGGAGCCCGCCGTGCTTGCTGGGAGAGGGTATAAAGGGGCCGGCCATATTTGTCACGGGGTTCGTAGTCCCAGGCACCTTTAGCCTGCGGACGGTGGTTCGTGCCGGTCCTCTGGGTGGCCTAGGCCTAGAGGACCACCGGAGATCGTGTTCCATCTCAGGCACCTTTAGCCTGGGGTGAGGTACTTGAATGGAGGTCCGGAGCTCAGTGCCCAACACTGAGTTCCGCGAGGGAAGGAGATCCTAGGGAACCCAGGAATTGGGTACCCGAATCGGGAAGGCGCAATGGACCGGGGGGAGCTCCTCACTTGAAGACCCGGTGCAGCATATTGCCGGTGACAGGTGAGCCTCTCGTCAGAGACCGCCTGGAAGGAAATCCCCCCTCGTGCGGAGACCGCAACCCACTTTCAGGAAGGAAAGTGGAGAACGATTGTGTCTGGGCCTATTCGCATCCACACCTCCTTTCCTGTGCTGTTCTTCAAGGGAGTTCAACTGTTTGTGTTCATTCGCATGAGAATAAAGGAGTGTTGGACTTTAATGGTGTGGGGCTCATTTCTGACGGACATGGCTCAAGGTGACTCTCGGAGGGAGGATCCAGGTGCACAACACTGACCCGAAGGTAAATTAAGAACGTTGCCTATACCGCACTGATACATGTGGCGGAGGCCTGGCGTGGTGTCCCCGCTCTCTCCCCTCTGAGATACCCCTAGACAAGAGACAGACGAGCAAGAACAAGAGAGGGGAGTGAGGACTCGGAGGTCGCTACATAACAGTTACAGGAAAATTACAAAAAAAGTAAAAAATAACATACAAAATTTAAAAAGTAAAAAAAATCTAATAAAAAAGCCAAAATAGTTGTCGTTGTATTGAGTTAATGTTCTGTTGTTACTGTGTTTTACTGTGTTTTATTGTTAACCATTACAGTGCCTTGAAAAAGTATTCATACCCCTCGAAATTTTCCACATTTTGTCATGTTACAGCCAAAAACTTAAATTAATTTTATGTGATAGACCAACTAAAGTGGCACATAATTGAAGTAGAAGGAAAATGATAAATGTTTTTCAAAAATGTTTACAAATACATATGTCAAAAGTGTGGAGTGCATTTGTATTCAGCCCCCTTTACTCTGATACCCCCAACTAAAATCTACTGGAACCAATTGCCTTTAGAAGTACCCTAATTAGTAAATAGGGTCCACTTGTGTGTAATTTAATCTCAGTATAAATACAGCTGTTCTGTGAAGCCCTCAGAGGTTTGTTAACGAACCTTAGTGAACAAACAGCATCATGAAGGCCAAGGAACACACCAGACAGGTCAGATATAAAGTTGCGGAGAAGTTTAAAGCAGAGTTAGGTTATAAAAAAAAATATCCCAAGCTTTGAACATCTCTCGGAGCACTGTTCAATTCATCATCTGAAAATGGAAAGGGTATGGCACAGCTGCAAACCTACCAAGACATGGCCATCCAACTAAACTGACATGCGGGGCAAGGAGAGCATTAATCAGAGAAGCAGCCAAGAGGCCCATGGTAACTCTGGAGGAGCTGCAGAGATCCACAGCTCAGGTGGGAGAAACTGTCCACAGGACAACTATTAGGAAATCTTAGCAGAAAACCTGTAATGCCCTGTACACACGATCGGATTTCCGATGGAATAAAATCCAATGGATTTTTCCATCAGTCTTGCCTACACACCATCAGTCAAAAATCCGACCGTTCCAAACGCTGTGACGTAAAACACTCCGAAGAGCAGAGAAAAATTAAGTTCAATGCTTCTGAGCATGCGTCGACTTGATTCTGAGCATGCGTGGGGTTTTTCTCCGATGGAGTTCCCCACAGATGATCGGAATTTGCTATCGGTATTTTTTCCATCTGTAAAATTTAAAACATGTTCTATTTTTTCATACCGATCAGAAAAAACGATCGTGTGTACGCAGCATTAGAGTTTGCAAAAGACTTGAGACTGGGGCGGAGGTTTACCTTCCAGCAGGACAACAACCCTAAACATAGAGCCAGAGCTACAATGGAATGGTTTCGATCAAAGCGTATTCATGTGTTAGAATGGCCCAGTCAAAGTCCAGACCTAAATCCAATTTAAAATCTGTGGCATGACTTGAAAATTGCTGTTCACAGACGCTCTCCATCCAATCTGACAGAGTTTGAGCTATTTTGCAAAGAATGGGCAAAAATGTCACTCTGGATGTGCAAAGCTGGTAGAGACATCCCCAAAAAGACTTGCAGCTGTAATTGCAGCAAAAGGTGGTTCTACAAAGTATTGACTCAGGGGGGCTGAATAAAAATGCACACCACTTTTTTCACATATTTATTTGTAAAAAAAAAATGAAAAACATCTGTCATTTTACTTCCACTTCACAATTATGTGCCACTCTGTGTTGGTCTATCACCAAAATCCCAATAAAAAATAATTTATGTTTGTTTTTAGTTGTAACAAAGTTTGTAAAATTTTAAGAAGTATGAATACTTTTTCAAGGCACTGGGTAGGAATGCCATTCAGCTTTGTAGGAATGCCATTCAGCTGCAGCACTGATATGTTTATTCTGACAGCAACAGGGTGTGCTTTCAGAATATATATGTCAGTGATTTCAGAGCTGTAAGTGGAGATTTCTTCACCGCAGTTAAAAGAAAGAGCATGTATGCCCAAGCATTTTTGTATTTTGGGGTGTGGCATATATCATTTAAGTGACAACTTTGTGTACAAAAAAAGAAACTTGTGGCAAAAAATAAAATTTCTCTTATCGTCCATGGACTGACACAGCAAGATACTCTAAACGTGTGGGTATATGCCCCTGCTCGCAGGAGAAGATCTAGGCAGAATGTTAGATGTTAGAAACACACATTCTAGAACAAACCAGAGCTGAACAGCCCCGCCCAGGGGGGCGGTCCCTCCGGACATTACCCTCCCACCTGCAGCTAGCAGCCCCAGTTTTTTTCTGCCTAGCAGAAGGAGAAGACGTGGCTCTCTCAGGAGCCAGTCTCCTGGAAGATTTTACTTTTAAAATGTATTCCTTTGGGAATTTTATTATTTTATTTTTGAGACCTTCAATCAACTGTCGGCTGGGCAACAGGTTGGGTACACTGGTATCCTCGTAGTCTTCCCTGTCCGACCATCCAGCGTGCTGATCCTCGCCTTGTGTGCGTGAGACTCAGTTCACGACATGCCCCATGACTCCAGGGGTGGCCGGGTTGCTTTTATGCTCCCGTGGTCCTCTCAAGATTGAACAGTACCTGACTGACTGTATCTTTTGCGGTGGACCGGGCCGACAGCTACGCAGTACTGCTCTGTGATAGGTCTGTCTGAAACAAGCCAGTGGGTCCCTCTGGGACAGGTAAGTAGTCTCTCCTGCTGCAGGTGAGTACATGCTGGCTGTGTTTCTTTATGTGGGGGGGTTTCTCCCTGTCTCCCCCCTGTTATGCTGCTCTCTGCACCCTGTACTGGTGCTGTGCTGTGGGGGTGCTTGGGGGTCACTCTGGCCTGGCTGGGGGCGCTCATGTCTGTCAGTGGACTCTGGGAAGAGGGGCAGTGTTCTGGTGTGTAAGGTGGGGACTTTTTGCGTGCGCCATTAGCGCTGGATGTTTTTTTTTAATGTGCACAGCGGCCATCTTGCTGTGGTTCAATGGCGCAGTTATATCTGCGGCCGGCGGCCATTTTCTTGAAGACGCGGCGCTTTTATTTTCGGTTTCGGCCTCTAGCGGCGGCGCTGTGGCGTGAATCTCCTCACAATCTCCTCACAGATTCTTCATTCTCCTCAGACTTCACAGCACGGTTTCCTCAGCAGAACTGAGCGGTCCTTAAGGGTTGGCGAGTTCTCGGGGTATCCCCTCCTCAGCCTCAGCGTAGCCAGTGGGTGGACTGTATATTCACTGCAGTAGTGTATAAGGTCTCAGAGGGTGGCGATATGGAGTCTGGTACACCCGCTTCTCCACACTTGCCTGAGGCAACTGGCAGTGCTCCTGCACCTGCGGTCCCTATGGGCCAGTTGTCGGCAGTCCTGGAATCATTCCTTGTCAGAATGGAAGCGGTGTGTGAGCGCAAGGGAGCTGCAAAGCGCCCCCTCCGCACACATTCTCCTGTAGGGTAGTGCTCTGTCTCAGATATGGGCCTAGCTACTGCCGCTCAGGACCCTAGCTCTGATGATTTTCATGTTTTTGAACAGGATATTCCCTGTGAGGAAGACCCCAGTTCTGAATAACTGACATGGTGCTTGTAAGTGAACTCATTGATGCTGTGAGGGACACTATCAAGCTGAATATTGAGGCTGAGGAACCTCAGGTGGAAGCTGTCTCCTTTGGTTTCTTTAAAGCCGTTTATTCAAAAAAAGTTTTTTTCATATGTGCCTTTTTTCGATACATTCATTGACCAAGTCTGGGATAAGCCGCAGAAGACTTTGACGGTCCCGCGGCACCTAGCCATGAGGTACCCCTTTGAGGAGGACCTGGTTAAGAAGTGGGCTCTCCCCCCAGTGGTCGACCCCCCGGTCGCCCCCTTTGAATAAAGCTACCACGCTCCCAATGGAAGGGACTCCTGCATTAAGGATCCCACTGACAGGAGGTCAGAAGTGGTGAGTAGAACTATGTTTACCTTATTGGGGTCTGCCTTACACCCTATAGTGGCGGCGACATTTGTGTCTCAGACACTCACAGGTTGGGAAAAGATTTTGCACCAGACAGTACAGGAGCATAATCTCCCTCCTGAGACCATTTCCCTGGCTCACCAACTTGCGCAGGGTTTAGTCTCTGTGTGCGATGCCACTTTGGATGTGGCCCCTTTAATATCTGGGGCTTCTATCTATGCTGTGGTGCTGCATCGCTTTATCTGGCTGAAATGCTGATCGGCCAAATAGCTCCTGGCTGACTTGCCCTTTAAGGGCGGTAGACTGTTTGGGCTGCCCTGGATGACATTATTGTGGATGTCACAGGGGGAAAGAGCACCTTCCTTTCTCAGTCTGTTAAGAAAAAAGAGCCCCACTGTAGGCCGGGCCCTTCCTTTCCGGCAAAGAAGGAGTTTTTCGTCAGTCAGAATCCACGGGTAAGCCCGCCCAGACTGAGAAAAGTGCAGCTGGGGGACATAAGCGTCTGGGTGCGTAAGCCTACCAAACTAGCTCCCAAGCCACCGCCGCATGAAGTCTTGCCCCTGCCCGACTCAGGGGCGGTGGGGACGTCCTTGCAGGTTCACGGTTCAGTGGACCTGCTGGATCTCCGACCGGTGGGTGTGCGAGGTGGTCACCTCAAGATACAGGATAGAGTTCTGTTCCTGACCCCAGATAGATTCTCTCCCTCAATTCTCCCTCTCCTTCCTGCCCGTCGGGTGGCCCTCTTAGGGGCTGTACAGGAATGATCAGGTCCGGAGTGATTGTGCCGGTTCCGTCACAGGAGAGTTTTCAGGGTTTCTACTCTAATCTGTTTGTAGTCCCAAAAAAGGGACGGGGTTCGGCCAATCCTGGGCCTTACGGCCTGAATGCCTTGGTAATGGTGCACAAGTTCCGCATGGAATCCATTCGCACGGTGTTCGTTACACTCCAAGGGGATTTTCTGGCATCCTTGGACATCAAGGACGCCTACTTGCAGGTTCCGATCTGCGCAAGTCACCAGAAGTTTCTGCGCTTGCGATCGGCGAAGTCCACTATCAATTTGTGGCTCTTCCCTTCAGCCCAGCCTCAGAACCAAAGGTGTTTACCAAGGTGCTTGCTCTGGTTCTAGCTTTGCTGATGCATTGCTATCATGGCCTATCTGGACGACCTTCTTCTAAGAGAAGACAATGGCTCAGAATTAGAAGAAGTGTGACTATCGTCAGTCAGACCCTTTGGGACTGCGGGTGGCTCCTGAACATTCAGAAGTCGGTCCTGGTCCTGGCTCAGCATTCGGAGTATCTCGGTCTGATCCTGGACTCCTTGGAGGCGTAGGTATTCCTACCCCTGGAGAAGTTACTGACATTTAAGTCTGCAGTGCGGGTCCTGAAGTCCCGAAAATGGTCGTAAACCCGTTTTTTGCATGAAAGTCCTGGAACTCATGGGGGTCTTGTTCGAGGCTGTTCCGTATGTCCAATCACACACGCGGGCATTACAGTAAGAGATCCTGTCCACTTGGGACAAATCCCCGTTGTCCTTGGATCTTCAGATCCAGATGAGTCACCCAATCAGGGCATCCCTGGCGTGGTGGTTGGGGTTCCCGGCCCTTCGGTCCAGGGAAGTCGTTCCTCCCCATCCAGTGGACGGTGATCATGATGGAAGCCAGCCTGATGGGCTGGGGTGGAGTCTGGGGAGTCCTGTCAGCCCAAAGGCTTTGAACTCTGGACGAAGCCCGTTTTACCGATCGATGTTCTGGAAATACAGGCAATCAGACTGTGCCTCTCCTCATGGTCTCAGTCGGCCGTCTACATTCGAGCATAGACAAGAGGCAGGCGGACCATCGGAGTCATCAAACGCTGGACAAGGGAGAGTGGTCCTTACACCCGGAGTTTTTTTTCAAATTTTGTACCGGATGTGGACCTGATGGCCTCTCGACTCAATCGAAAGGTGTCAAGGTTTGTGGCCAGGTCCAAGGATCCTTGGGCGGATGCCTCGGATCCGTTGGTGGGCCCATGGGGTCATTATCACCTGAAATCTGTTATCCTCCGCTGCAGCTGCTTCCTCGCCTGCTGCGCAGGGTTGTGGCCGAGGGGATTATGGTGATCCTCTTGCGCCAGATGGGCCTCGGCGTCATGGTATGCTGATCTGGTACGTCTCATCGCGGACGTTCCTTGGCGGTTGCCAATGAGGAAGGACCTTCTGTCTCAAGGTCCTGTTTGTCATCCTGTTTTACAGTCTCTGGTTTTAACGGCATAGCTATTGCAAGCCAGGTGCTGAGAGTCCGAGGTCTCTCGGATTCAGTCATTTCGACCATCTTAAGGGCACGGAAGTCTTCCGCTAGAAAGATATATCACCGTACCTGGGAAGCTTACATCGCTATGTGCGAAGAGCTGGACTAGCGTCCACAGACGTATTCCGTCCCCAGTATCCTGCGGTCCTTGCAGCGTGGCGTGACCCGAATGCTTGCTTGAGTACCATAGGGGTAAGTTTTCGGCCTTGGCCATCTTCTTTCAGCGACTGCTAGCGGGTCATTCCTTGGTTAGCACCCTTGTGCAGGGGGTTCGCCATGTGCTCCCTCCTGTTAAACCTCCTCTCCCTCCTCAGGATTTGAACTTGGTGCTCTCGGCTCTCCAGGAACCTCACTTTGAAAATATCAGAGATATTCCCCTCTTGACCTTGTCTCCGAAGGTGGCCTTCTTAGTGGCCATTACTTCTGTCAGACGGGTGTCTGAGTTGGCGGCCTTGTCCTGCAAGTCGCCCTATTTGGTCATCCATTAGGATAAGGCGGTGTTGCATCCGCGACCTTCCTTTTGCCAAGGGTGGTCTCGGCTTTTCACCTACATGTGGACATTGTCCTCCCGTCCTTGTGTCCTCACCCATCGCATTCCAGAGGGTTTGCACTTCACACATTGGATGTGGTACCTGCTATGACTCACTAGTTGTGTCCATCTCTGGTCCGAAACAGGGCCGAGCGGTATCGTCTGCCACCATTTCTGGTGGATCAGACAGGCTGTTATACAGGCCTATGCCATTAAGGGGCGGGCGCCTCTTTTTCCGGTTACGGCACATTCCACCAGGGCAATTGGTGCTTCCTGGGCTTTCCGACATCAAGCGTCGGTTGCACAAGTGTGCAAGACGGCGACCTGGTCGTCCGTTCATACCTTTTCTAAGTTCTATAAGGCTGATGTGGCTGCATCTTCGAATGCTTCCTTCGGCCGCAAAGTGTTGCAGGCCGCTGTTTAATGTTGCAACTCCTCCGTTGAGGAGCTCTGCTTGTTTGGAGTGAAGTTTTGGTTGTTCCTTTACTACTGCTCCCACCCTTCTGATACCGCTTTGGGACATCCCACACGTTTACAGTATCTTGCTGTGTCAGTCCATGGACGATAAGAGAAAATAGGATTTTTGCACTCACCGTAAAATCCGTTTCTCTGACGTCCATGGACTGACACAGCACCCACCCTTCTTTTAAGGTTTGTACTGCTTTGTTACAAACTGAGGCTGCTAGCTGAAGGTGGGAGGGTAATGTCCGGAGGGACCGCCCCCCTGGGCGGGGCTGTTCAGCTCTGGTTTGTTCTAGAATGTATGTTTCTAACATCTAACATTCTGCCTAGATCTTCTCCTGCGAGCAGGGACATATACCCACACGTTTACAGTATCTTGCTGTGTCAGTCCATGGACGTCCATGGACGTCAGAGAAACAGATTTTACGGTGAGTACAAAAATCCTTTTATTCCATGGACTCAACATGCCTCTCAGCAAATAGTTTGGGGTGTCTATTTTCCAAAAAGGGGTTATTTGGGGGGGGGGGTTGTGCTATCTTGGCATTTCAGGGCCTCCCAAACTGTGATAGGAAGTGAAAATAAGCAATTTACGTCCTTTGAAATCCTGAAGGTGGTGATTGGTTTTCGACAACCGTATGTGGCTAGGCTCCCAAAAAGTCTCACGCATGTGGAATCCTCATACTCAGGAGAAGCAGCAGAATGTATTTTGGGTGTAATTCCACATATACCCATGGAAAGTGTGAGCAAGATATAATTTAATTGATAACTTTGTTTACAAAAAGAGAAACTTGTGGCAAAAAAATAAAATATTCCATGGACTCAACATGCCTCTCAGCAAATAGTTTGGGGTGTCTACTCTCCATAGCAGAGAAGCAGCAGAATGCATTTTGGGGTGTAATTCCACATATACCCATGGCATTCAGCTGCAGCACTGATATGTTTATTCTGACAGCAACAGGGTGTGCTTTCAGAATATATATGTCAGTGATTTCAGAGCTGTAAGTGGAGATTTCTTCACCGCAGTTAAAAGAAAGAGCGTGTATGCCCAAGCATTTTTGTATTTTGGGGTGTGGCATATATCATTTAAGTGACAACTTTGTGTACAAAAAAAGAAACTTGTGGCAAAAAATAAAATTTCTCTTATCGTCCATGGACTGACACAGCAAGATACTCTAAACGTGTGGGTATATGCCCCTGCTCGCAGGAGAAGATCTAGGCAGAATGTTAGATGTTAGAAACATACATTCTAGAACAAACCAGAGCTGAACAGCCCCGCCCAGGGGGGCGGTCCCTCCGGACATTACCCTCCCACCTGCAGCTAGCAGCCCCAGTTTTTTTCTGCCTAGCAGAAGGAGAAGACGTGGCTCTCTCAGGAGCCAGTCTCCTGGAAGATTTTACTTTTAAAATGTATTCCTTTGGGAATTTTATTATTTTATTTTTGAGACCTTCAATCAACTGTCGGCTGGGCAACAGGTTGGGTACACTGGTATCCTCATAGTCTTCCCTGTCCGACCATCCAGCGTGCTGATCCTCGCCTTGTGTGCGTGAGACTCAGTTCACGACATGCCCCATGACTCCAGGGGTGGCCGGGTTGCTTTTATGCTCCCGTGGTCCTCTCAAGATTGAACAGTACCTGACTGACTGTATCTTTTGCGGTGGACCGAGCCGACAGCTACGCAGTATTGCTCTGTGATAGGTCTGTCTGAAACAAGCCAGTGGGTCCCTCTGGGACAGGTAAGTAGTCTCTCCTGCTGCAGGTGAGTACATGCTGGCTGTGTTTCTTTATGTGGGGGGGTTTCTCCCTGTCTCCCCCCTGTTATGCTGCTCTCTGCACCCTGTACTGGTGCTGTGCTGTGGGGGTCACTCTGGCCTGGCTGGGGGTGCTCATGTCTGTTAGTTGACTCTGGGAAGAGGGGCAGTGTTCTGGTGTGTGAGGTGGGGACTTTTTGCGCGCGCCATTAGCGCTGGATGTTTTTTTTTAATGCGCACAGCGGCCATCTTGCTGTGGTTCAATGGCGCAGTTATATCTGCGGCCGGCGGCCATTTTCTTGAAGCCGCGGCGCTTTTATTTTCGGTTTCGGCCTCTAACGGCGGCGCTGTGGCGTAAATCTCCTCACAATCTCCTCACAGATTCTTCATTCTCCTCAGGCTTCACAGCGCGGTTTCCTCAGCAGAACTGAGCGGTCCTTAAGGGTTGGCGAGTCCTCGGGGTATCCCCTCCTCAGCCTCAGCGTAGCCAGTGGGTGGACTGTATATTCACTGCAGTAGTGTATAAGGTCTCAGAGGGTGGCGATATGGAGTCTGGTACACCCGCTTCTCCACACTTGCCTGAGGCAACTGGCAGTGCTCCTGCACCTGCGGTCCCTATGGACCAGTTGTCGGCAGTCCTGGAATCATTCCTTGTCAGAATGGAAGCGGTGTGTGAGCGCAAGGGAGCTGCAAAGCGCCCCCTCCCCACACATTCTCCTGTAGGGTAGTGCTCTGTCTCAGATATGGGCCTAGCTACTGCCGCTCAGGACCCTAGCTCTGATGATTTTCATCTTTTTGAACAGGATATTCCCTGTGAGGAAGACCCCAGTTCTGAATAACTGACATGGAGCTTGTAAGTGAACTCATTAATGCTGTGAGGGACACTATCAAGCTGAATATTGAGGCTGAGGAACCTCAGGTGGAAGCTGTCTCCTTTGGTTTCTTTAAAGCCGTTTATTCAGAAAAAGGTTTTTTCATATGTGCCTTTTTTCGATACATTCATTGACCAAGTCTGGGATAAGCCGCAGAAGACTTTGACGGTCCCGCGGCACCTAGCCATGAGGAACCCCTTTGAGGAGGACCTGGTTAAGAAGTGGGCTCTCCCCCCAGTGGTCGACCCCCCGGTCGCCCCCTTTGAATAAAGCTACCACGCTCCCAATGGAAGGGACTCCTGCATTAAGGATCCCACTGACAGGAGGTCAGAAGTGGTGAGTAGAACTATGTTTACCTTATTGGGGTCTGCCTTACGCCCTATAGTGGCGGCGACATTTGTGTCTCAGACACTCACAGGTTGGGAAAAGATTTTGCACCAGACAGTACAGGAGCATAATCTCCCTCCTGAGACCATTTCCCTGGCTCACCAACTTGCGCAGGGTTTACTCTCTGTGTGCGATGCCACTTTGGATGCGGCCCCTTTAATATCTGGGGTCTCTATCTATGCTGTGGTGCTGCATCGCTTTATCTGGCTGAAATGCCTATCGGCCGAACTAGCTTCCAAATAGCTCCTGGCTGACTTGCCCTTTAAGGGCGGTAGACTGTTTGGGCCGCCCTGGATGACATTATTGTGGATGTCACAGGGGGAAAGAGCACCTTCCTTCCTCAGTCTGTTAAGAAAAAAGAGCCCCACTGTAGGCCGGGCCCTTCCTTTCCGGCAAAGAAGGAGTTTTTCGTCAGTCAGAATCCACGGGTAAGCCCGCCCAGACTGAGAAAAGTGCAGCTGGGGGACATAAGCGTCTGGGTGCGTAAGCCTACCAAGCTAGCTCCCAAGCCACCGCCGCATGAAGTCTTGCCCCTGCCCGACTCAGGGGCGGTGGGGACGTCCTTGCAGGTTCACGGTTCAGTGGACTTCCTGGATCTCTGACCGGTGGGTGTGCGAGGTGGTCACCTCAAGATACAGGATAGAGTTCTGTTCCTGACCTCAGATAGATTCCCTCCCTCAATTCTCCCTCTCCTTCCTGCCCGTCGGGTGGCCCTCTTAGGGGCTGTACAGGAATGATTAGGTCCGGAGTGATTGTGCCGGTTCCGTCACAGGAGAGTTTTCAGGGTTTCTACTCTAATCTGTTTGTAGTCCCAAAAAAGGGACGGGGTTCGGCCAATCCTGGGCCTTACGGCCTGAATGCCTTGGTAATGGTGCACAAGTTCCACATGGAATCCATTCGCACGGTGTTCGTTACACTCCAAGGGGATTTTCTGGCATCCTTGGACATCAAGGACGCCTACTTGCAGGTTCCGATCTGCGCAAGTCACCAGAAGTTTCTGCGCTTGCGATCGGCGAAGTCCACTATCAATTTGTGTCTCTTCCCTTCGGCCCAGCCTCGGAACCAAAGGTGTTTACCAAGGTGCTTGCTCTGGTTCTAGCTTTGCTGAGACAGCGATGCATTGCTATCATGGCCTATCTGGATGACCTTCTTCTAAGAGAAGACAATGGCTCAGAATTAGAAGAAGTGTGACTATCGTCAGTCAGACCCTTTGGGACTGCGGGTGGCTCCTGAACATTCAGAAGTCGGTCCTGGTCCCGGCTCAGCATTCGGAGTATCTCGGTCTGATCCTGGACTCCTTGGAGGCGTAGGTATTCCTACCCCTGGAGAAGTTACTGGCATTTCAGTCTGCAATGCGGGTCCTGAAGTCCCGAAAATGGTCGTAAACCCGTTTTTTGCATGAGAGTCCTGGGACTCATGGGGGTCTTGTTCGAGGCTGTTCCGTATGTCCAATCACACACGCGGGCATTACAGTAAGAGATCCTGTCCACTTGGGACAAATCCCCGTTGTCCTTGGATCTTCAGATCCAGATGAGTCACCCAATCAGGGCATCCCTGGCGTGGTGGTTGGGGTTCCCAGCCCTTCGGTCCAGGGAAGTCGTTCCTCCCCATCCAGTGGACGGTGATCATGACGGAAGCCAGCCTGATGTGCTGGGGTGGAGTCTGGGGAGTCCTGTCAGCCCAAAGGCTTTGGACTCTGGACGAAGCCTGTTTTACCGATCGATGTTCTGGAAATACAGGCAATCAGACTGTGCCTCTCCTCATGGTCTCAGTCGGCCGTCTACATTCGAGCATAGACAAGTGGCAGGTGGACCATCGGAGTCGTCAGACGCTGGACAAGGGAGAGTGGTCCTTACACCCAGAGTTTTTTTTCAAATTTTGTACCGGATGTGGACCTGATGGCCTCTCGACTCAATCGCAAGGTGTCAAGGTTTGTGGCCAGGTCCAGGGATCCTTGGGCGGATGCCTCGGATCCGTTGGTGGGCCCATGGGGTCATTATCACCTGATATCTGTTATCCTCCGCTGCAGCTGCTTCCTTGCCTGCTGCGCAGGGTTGTGGCCGAGGGGATTCCGGTGATCCTCTTGCGCCAGATGGGCCTCGGCGTCATGGTACGCTGATCTGGTACGTCTCATCGCGGACGTTCCTTGGCGATTGCCAATGAGGAAGGACCTTCTGTCTCAAGGTCCTGTTTGTCATCCTGTTTTACAGTCTCTGGTTTTAACGGCATAGCTATTGCAAGCCAGGTGCTGAGAGTTCGAGGTCTCTCGGATTCAGTCATTTCGACCATCTTAAGGGCACGGAAGTCTTCCGCTAGAAAGATATATCACCGTACCTGGGAAGCTTACATCGCTATGTGCGAAGAGCTGGACTAGCATCCACGGACGTATTCCGTCCCCAGCGACCGCTAGTGGGTCATTCCTTGGTTAGCACCCTTGTGCAGGGGGTTCGCCATGTGCTCCCTCCTGTTAAACCTCCTCTCCCTCCTGGATTTGAACTTGGTGCTCTCGGTTCTCCAGGAACCTCACTTTGAAAATATCAGAGATATTCCCCTCTTGACCTTGTCTCCGAAGGTGGCCTTCTTAGTGGCCATTACTTCTGTCAGACGGGTGTCTGAGTTGGCGGACTTGTCCTGCAAGTCGCCCTATTTGGTCATCCATTAGGATAAGGCG
Source organism: Rana muscosa (assembly GCA_029206835.1). Lineage (NCBI taxonomy): Eukaryota > Metazoa > Chordata > Amphibia > Anura > Ranidae > Rana > Rana muscosa. The sequence continues at coordinate 65,164,292 of JARGYO010000094.1, forward strand.
GTGTTGCATCCGCGACCTTCCTTTTGCCAAGGGTGGTCTCGGCTTTTCACCTACATGTGGACATTGTCCTCCCGTCCTTGTGTCCTCACCCATCGCATTCCAGAGGGTTTGCGCTTCACACATTGGATGTGGTACCTGCTATGACTCACTAGTTGTGTCCGTCTCTGGTCCGAAACAGGGCCGAGCGGTGTCGTCTGCCACCATTTCTGGTGGATCAGACAGGCTGTTATACAGGCCTATGCCATTAAGGGGCGGGCGCCTCTCTTTCCGGTTACGGCACATTCCACCAGGGCAATTGGTGCTTCCTGGGCTTTCTGACATCAAGCGTCGGTTGCACAAGTGTGCAAGACGGCGACCTGGTCGTCCGTTCATACCTTTTCTAAGTTCTATAAGGTTGATGTGGCTGCATCTTCGAATGCTTCCTTCGGCCGCAAAGTGTTGCAGGCCGCTGTTTAATGTTGCAACTCCTCCGTTGAGGAGCTCTGCTTGTTTGGAGTGAAGTTTTGGTTGTTCCTTTACTACTGCTCCCACCCTTCTGATACTGCTTTGGGACATCCCACACGTTTACAGTATCTTGCTGTGTCAGTCCATGGACGATAAGAGAAAATAGGATTTTTGCACTTACCGTAAAATCCGTTTCTCTGACGTTCATGGACTGACACAGCACCCACCCTTCTTTTAAGGTTTGTACTGCTTTGTTACAAACTGAGGCTGCTAGCTGCAGGTGGGAGGGTAATGTCCAGAGGGACCCCCCCCTGGGCGGGGCTGTTCAGCTCTGGTTTGTTCTAGAATGTATGTTTCTAACATCTAACATTCTGCCTAGATCTTCTCCTGCGAGCAGGGACATATACCCACACGTTTACAGTATCTTGCTGTGTCAGTCCATGGACGTCCATGGACGTCAGAGAAACAGATTTTACGGTGAGTACAAAAATCCTTTTTCCATGGACTCAACATGCCTCTCAGCAAATAGTTTGGGGTGTCTATTTTCCAAAAAGGGGTTATTTGGGGGGGGTTGTGCTATCTTGGCATTTCAGGGCCTCCCAAACTGTGATAGGAAGTGAAAATAAGCAATTTACGTCCTTTGAAATCCTGAAGGTGGTGATTGGTTTTCGACAACCGTATGTGGCTAGGCTCCCAAAAAGTCTCACGCATGTGGAATCCTCATACTCAGGAGAAGCAGCAGAATGTATTTTGGGTGTAATTCCACATATACCCATGGAAAGTGTGAGCAAGATATAATTTAAGTGATAACTTTGTGTACAAAAAGAGAAACTTGTGGCAAAAAATCAAATATTCCATGGACTCAACATGCCTCTCAGCAAATAGTTTGGGGTGTCTACTCTCCGTAGCAGAGAAGCAGCAGAATGCATTTTGGGGTGTAATTCCACATATACCCATGGCATGTGTGAGCAATATATAATTTAAATGACAACTTTGTGTAGAAAAAATATTCCATGGGCTCAAAATGCCTCTCAGTAAATTCCTTTGGATGTCTACTACCAAAAAGCGCTAATTTGGAATTTGGGGGGGGGGGTGGAAGGGATGGGGGTTGTACTGGTCTGCCATTTTAGCACCTCAAGAAACGTGATATGCAATCAGAAAGTAAAAGCTACAATTACAGTATACAGGTGTGCTCATAAGTTTACATACTCTGGCGGAATTTATGATTTCTTGGCCATTTTTCAGAGAATACGAATGATAACACAAAAAAACTTTTCTTTCACTCATGGTTAGTGTTTGCCTGAAGCCATTTATTATCAATCAACTGTGTTTTACTCTTTTTAAATCATGATCACAATAGAAAATACCCAAATGACCCTGATCAAAAGTTTACATACTCTGGTAATTTTGGCCTGATAACATGCTGCACACAAGTTGACACAAAGGGGTTTGAATGGCTATTAAAGGTAACCTTGCTCACCTGTGATCTGTTTATTTGTAATTAGTGTGTGTGTATAAAAGGTCAATGAGTTTTTGGACCCATGACAGACCTTTGCATCTTTCATCCAGTGCTGCACTGACGTTTCTGGATTCTGAGTCATGAGGAAATCAAGAGAATTGTCAAAGAATCGGGGGGAAAAGGTAATTGAACTGTATAAAACAGGGATATAAAAAGATATCCGGGGAATTGAGACTGCCAATCAGCAGTGTTCAAACTCTAATCAAGAAGTGGAAAATTAGGTGTTCTGTTGAAACCAAACCACGGTCAGGTAGACCAACTAAAATTTCAGCCACAACTGCCAGGAAAATTGTTCGGGATTCAAAGAAAACCCCACAAATAAGTTCAGGTGAAATACAGGACTCTCTGAAAACATGTGGTGTAGCTGTTTCAAGATGCACAATAAAGAGGCACTTGAAGAAACAAGGACTATGATGAAAGGTACACCATTCCTACTGTGAAACACGGAGATGGATCGCTGATGTTTTGGGGATGTGTGAGCTGCAAAGGCACAGGATTGCATGTAAGAAATCCTGACAAGGGGTACCCCTGGAGGTGACTACAAATACATGGTGCCTAATAGTCAGTGTTGGCAGGCTTTAGTTGGGGCACTTCTGTAGATGGTGCACACATAGCTTTCCTTTTAAGACTATATACAAGGGAAGGCTGATAGGCTGCTGAGTAAGGGGCAGTCTCAGTTGGCATTAAATGTGGGCAGTAAGGGGTTAAACTCTGTAGTTCTGCACATCAATTCTGGCATGCAACAGATCAGATCCAGTAGGCATGACTATGAGTTGTTCTCCTAGAAGTCTCAGTTCTCACGATCAGGTCCTCACAATGATCAGTCTCTCACTGGTAGTGGGAGACTCAATTATTAGGAGGACAGAGAGGGAAATCTTTCAGAAAGACCCGGGTTGCTGAACAGTGTGTTGTTTACCAGGTGCTCAGGTTCGGCACTTCATGGATCGGGTGGACAGATTATTGGGACGGGCTGGGGAGGACCCAGCGGTCATTTAACATGTTGATACCAATGACCAAGTGAGAGGAAGGAGGAGAGTCCTAAAAAACGATTTCAGGGAATAGTCTGAGGAAAAGGATCTCCAGGGTAGTTTTCTCTGAAATACTACCTGTACCTCGAGCCACACCAGAGAGGCAGCAGGAGCTTAAGGAACTGACCAAGTGGCTGAGGAACTGATGTAGGAAAGAGGGATTTACGTTCCTGGAGAACTGGGCTGACTTCTTAGTCGGTTACCGGCTCTTTAGTAAGAACAGACTTCACCTTAATGGGGATCCAAAGCAGGCAGAATATTAGCATGCATAAAAAAGGGGGTACACTCCAGGGACAAAACTATAATTCTACCACTTTATAAAGCACTGGTCAGGTCTCATCTGGAGTTTTCCGTTCAGTTCTGGTCACCAGTCCTCCGAAGGGATGTGCTGGAGAGAGTCCAAAGAAGGGCACCAAACTAATAAGGGGACTGGAGGACCTCAATTACGAGGAAAGGCTGCAGACACTTCATTTATTCTCGCTGGAGAAAAGACGATTGAGAGGGGACATGATATCCATCAACAACTATCTCAATAGGGATCCCAGCATAGGAAATAATCTATTTAGTCCTAGGGAGTGTAAAAGGACACAGGACCACACAATGAGACTGGAGGAGAAGCAGTTTAACTTTAAACTGCGTAGGGATTACTTCACTGTTAGGGCAATAAGGATGTTGAACTCTCTCCCACAATTGGTGGTGGCTGCAGGGAGTATGGATATCTTTAAAAGACTGATGCCTCGTACACACCACCGGTTTTTCAGACGGGAAAACTGCTATGAGAGCTTTTCGTCGGGAATCCCGGCAGTGTGTATGCTCCATCGCAGTTTCCGACGGGAAAACTGCCGGACAAAAAAAGAGATCAGGATCTCTTTTTTCCCCGTCAGGCCAAAAATCCGAGTTTGAAATCCGTTCGTCTGTATGGTGCGCATGCTCAGAATCAAGTCTAAGACGGGAGCTCTTTCTGGTAAAACCAGCGTTCGTAATGGAGATAACACATTCGTCACGCTGTAATGGACTGAAAAGCACAAGGCTGAAAAGCGCGAATCGTCTCTCACCAAACTTTTGCTAACACGAGGATCAGCAAAAGCAGCCCAAAGGGTGGCGCCGTTGGAATGGAACTTCCCCTTTATAGTGCGATCAACGTCGTACATGTTGTACGTCACCGTGCTTTAGACGGGTGGACTTTTGTCTGAGCGTGTGTATGCAAGGCAGGCTGAGAGGAATTCTGTCGGGAAAACCGTCTGATTTTTATCCGTCGGAAAAACCGGTCGTGTGTACTAGGCATTAGATGTACATCCTAAAGGACACAACATACAGAGATATGGGAAATCATTATAGACACTGATACACATGTACCTACACAGGTTGAACTGGATGGACTATTGTCTTTTTTCAGCCTTACCGACTATGTGACTAAGTTAAGAGATTCCTGGCTGACTGCATGCTCCCAGTTTTCAAGCTAAAGCAGTAACACATTTGAAACACTCTAGAATGTTAAAGTTTAACTCCAAACAAAACATTTTTTGTTAGTTTAGGTTAGGGTTGGAAGAGAGTTTGGGAGTGTTGCCCTCATTTTCTGTCCTGGTGACAGCACCTTGTGCAACTTGTATTCAATATCTGCACAAAGATTTAAAAAAAAATCATAAGAGCACAATCATAAGAGCTCATGCTCTGATAAATCCATTTTTTTCATCAATAGTAAAATAAAATTTATGTTTCAATGGTTTTGGAGGCACTGGTTTTGGGGGTCGTAAAAACTCTGGTTCTGTATTTGTAGCATAGTTAGGACTTTGCTGCAGAGCCCTAAACAAACATATCTGAAAAACTCTCAAGACATGTTGAATTTTTTTAATTTACTATCATTAAACAAACACATTTATCATTATGACAGCTCTTTTGACTATATTTCTGGAGCTCCTTACCTGTAGCTTGGTAAGATGTATTTCTGCAAAGCCAGAAATGACCAATTTCTGCACAGGTCAAGCCACCTCAAAGATATTCCAAATGAACAGACAGTCATGGAAAGATTTTCTCCTTAATGTCCAGCTCTACACCTTACACACCAAGAATGGCAGAACGTCTAGGCCTGCTTGTTACATCATGACTTATCAATGACTTTCCTCTGCCCGATCTTACCTCTAGTTTCCTCTATAGCCTTTATTAGGTGTCGGGATTCTTCCTGAACTCGCTCCTCCATTGATCGCTTCCCCATTCCAAAATTCCTCAGTGTGGTCATAGCAAACCGCCTAACTTGCTGCCAGCGTTCACCATTTGTGGTGATGATACCTAAATATGGAAGAGAACATTAATCTATTATATTGAATTTGGTATTGTAATATATATGTAGCGCACCCACCTCTCCCCAGCCTGCATTAACTTAGGCTCCTCGCAGGAAGAGAGAGGCACACCGCACCACAAGCCCGTACCCTCCTGAGTAAAGAGGTTGAGCGGTGTTAGTTTTGGACCTTGTCTGCAGCCAGAGTCAAAGTCCTCCCAAGAATGATCTCACCTCTACCTTAGATAGATGCAAGTCCTCGTTTTCCCCAGGAATGTGAATGTCCACATTTGCTGAAAGTCCAACTCAACATTTATTTCATGCAGGATAATAAACAGCCTCTTTGAGAGCAGACAGGTTGGAGCGAAGATACAGGACAGCTTAGGTGTGGAGGAGGTCCAGGCACAAACGTAGCTTAACTCTTTAGACTGTTTAGGTTTCTCAAACAGCTTTGGCGCACGATCTCTGCCACAGACCTGGTGAATAAGGCCTTGCCCTATGAAGTCACTGCCACTGACTTGAAGAGTAGGGTCACTGCCACTGACCTGAAGAGTAGGGTCACTGCCACTGACCTGAACGTGAACTTTCTTCTTGAAGTATTTGGCCCATGTCAAGGAGAAAACATCCCTCCGGAGAGTTACCAGAGGCCCCCCACCGTCACCACGACTCTGCGCTGGGTCTTCGGAAAGGGTTACCTCCCTGGCCTCCTCATCCCAGATACGGGTCCCCTTGCAAGGCGGCACCCTGGGAGTCCTCGATCCCTAGCGGACCCCAGCCTTCAAAATAGTACCTCACCCCAGACTGAAGGTGTCCGGGATGGAACAGGAACTCCACCTCCGGGCCTAAGGCACCCTGAGACGGCCCTCCTCACGCCCAGGCCGAAGGTGCCTGGGCGTGGACCTCGAACCGAAGATGTCCGCCCCTTTTATACCCTCTCCCGACACGCACAGCAGGTTCCCCGCCTCACTGTACGGCTGCCGAGAGGGGACACAAAAGGCACAGCACTCTATTGGCGGTTCAACCCTGGTCCATGGCGACAGCGCCACCTGTAGGCCACAGGGAACTGTACACCAATACTATCTTCCATGAACAGAAATGGTCCATAAACCCTAACAATCAGTGTATCTGAGCCTAATTACCACTCAGACACTCCCCTTAAATGGAACACCCCGCTACACATATACAGTATGTGTGTATATATATATATATATATATATATATATATATATATATATATATATATAGCGCCCTCCCCAAAAGTGGTGTCTGAGCCAGTAGTTGGGCTCAGACGGTTGAATTACAATTTGATTTGCCTCTGTTCTAGTTGTGGTTTGCCTGGTAGTGATTTCCCTTATTGCCTGTAGGTGGCGTTACCACCTCAGGCACCTGTTGGAACGCGGGCAAACCATGGTGCATTGAGTGGCCCCTCTTGGCAGCGGTGCAGTGGGAGTGGTCGACCCGCTGTGCCTGCTGGGAGGGGATACCTAAGGGGCAGAGGCCATTGATCGGGGTCCGTTTCCACCCCGCAGCCATCCGGGCACGAGGTATGTGTGTGTGGTTCTGGTCTCGGGCCACGTTGGCCCGAGGCTGCATCACTGTCTAGTAGGCCCAGCTAGTCTGGCTGAGGCCTACATTCGGGAGGGGATACCAAGCTGTCCGTCCAAATAGGGAGGAAGCTATCTTGGTGAAGGAGACCAGGGGAGTACCTGCCCTGGAGGGGACCGGCAAAGTGCTGCTGTCTCGAGTGAGGCCTGGTAACTTTATCAAAGAGGGATCCACTATACTACAAGCCCTGCGGTTTGCTGGATTGGCTTAAAGGCTCTTTCACTGTACGGCTGGAAGTTTCGGAGTTTGAAATCCTGTGGCAGAGGATTCCTGGACTATCCTTTCATTCAACTTTAAAAGGTCTGTGGCAGAGACTTTATTCAGCTTTAAAAGGTCTGTGGCAGAGACCCATTACACCTACGGCAGTCTGTGGCAGGGACTGCCCCGTTGCTGATTTGTGTGTCATCCCGGCTGCTAGGCAATGTGAGAGGGGACTATCCGGGTGACCAATACCCACTCTAACATTGAGAGTGGTGAGTGATTCTGAGCTGATATTGATTCAATTTAGTGGCAAGTGCCTGAACCTTCCCTTGCTCTTCTATACCTTCTAGTTTCTCAACGTTTACTGCATAAGAAAATAAAGCCTGGCTGTTTAAGGTTTTACATCTGTGTGGACATTGCATTACTACAGACTTTCCTACCCAGACAACGAAGCTGAAGAGGTAACGTGCAAAACCCAAAACTAACCAGTGGCCCTCTAGGGGGTATTGCTACATTATATATATATATATAGTATATTTAGTAACCTGGGGTAGCTCTGGAATGACCGCCAGGCAGTTTGGTGAAAGCAAAACAGTTCATTTATTTTAATCACAACTAAACAAAAAGGACAGCTTACTTCAGTTAAAATAAATAAACAGTCCAAATCCTGGTATTGGTAACTGAACAGCAGACTCACTGCTAATCTTCAGTCCCATACAGGGGTTAGGCTCCTCCAAAGTAAGGGTGCAAGGCAGGCCACACAGAGGGGTTAGTAACTGTGTCTCAGCTTGTCTGAGAGCTCCCACTTGCTACACAGCTTGTGAGTCTCTCTCTCTCACTCACTTCCCTGACACAGGTGCTGATTTCCCTTTGCTGCCTTTCAAGTCCCCCCCCACCTGGGACTTAACCCCTTCAGGACCAAAGTCCTGGTAGTCATGGTGTGAAGGTGCTTCCCTCCAAATCTCTTTGAACCTTCTAAATCCCGGGCCCAATTACCCATTTTCCCTCCCCGGTGTCATGTGACTCGTTAGTGTTACAAGGTCTCAGGTGTAAATGGGGAGCAGGTGTGTTAAATTTGATGTTATCGCTCTCACTATCTCATACTGGTCACTGGAAGTTCAACATGGCACCTCATGGCAAAGAACTCTCTGAGGATCTAAAAGAAAAAGTGAATTATTGCTCTAAATAAAGATGGCTAGGCTATAAGAAGATTGCCAAGACCCTGAAACTGAGCTGCAGCACGGTGGCCAAGACCATACAGTGGTTTAACAGGACATGTTCCACTCAGAACAGAAAAAAACAAAAAACCTTCCAATCAAAGACGATTGAAAAAAGAGGAGGCTTCAGAACAGCATATGCAAAAATATCAAAATTAATTTATTAAATTGTATAGCATGGTACGTAGAACGTGTCAAGGAGACTAGAAAACATGTGTAAAGTGATCAGGGTCAAAAAATAGTGTACCTGATCAGACATATAACACATACAAACATAAAATAAAAAGACAAAATTAGACACGTCCGGACGCCAAGTTATTTAGGTAAGGGTCCCCAGGAAGGAGGAAATCTAATGTATAACAGCAACAAAGGGATGAAGTTACCGCTCAGATGTACTCGATTGATCTTTCACTCCTATCCCAAGCCACGGGTGCAGACAATGCATACGATAATGCGAAACTAGGAAGAAATTCTTGGACAGCTGCACTCCGAACAACGGTTCCTTTATTAAAAGATCACAAAAATCCACGCCACAGCAAAATAAAAGCAGACAAGCTGACGCGTTTCACACCGTAGGTTCAGTGCTTACTCATAGCTAGTTTTCATGACAAATGCACATCAAATTTATACACTTAAAAACATATAATCATTGAAAAGTTAATTGAAAAACAGGTCAATTAATCAACCTAATTGGATAATTGAGACAGCTGATAGGTGTCCCCTGTGTGTATAATTCCAACAAAACTGTGTTCATAAAGACAATTCCATATAGACACCCGTACTATGTATAGTGTATGTATGTATAAGTGAATAAAGAATATTGTGCTATAATGAAAGATTGTTTCAAACTGAATTCAAAGATATACCAACATTTTATATGTGAATGCTCCACTGTTGTTATGTGAAAAAATGTTCATGTATATATGTGAATTTTGTGATACGTGGAAAAAATTGAAGCACAAAATATTACATAGTGTAAATATAAAATTATTATCATATAGTATTATATGTGTGATGAAAAATGTAAAGAAGTAAAGAAAGAGGAAGAGTGAAAAGACAGTGAGCAACAATATAAATAAATAAATAAATAAACAAAATTGACTGAAATATATGAAAGTAATATTATGTTTAAAACAGTGATAAGTGACAAAATATATATGTGTGTTTCTATATTTTATATTATTAATTATTTCTATGATTTAATCATCATATTGTATTTCCATTTTAAATTTTAAATCTTTTTTATTTGATGTTTTAACATGAATTTATTTATTATTTATATTATGTTATGTATTATAGTGTCTTACATTTCCTAGGTGTCCTATGGGCATAGTCCGTTATGACATGCATAAGAAAGCAAGTAGCGTGTAGTAATAAAGCTGAATTATGTCCCTTAATCTTCCTTTAAACATGTTCCTAATAAATAGCAGGACATATTAGTGTTTTTCTCAAAGTTAGAACTAAAACAACTAAGAATACTTTTTAGAACTGTGACAGCAGGAAGGTAAAGTCACCTGGCTGCATCCAGGGGGGTAGATATATTTCGCCCAGATTCAGGCTTTACGCCGACTTGTACAACTAGGTGGAGAGTTGTATAAGGCTAGTGGGCTCATGGATGACTCATACCTCTAGGGAGAGGGCTGGGCGTCGTGCAGACAGGGAGTTGATGAGACCAGCTGAACCTTGTCAGCTCATTTAGGCCTCTATAAGAAATCCCAGCTTCATTAGATGTTAGCTCATGCCTGGAACCAGACCTGTGTGGACTGTCTAGGGAGAGTGAACCCCTGTGCGGTGAGAAAAAGCCTGTGTGGCTATTTGCTTGGACATTTAAAACCAGGGACTTAGGGACTAGGACAGCACTAGGCTGATCCCAGTTGTTAGTTAGGAAACCTGTATGTTTAGTCAGAGGTCAACTTGACCAGGATTTATTTTGGTTATGTTTCTTTTGCTTTGCTGTGTTTTGTCACTGTAAATAGAAAATAAACCGCACCTTTTTGATTTTGAAAACCACAACCTCCGTTTGCTGGGCCTGTTTTGTGTGGGGAGCCCATCCCGGGGGTCACACACACCCGCTGCTGAGCTAACCCCCTCACAGAACCAATAAGCTTATGCACAGGGAGGAAAGAATAGGAGAAAAAGACAAAAAGAAACAATTAAAATGTGAAAGAAAGTGAAAGGAAGGGAGAGGAAAGAAGGGGAGGGAAGGGAGGGGGAGGGGAAGGAGGTAAAGGGAAAAGGGGAGAGGAAAGGAGGGGAAGGAGGGGGAAAGTAAACGGAGGGGAAGGGAGGGGGAGAAGGAGGGGGGCAAGGAAGAGGGAGGAAGGAAAAAGAAAAAGAAAGGGGGGGACGAAAGAAAAGGGAGGAGAGAACGAACTATATGTATATGCGTGTGGGGATTTATAGATGCCAGAACAGTGAGAACATTGGGCACAATAAAATATATAACAAAGAGGGAATGAGTAAAAACAAAAACAAAAACAAAAAAAGTAGCAAACATAAAACGGGCTAAAACTATACCGATAATAGGAAATATAACCCCATCTTTGGAAATTAAAGTCCGTGTATGCTAGTGAATTAAATCAATGTTAGTCGTATGTTAAAACTAGGACTACATGATTGTACAAAGAACCTCTATTGTGTGCCGTTATTATTTTGAGCAGGGCAGACAGCCAGCCAGCTATACTGTTCGGCATGAGTTTGTATTCCACAACATATAAAAAAATGAAAATCAACCTAGATGAATGACTGAGGTGGGTGAAATTTATATCACCTAAGGTAATAACCAGATATAAATATATCCGGTTAAAGTATGTTAATGAGGCAAATGACTTAACCACATATGTTGTGGTGGAATACTGTATGTCTATACACCAAACCCCAGAACGCATAATGAGCCTCACAGGTGAAAAGATAAAATATAGAAACACTATAATAAAAAAGTAAATAAGGTAATGCTATTCACTTCCCCTGTTACTTTGCACTTCCTCTAAGATGTCCATGGATGTGCTGAGATGTGCAGCTAAAATATCACCAATTCCTGTCGAAAACTATTTTATATTGTAAAAAAAAAAAACGATTTTTATAAGTATTTTATAATCGACTTGAAAGGAATGGGAATATAGTTGCATGAACTATGTGGAACTCTTACTGCATGTTCAAAAAATGGTACTTATACTGAGTAAAAAGCAATGTGTATGTAGACCCATCAGTAACCCTTAGGGATAGAAGAATAAATAAATAAAGAAAGACCAATGAAAAATGGATATAGTATACTCCAGGGGTATGTGTGAAATATAGACACCGTATGAGTTGTGACCGATACTCATCGATGGGTGTATGGTCCCATACGGTTACCAATAACTATACTCAAATCCATGGATCGATTGACCCATGGGAAATAAGATCTTCTGAAGCATATATATATATATTATAAGGAACTAAAGCTGCGCAACTACGTAAACATGTAAATAAAAATGACCGAAAATTATTTAGTGTGAAATCACAATGTGATATCACCTTAAAGGTGACGTGACTGAACAATGTAACATGTAAATTAAACAATGAATGATATTCTTTGAGCCTCTGGGTAAAAAATGATGTTACACTCTATTCCTTGGTATTGCACACAAGAGAATTCAATAGCAGTTCATAAATGGCATAAAGTCCTCAGAAAAAAGAATAAAATGAAAAAGGGTTCAATCTCTTCAAAATTGAATTCGTGACTTCAAAACTGAAACACCATGGAAGAAGTGCTGATACGACAGAAAGGAATCCACCACCTTATCTTTCTCAGGCTGCTTACCAGAAATCCTGATCCCTGAGAGAGATCAGTCTGAGTAGATGGCTATTATCCCCGCCCGGGTCTCTAATTGGCTCTCTCTGTACTTATATTCCTCTAGGCTTCAGTCTGTAGTCCCCATATATCTCCACAAATCACATTTAGGGTGAAAAAGAAAGCCCCATAGCGTAATCCAATATTATAAAACGTTTATTAAAATAAAAAGATGCACTTACAGCTTGTTGAATAAAAAACAGCAGTGGTTGTGTATAAGGCCGGCCGGCTCTCACTACCCGTTGCTTCCGGGATTCGTATTGTGGTGACGTCAGCACGCCGCTCCTCCCTACGTCGTTTCGACAAACCTGTCGTCATCCAGGGGCATCCAGGGGCTGTAAGTGCATCTTTTTATTTTAATAAACGTTTTATAATATTGGATTACGCTATGAGGCTTTCTTTTTCACCCTAAATGTGATTCGTGGAGATATCTGGGGACTACAGACTGAAGCCTAGAGGAATATAAGTACAGAGAGAGCCAATTAGAGACCCGGGCGGGGATAATAGCCATCTACTCAGACTGATCTCTCTCAGGGATCAGGATTTCTGGTAAGCAGCCTGAGAAAGATAAGGTGGTGGATTCCTTTCTGTCGTATCAGCACTTCTTCCATGGTGTTTCAGTTTTGAAGTCACAAATTCAATTTTGAAGAGATTGAACCCTTTTTCATTTTATTCTTTTTTCTGGGGACTTTATGCCATTTATGAACTGCTATTGAATTCTCTTGTGTGCAATACCAAGGAATAGAGTGTAACATCATTTTTTACCCAGAGGCTCAAAGAATATCATTCATTGTTTAATTTACATGTTACATTGTTCAGTCACGTCACCTTTAAGGTGATATCACATTGTGATTTCACACTAAATAATTTTCGGTCATTTTTATTTACATGTTTACGTAGTTGCGCAGCTTTAGTTCCTTATAATATTGTTATTTGTGTGTGTCTCACATTTTTTAGTTGCAGCACAGATATTGAGTTATCACATTCAGTCTTTACAGACAGCGCAGTATTCCTACACCTTTTACATATATATATATATATATGGTCTTCTTGTATATGGGAACTATATTGCAAACAAAGGACCTGGAATTTAGAATAACACAGAGGAGCTTTTGAAAGTGAAATGAGACATGACAGATGGAAACATCGAGTGTGAATAAAAGGAGAAAGGTGATGAGTCAGGCTCAGGATGCAGGCAGACCGCGAAGCTGGAACTATGTATATGTGTGTGGATAACCAAAACATACATTGAATGTAAGTGACCGGAACCTATATTGATTGATAGGACGTTGTATCTGTCACAAAATCAATCATAATAGTGGGATACATTCCACTCGAAGTTTAGGCCCAGAGGTATCCTCGTATGTAAAGAGAAAATCCAAAAAACTTCGCGCCTGCACAGCATCCTGAACCTGTCCCCACCTCTGATGGGAGTCTTCACATTTTCCATGCCCTGTATTGACAGCTGGGAAGTGTCCTTATTATGTACAGTGTTCCAGTGTTGGGCCACATTCGTCTTTTTGTTTATCTCTATATCATATAGATGGTCCCGTAAACGGTCCCTTAATCTAGGAATGGTCCGCCCTACGTACTGTACGTTACACACTTCACATGATATCACGTATACAACATATTTCGTGTTACAGTTTATAAACTGTGTGATGTCAAAATTTCTTCCATTTGTGTACGATTTAACTTGGTCTCCTCTTTTAACAAAACGACAATAATCACAACTTTTGACCCCACATCTGAATGTACCCCTGAATGTCAGCCAATTGTGGCCTATTTTTTTGCTAATGAACAAGCTGGGGGAGAGAGATCCCCCCAGAGTAGGGGCCCGTCGTGGGACCGATTTTATCCCTTTGGACAAGATCTCACTATATATGGCGTCGTTAAACAATATAGGCAGATATTTGGTGATTGTATTTTTGACTTTTGCAAATTCAGTGCTAAAAGGTGTGGAAAATACAGGTATTTTATCAGAAACCTCATATGTCGACCTCTTCTTTCTGTTTGAGGGGATGTCTAAAAGCAGACTTTCCCTTGGTATCTCTCTGGCAGTATGAAATGCTCTATTTATAATGCTTGGTGGGTAACCTCTATGTTGAAAGCGGCAGGCCATTTGTTCGGCTTCTTTGTTGAAGCTGTCAGGTTCGCTACATAGGCGCTTAAGTCTAAGGAATTGACCATACGGTACCCCCTTAATGGTATGACCAAGGTGTGCCGAATCAGCCCTCAAAAGGGCATTACCTGCCGTTTTTTTCCTGTGTAGACTGGTGGTAATACTGTCACCCACGCCTGTGAGCATGACATCAAGAAAGTTAATGGTGTTGGCATCGATAATGCCCGTACATTTTAAATTGAGAGAATTCTCATTAAAGTAAGTTAACCAATCATCTAGGGCTGCTGCGGGGTCTGATGTAATGAAAAGGAGGTCATCTATGTAGCGACAAAAAAACACTGTATCCAGTCGGCGGGGGCTATCATGTCCAAAGATGCGGGACCTCTCCCACCAACCCATGAACAGGTTGGCTAGGGAGGGTGAAAATTTGGCTCCCATAGAGGCCCCGCATCTCTGGAGATAATAGCCCCCGTCGAACATGAAAAAGTTGTGAGTGAGTAGATATTCCAAAGCCTGCAAAATAAAATCTTGAAGAACCAAAGAGAATTTGCCTGATTCCCTCAAAAAAGTGGCTACCGCTAGTATGCCTGGACCATGGGGAATACTAGAATAAAGACTGACAACATCGCAGCTTATCCATCGATATTGTGAATTCCATTTAAAATGGTTCAATTTGGATAAAAGCTGCTTGCTGTCTTTCAAATATCCTGGCAAATTAACCACCAGAGGCTGCAGCTGGCTGTCCAACCATTCCCCAAGGCGTTCGTTGAGGGAACCAATCCCTGCAACAATAGGTCTACCTGTCAGGGGACTTAACCCCTTATGCACCTTGGGTAGGTGGTGGAACACCGACATAATGGGGCACTCAGGCAGGGCCGGATTAACATAGGGGCTATTGGAGCTGCAGCTCCAGGCCCCTTCCCCAAGATAGGCCCATTTGCCCAAAAAAAAATAATCTCAAAAAAAATATAAAATAAAAAAAGATCGACTTCGAGGATTGTAGCTCGGCGACCAGGGCCCACAGAGACCCCATATTTGGGGGGTATTTAGATGAAGACCCACCCCACCACTGATCAAAATATGGGGCTGCTATCATTTATGGTTCCGGAGATACGGGGCTGCTTGCGCGGCCTGTCAGAAGCTATATACAGAAAGGCCAGTTTTTAAATACAAGCTGACACACTGCAGCAGAGAGGATGAGCTCACAGTGCTTATCATAATTATTTGTATGTTACTAAGACTGCTTTCACACTATGCCGCTCCGAGCGTTGGCGGTAAAATAGCGGTAAAGTGCTGCTATTTTACCGTCGGATTTGTGGCACATTTCGGCCGCTAGCGGGGCGCTTTTAACCCCCGCTAGCGACCGAGAAAGGGTAAAAACCGCCCGAGATGCGCCGCTACAGCGGCGTATTGCCGGCGGTACGGCGGTGCTGCCCATTGATTTCACCGCTCCTAATGCGCTCCAAAGAAGTTGCTGGCAGGACTTTTTCTGACGCCCTGCCAGCGCACCGCTCTAGTGTGAAAGCCCTCGGGCTTTCACACTGGAGTGAATAGAGCAGCTGTTTAAGGGCAGATTGCAGGCGCCATTTTTAACGCTATAGCGCCTGCAAAACGCCCTCAGTGTGAAAGGGGTCTTATAGTAATTAACCCCTTGCCACTTAGGCCAATTCTGACATTTCTCTCCTACATGTAAAAATCATCATTTGTTTTTTGCTAGAAAATTACTCAGAACCCTCAAATATTATATATATTGTTTTAGCAGACACCCTATGGAATAAAATGGTGGTCTTTGCAACTTTTTATGTTACACGGTATTTGCGCAGAAATTTTTCAAACGTGTTTTTTTTGGAAAGAAACTGTTTCATTCATAAAAAAAAAACACTAAAGTTAGCACGATTTTTTTTGTATACTAAGCGATGCTTTCATTTTTTTTACAGGTTACATGTTTAGAGTTACAGAGGAGGTCTAGTGCTAGAATTATTGTTCTCGCTCTAACGATCGTGGCGTATGTAACCTGTGTGTATCTGGCTCTGATACTAGCCAGGGCCTACCCAGCCACTGACAAGTATCTCTCCCCAGCCTGTCCCCACACACCCTCTCACCTGCTGAACTGTGGATGGGGGAATCACTTCTGCAGTGTTATTGTGTTCTGCCTGCGAATACAATGATCAGTGTTGCTAACTATAGCTGGCAGCACTGATTGTTTTGGGAAAAACCTGACAGGCTGGTTGTACTCAAGTCAGATAATAGATTGACTTGTGAAAAACCAGCTAGCCCATACATAGATCGACTATGGCTGGTCTCTGCTTAATTGGCGTAATTTCAATCCATGTATGGCTCGCTTAACCACTACGCAGTCCCTAAACATCCTCCCACAAACCTTTACATTTTTCCTTCCCAGATTCCCTTCATCTTCCTCACCTGTACATACTCTCCACACTTCTCTCCTGTACATACTGCTCACTGTCATACCCTCCACACTTCTCTCCTATACATAGTGCCCACTGTCATACCCTACACACTCCTCTCCTGTACATTGTGCTTGTTGTCATACACGTCTCTCCTGTACATAGTGCCCACTGTCGTACTTTCCACACTCCTCTCCTGTACATACAGCTCACTGTCATACCCTCCACAATCCTCTCCTATACATAGTGCCCACTGTCATACCCTCCACACTCTTCTCCTGTACATACTGCTCACTGTCTTACCCTCCACACTCATTTACTGTACCTACTGCTCAGTATCATACTGTCTACACTCTTCTCCTGTACATACTTCTCACTGTCATACCCTCCACACTTCTCTCCTGTACATACTGCCCACATTCATAAACTCCTCTATTGTACATAGTGCCGACTGTCATACCCTCCACACTCCTCTCCTGTGCATACTGCCCACTATCATACCCTCCACACTCCTCTCCTGTACATACTGCCCCCATTATACCCTCCACACCCCTCTCCTGTACATACTGCCCACTATCATACCATCCACACTCCTCTCCTGTACATACTGTAACCCAACCTTACCCTCCACACTCCTATCCTGTACATACTGTAACCTAACCTTACCCTTCACACTCCTCTCCTGTACATACTGCCAACTATCTTTCTCTCCACATTCCTCTCCTGTACATACTGCCCCAATCATACCCTCCACATTCCTTTCCTGTATATACTGCCCACTGTCATACCCTCTACACTTCTCTTCTATACATAGTGCCCACTGTTATACCCTCCACACCTCTATCCTGTACATATTGCCCACTGTCATATCCTCCCCACTCTTCACTGTCATACCCTCCACACTTCTCTCCTATACATAGTGCCCACTGTCATACCCTCTACACTTCTCTTCTGTACATACTGCTCACTGTCTTACCCTCCACACTCATCTCATGTACATACTGCTCAGTATCATATCGTCCACACTCCTCTCCTGTACATACTGCCCACTTTCATAAACTCCTCTATTGTACATAGTGCCGGCTGTCATACCCTCCACACTCCTCTCCTTTACATACTGCTCGCTCTCATACCCTCCACATTCCTTTCCTGTACATACTGCCTATTGTCATACCCTCCCCACTCCTCTCCTGTACATACTGCCCACTGTCATACCCTCCACACTCCTCTCCTGTACATACTGCCCCCATTATACCCTCCACACCCCTCTCCTGTACATACTGCCTACTATCATACCATCCACACTCCTCTCCTGTACATACTGTAACCCAACCTTACCCTCCACACTCCTCTCCTGTACATACTGTAACCTAACCTTACCCTTCACACTCCTCTCCTGCACATACTGCCAACTATCTTTCTCTCCACATTCCTCTCCTGTACATACTGCCCCAATTATACCCTCCACATTCCTTTCCTGTATATACTGCCCACTGTCATACCCTCTACACTTCTCTTCTATACATAGTACCCACTGTTATACCCTCCACACCTCTATCCTGTACATACTGCCCACTGTCATATCCTCCCCACTCTTCACTGTCATACCCTCCACACTTCTCTCCTATACATAGTGCCCACTGTCATACCCTCTACACTTCTCTTCTGTACATACTGCTCACTGTCTTACCCTCCACACTCCTCTCCTGTACATACTGCCCACTTTCATAAACTCCTCTATTGTACATAGTGCCGGCTGTCATACCCTCCACACTCCTCTCCTTTACATACTGCTCGCTCTCATACCCTCCACATTCCTTTCCTGTACATACTGCCTATTGTCATACCCTCCCCACTCCTCTCCTGTACATACTGCCCACTGTCATACCCTCCACACTCTTCTCCTGTACATACTGCTCACTGTCTTACCCTCCATACTCATTTAATGTACATACTGCTCAGTATCATACTGTCTACACTTCTCTCCTGTACATACTGCTCACTGTCATACCCTCCACACTCCTCTCCTGTACATACTGCTCACTATCATACCCTCCACACTCCTCTCCTGTACATACTGCCCCCATTATACCCTCCCCACTCCTCTCCTGTACATACTGCCCACTGTCATACCCTCCACACTCTTCTCCTGTACATACTGCTCACTGTCTTACCCTCCATACTCATTTAATGTACATACTGCTCAGTATCATACTGTCTACACTCCTCTCCTGTACATACTGCTCACTGTCATACCCTCCACACTCCTCTCCTGTACATACTGCCCACTATCATACCCTCCACACTCCTCTCCTGTACATACTGCCCCCATTATACCCTCCCCACTCCTCTCCTGTACATACTGCCCACTATCATACCCTCCACACTCCTCTCCTGTACATACTGCCCCCATTATACCCTCCACACCCCTCTCCTGTACATACTGCCCACTATCATACCATCCACACTCCTCTCCTGTACATACTGTAACCCAACCTTACCCTCCACACTCCTCTCCTGTACATACTGTAACCTAACCTTACCCTTCACACTCCTCTCCTGTACATACTGCCAACTATCTTTCGCTCCACATTCCTCTCCTGTACATACCACCCCCATCATATCCTCCACATTTCTTTCCTGTACATACTGCCCACTGTCATACTCTCCACACTCCTCTTCTGTACATACTGCCCACTTTCATACCCTCCACACTTCTCTCTGGTACATACCACCCTCTGTCATACCCTCCACACTCCTCTGCTGTGCATGCTGCCCACTGCCATACCCTCCACACTCCTCTCCTGTACATAGTGCCCACTGCTAGACCCTCCACATTCCTCTCCATTACCTGCACATACTTCCCAGGTTTATACCGTCCGATCACTGCACTGTGATCAATCCGGTGGGTCCTGGGTGCTTCCATTTTCACCCGGTCTTCCTTCTGGGTTCTGTGCCTTTGGTTACTTACCTTGGCTGGGCTGCGTTGATGTGATTCCCACGCATGCTCATGCGCATCCTCTCTCTCTCATCCCCCCTTTCTCTCTCATCCTCCCTCCCTTACCCCTCACTCCTCTTTCATTCTCTCTCTCTCTCTCTCTCCCTCTCTCTCATCCTCCCTCTCTCTCTTTAATCTAATTTGTTATAACAAAAAATTGTTTGCATATTTATTTATTTATTATTTATAAAAGGCCCACCAAAATCCTCAGCACCAGGCCCATGATGTTCTTAATCTGGCCCTGCACTCAGGTATGAACATTTCTATTTCTTTTTTTGAAAAGATGCCTGCAAGCATTGCCCTTTCCAAAAGAGAACATAGCACTTTCTTAAAGGGGACAGTGGGATCTGCTTTGAGTGTTAAATAAGTGTTGGTGTCCGATAACTGGCGCAATGCCTCATCCTTGTATGCAGTGGAATTCAAGATAACCACTGACCCCCCTTTATCTGCATTCCGTACTAATATATTGTCATCAGCTACCAAATTTTTCAAAGCTTGTTTTTCCAAAGCTGTCAAATTGCTATGTTTGGTGGGTTTCTTGTGGCAACTACGTGCCAAATGAGTCAGATCCCTCTCCACCATCTTCTGGAATAAGTCCAGATCGCTACCCCTGGACCCCACCGGATAAAAATCCGATTTTAGTTTAAAAGGTATAATATTTGGTGCATCGGTGGGATCCAGGGGGCGCAGATCGGACTCTAAAGCCAAATCTGTTAAATCCTGCAAAGCGCATACTTCCCTAAAGGGGATAGGAGAGGGAAATGACTCATCTGCATCCGCCTCGCCCAGGACAACATCACTTGCATCAGCCGAGGATTCAAAATAGTGTTTCTTAAAGGAGTTGTAAAGGTACATTTTTTATTTTCTAAATAGGTTCCTTTAAGCTAGTGCATTGTTGCTTCACTTACCTTTTCCTTAGATTTCCCTTCTAAATATTTTTTTTCTTTGTTTTCTTTGTCTGAATTTCTCACTTCCTGTTCCTCCTCAGTAAGCTGTTCAGTAAGCTGTTCTGGATGACTCCACACCACTCGGATGATGGTGTGGAGTTCAGTGAGGAGAAACAGGAAGTGAGAAATTCTGACAAAGAAAACAAACCTTTAGAAGGTAAATCAAAGGAATAGTTAAGTGAAGCAACAATGCACTAGCTTAAAGGAACCTATTTAGAAAATAAAAAATGTACCTTTACAACTCCTTTAAGGGTTAAGGTACGACAAAACTTGTTTACATCCAGAAGTGTCCCAAATAAATCAAAGTGTTTTGTGGGGCAGAAATTAAGTCCTTTGGACAACAGAGAAAGTTCTTCAGTGTTGAGGGTTCTGTCCGAGATGTTAATTACATTCGTTACTGTTGTTATTTCCTCTTGCCTCGTAGTGTGTATGGGACATTTCTCTGACTTCCTATGTTTCTGTCCTCCTCTTCGTGTTTTCTTGTGGTGGATTTCTTCTTGGCTTTTGTGTTGACCCCGCGGGGGTTTCCAGAAGTGTCCCCATCTACTCGGTTCGGAGAGGAGGGTGGCTGTTCAGGTGATGATTCAGAAGCTGAGAAAGCCATTGTGTCATTTGCTATGTCGCTGTCATGATCTGAGAAGCTCACTCGTTTTCCTGAGTGTTTGCGAGAGCGTCTTGGGACAAATGGGGGTTTCTTCCATGTATACACATTGTTTCCCTCGTAATCCAAACGATCACGATTCATTTTACCTTTTTTAGTGTTAATCACAAATTTTTCCATTTTGTCCAGTCTCTTGTTTAGATGACCGTCAAGCTCTGCAAAGTCGGCGTGTGTTTGTAGCGCCATTAGATCAGTTTGTATGAGCGACATTTCCGTTTGTAATTTCTCAAGTGCCTGCTTATTAGATCTGATAAGAATATCTATAAGTTTGAAGGAACAGACATTCAGAGTGTCGGTCCACTCCTTTTTCATATCCTCATTGAAGAGTTCTGAAGTAGGAAATTTTTTAATTCTCAGACCTCTCGGAATCTGTGCTATTGTCATATACTATGTGAGGAAATGTGTGTCCCAATAAGATCGTATTTCCCTGGCCATTAAGTGCTCCAATTTTCTAAACATCCGAATAAGGGATATTTCCCCATCGTCTACAGATTGTGACGTCTGTGTTGATGAAAAGGATCTCAAAGGGTTAGCTGATGGAGCAGTAAGAGTTCTGCTATAGCTGCTTTCTGCTGTAGGCAATGTGGATGTGATAGTGTTCATTGTAGGAACAGGCTTGGGAATAAATGTATGGGTCAAGACCAGACACTTCAGGATGGATATGGAAACCAAGTAGTCCTCGAGCTGGTAGGCAGGATATGCACAATCCAAATTTAGACGAAGGGATGAAGTTACCGCTCAGATGTACTCGATTGATCTTTCACTCCTATCCCAAGCCACGGGTGCAGACAATGCATACGATAATGCGAAACTAGGAAGAAATTCTTGGACAGCTGCACTCTGAACAACGGTTCCTTTGTTAAAAGATCACAAAAATCCACGCCACAGCAAAATAAAAGCAGACAAGCTGACGCGTTTCACACCGTAGGTTCAGTGCTTACTCATAGCTAGTTTTCATGACAAATGCACATCAAATTTATACACTTAAACACATATAATCATTGAAAAGTTGATTGAAAAACAGGTCAATTAATCAACCTAATTGGATAATTGAGACAGCTGATAGGTGTCCCCTGTGTGTATAATTCCAACAAAACTGTGTTCATAAAGACAATTCCATATAGACACCCGTACTATGTATAGTGATGTGTATGTATGTATGTATAAGTGAATAAAGAATATTGTGCTATAATGAAAGATTGTTTCAAACTGAATTCAAAGATATACCAACATTTTATATGTGAATGCTCCACTGTTGTTATGTGAAAAAAATGTTCATGTATATATGTGAATTTTGTGATACGTGGAAAAAATTGAAGCACAAAATATTATATAGTGTAAATATAAAATTATTATCATATAGTATTATATGTGTGATGAAAAATGTAAAGAAGTAAAGAAAGAGGAAGAGTGAAAAGACAGTGAGCAACAATATAAATAAATAAATAAATAAATAAACAAAATTGACTGAAATAATTGAAAGTGATATTACGTTTAAAACAGTGATAAGTGACAAAATATATATGTGTGTTTCTATATTTTATATTATTAATTATTTCTATGATTTAATCATCATATTTGTATTTCCATTTTAAATTTTAAATGTTTTCACTTTATGTTTTAACTTGAATTTATTTATTATTTATATATTATGTTATGTATTATAGTGTCTTACATTTCCTAGGTGTCCTATGGGCATAGTCCGTTATGACATGCATAAGAAAGCAAGTAGCATGTAGTAATAAAGCTGAATTATGTCCCTTAATCTTCCTTTAAACATGTTCCTAATAAATAGCAGGACATATTAGTGTTTTTCTCAAAGTTAGAACTAAAACAACTAAGAATACTTTTTAGAACCAATAAGCTTATGCACAGGGAGGAAAGAATAGGAGAAAAAGACAAAAAGAAATGATTAAAATGTGAAAGAAAGTGAAAGGAAGGGAGAGGAAAGAGGGGGAGGGAAGGGAAGGGAGGGGGAGGGGAAGGAGCTAAAGGGAAAAGGGGAGAGGAAAGGAGGGGAAGGAGGGGGAAAGTAAACGGAGGGGAAGGGAGGGGGAGAAGGAGGGGGGCAAGGAAGAGGGAGGAAGGAAAAAGAAAAAGAAAGGGGGAGACGAAAGAAAAGGGAGGAGAGAACGAACTATATGTATATGCGTGTGGGGATTTATAGATGCCAGAACAGTGAGAACATTGGGCACAATAAAATATATAACAAAGAGGGAATCAGGCAAATTCTCTTTGGTTCTTCAAGATTTTTTTTTGCAGGCTTTGGAATATCTACTCACTCACAACTTTTTCATGTTCGACGGGGGCTATTATCTCCAGAGATGCGGGGCCTCTATGGGAGCCAAATTTTCACCCTCCCTAGCCAACCTGTTCATGGGTTGGTGGGAGAGGTCCCGCATCTTTGGACATGATAGCCCCCGCCGACTGGATACAGTGTTTTTTTGTCGCTACATAGATGACCTCCTTTACATTACATCAGACCCCGCAGCAGCCCTAGATGATTGGTTAACTTACTTTAATGAGAATTCTCTCAATTTAAAATGTACGGGCATTATCGATGCCAACACCATTAACTTTCTTGATGTCATGCTCACAGGCGTGGGTGACAGTATTACCACCAGCCTACAGAGGAAAAAAACGGCAGGTAATGCCCTTTTGAGGGCTGATTCGGCACACCCTGGTCATACCATTAAGGGGGTACCGTATGGTCAATTCCTTAGACTTAAGCGCCTATGTAGCGAACCTGACAGTTTCAACAAAGAAGCCGAACAAATGGCCTGCCGCTTTCAACATAGAGGTTACCCACCAAGCATTATAAATAGAGCATTTCATACTGCCAGAGAGATACCAAGGGAAAGTCTGCTTTTAGACATCCCCTCAAACAGAAAGAAGAGGTCGACATATGAGGTTTCTGATAAAATACCTGTATTTTCCACACCTTTTAGCACTGAATTTGCAAAAGTCAAAAATACAATCACCAAATATCTGCCTATATTGTTTAACGACGCCATATATAGTGAGATCTTGTCCAAAGGGATAAAATCGGTCTCACGACGGGCCCCTAATCTGGGGGGATCTCTCTCCCCCAGCTTGTTCATTAGCAAAAAAATAGGCCACAATTGGCTGACATTCAGGGGGGTACATTCAGATGTGGGGTCAAAAGTTGTGATTATTGTCGTTTTGTTAAAAGAGGAGACCAAGTTAAATCGTACACAAATGGAAGAAATTTTGACATCACACAGTTTATAAACTGTAACACGAAATATGTTGTATATGTGATATCATGTGAAGCGTGTAACGTACAGTACGTAGGGCGGACCATTCGTAGATTAAGGGACCGTTTACGGGACCATCTATATGATATAGAGATAAACAAAAAGACGAATGTGGCCCAACACTGGAACACTGTACATAATAAGGACACTTCCCAGCTGTCAATACAGGGCATGGAAAATGTGAAGACTCCCATCAGAGGTGGGGACAGGTTCAGGATGCTGTGCAGGCGCAAAGTTTTTTGGATTTTCTCTTTACATACGAGGATACCTCTGGGCCTAAACTTCGAGTGGAATGTATCCCACTATTATGATTGATTTTGTGACAGATACAACGTCCTATCAATCAATATAGGTTCCGGTCACTTACATTCAATGTATGTTTTGGTTTTTCCACACACATATACATAGTTCCAGCTTCGCGGTCTGCCTGCATCCTGAGCCTGACTCATCACCTTTCTCCTTTCATTCACACTCAATGTTTCCATCTGTCATGTCTCATTTCACTTTCAAAAGCTCCTCTGTGTTATTCTAAATTCCAGGTCCTTTGTTTGCAATATAGTTCCCATATACAAGAAGACCATATATATATATATATGCTTCAGAAGATCTTATTTCCCATGGGTCAATCGATCCATGGATTTGAGTATAGTTATTGGTAACCGTATGGGACCATACACCCATCGATGAGTATCGGTCACAACTCATACGGTGTCTATATTTCACACATACCCCTGGAGTATACTATATCCATTTTTCATTGGTCTTTCTTTCTTTATTTATTCTTCTATCCCTAAGGGTTACTGATGGGTCTACATACACATTGCTTTTTACTCAGTATAAGTACCATTTTTTGAACATGCAGTAAGAGTTCCACATAGTTCATGCAACTATATTCCCATTCCTTTCAAGTCGATTATAAAATACTTATAAAAATCGTTTTTTTTTTTTTTTTTTTACAATATAAAATAGTTTTCGACAGGAATTGGTGATATTTTAGCTGCACATCTCAGCACATCCATGAACATCTTAGAGGAAGTGCAAAGTAACAGGGGAAGTGAATAGCATTACCTTATTTACTTTTTTATTATAGTGTTTCTATATTTTATCTTTTCACCTGTGAGGCTCATTATGCGTTCTGGGGTTTGGTGTATAGACATACAGTATTCCACCACAACATATGTGGTTAAGTCATTTGCCTCATTAACATACTTTAACCGGATATATTTATATCTGGTTATTACCTTAGGTGATATGAATTTCACCCACCTCAGTCATTCATCTAGGTTGATTTTCATTTATTTATATTTTGTGGAATACAAACTCATGCCGAACAGTATAGCTGGCTGGCTGTCTGCCCTGCTCAAAATAATAACGGCACACAATTAGTGATGAGCCGAACACCCCCGGGTTCGGTTCGCACCAGAACCCGCGAACGGACCGAAAGTTCGCACGAACATTAGAACCCTATTAAATACAATGGATGCGAACGTTCGAATTCTAAAGTGCTAATTATAACGACTATTATCCATGTTATTGTCCTAAACAGAGTTTGGGAACCCGGGTTCTGCACCAGGGGACATGTATCAATGCAAAAAGAAGTTTTAAAAACGGCCGTTTTTCGGGAGCAGTCATTTTAATGATGCATAAAGTGAAAAAAAAAAGTCAAATATTCCTTTAAATATTGTACCTGGGGGGTGTCTAAAGTATGCCTGTGAAGTGCCACGTGTTTCCCGTGTTTAGAACTGTCCCTGCACAAAATTACATTTCTAAAGGAAAAAAAAGCCATTTAAAACTGCTTGCGGCTTTAATGTAATGTCTGGTCCCGGTAATATGGATGAAAATCTTTAAGAAAAATGGCATAGCTACCCCATCACCCCCCCCCCCCTACCCCAGCCCATTACCAGCCCCTTTGGGTCTTGTATGGATATTAAGGGGAACCCTGCACACAAAATAAAAAAGGCCCTATATACTCTGAACAGCCGTATACAGGCGGTGCATACAAGACAGGGACTGTAGGTTTGTTCTTATGTAGAATCTGTTTGTAATTTTGAACAGCTACATTGTTTAAGTGTAGCTCCAGCCCAAATACCTATTTTTAAGCTTTTTGGAAAACATAGGGAAGGGTTATCACCCCTGTAACATTTGTTTTGCTGTCTGTGCCCCTGTTCAGAACATTTCACCTCACTTTGCGTCCCAATGACAACTGTTTTTGAAATGTGGTGTTTTTATTGAAACAAGGATTGGTGATAAAGCATCAGTAGAGAGGAGACACCTTTCTCCCATATTCATTCTTACAGGAGAGAATTTTCCTTCCAAGGGGTAGATTTCCTCTCACTTCCTGTTGTCTTCTTCCGTTTGCAAGTAGTAGTCGTTTGTAAGTTGGATGTTTGAAAGTAGGGACCTGCCGTATATACTCTGCAGAAATTGGCCCCTTAGGTGTTGGTGTTGGCACAACACTGTAAGCACTCACAGTTACTCTTGGTGGGTGCTGGAACGCCCTGCTGTCAACTATTATATCAGGAATTGTAATAACATATAATTGTTGAACAGTGGTAGTAAAAATTGGGCCTTTGATGGTGGTGCTGGTGCCACAACACTGTAAGGCCTGACAGTTACTCTTGGTGGGCGCAGCAATGGGCCCTGCTGTGAATTATTAGATCAATAATTATAATTGCATGCCCCTGTTGAACAGGGGCTGAAAAATTGGGCCTTTGGTGGTGGTGGTGGTGGTGGTGGTGGTGTTGACACAACACTGTAAGGCCTGACAGTTACTCTTGGTGGGCGCAGCAATGGGCCCTGCTGTGAATTATTAGATCAATAATTATAATTGCATGGCCCTGTTGAACAGGGGCTGAAAAATTGGGCCTTAGGCACTGGTGGCACAACACTGCAACCCCTCACAGATACTGTACTTGGAGCACAGCAATGAGGCCTGTTGCAAAGTATTGTATCAAAAATTGTAATTACACGCCCCTGTTAAACAGGGGCTGAAAAATTGGGCCTTAGCCACTGGTGGCGGCACCCATAAACCAAAATGATCTTCCAAGCTATCATCATTAATCGGATCATTGAGGAGGAGGAGGAGGATAGCCAGTCAACATAACAGCACAGGCACTCAGCATCAGCATCAGTCTTGAAGGGATGTGACATTTTAAAATCAATTAGTCTGTTATATCAGCATCAGGTGTGTGGTAGCTGGTGGTGATCCAAGACTGGTTCATCTTGATGAAAGTCAGTCGATCAACCGAGTCGGTGGACAGGCGCACCCTGTGATCCGTGACAAATCCTCCAGCAGCACTGAATGTGCGTTCTGAAAGAACGCTGGATGCAGGACAGGCCAGTAGCTCAATTTCATACTGTGCAAGCTCTGGCCAGTGATCCATCCTCAAGACCCAGTAAGCCAGAGGATTTTCGGTGGGGAAGGTGTCCAAGTCTGACCTTGCCCCTAGGTATTCCTGCACCATGTATATCAGATGCTGGCGATGGTTGCTGGAACCGATCATACTTTGGGGCTGCGGACTAAAGAATTGCCTGAACGCATCGGTCAGACGGCCACCTTCCCCACCGCTCCTTCTTTGACTGTCCGAAGCCTCAGCAACTCGTTGTCCAGGACCAGGAGTTTGTAACCTCCCAGTCTCTGGGAACGCGTTGCACAGACCTTTCTGCAAGGCCTCCCGGAGTTGTCTCATTCTCTGCTCCCTCTGCGACGGTAACATAAGGTCCGCAACCTTACCCTTGTACCGTGGATCAAGGAGAGTGGCCAGCCAGTAATGGTCCCTCTCCTTGATCCGAAGAATACGAGGATCCTTCTGCAGACTTTGCAGGATCAGGGAGGCCATGCAGCGTAGGTTAGCTGAGGCATTCAGTCCGGAGTCCTCTGGGTCACTAAGGACGACATGATCCGCAGCCACCTCCTCCCAGCCACGTACAAGTCCACTGGTTTCTTGGGACTGTAAATCATCCCTAAAAGACTGCTGCTGATGATGCTGAGTGCCAGCCTCCACCTCCATGCTGACACAATCCTCCTCCTCCTCCTCCTCCTCTTCCTGTGCGATGGGTGGGACAGAAGGAACACTGTCTGGGTAAAGGGGGCCTTGAGAGGCAAGGAAGTCCTCCTCTTCCTGCCTCTGTTCTGCCTCAAGTGCCCTGTCCATTATTCCACGCAGCGTGTGCTCCAACAGGTGGACAAGAGGTACAGTGTCACTGATGCATGCACTGTCACTGCTCACCATCCTTGTGGCCTCCTCAAATGGTGCCAGGACAGTGCATGCATCCCTGATCATGCCCCACTGGCGTGGTGAAAAAAACCAGAGCTCCCCTGACCCTGTCCTGGTGCCGTAGTCGCACAGGTACTCATTGATGGCCCTCTGCTGCGTGTGCAGCCGCTGCAGCATGGCCAACGTTGAGTTCCACCTGGTGGGCATGTCACATATAAGGCGGTTCTTGGGCAGGTTCAACTCCTTTTGCAGCTCAGCCAGGCGAGCACTGGCATTATAAGATCTCCGGAAATGCACACAGACTTTCCTGGCCTGCCTCAGGACATCCTGTAAGCCCGGGTACCTGCCCAAGAACCGCTGCACCACCAGGTTAAGGACGTGAGCCATACAGGGCACATGGGTCAGTTGTCCCTGTCGGAGGGCGGAGAGGAGGTTGGTGCCATTGTCGCAAACCACCATTCCTGGCTTAAGCTGGCGTTGCGTCAACCACCTCTCGGCCTGCCCCTGCAGAGCAGACAGGACCTCTGCCCCAGTGTGGCTTCTGTCCCCCAAACACACCAGCGCAAGCACGGCATGGCATCTTTTTGCCTGCGTACTTGCGTAGCCCCTTGAACGCCTACGGAGCACCGCTGGTTCCGAGGACAAACCACAGGAAGAGGCCATGGAGGAAGAAGAAGAGGAGGGGGTGGAGGAGAGAGGTGTGTCACAAACAGTAGTAGCATTTTGGAGGCATGGCGGTGGAACAACCTCCAACACTACTGCACCTTGTCCTGCATCCTTCCCAGCTGCCAAAAGAGTGACCCAATGGGCCGTGAA
Source organism: Rana muscosa (assembly GCA_029206835.1). Taxonomy (NCBI): domain Eukaryota; kingdom Metazoa; phylum Chordata; class Amphibia; order Anura; family Ranidae; genus Rana; species Rana muscosa. The sequence goes on from JARGYO010000094.1 coordinate 65,193,860, forward strand.
AGAAAGGTAACGTCCCTGTCCATGCCTGCTGGACCATGAGTCAGCGGTAATATGCACCTTACCGCTGACCGCCCTGTCCAGCGAGGCCAAGACATTGCCTTCCACATGCCTGTAGAGAGCCGGAATCGCCTTCCGTGAGAAAAAGTGGCGTTTGGGAACCTGCCACTGAGGAACCGCACATTGCACAAACTCACGGAAGGGGGCCGAGTCTACCAACTGAAAAGGCAGCAGTTGAAGCGCTAGCAATTTAGCCAAGCTAGCATTCAACCGCTGGGCATGTGGATGGCTGGGAGTGAACTTCTTTCGACGGTCCAGCAGCTGGGGCAGGGAAATTTGCCTGCTAGAATCGGACGTCGGTGTACTGCTAGCAGAGTGGCCGCAAGTACTTGGCTGTGACACACCTAATTCTACACCTTCATTCCTCTCAGTGCAGGTTTCAGAGAGGACTGAAGGTATAGTGGGGTTGGAGATCCCAGCTGATGCGGTGCAAGGAGAGGTCCGCTTTGTTCTTTGGTGTGGGTCTTTAAGGTAGGCTTGCCAACGAGCTGCATGGCAGGTCAACATATGTCTGATCAAGCATGTGGTGCCCAAGCGGCTGATGTTTTGGCCACGCGATATACGCTTGAGACATATGTTGCAAACAGCAGCTGTGCGATCTGATGCACTCGCCTCAAAAAAGGCCCACACCAAAGAACTTTTTGAATGACGGGCAGAGGCAGCGCCCTGCACAGGCGGAGCTCTGCGGTGTGATTCCGTCGGTGTGCTGCCCATACGCTGGCCACCCAAGGGCATCCTGCCTCGTTGGAGATGTGCCTCCTCCTCATCCTCCTCCTCCTCCTCTCTCCTATTAGGCACCCACGTGGAGTCAGTGACCTCATCATCCCCTCCCTCCTCATCACTGGAGCCAATCTGGCAGTATGCTGCAGCTGCTGGAGCATGACTGCCAGATTGGTGTCCTTCTTGAGCATCCCCTCTCTCTGCTCTCACGCTACTGCCTTCCTCTAGCTGGGTATCATCATCAGATCCTTCGAAACGCTGGGCATCCTCCTGGAGCATGTACCCAACACTGTGCTCAAACAGTTCGGGGGACTCCTCAGGAGGAGGACATGGTGGGTCTAGGGTAGACATGTGCACTGCCAAAAAATTCGTTAGTTTTCATTTTCGTTTCATTGGTTTTTTTTTTTTTCGTTTTTCGGGTCATTCGTTATGATCGCAATTCGTAAATTCGTAAATTTGTACATTCGTAAATTTATACATTCGTAAATTTGTACATTCGTAAATTTGTACATTCGTAAATTTGTACATTCGTAAATTTATACATTCGTAAATTCGTACATTCGTAAATTTATACATTCGTAAATTTATACATTCGTAATTTCGGAAATTTGGAAATTCGATATTTTCGAAAACCCGAAAATTTGAAAATCTGAAAAAATAACTATTAAATTATAGTTGTAATTTCCTTTCAAATTTGGCTGTTAGCGAACGTAACGAATACAAATTTATCTGAAGTTACGCATAACCTGAAATAACAAATGCCGCATCTAAACAAATGGAACGGAACAAATTAATAATAATAATAATAAAACGTTTTTATTATTATTATTGTTATTTATTATTATTATTAATTCATTACATTCCATTCGTTTAGATACGGCATTCATTATGTCGGAAAACAATTCGTAACTTCGTTAAGTTCACTAACAGCCAAATTTGAAAGGAAATTACAATACCTATAATTGAATAGTTAGTAATAGTTAAGTTATTAGTTAATTATTATTTCAGATTTCCGAATTTACTAATTTACGATTGTACGAATGTACAAATTTACGAATGTACGAATATTCGGAAATTCGTAAATTCAAATTTACGAATTTCTGGATAGTTGTACATTCGTAAATTCGTGCATTGGTAAATTCGTATATTCGTAAATTCGTACATTCGTAAATTTGAATTTACGAATATTCGTTAAAATTCGTTAAATGAGTTTTCGTTAATTCGGATATTTCCGAATTAACGAATTTGTCGAAATTCGTTAAAAAACGAATTCGGAACGAAACGAATTGCACATGTCTAGTCTAGGGAAGGAGTGACTAATGATGACATTGATACCAGAGAAGAGGACGCTTTGGCAGCTGCTTTGCCAGTACCCTGAGCCTGGGTGAGAGAGGATGAGGAGGATGAGGTGGGCTTGGTCATCCACTCTACCAAGTCTTCGGCATGATGTGGCTCAACATGTCCAGCTGCCGAAAAGAAGGACAAGCGTGTCCCATGGCCATGTGCTGATGACAATGCACCGCGTCCACGACCAGCACTGTTGCCCCCAGACACACAGCCTGCTTGCCCTCTTTTTTTGCCTCCTGACTGTCTGCCTCTCCTTGTTTGCCTTCCAGACATTTTAATGGATGGCCTGCAGGGAGATGGGAAAAACAGCAATAAGGGCTACCTTCAGGTGTATACTGTGCAGGAGGCTTAGCAACAAAGACACTGACACTGTCCCCTGCCTATCCTTCTCTGTCCCTAAACACAAGGATTTGCAATATGCTTCAGCAAGATTGGTTTAGCACAGAATAGCACACTGACAGTTTCCCTCACTGTCCTTCTCTGTCCCTACAAACAAGGTTTAGCACAGAATAGCACACTGATAGTTTCCCCGCGTGTCCTTCTCTGTCCCTAAACTCAAGGATTTAAAATATGGTTCAGCAAGATTGGTTTAGCACAGAATAGCACACTGACACTTTCCCTCACTGTCCTTCTCTGTCCCTACAAACAAGGTTTAGCACAGAATAGCACACTGATAGTTTCCCCGCGTGTCCTTCTCTGTCCCTAAACTCAAGGATTTCAAATATGGTTCAGCAAGATTGGTTTAGCACAGAATAGCACACTGATAGTTTCCCTCACTGTCCTTCTCTGTCCCTACAAACAAGATTTAGCACAGAATAGCACACTGATAGTTTCCCCGCGTGTCCTTCTCTGTCCCTAAACTCAAGGATTTCAAATATGGTTCAGCAAGATTGGTTTAGAACAGAATAGCACACTGACAGTTTCCCCGAGTGTCCTTCTCTGTCCCTAAACTCAAGGATTTCAAATATGGTTCAGCAAGATTGGTTTAGGACAGAATAGCACACTGACACTTTCCCTCACTGTCCTTCTCTGTCCCTACAAACAAGATTTAGCACAGAATAGCACACTGATAGTTTCCCCGAGTGTCCTTCTCTGTCCCTAAACTCAAGGATTTCAAATATGGTTCAGCAAGATTGGTTTAGAACAGAATAGCACACTGACAGTTTCCCCGAGTGTCCTTCTCTGTCCCTAAACTCAAGGATTTCAAATATGGTTCAGCAAGATTGGTTTAGCACAGAATAGCACACGGATAGTTTCCCTCACTGTCCTTCTCTGTCCCTACAAACAAGATTTAGCACAGAATAGCACACTGATAGTTTCCCTGAGTGTCCTTCTCTGTCCCTAAACTCAAGGATTTCAAATATGGTTAAGCAAGATTGGTTTAGAACAGAATAGCACACTGACAGTTTCCCAGAGTGTCCTTCTCTGCCCCTAAACTCAAGGATTTCAAATATGGTTCAGCAAGATTGGTTTAGGACAGAATAGCACACTGACACTTTCCCTCACTGTCCTTCTCTGTCCCTACAAACAAGATTTAGCACAGAATAGCACACTGATAGTTTCCCCGAGTGTCCTTCTCTGTCCCTAAACTCAAGGATTTCAAATATGGTTCAGCAACATTGGTTTAGCACAGAATAGCACACTGATAGTTTCCCTCACTGTCCTTCTCTGTCCCTACAAACAAGATTTAGCACAGAATAGCACACTGATAGTTTCCACGAGTGTCCTTCTCTGTCCCTAAACTCAAGGATTTCAAATATGGTTCAGCAAGATTGGTTTAGAACAGAATAGCACACTGACAGTTTCCCCGAGTGTCCTTCTCTGTCCCTAAACTCAAGGATTTCAAATATGGTTCAGCAAGATTGGTTTAGCACAGAATAGCACACTGATAGTTTCCCTCACTGTCCTTCTCTGTCCCTACAAACAAGATTTAGCACAGAATAGCACACTGATAGTTTCCCCGAGTGTCCTTCTCTGTCCCTAAACTCAAGGATTTCAAATATGGTTCAGCAAGATTGGTTTAGAACAGAATAGCACACTGATAGTTTCCCTCACTGTCCTTCTCTGTCCCTACAAACAAGATTTAGCACAGAATAGCACACTGATAGTTTCCACGAGTATCCTTCTTTGTCCCAAAACTCAAGGATTTCAAATATGGTTCAGCAAGATTGGTTTAGAACAGAATAGCACACTGACAGTTTCCCCGAGTGTCCTTCTCTGTCCCTACAAACAAGATTTAGCACAGAATAGCACACTGATAGTTTCCACGAGTGTCCTTCTCTGTCCCTAAACTCAAGGATTTCAAATATGGTTCAGCAAGATTGGTTTAGGACAGAATAGCACACTGACACTTTCCCTCACTGTCCTGCTCTGTCCCTACAAACAAGATTTAGCAAAGAATAGCACACTGATAGTTTCCCCGAGTGTCCTTCTCTGTCCCTAAACTCAAGGATTTCAAATACGGTTCAGCAACATTGGTTTAGCACAGAATAGCACACTGATAGTTTCCCTCACTGTCCTTCTCTGTCCCTACAAACAAGATTTAGCACAGAATAGCACACTGATAGTTTCCACGAGTGTCCTTCTCTGTCCCTAAACTCAAGGATTTCAAATATGGTTCAGCAAGATTGGTTTAGAACAGAATAGCACACTGACAGTTTCCCTCACTGTCCTTCTCTGTCCCTACAAACAAGGATTAGCACAGAATAGCACACTGACACTTTCCCTCACTGTCCTTCTCTGTCCCTACAAACAAGGTTTAGCACAGAATAGCACACTGACACTTTCCCTTACTGTCCTTCTCTGTCCCTACAAACAAGGTTTAGCACAGAATAGCACACTGACACTTTCCCTCACTGTCCTTCTCTGTCCCTACAAACAAGGTTTAGCACAGAATGACACACTGACACTCTCCCTACCTATCCTTCTCTGTCCCTAAACACAAGGAATCCAGGATTAGTAAAGGAAAATAATGACACTGTCCCTGCCTATGCTTCTCTTTCCCTGCTCCGGAACACACTACACAAGGCCGCCGCGCTGGCGGCCTTTTATAGTGTGGGGCGTGTACTAAACCCCCTCAGCAATAATTGGCCACAGGCATCCTGCCTGTGGCCAATCATTGCTCTCCTTGCTGCCGGCGCTGTGATTGGCCAAGCATGCGGGGTCACAGTGCATGCTTGGCCAATCACAGCGCCTGGATGACACTGCGATGGCGTAGTGCATTGTGGGCCGTTCGCGTCACTCGAATTTGGCGCGAACGGCCCAAATCGTTCGATCTTCGTCGAACGATCGAACAGCCGATGTTCGAGTCGAACGTATGTTCGACTCGAACACGAAGCTCATCCCTACACACAATAGAGGTTCTTTGTACAATCATGTAGTCCTAGTTTTAACATACGACTAACATTGATTTAATTCACTAGCATACACGGACTTTAATTTCCAAAGATGGGGTTATATTTCCTATTATCGGTATAGTTTTAGCCCGTTTTATGTTTGCTACTTTTTTTGTTTTTGTTTTTGTTTTTACTCATTCCCTCTTTGTTATATATTTTATTGTGCCCAATGTTCTCACTGTTCTGGCATCTATAAATCCCCACATGCATATACATATAGTTCGTTCTCTCCTCCCTTTTCTTTCGTCCCCCCCTTTCTTTTTCTTTTTCCTTCCTCCCTCTTCCTTGCCCCCCTCCTTCTCCCCCTCCCTTCCCCTCCGTTTACTTTCCCCCTCCTTCCCCTCCTTTCCTCTCCCCTTTACCTCCTTCCCCTCCCCCTCCCTTCCCTTCCATCCCCTTCTTTCCTCTCCCTTCCTTTCACTTTCTTTCACATTTTAATCGTTTCTTTTTGTCTTTTTCTCCTATTCTTTCCTCCCTGTGCATAAGCTTATTGGTTCTAAAAAGTATTCTTAGTTGTTTTAGTTCTAACTTTGAGAAAAACACTAATATGTCCTGCTATTTATTAGGAACATGTTTAAAGGAAGATTAAGGGACATAATTCAGCTTTATTACTACACGCTACTTGCTTTCTTATGCATGTCATAACGGACTATGCCCATAGGACACCTAGGAAATGTAAGACACTATAATACATAACGTAATATATAAATAATAAATAAATTCAAGTTAAAACATAAAGTGAAAACATTTAAAATTTAAAATGGAAATACAAATATGATGATTAAATCATAGAAATAATTAATAATATAAAATATAGAAACACACATATATATTTTGTCACTTATCACTGTTTTAAACATAATATCACTTTCAATTATTTCAGTCAATTTTGTTTGTTTATTTATTTATTTATATTGTTGCTCACTGTCTTTTCACTCTTCCTCTTTCTTTACTTCTTTACATTTTTCATCACACATATAAAACTATATGATAATAATTTTATATTTACACTATATAATATTTTGTGCTTCAATTTTTTCCACGTATCACAAAATTCACATATATACATGAACATTTTTTCACATAACAACAGTGGAGCATTCACATATAAAATGTTGGTATATCTTTGAATTCAGTTTGAAACAAATTTTCATTATAGCACAATATTCTTTATTCACTTATACATACATACACACACATCACTATACATAGTACGGGTGTCTATATGGAATTGTCTTTATGAACACAGTTTTGTTGGAATTATACACACAGGGGACACCTATCAGCTGTCTCAATTATCCAATTAGGTTGATTAATTGACCTGTTTTTCAACTAACTCTTCAATGATTATATGTGTTTAAGTGTATAAATTTGATGTGCATTTGTCATGAAAACTAGCTATGAGTAAGCACTGAACCTACGGTGTGAAACACGTCAGCTTGTCTGCTTTTAGTTTGCTGTGGCGTGGATTTTTGTGATCTTTTAATAAAGGAACCGTTGTTCGGAGTGCAGCTGTCCAAGAATTTCTTCCTAGTTTCGCATTATAACAGCAACAAGACTGTGTATATACCGGGAGACCCGCCCCTAAAATACCTTGCAGGCTCGAGCCCTATATACGGGGGGAAGGGGGTAGGAAGGGCAAGGAGAGTCCGCTGAAGGAATGGCGAAGTCTTAGGGACCAGTAGGTAGTGGAAGCGGGGGGAGAGAAGGTGGAAAATTACTTGGTTTAGGAGATACTATATCCATAAAGTCAAATCTTCCTGGAGACACACAGAAAGGGACTGCTGCTGTAAATTAAATTCACCTTGAGACAGGTATATATTGGTATAGCAGTCCTGGCTGACTGATGTAAGCAGATAACCTGTTGTCAGGTATAGAGCAGTTCCACACTCCAATCAGGTTTGTAAATGATTACATTACCCCTTCTACGATACTTTTAGGCATCCATTCGGAGTATTTCTCCTGTTCCTCTGATCCTGCGGGAAGTGATCAAGATACAGCCGTATCTATAGTGGCATTGTAAGGGTGATTCCTAGTTAGCTCCGTTCCATGTCCTGCAGTCCGTATTCATGTCTGCATTGCTCCCTTCCTCCTCCTTCCGGGGCTCGTCGTCACTGTATGGGCATGAAGCCGCTTCGCAGCGTGGCGCCTGGGCGTAAGTGACGTTGACTAGTTTCGCAGATAGGAGATGCGTAGCTTCATCTGGACGTAGATGTGACGGAGGGCGAGGGTTCCTTTTTTATAAAGTCCCCTCCTCGTCTCACTCCGCCCAAAGCATATATTTTAAAAGGAAAAAAAGAAATATGTATTGCATGTATAATGACATAGAAGGATTTTGGATATTGAGTAGAACGCCCAAAAGCACAAACAGAATATTGTAGGCATGATGCCAAATAGTGAGTCAAACATAAAATACAGGTATCTACTGGTTACATTAAAAGGGCCAGTACATCATTATTCTTGATTTTGATGCATACTGTAAATACATCAAAACCAAAGGATAATAGGTTTAAATGGGGAAGGGCAAGGCAATAACACACTGAAAAAACATATAAAAGGCCAGGAAACATGGAGACAAAAAAACCCACACACAAAAATACACATAGATATATATCACTCAACAAAGGGGATATAGCAAGCACAGTAGCAAGCATGTGCTTATTGTGTCATAATTTAACCAAGCACCTATCAGTAAACCACTGATATTATTGTATAATCATGATTAAGGTTATAGTGCTCGATGAAAAGAACTAAGGAGCCACACAGCCACATGCAGCGCTAGAGGTCAAACAGGACAAGAAATACAAAAATAGGCAAAAATAGTATGATATAAAAATCTGTGAAGAGGGAGGGGGATCGGAGTCAATCATAAGAAAAAATAATAATACGAGTAGAATGTGGGAAATCCGGTAAACATTATGTTATCAAAAAGGGCTGTAAGTTCAGCTCATTATTGAGGCCCAGTGGTGTAAGAGACCCCAAACGGAAAATCCACATTTTCTCCTTTTGCAGGAGTATTTGATCAAAGTCCCCCCTTCTCAGAGGCAAATTAAGTAAATAGATACCCTTCACTTTCATGCCATTTAAATTCCCATCGTGGAACTGGGCAAAGTGTCTAGCGAGTGTTTTTTCAGGGTTCTTTTCCCTAATTTCCCTCATGTGTTCCCCCAGGCGTACCCTTAATTGGCGTTTTGTCTTACCAATGTAACTCTTCTTACAGGGATGTAAATGATTCTAGAGGTAGCACAATTGATGAGATTTTTAATCTGATAGCTACGTCCATTAGTTGAGTCAAAGAAAGTATCAGTTCTATCCACAAATGGGCATACCTGGCAATGTCCACAGGGGAACATGTCCTTACTGCGTTGATATTCAGACAGCCAAGTCGGTTCAGTTGTTCTCGTGAATTCTGAATGTATTAACGAGTCCCCTAGATTTCTAGCCCTTTTGGAGGGAGCTAACTAGGAATCACCCTTACATTGGCACCATAGATACGACTGTATCTTGATCACTTTCCGTAGGATCAGAGGAGCAGGAGACCTTCCCCCCGTATATAGGGCTCGAGCCTCCAGGGTATTTTAGGGGCGGTTCTCCCGGTATATACACAGCCTTGTTGCTGTTATACATTAGATTTCCTCCTTCCTGGGGACCCTTACCTAAATAACTTGGCGTCCGGACGTGTCTAATTTTGTCTTTTTATTTTATGTTTGCCCTGTTTGTGTTATATGTCTGATCAGGTACACTATTTTTTGACCCTGATCACTTTACACATGTTTTCTAGTCTCCTTGACACGTTCTACGTACCATGCTATACAATTTAATAAATTAATTTTGATATTTTTGCATATGCTGTTCTGAAGCCTCCTCTTTTTTCAATCGTCTTTGATTGGAAGGTCTTTTGTTTATGCAGATAGGGGCTGAACAGCAATTGCTATATTTAATTTGCTTTGACGTGGTTAATTACATTATAGCCTTTTTTTCCACATACCTACACAATCCACTCAGAACAGGCCTCGCCATGGTCCCCCTTAAAGGGATCACGACTCAAATATCGGGGAAATGTAGCAGTCATCCAGGACACATTCCTGGTTTCCTGTACATTATATATATATATATATATATATATATATATATATATATATATATATATATATACACACACACACACAGTATCTCACAAAAGTAAGTACACCCCTCTTGTTTTTGTAAATATTTTATTATATCTTTTCATGTGACGACATTGAAGAAATTACACTTTGCTACAATGTAAAGTAGTGAGTTTACAGCTTGTATAACAGTGTAAATTTGCTGTCCCCTCAAAATAACTCAACACACAGCCATTAATGTCTAAACCGCTGCCAATAAAAGTGAGTACACCCCTAAGTGAAAATTTCCAAATTGGGCCCAATGTTTCTATTTTTTGAGTGGCCGCCATTATTTTCCAGCACTGCCTTAACCCTCTTGGGCATGGAGTTCACCAGAGCTTTATGGGTTGCCACTGGAGTCCTCTTCCACAACTCCATGACGATATCAGCTGGTGGATGTTAGAGACCTTGCGCTCCACCACCTTCCGTTTGAGGATGCCCCACAGATGCTCAATAGGGTTTAGGTCTGGAGACATGCTTGGCCAGTCCATCACTTTTACCCTCAGCTTCTTTAGCAAGGCAGTGGTTGTCTTGGAGGTGTGTTTGGGGTCGTTATCATGTTGGAATACTGCCCTGCGACCCAGTCTCCGAAGGGAGAGGATCATGCTCTGCTTCAGTATGTCACAGTACATGTTTTCATTCATGGTTCCCTCAATGAACTGTAGCTCCCCAGTGCCGGCAGCACTAATGCAGCCCCAGACCATGACACCCCCACCACCATGCTTGACTGTAGGCAAGACACACTTGTGTTTGTACTCCTCACCTGGTTGCCGCCACACATGCTTGACACCATTTGAACCAAATAAGTTTATCTTGGTCTCATCAGGCCACAGGACATGGTTCCAGTAATCCATGTCCTTAGTCTGCTTGTCTTCAGCAAACTGTTTGCGGGCTTTCTTGTGCATCATCTTCAGAAGAGGCTTCCTTCTGGGACGACAGCCATGCAGACCAATTTGATGCAGTGTGCGGCGTATGGTCTGAGCACTGACAGGCTGACCCCCCACCCCTTCAACCTCTGCAGCAATGCTGGCAGCACTCATACGTCAATTTCCCAAAGACAACCTCTGGATATGATGCTGAGCATGTGCATGCAACTTCTTTGGTTGACCATTGCGAGGCCTGTTCTGAGTGGAAGCTGACCTGTTAAACCGCTGTATGGTCTTAGCCACCATGCTGCAGCTCAGTTTCAGGGTCTTCACAATCTTCTTATAGCTTAGGCCAGGGCTCAAAATTTCAAGTCCTGAGCTACTAGCCAAGCCTCAAGGGTTACTCGCCACCAGTTGCCCCACACAACCGCTACCATGCCCCACCCCTAAACACGCCCTCATAAATTATCTCATGAAATTACACTTAAATGTTTTATGCATAGAATTAAGTTCTTAAAATAAATATTAACAACAACTTTATCTGTGCCCATCAGTGCAGCCTGCCCGTGTCCACCAATGCAGCCTTCCCGTGTCCACCAATGCAGCCTTCCCATGTCCACCAATGCAGCCTTCCTGTGTCCACCAATGCAGCATTCCCGTGTCCACCAATGCAGCCTTCCCGTGTCCACCAATGCAGCCTGCCCATGTCCATTAATGCAGCCTGCCCGTGTCCACTAATGCAGCCTGCCCGTGTGCACCATGCATTCTTCCCGTGTCCACCAATGTAGCCTTCCCGTGTCCACCAATATAGTCTGCTCGTGTCTATCATGCTGCTTGTGTCCATTATACTGCCAATCTGTGCCCATCATACTGCCAATCTGTGCCCATAATGCTGCCTCTGCCCATAATGCTGCCTCTGCCCATCATGCTGCCTATCTGTGTCATTCATGCTGCCTATCTGTGTCATTCATGCTGCCTATCTGTGCCATTCATGCTGCCTATCTGTGTCCTTAGGCAGCATGAAGGGCACAGATAGGCAGCATTAAGAACACAGATAGGCAGCATGAAGGGCACAGATAGGCAGCATTCAGAAAACAGATAATGCTACCTATCTGTGCCCTTCATGCTGCCTATCTGTGTCCTTCATACAGGGGAACAGAGAAGAGGGAGTGGATTACCGGTGGATGATGAGAGCGCAGAGGAACATCACAGCTTTCATTTCAATTGCTGTGTGTTCCCGCCGCTCGGCGTCACATACAGCCCCGCCCCCTGGCCGGGGAACTTTGATACATGTCACTCGTGATTGGATGGGTGATCTGTCTATCAAAGTCCCGGGACCAGGGGGTGGGGCTGTGTGTCACAGCGAGTGCGGGGAACACACTGCAATAGAAATGAAAGCCACGAGTGATGTTCCCTGCGCTGTGGTGATCCGGCCGCCTGCTCTCCTCTCTTCCAATCTGCGAGTGCTGGGAGAAGGACTCCCATACAACCCCACATGCCAGAGGTTCTCGCCCCCCCTCTTCCAGGCAGCCCTTCCTCGCCAGCCCTCAAAATTCCCTCGCAAAATGCGAACAGGCGAGTGGAATTTTTGAGGGCTGGCCTAGGCCATCTTTATGTAGTGCAACAATAATTTTTTCAGATCCTCAGAGAGTTCTTTGCCATGATGTGCCATGTTGAACTTCCAGTGACCAGTATGAGAGAGTGAGAGCGATAACACCAAATTTAACACACCTGCTCCCCATTCACACCTAAGACCTTGTAACACAAACAAGTCACATGACACCGGGGAGGGAAGTGGCTAATTGGGCCCAATTTGGAAATTTTCACTTAGGGATGTACTCACTTTTGTTGCCAGCGGTTTAGACATTAATGGCTGTGTTGAGTTATTTTGAGGGGACAGAAAATTTACACTGTTATACAAGCTGTACACTCACTACTTTACATTGTAGAAAAGTGTAATTTCTTCAGTGTTGTCACATGAAAAGATATAATAAAATATTTACAAAAATGTGAGGGGTGTACTCACTTTTGTGAGATACTGTGTATATACAGTATATATATATATATATATATATATATATATATATATATAGCAAGTTAAAGGGGTTGTAAACCCTCAGTTTTTCACCTTAATGCATTCTATGTATTAAGGTAAAAAACCTTCTTTAGTGCAGCAGCCCCCCCCCTTTTTACTTAGTGAACCCGATCATTCCAGCGAAGGGGACGAGCACAGCAGCTCCAGTCACTATCTTGGGTCCTCATTGGATAGATTTCTAGCAGCAGGAGCCATTGGCTTCTGTTGCTGTCAGTCAAATCCAGTGACGCGGGAGCCCGGGGGGTGGGGCAGAGTCCTGCTGTCTGTGTCAAAGAACGCAGCAGCAGGACTCGAGAGTTCTCCCATGGAATGCGGCTCACCATGGAGGCACCTGAGAAGAGGAGGAGTCTGGAGCGCCGCTGAGGGACCCCAGAAGAGGAGGATCGGGGCCGCACTGTGCAAAACCTTTGCACAGCGGAAGCATGACGTGTTTGGTATTTTAAAAAAAACAATTAACCTTTACAACCACTTTAAATGGTCGGTTTACCCTAAAGTGATATTTTAGTTACAGCTGGAGCCTCGTAGGGCGAGTGAGCCCCTGGATTTCCACAATATATACCTTTACAATTAGATCTATCTGCTGTAAATCTCGATTATGTTTATATCCACCTAAGAGTTTTGGGAGTTTTTACTCACCATTGAGGTAGTCTCATCCCAGTCTCATCTTAGTACCTGGGTGAACAAGCTTTGCCAGG